>CM076575.1:1328325929-1328968296 GCA_034641835.2 Pinus albicaulis | reverse complement strand
TCCATAGCCTAATGGTAGCAAGCCTTCATCTTTCAAACTATAAACATACAAAATCACAAACCACAGAGTTAGTCATCTATCTATAAATTATATCATTAACCCTTGAGAGAGCCCTCTCAAGCTGAGGAGGCTAAGCCTCGGCTAAAATATTGGTTTGAAGTAGTTACACTGAGGTAGACTGATTAGCAGCCTATCAGGGTCCTATTTTGGTGATAACAGAAGAACCAGAGGAAGAGCAGTTAACCTTAATATTTGACTCTTATATCAGGTCTGAAGAATCTATAATGGTAGGAATAGGAGAATAAGGAGAAGGAGAGGGAGAAATTCTAAATGGAGAAAATGTAATATTTGGAGGAGGAAATAGAGGTAGAGGTAGAGGAGGAGATAGAGGGAGAGGTAGAGGAAATTTAGAAGGAGGCAGAAGAAATAGGGTAATTGAGAGTTATTTTGGATTCACTATATTTGATGAAGATACAAATGCCACAATGAAAAATATCTCAACTTCTGTCCTCCCAAACTTTCATGGATTGAAAAGTGAAGACCCTAAAATATTTTTGTTTTAATTTGAAGTCTTGTGCATAACTTATTATTATTTACAAGACTCTCAAAAACTAAAATTGTTTCCTTCAACATTGAAAGGAGCAGCTCTAAAATGGTTCATGAGTCTAATCACTCGGTCTATTAGATCATGGAATTATATGAAGAGAGAATTTTTAGAAAGGTATTTGGATTATTGCATACCTATTAATCACAAGGATGAAGTATTTAAAATGATGGAAAGAGAGGATGAGAATTTGGAGGATTTAATTGAAAGATTAAACTATAACATGGAAAGAGAAAAAATGGATAATTTAGATCAAGACACTTTAAAAGCTCTTTTTTTGAAGGCCGTTAAATATGAGTGGATAGACATCCTTAACATGACGGGGAAGGGGGAAATCTCTCAACTCCCATTACCTGACTTTGGGGAATTATGTATTCATCTCTCAAGAGGGAAATCAAAAATTGGGAAAGGTCCAACAGATCCTTCTCTTGCTAGGGTAAATATATTTGCAACTAGAACAGTGAGTAGGGAAGAAATTGGAAACATGCTTGATGAATTTAAAACATACATTTTAGGGAGTCTTAGTGAACAGATAGACACCCTTAAGTTACAAAACAAGCAAAAAGCCAAGACTGATGCTTTAGCTATTTTTTGTCCCAAATGCAGAAAAAAGCATGCTTTAAGAGAATGTCCTCTTATGGAAAAGTCATAAAGACCTGTATGATTTGTTCAGAAAGTCATGAGACTAAGAGTTTTCCTTCAATTCTTGGTCTTAAGGTTGTTTTTCAAGAAGAAACAAATTCAAATCCAACATAATCTCTTTGATTTGTCTCTAGAATACCATGGAAGGGGCCACAAAATCAAGTTTTTTATAACCAAATGTATACTCAGCCCCCACCAAACTGGAATTCTTGGCAACAAACTCAACCTCAATCTCAGTCTCAATCTCAACCTTGGGCTCAAGGAATACAAAATCCCAATGGAAGATTCTCTCAATAATATCAATATCCTCCATCATATCCAAACTATTCTCCCCAAAAAATTCCTCAACAAAATCAACAACCCCAACTCCAAAACCAAAACCAAAATCCACAACTCTCACTACCATTCCCTCAGAAACCAAATCAGCTACCTACCCAACCATTACCAAACCCCAACAATAAAAATCCTCAGAATACCTATATGATAGAAGGCCAAAAATTTCCAACCTACATGATTACCCATCTAGATATTAGTGATGTCCAACTTAGATCTGGTAGGATATTAGAAAATAAAAATCCTTTACTAGTCATTCAAGAAAAAAACAATTTTGAGGAAGATTCTCTACAGCCCAATAAACGTTTTAAAGAAGGGACATCTCTTCAAAACCAAAATTATGAAAATGAAAAAAAAAGGAACCAATAAACTCAACTCCTATCATAGAGAAACCATCAATATCTACTTCTACACCTTCTTTTCCTGAAATATTACAAGTTGATAGAGGGGTAGAAAAGCATATTATGTTACCTAATTATGATTTTCTAGATGAATTGAAAAATTTCTGTATCTAAATACATCTGTTACAAGCCATTAAGGAGATTCCAATTTTAGCTAAAAAAATAAAGGAGTTGAGTATGAAGAAACCCGGAAGAAAAACAAAAGAAAAAAAAGGAATTCAACTTGTAGGAAAAATAGCAGACATAATGATGGGAAAATTGCCATTCAAAAATATTTAGATCCAAGAAGTGCAGTTGTAAAAACACATATCAATGGAGTTGAAATTCCAAATACATTGATTGATTTAGCAGCAGCAATAAACATCATGAGCAAGTAAACCATGGAACAACTCAAGCTTCCTAATCTTCTTTATACACCTACATTATTGCAATTAGCAGATAGATCTGTAATCAAGCCAAATGGTGTGTTAGAAGATATTTTAGTGGCCTTATATTCTTGGGAGTACGCTATTGATTTTATGATCTTAACCCCTAAGAAAAATCTAGGAGGACATCCACTTATATTAGAAAGAACTTGGTTGGCTACAACTGGTGATTTCATTAGTTGTAGTTCTGGTGACATATATATTTCCAATGGTAACTCAACTAAGAAAATCACTTTATATCCTCCAGCAAGAAAAATCACAAAGATAGATGATAAAGAGTTTATTGATGATTGAAATGATATAAAAACTCTCTTTACTATTTCAACCATTAGTGGAGATAGTCAAATCTTAAATTCAATAGAAAATTTTGAATCATCCCTAGAATATGAACATGATAAATTTCAAGAAGAATCCAATGTTGAATACTTTTCATCTAGGTAGATGTATCTTTATGCTATGGAAGAATTTGGTAGCTCTACAGTTGAAATCTTTCCAGTGAAAAATTTAAACATAAACAATAACTTGGAAAAATTACAACAGGAAAAGCTAATCTAAACATTACAACAACACTCTTTTGCATATGCATGGGAATACACTGACATGAAATGAATTAGTCCTAAGACTTGTATAAATCACATTTACATTGAGGAAAATTGTAAACCTATCAGACAACCTCAAAGAAGGATGAATCCAAATCTTAAGGAAATTGTGAAAGAGGAGTTGCAAAAGTTGCTAAACGTAAAATTCATTTACCCAATTTCAGACAGTTAGTGGGTTTCCCCATTAGTGATTGTGCCTAAAAATAATGGTAAATGGAGAGAATGCA
This sequence comes from Pinus albicaulis, assembly GCA_034641835.2. Classification (NCBI taxonomy): domain Eukaryota; kingdom Viridiplantae; phylum Streptophyta; class Pinopsida; order Pinales; family Pinaceae; genus Pinus; species Pinus albicaulis. The sequence continues at coordinate 1,328,965,065 of CM076575.1, read as the reverse complement.
TTGATTATCGAGAATTGAATAAATCTACCCTAAAGGATCATTTCCCTTTACCCTTTATAGCTCAAGTGTTGGATACATTAGTAGGTAAGAAATATTTCTCATTCCTGTATGGTTTTAGTGGTTACAATCAAATTCAGGTAGCACCTGAAGATCAAGATAAAAGTACATTCACTTGTCCATGGGGGACTTATGCCTACCGAGTACTTCCTTTTGGATTGTGCAATGCGCATGCAACATTTCAAAGGGTAGTACTAGGAAATTTTTCTGATCTAATACATGATTGTGTAGAGGTGTATATGGATGAATTTACAGTTTATGGGAATACATTTGAAGAAGCTTTAGAAAATTTGGAAAAGGTTCTTAAAATATGTAAGGAAGAAAACCTTTCAGTAAGCCATGAAAAAAGTTTCATGATGTTTACAAAAGGGATTGTTTTAGGACATCACATTTTAGGAGATGGAATTAAAGTTGATAAATCAAAAGTTGAAGTCATCACCAAACTATCAATTCCAAGCTGTCAAAAGGATGTTAGAAGTTTTCTAGGATTCATAGGATATTATAGAATATTTATAGAAAATTTCACCAAAATAGCATCGCCACTTTTCAAACTAATCACCAAAGATTGTGCATTTAATTGGAATATTGAATTCTAGTTATCATTTGAGACTTTAAACGCAAAAATTTCTGAAGCACCCATCTTAAGAGTTCCAAACTGGAAACTACCTTTTTCGAATTTCAACAGATGCTTCAGATACATCTCAAGGAGCTGTATTAGGACAAAAATATTTGATCCCCTATGCCATCTATTACAAAAGCAATAATTGGACTCCCACAGAGTTAAATTACACTGTAACTGAAAAGGAATTCTTAGTTGTTTTTCATGCTATCAACAGATTCAGACATTATATAACAGGCTATGAAACCTTTTTTCATATAGATCACTCTGCAATTAGATACTTAATGAATAAATATATTATTAATGACAGAGCTAGAAGATGGTTATTATTCCTGGAAGAATTCAACATTACTGTTCTAGATCAACCTGGAAAACAAAACACAGTTGTTGATTTCTTGACCAGAATTCAAAATATCAAAGATGACACTCCAGTTAAAGATAAATTCCCTGATGAATATCCTTTTGTAATAACTACTCAGACTCCTTGGTTTGTAGATATTTCCAATTACTTAGTTATAGGAAAATTATCTTCACATTTTCTTTCCAGAGAGAAAATAAAAATCATTCAAGTAAGTGCCAGATACTCATGGATTACTAATGAATTGTATAAGACAGATCCAGATATCATTATCAGAAGATGTTTTCGAGAAGATGAAATGCCTGATATTCTTAAAGCATGTCATGATGAAAATTGTGGTGGACACTTTGGTGACAAGAGGACAACCTATAAAATCTTTCATTCAGGATATTATTGGCCATCCATATTTAGAGAGGCCAAAGAATATGTCAAAAAGTTTGACAACTGCCAAAGGGTAGGGAAACCTACTCCATCAAATGAAATTCCATTACAACCTCAGGTACTCATAGAACCTTTTGAAAAATGGGTCTTGGATTTTGTTGGAGCTATCAATCCTCCATCTAAACAAAAGAAGTATATTTTGGTATGCACTGATTATGTCACGAAATGGGTAAAGGCTAAAGAATTACCTTTTTCTAATGAGATATCTGTAGTTAATTTTCTTTTTGAGGATATCTTTACTTGTTTTGGTGTTCCAAGAGAAATTGTGACAGATCAGGGATCTCATTTTACATCTAAGGTGGTGAAAACGCTCGTGGAAGATCACAAGATCAAGCACAATAATTATACTCCTTATCATCCACAGGAAAATGGTCAAGTTGAATCTACCAATAAGGTGATTGAAGGAATTCTCACTAAGGCTGTGCATCTACATAGAAGAGATTGGTAAGAAAGGCTTCCTGAAGCATTATGGGCCTACATAACTACATGGAGGAACAAAACATGACATACGCCCTATGAACTTGTTTATGGGAAGCAAGTCATGTTCCCTATAGAGTTTCAAATCCATACCTTAAAGATGGTAGTCCAATTGGGACTTGATTTATCAGAAGCACAAAAACATAGATTGGAGCAACTCAATGAGCTAGATGAAATCAAACAAGATGCAGTTGAAATAACTACTATGGTCCAGAAACAAAGGGCTAAATGGCATGATAAGTATATGAAGGAGAAGAAGTTTTAAGCAGGGGATTGGGCAGTTTTGTTTGATTCAAAATTCAAATATTTTCAAGGAAAGTTTCAGGCTCATTGGCTTGGGCCATATGAGATTGAAAAAGTCTTTGATAATGGAGCAGTGAAGATAAGGACAATAGATGAAGAAAAGGTACCTCTTATTGTAAATGGTCATCGGTTGAAGATATATCTTAAGCCAATTTCAAGACGAGATTTTATCAAGGTTTTCCAAGATAATTCTGATATGAAGTTGGTGAAGAAGAATTATTCTTCTTCACTAACTTAGATTTTATTTTTCCCATAAAAAAATAATATAAAATATAAAATAATAATAATAATAATAATAATAATAATAATAAAGTGTATAAGTATGAAAACCAATCAATGATTGGCATACTTATACAAAAAATATAGGGTGAAAATTAGAGATTTATGACATCCTATATTTTCCATTTATTTTCTGTAATAAGCAGTGACAAAAAACTACATTCATTGAAGTTCATAATCTGCAAATTCATTTCATTTTCCACTTTCATTCCATTTTAACACTCATTTCATTTTGCAAGTCATATTCCACTTTCATTCCATTTTTTACACTCATTCCATTTTTTACACTCATTCCATTTCATAGTCATATTCCATTTCCATCTCACATTCATATTCCATAGCCATACCTCCTTATTTTTACAGAGTACATTCTGCAGCTGACTGTATTTCGCAGCTGACTGCATTCTGCAGCTAATCGCATTCTACAACTGATTCCATTCTGCAGCTATTTTGATTCTGCAACCACATCGTATTCAGCAGTCCTGACACAATTGAACAGACCACAAACAATTGATGATTGCAAGGAATTGAAGGATTATTTTTTGAAGAACAACATGCTAAAGGATCAATACCAAAGAAAACAACAAACAAAAAGGTTAAGTTCTAAAAGGTAAAGTGAAAAAATTTATTTTAAATAGCAAGGTTAAAACATAAAGCATGGATAATATGGATATTCATATGTTTCCTTGACAAATAATCATTTGATTTGATTGCAATCTCCATCATACTACATATCAACCACATCCTACGTATTGTGTTGCATAACGATCCATAATTAACTCCCTTGTTGATGACTAATGGTCATGACTTATGACGTGACATAGTAGTTTATGTTTCTCCAAAACCCATACCATCTATTTATTCCTACAAACCCTCAATACCTTTCATCAGATCTGCAACCAATTCATTTCATAAAACATAAGGGTAATTATGAAGGTTGATAAATCTGCATATTAGAAGGCATGAGGCTAATTGCCAGATCAAAACTGGTGGGAGCAAAGTACATGGAAGGACAAATACAGATAAAAGAATTGTTTCCGAAAGCTGGATGGCTTAAGTTCATAGAGAAATTCAATGGTTTTCACAAGGAGATTACAAAATCCTTTGCTCGGTGTTTTAATGGCACCAAAGTAGAAATTGGAGATATCAAGTTTGCAGTGATTGAGTCATTCATGGCCAAGGGTACAAAACTTCCAAGGTATGGTGAAAAACGGTTCAAAAATAAGGAGTTCCACAGTGAATCATGGAAATTAATACTAAAAAAACATGGTATGGATGTCTTTGTTTTTAGAAAAGGTATCCCAGTTCATCTCTTAAAAGTAAATGGAGGAACATGCTCTTGGTTTTACATAAATTTATCACTTGTGAAGGAATATTTGGTTGCATGTATGTCTACCATATTCGTTTATTGATGAGTTTCTTAGAAAATGGCGAAATTAATCTTCCTTTCTTTGTGCTAAATAGTTTAAAAAGGATGGCTTCAAATGTGCCAAATAGAATACAGTTCATAAATACCACTGTGGATCATCATGGGTTGGTAAAGATACTGATTGAGTTTCATTTAAGAAGCATAGGAGATACCTGGGAGGATTTCCTTATTAGAAACCATTTTCAAGAAGCACTAGAGTCACCTAAAGAAGATACTGTCAGAAGAAGCAGAGGAAAGAAGATTGATATAAATGTTGAAAACATACCTGAATCTTCATTATAGAAGAATGATGAAAAGATAATCTCTGAAGAACTGACAGAAATTAGAAAGAAAATCAAGACAAGAGGTAAGATGAGAAAGAGGAGTAAGTTACAAATGAGGAGAATGTAAGTCCTCCAAAACCAAGAAGGAGCTCTAGAATCCAAGGTTCTATGAAGAAAACATTATCAAAAGGGATAGAGCTTATAAATTTAGATGAGGAAACCCCAATACCATCTCCTGTTAACATTTCTCCTACACACAGTGCTCAAAATTCTCCTATTCATTATTTTGAAGGTAGCCCTAGTAGAAGATCTCTAGGAATAGACCCAGTACAACATGAAATATATGATTATATAGAATCACTGGAGAAAAGAAATGCATCAATGAACCCAGAACCTTCTGTCAATCCAGAAGAAACTCTAGTTGATGCTCTCAAACATGATATTTATGAACTAGAGATATTGAACAAACATATCAAACAGGAGAATGAGACCTTGAAACAACAAAACAAGTTGGACAAGGTAATTCATGACAATGCAATTTTTCATCTAGGACTGTGGTATAAGAAAAACAGGAAATTGAAAAGAAAGAATAAGTTACTACGCAGAGCAGTCATTAACCTCAAGTATAAGCTTCTTATGAGAAGGCCTAGGATGACAGTCACTTCAAAGAAGAACAAAAGAAGGAAATTGGATGTGCTAGCAGAAGTGTCTGAGAAAATGTAGTAAGAAAGGAGAAATCACATTTTTGGCAAGTTGCATGAGGACATGTAATGTTTTTGCAGTGGGGGTATGTTGAACCTCAGAATTACCCTCTCTTTAACAACTTTTCATGCATTTTTCCTCACTTTCTCATAAGATCACAAACCCCAATCAATGATAAATTCTAGGATTTTGTTTAAGGAATGCATTAAAATTATTTGCATATTATATTTTCATGTTCTTGCTATTTGAATAGATTTTTTCAATTTAGCTACAAAACGTAGCATATTTTCCAGCTAACCGTGGATTCCGTAGATACTCTCATGGTTTGGCAAGTTCCATGTTTCAAATGAAGAATTTGGCACATGGGAATTTCTAGAATCATCTCCACATGGATTCTATCCTATTCACTCTGTCCAAATCAATAAAAAAGCAGGCTTAAGATCATGGTGAAAGGTGTGGTCAAAGTACGTTATCCGAAAGTAGCAGGACTCTTGATTTGCTCTATCGTAGAAAATCAAGAGTCAAATAGTCCTATTGCAAGTATAATTCGAATTAGCCACCCGTAGAAAGTTTATCTCATAAACAATAATGTTATTTTCCTTTAAATATCGGTTGTACAGAACCGAGAGAACAGTTCAGAAATTAAGTGTTAAATTTAAGCTTTTGCTGATACTCTGTATTAAGAATTCATTTTATCATAACACAAAGTTTGTTTTGCCAATGATTGTTTAAGTGCATCCTTAACTAGCTAAAGCACCAAACAACCGCCATGTAGAGGGCCCCCGCACTGGAGGAGGTTTTTCATTTTTTGTTTTTAGTTCAATTTCCATTACTCTGTTTTTAACAAAACTGTTTTGTAATTAGGTTAATGTTTCATTCTAGTTTTTTCTCAATAGCATAACATTAAATCAAAATTGTGCAGCCTTGTTCTTCTAAGATATTTCATGAATATTGATAATTATGTTTTCAAATCGAATTAACATTGAAGTAATAAGAATACACAATTACCTAGTTTCATTACTGTTTTGTCATTCATTTTCTTAGATCATAATTGTCAATTAACTATGTCAGTGTATGTTTTTAAAAGCCATTTCAAGATGATGATCCTAAACTAAAATGGTTGAATGTCTAATTCATACAGTAATTGAATTTACTCTACAGATTGTTAGTTACTTTCTAGGAATTAAGAAACTAAGGCATAATTGACTTCTCACATAGCATCTCAAGAGGGTAATACTTCACATTGAATGTTGGAGAAAGTTAAATATAAATTAGTTGTTTACAGTGAGCTTTACATGCTTTCACATTTTTCTTTCAGATCCTCACTTAGTTGCATCACTAATATTCCTAAAGATCATTCTAAGGAGATTGATTTAATCATATTTTAATGCTAAATGATTGAATTTTTTATGAACGAAATTACTGAGTTAGCTTATGCATACTTTACTTAGGTTTTCTAGATCATTAGGTATAATTGGTTACTTAACACCATCTCAAGAAGATCACACTTCATAATTGAATGTTGGAGTAGCTAAATATACATTAGATGTTTTCCTTTGCATCATTTGCTTACTGTTCTAGGAGATTAGAAGTTAAAGTACAGACAGTTTCTTACACATCATATCAAGAAGGTCATACCTCATAATTGAATATTGGAGTAATAGAAGTACATTAGTTATTTTTTTCATTTTCTTCTTTTACTTAAGACAAGAACTGCAATTTCAATCTTAGTTTTTAGAATTAGATCCATGGAATACTACTAATGATAAGGTAAGATAGATGTTCTTTTTTCTAGATTAGATTCTAATTAGCCAATATTTTTTGGGTTATTTTTATGAAAATTACATTAACTTAGGAACACTTCCTTTTCTTCCTTCTTAAAATTCATTAAATTCATTTAAATCTTTTCATATTTTTAGATCAAATATTCTTAGACATCAAAGAACAAAAAATCCCCAAAAAAAACATAAAATAAAAAACAACGAAGGAAGAAGTAGGTTAACTAAGCACATACAGTGCACCACACTTCATCAGTTTAGAAACCTCGATTGATAATTAATGTAAGAAATTTAAGACATTAAATTCACTAAACACCCCCAACAGGCACAACCACCGTAGGTATCAACAACACCAATTGCTCATACATGATTTTGCATAGGATGCTAGCATAAGTAAATAACTTTGATCCATCACGGAACTTGGAAAGCCACGGCAGCATCCCATCATAACAAAAATGGGAAAAGTAAAAAAAGTGCATGACCCTCAGTTGGTGCAAGACACCGATATGCGCTCCCGATGCATGATGAGGCGCAGAAGACCCCACCAGTCGCACAATGGCCACCAGAACACACCACCCGACCAAGGTAGTCACAGTAGCGATCGCTACACACCCCTTTGTCAGAGGCGTGCCATGAAAATGACATGCTCGGAACTGATGAAGATCCACTCTCATAGGAGGAAGTGCATAAGGAAGAACCTCACCGTGAGGCAGCAAACTTGTAACAAAATAGATATCCATCTCGGGATGGATAACAAGGTCGCACCCCCGCAACACCATCACGTTGCACTGAATTTTCCATCATCAGACCAGGTAATGCAGAAGGCGATCCTGTGATTGAATCAGGTCATTCTCCATAAAATTTAGAAGACGCCAAATATTGGTGCGCATTGGAATCTATAGCCAAAGCGGCCCAGAGATCAATCCAAGCCCTCTCCCTCCACAACATGTTGTCATTAAAATAACAACACATCAGTAACATTAAAAGGACCAAAAAATTGGCAAAACTTCCATAGAATTTTTCAAAAAATATTCTTCATATCTCCACGCACCTGTTCCTTAGATAGGTGCAAGGAGGTCACATCTGTTCTTCCCATAATTGTGAAGAAGGCACGCTCAAAGTCGGTGTAGGAGTGATAAATTTGCGCAAAAACCTCAGTTTTTCACGAAGAAGGCACGCCCTCGCTCGTGCGGTCAAGGAAAAAACTGGCCTAAGATCCATACAAACCCATATTGTATGGACCCTGGCACCGACACACTTAAAAAATTAAAATGAAGGACGTGATGAGGCCTACGTGACTAAAAAATAGCTAGTCCCAGGTACTCAGGTTGATCGCAATGACAAGAAATGATCCGTAGAAGCCTCTGACCTCTCAAAACCTCGAATTCTCAACTGACACAAATGAACTGAATTGAGCCATATCCACCTACATGTCACACTTTTCAGAAACTTAGGGGACCATAACAAGAGCTCAGAAGGCCCAATTTCCAGACCGAAAGTAACACTGTGATCAACACTCCATAATGCGTGAGGGTGATGTGTTGAGCCTCAAAATTGTGCTTTCTTTCATCTTATTTTACCTCATTTTCCCTCGTCCATTGTTATCCTAGACCCAATTGATCAATGAATTTAGTTGAAATTACTTTTAGAATGATTTACATGACTGACTTTCTAAATTTTGTGATTTTTTCCATTGTAAAGCATTTTGACCGGAACTAGCTGCAGAATGCAGACATTCCGTAGCTAACCGGCGATTCTGCAGCTGCCTTCACGTTTGAGTATGTTCCAGGTGGTCTCTTGAGAAAAACCGCATATGGGCATGATCCACGTCATGTCTACATGGTTCGTTGCTCATCATGGAGGAAGAAACGAATTCTGGGTATGGTTTTGAACATGGGAACACATTTAGGAAGGAAGACTTCTATTAGGACTGTCTCAGTCCAGATGTCTTTTCCTCTTCACGCAGCCACTTCAAAGAGTCCTAACGTGATTCTGATAAGGAAAGACAGTGTTCCTGAATTATTGCAAGTTTTGTTATATGCATTTGCTTTATAAACACTTGGGAGACCGAGAGCTATGTTAGAGATTTTATGTTAGATTTGATGCTAGATTTTGTTTAGACTCTGTGCTACATTTCTGAAGACGCAGAGCGTTATGTTCAAACTATTTCATCTTTAATGGAGCAGACCGTGTTGTTTTGAAGTGTGATTTAATTTGGAGTTGAATTCCGTCAGGTGGTAGAGGGCCCCTGCCTCTTGCACGGATTTATTTTGCGTAAATTAGATAAGTCTTCTAGCTGCCTTTACATCTTTGAATTTGAATTAATAGTTGTTTTAATTAGCTACTGTAGTCGTACTCATTCTAACTCTTCCACAAGAAGACGCTCTTCCAAAAGACTATAATGATGAATGGGAAAATGACTATAGTATTGTAGGATTAGAAGTTGAATTCATAGTTGTTTTTAATTAGCTACTGTAGTTATATTCATTCTAACTCTTCCACAAGAAGAAATTCTTCCAAAATATTATAATGATGAATGGAAAATGGCTATAGTACTGTAGGATTTAGTTGTAATTTTTGTTGTTCACTATCATAGTTACACTTGTTCTAATCACTCTTCCACAAGAAGAAACTCTTCCAATAAATTCTTAAGGAGTCCAAGACATGACCGTGATAATGAATGATTTAGTTGTGTGTTTGCACTAAGTACCATCTCTGTTCTTGCTCTTAAAAGCTTGTCCAAAATATCATAATGATGAGTGGGATATGGATATGATATCTTAGTTTTTCATTGTTTTCAGTCCTTTATGTTTGCATTTGCACTCAATTACACAGTCAGAATTGTTCTAACTCTTCCAAAAGAAGGAACTCTTCCAAAATATCAATAATGATGGACAAACAGACTGTATAATTCCATAGAATAATGCATGGTAGCTTAGTTAGAATGCTCCGGAGTTTAATTGCACTTAATTCATGTTCAGTTACTTTGTTTTGAGTTTGATGATGACTTGTAGTTCAGCATTGTTTTAGATTAGTGGCATCTTAAGTTCATTCTTAGATTAACTCATTGCATTGCACTCCATATTCAAATTGTCATTCACTGCACATTAGATTACTTCAGTTGTTAAGATTAACAAAACAACCTTCATTATTTACAAACATCTTCTTGTTCTAAAATCTACAATTGATCTATAACCATAAGAACATAAGACAACATCATTTTAAGGCCTGAAGTACCTCTGCAATTTTCTTATCATTTCATAAACAGAGTCCTCCCTCAAAAGATTACTTTGAAAAGAAATCAATAACTCTTGAGTAAGGTCTTGTGACATTCAATTAAATTGCAGAATAGAGTTAGGAACTAGTCCTAGAATAGAAGATCTTAGGATGGTATCAATGTTTTTCCTCCAAATCTGTTTCAAATCTCTAATCAAGGACAAAATATTGCATCATTGTAAGATTAGTTGTTTAACTGTTTAGTTAGAGGATTTGCATACTTAGTGATCATTTCTCAAGTTTAGTTTGTGTTTTGAATCATTTTCTTAAAAGTCATTATCAAGCTTTGCTTTTACTCAGTCATATTTTAGATTTGATTCTGCTTCAGTGTTTCCAATTGCATTTGTCATTTGTCATCCATCAATTAGGCTTAACTCTGTTTTTAATCACCAGCTCCTTTCCATTAGTTTTCTAGGCATTTTCCTTGTGAACATAAAACCACCAAAAGACCAAAAACATCATAAATCATCACAAAAGACCAAAAAAATCACAAAACACTACACACAACGCATTAGGAAACAAACACCTAGGTACATACAGTACACTTCACTTCAGCAGTTTACAAATCCTGGTTGACAATTAAATGAGCTCAATTTAGGAGACTAGATTGAGACCAAACATTTTGGCGCCGTTGTCGGGGAAGTGAAAACTAGGTAACCTTTGTTTCTTAGCATCCAAAAACAATTTTATGCATAGGGAGAGAGATTCAAGGGGAATATTTATAAGCAGCAGAGGCAGAAGTTTGATTTCTAGAACACCACTTGTTTCATCTAGATCCAGAGCTAGTACACCTTCAACTCAAACCAATCTTCCATCCTTTACTGATCCTGGACTTCTAGAAGATCTAAGGTCACCTATTTCATTAGAGAAACCTTCCACTTCATCCACCGAACCTGCCATAGAAGAAGATCTAAAAACTCCTGTTAGGAACACAAACCTTTCTACTTCCACAGGAGAGTCAACCATGGCAGAAGAAGGAGGGGGAGGAGTTTTTAATGGAGAACACACATTATTTGGAGGTGGAGGTAGAGGTAGAGGTAGAGGAGAAGGAGGAAGAGGAGAAGGAGGTAGAGGTACAGATGGAGGAAGAGGTAGAATAGGAAGCTCTTTTGGGTTCCCTATACTTGATGAAGAAACCAATACAACCATGAAAAACATTTCACCTTCTGTCCTTCCGAACTTCTATGGACTTAAAACTGAAGATCCTGAAACTTTCTTATTCGAATTTGAAGTGTCGTGTAGGACTTATGACTACTTACAAGATGCTCAAAAACTGAAATTATTTCCTTCAACTTTGAAGGGAGCAGCATTGAAGTGGTTTATGAGTTTAAACAGTAGTTCTATTAGAACATGGGAAGACATGAAACAAGCATTTCTAGAGAGATACTTGGATTATCGTATGCCGGTTAATCATAAGGAAGAAGTGTTCAAGATGTTACAAAAAGAAGATGAAAACTTAGAAGATTTGTTGGAAAGATTTAAATACAACATAAAAAGGGCACAAATGGAAAACCTAGATCAAGACACTTTAAAAGCTCTTTTGTTGAAAACAATTAGGGATGAATGGTTGGATATCCTTAACATGATGGGAAAAGAGGATATATCACAACTCACATTACCTGAAATATCTGAGTTATGTATCAACCTTTCAAGAGGGAAATCTAAAACTGTCAAAGGTCCAAGAGATCCTGCTCTTGCAAGGGCAAGTAAGTCTGCTTCTGGGACATTAAGTAGATCAGAAATAGGACACATGCTTGATGATTTTAAATCTGACATCTTAGGGAGTCTTAGTGAACAAATAGACACCCTTAAGATACAAAACAAGCAGAAGGCTGAATCTGATGCTTTGGCAATCTTTTGTTCCAAATGTAGAAAGAAACATGCCCTGAGAGAGTGTCCTTTAGATGTAAAAGTTGTAGAGACCTGTGTCATTTGTTTTGAAAAACATGAGACTAAGAACTGTCCTTCTCTTCCTGGTCTCAAGGCTGTTTTTCAAGAAGAAACTCCTACAGACTTCACAGAATCTCTTAACTTTGTATCTAGAAAACCTTGGCAGGGACCTTAGACACAAGGATTCCATGATCAAATGTATAATCAACCTTCACCTTGAAATTCTTGGCAGCAACCTTGGCCCCAATCTCAAAATCCATCTCAAGCCTGGGCACAAGGATCACAAAGTCCCTATGGAAGATACTCTCCATACTATCAGTATCCACCATCCTATCCACCATATCCACATTTTTATCCTCAAAATCCTCAACAAAATTTTCCTCAAAATCTTCAACAAAATCCTCAACAACATCATCAGAACCAACCACATCAAAATCAACCACTTCCATTACCATTTCCTCAAAAATCCAATCAATTTCCAGCTCAGCCCATACCAAACCCCAATAATAAGAATCCTCAGAATACATATATGATAGAAGGTCAACAATTTCCAACTTATTTAATTACTCCTCTAGACCTTAGTGATGTTCAACTTAGGTCTGGAAGGATACTTGAGAAGAGGAAACCTTCTGTGATCATACAAGAACAAGATAATTCTGAGGAAGACTCCCTACGGGTTAATAAAAGTCTCGAGGAAGACACATCCTTTCAAGACCAAAACATTGAAAAACTAAAACAAAAAGATCCAATAAATCCAACTCCTGTATTAGAGCAACCATCCACATCTACTTCTATACCTCCCTTCCCGGAAAGATTACAAATTGATAAAGGTGTAGAAAAACAAATCATGGTGCCTAATTATGATTTCTTAGATGAATTAAGAAATGTTTGCATTAAAATTCCATTATTGCAAGCCATCAAGGAAATCCCAATTTTAGCCAAAACAATAAAGGAGTTGAGTATGAAGACAACAAGAAAAAGAATAAGAGAAACCAAGAAAATTCAACTGGTAGGACAAATAGCAGACATTATGATGGGCAAGATTGCTATTCCAAAGTATCTTACCCAGGAAATCCAGTTGTCAAAATTCACATCAACGGAATTGAAATTCAAAACACACTCATTGATTTAGGAGCAGCAATAAACATCATGAGTAGACAGATCATGGACAAACTGAAACTTCCTAATCTTCTCTTTACACCCACACTATTACAATTAGCAGATAGATCTGTGATCAGACCAGATGGGGTAATAGAAGACATTCCAGTGTCCCTAGATTCTTGGGAATACCCTATGGATTTCATGATCCTAACTCCCAAGAATAATCTAGGAGGCCATCCTGTTATACTAGGAAGACCTTGGTTGGCTACAGCTGATGCTTTTATTAGTTGTAGGTCCGGTGATATGTATATTTATGATGGTAGTTCAACTAAGAGATTCACTTTATATCCTCCAGCTAGGACAATTACAGATCTAGATGACACTCAATGGATAGAGGATGAAGAATATTTACAACCACTCTTCACAATCTCAGAAATTAGTGAAGATAATCAAATTCTGAATACTCTAGAAAACTTTGAATCTTCTCCAGAACATAAACATGAATCATTTCAGGAGGGATCCAATATTGAATTTTTGTCATCTAGGCAGATGTCTCTTCATTCTATGGACAAATTTGGCAGTTCTACAAGTGAAATTTTTCCAGGCAAAACCTTGAACATAAACAAAAACCTGGAAAAATCTCAACAAGAAGAGCTAGTCAAAGTATTACAGAGACATTCTTCTGCATATGCATGGGAATACACCGACATGAAAGGGATAAGTCCCAAGACTTGTACTCATCACATCTATATAGAGGCAAATTGCAAACCAATCAGACAGCCTCAAAGACGGATGAATCCAAATCTTAGGGAAATTGTTAAGGAAGAATTGCAAAAATTGTTAAAAGTTAATTTCATCTATCCTATTTCAGATAGTCAGTGGGTTTCTCCTTTGGTGATTGTGCCTAAGAAAAATGGAAAATGGAGGGTGTGTGTTGACTACCGAGAACTGAATAAAGCTACTCTTAAAGACCATTTTCCCTTACCTTTCATAGATCAAGTATTAGATACATTAGCTGGCAAAAAGTACTTTTCATTCCTAGATGGGTTTAGTGGTTAAAATCAAATCCAAGTAGCACTTGAAGACCAAGATAAAACCACATTTACTTGTCCTTGGGGTACCTATGCCTACCGAGTATTGCCATTTGGATTATGCAATGCACCTGCAACATTCCAAAGGGCAGTATTAGGAATTTTTTTGGATCTAATACATGACTGTGTAGAGGTGTACATGGATGATTTCACAGTTTATGGGGACACATTTGAAGAGGCTTTAGAAAACTTGGAAAAAGTCTTAAAAAGATGTCAAGAAGCAAACCTTTCACTTAGTCATGAAAGATGTTTTATGATGTTTACTGAAGGTATTGTTTTAGGGCACCACATTTCAGGGGATGGGATTAGAGTTGATGAGGCAAAAGTTGAAGTCATTTCTAACCTATCCATTCCTAGTTGTCAAAGAGATGTTAGAAGTTTTCTAGGATTTACAGGGTATTATCGAAGATTTATAGAAAACTTCACCAAAATAGCATCTCCACTCTTCAAATTACTCACCAAATATTGTGAATTTAAGTGGACTTCTGATTGCCAGTTAGCTTTTGAAACCCTGAAAACCAAAATTTCTGAAGCACCTATATTAAGGGGACCTAACTGGAAGTTACCTTTTCATATCTCGACAGATTCTTCCGATACAGCTCTAGGAGCAGTATTGGGACAGAAAGATTTAATTCCCTATGCCATCTATTATACCAGTAAAAATTTGACTCCTGCAGAGTTAAACTATACTGTAACTGAAAAAGAGTTTTTAGCTGTTGTTCATGCCATAAACAAGTTTAGACACTATATAACAGGTTATGAAACTTTTGTTCACACTGATCATTCTGCCATTAGATACTTAATGAATAAATCAATCACTAATGGCAGAGTTATAAGATGGTTGTTATTATTGCAAGAATTCAACATTACTATTCTAGATAGGCCTGGAAAACAAAACACTATGGCTGATTTCCTGTCTAGAATTCAAAATATCAAAGATGACACTCCAGTTGAAGATCAATTTCCCGATGAATATCTTTTTGCAATCTCTACTCAAACTCCATGGTTTGCTGATATTGCTAATTATTTAGTTTCAGGAAAATTTCCTTCAATTATGAATGCAAGGGATAAAAGAAAAAATCATTAATGATAGTGCAAATTATTCATGGGTCGCTAATGAGTTGTACAAGACAGGTCCAGATTTGATCATAAGAAGGTGTGTTCGTGAAGATGAGATGCCTGAAATTCTCAAGGCATGTCATGATGAACCTTGTGGCAGACACTTTGCAGATAAGAGGACAACCTATAAGATCCTTAATTTAGGATATTATTGGCCATCTTTGTTTAAAGATGCAAAGGAGTATGTCAAAAGGTGTGACAGTTGCCAAAGGGTAGGAAAACCTTCTCCTTCAGGTGAGATGCCATTACAACCTCAGGTACACATTGAACCTTTTGAAAAATGGGCTTTGGATTTTGTAGGACCTATTAGTCCTCCATCAAGACAAAAGAAATATATATTAGTTTGTACTGATTATGTTACTAAGTGGGTAGAAGCTAAACCATTACTTGTTGCTAATGAATCATCTGTAATTACTTTTCTTTTTGAGGATATTTTTACTCGTTTTGGTGTCCCAAGGGAAATTTTTACAGATCAAGGAGCTCAATTTACATCAAGACTAGTGGAGCAAATGATGGAGAATTACAAAATCAGACATAGAACATCTACTCCTTATCATCCACAAGCAAATGGTCAAGTGGAATCCACTAATAAGGTCATTGAAGGAATCCTAACAAAGATTGTTCATTTACATAGAAGAGATTGGGTAGATAGGCTTCCTGAAGCCTTGTGGGCCTATAGAACTACATGGAGAAACACAATAGGCCATACTCCTTATGAGCTTGTTTATGGAAAGCAAGTTTTGTTTCCCATAGAGTTCCAGATTCAAACTTTCAAAATGGCAGCTCAGCTAGGACTTGATTTAACGGAGGCACAAAAGCATAGACTGGAGAAAATTAATGAATTGGATGAGATCAGACAAGATGCAGTTCAAAAAACAAGTCTAGTCCAACAGCAAAGGGCTAGATGGCATGACAAGTACATCAAAGAGAAGAAATTCAAAGAGGGTGACTGGGCTCTCTTGTTTGATTCAAAATTCAAGGATTTTCAAGGGAAATTTCATACACATTGGCTTGGGCCATATGAAATTGTTCGAATTTTTGATAATGGGGCAGTAAAAATCAGAACTATAGATGAAGAAGAGGTCACTTTTCTTGTGAATGGTCATAGACTGAAGCTATACCACAAGCCACTCTCAAGAGAAGAGCTTGTCAAGAAGTTCCAAGAAGACAATGATGTGAAGTTAATGAAGAAGAGTCTCTCTTCTTCATCAACTTGATTAAATTTTCTGAAGCATTTCTCTTCTAAAAAAAATAAATAAATAAATAAATAAAGGTATAAACATGAAAACCAATCATTGATTGGCATGTTTATACAGAAAAGATAGGGTGAAAATCAGAGTCTCTCTGACACTCTAACTTTTCCCATTTTTGTTTTTATAAGCAGCTGTTACAAAAAATCATGAGTTTAGTTCCATAGTGCTTATGATTCATTTCATTTCATTTCACTCTATTCACTTATTCATCCATACTCCATTTCATTCCACCATTCATATTTCACTCCATTCCACATTTCATCCATCTCATTTTCATGACAAAATACAAAATTTGATGTCTTTCTGTAAGTGAATAAAACATGTCATGAATTGCAGTACAGTTCTTATGTTCTTTCACTCCATTTCATAAACTGAATCCATTCCATTTCATCATCCACTTCATACATATCATAATCCATCATCCATTTTCATTCATAACATATAACATTTCACCCATATTCCAAAAACACTCCATTTTCATGATTAAAGTGCTCTACAGGAACATTCTGCAGCTCAGTAGACATTCTGCAGCTGATCAGCCTTTCTGCAGCCAGACAGTCTTTCTGCAGGTACAAACCCTGAAGGCATCAATCAGCAGACATTAGAATTTCAACAAAGTGACCCAGTGTATCCATGAATCAAAAGCATCAAGAAGATTATGAAGACTCTTCCAAAGATGAGCAGAGAAGACAAAGACTACAAAAATCAAATGAAGGGCAGAGGTAACAAGTTTAAATTATAATGGCATTTCATTAAATTTTAGCATAGTTTTAGTTATGGATTGTTCGAAAAGGTTGTTTTAATTATTTTTATTGATCAATACCAATAAACCCTCCACAGACTTTGGATTAAAATTTCTCAATTCAAATTTCATATCCGATATCATATGAGCGGTTAAAATAGCTGAGGTGTTTGAATTCTCCACGTCTCTTAACCAAATCATTCAATGATGATTCCCTCTGCTGTCGTAAAATCCTCCGCCGTCTCTTCAATCATTAATACATTCCCTCCACCTCACTCCACTACTTCATTCCGTGACCACTGCCATTACACCATTCTGTAGCCGAAATTTCATTCCGAAGACAGAGATATTATTATCACCGAGAGCAGAGCCAAAGGATATCAGTTTGAATAGCGTTGAGCATTGTAAACTTAGAGCAGAGCAAAAGGGTAAATTTGGAAGCATAGCAGCGTGAGAATTTGAAGCCATTTGATTCCGTGGGCAGACAAAATATCACTGTGGACAGAGTTTGAGCATCTTCACTATAAACACAGAAGTGTAGCAGTGTGGAGTTTGAAGTCTTTTGTCACTAGAAGATAGAGGTGTTGCAGTGTTGAATTCGAAACCATTTGCTACCAAGAGCTAGAGGTATTGCATTGAAGAAGTTGAAACCAGTTGTCACTGTTAAACAAAGACATATCAGTCCAAAGTTCAATTGTCAACAGAGGTATATCAGCCGAAATTTTGAAGCTGTTTTCATCGTCAACAGAGGCATATCAGCCCGAGGTTTTGAAGCTGTTGCCACTATAAATCAGAGGTATGACATTCCAAAATTGAAGCCATTTTCATTCAGAACTTAAAGCCATTTCAATCCGAAAGTGAAAGTCATTGTTTTTGTGGGTAGAATAGTGTTAATTCGAAAATTGAAGAAGCAATCATGGGTTTCATTGTAAGGACTGAACCAGTAGGTTCAAAATATTTAGAAGGCTACCCTCAATGCAAAGAAATGTTACAACAAATAGGATGGCTTCAATTTTTGGAGAAATTTAATGGTTTCCACAAGGAAGTCACTAAAACATTTGCAAGATCATTTCAAGGAACCGAAGTTGAAGTGGGAGATGTCAAATTTACTGTCACTGAAGTTTTCATTGCAGAGGCTACAGGATTGCTCAGAACTGGAGAGAGATGGTTTAAAAATAGAGAATTCCACAATGACTCCTGGAAACAAATTTTAAAATCACCAAGTATGGATGTCAGTGTATTTAAGAAAGGAATTCCCAGTTCTGCATTGAAAAACAAATGGAGAAACATACTACTTCTTCTGCAAAAAATTATTACATGTGAGGGTAGATATGGAACATTTTATGTCTACCACATTAGACTAATGATGCATTTTCTGGGGGAAGACTTAAACCTACCATATTTCTTGCTTCAAAGTCTGAAGAAGATGGCTTCCTGTGTTCAGAGAAGGGTTCAATTTTTAGAGACAACCCTATATCATCATGGTTTGGTCAAAATTTTGATTGAACATCATCTAGCTAAAACAAATTATACATGGGACGATTTCTTAATAAGAAATCATTTTGAAGAAGTAAAAGAACCATCACCTGAACCACAGCCTACAAAGAGAAGTAGGAAATGGAGGGCCTCAAAAGTTGAAGTTGACAAACCAGTCCAAGAGAGCAATGAGGAAATCATTTTAGAGAAGTTGACCCAAATCAAGAGGCAACTTAAGGAAGGAAAGGTAATCAAGAAATCTGCCATGGAGAAAGGAGAAGGATCTTCTCAGCCTAGGAGAAGCCACAGATTAAAGGGAAAACTAAAGAAAACTCAAATCAAACAAACAGGGGTGATTGATATAGAAGATGAGGAAACATCCATGGAAGAAGATGTTGAAGAGGAATTTTATGAAGGAACCCCTGAAATTGACCCTGCTCAATAGGAAATTTATGACTATGTGGAAACTTTGGAGAGAAGAGCTTCAGAAAGCAGAGAGAGAACCCCCAGTCCTCCACTGTCTGAAATAGATATATTAAGAAGGGATAGGTATGAGTTGGAATTACTGAATAGACACATCAAAAATGAGAATGAAATTCTCAAAGATCAAATCAAGCTCAAAACTGATATGAACTCAACCTTATCCCTGCATATAGACAAAGTGGAGAGGACCAATGAGAAGTTGAAGACAAGGAACAAAAAGCTAATCAGGGCACTCATCAACCTCAGGTTCAAACTTGTTATCAGGAAACCCAGAAGACCTCTAGCTTCCAGACAAAGGAGAAGAAGGGGATTAGATGTCCTTGCAGAAGCCTCTGAATTCATGGGATAATTTGCATGAGGACATGCAAAGAGACAGCAGTGGGGGTATGTTGAGCCTCAAAATTGTGCTTTCCTTCACCTCATTTTACCTCATTTTCCCTTTTCCATTTCTATCTTAGACCCAATTGATCAATAAATATAGTTAAAATTACTTCTAGAATGATTTACATGACTGACTTGTTAAATTTTGTGATTTTTTCCATTGTTAAGCATTTTGACCGGAACTAGCTGCAGAATGCAGACATTCCGTAGCTAACCGGCGATTCTGCAGCTGCCTTCATGTTTGAGTATGTTCCAGGTGGTCTCTTGAGAAAAACCGCATATGGGCATGATCCACGTCATGTCTACATGGTTTGTTGCTCATCATGGAGGAAGAAACGAATTCTGGGTATGGTTTTGAACGTGGGAACACATTTAGGAAGGAAGACTTCTATTAGGACTGTCTCAGTCCAGATGTCTTTTCCTCTTCACGCAGCCACTTCAAAGAGTCCTAACGTGATTCCGATAAGGAAAGACAGTGTTCCTAAATTGTTGCAAGTATTGTTATGTGCATTTGCTTTATAAACACTCGGGAGACCGAGAGCTATGTTGGAGATTTTATGTTAGATTTGATGCTAGATTTTGTTTAGACTCTGTGCTACATTTCTGAAGACGCAGAGTGTTATGTTCAAACTATTTCATCTTTAATGGAGAAGACCGTGTTGTTTTGAAAGCGTGATTTAATTTGGAGTTGAATTCCGTCAGGTGGTAGAGGGCCCCTGCCTCTTGCACGGATTTATTTTGCGTAAATTAGATAAGTCTTCTAGCTGCCTTTACATCTTTGAATTTGAATTAATAGTTGTTTTAATTAGCTATTGTAGTCGTACTCATTCTAACTCTTCCACAAGAAGACGCTCTTCCAAAAGACTATAATGATGAATGGGAAAATGACTATAGTATTGTAGGATTAGAAGTTGAATTCATAGTTGTTTTTAATTAGCTACTGTAGTTATATTCATTCTAACTCTTCCACAAGAAGAAATTCTTCCAAAATATTATAATGATGAATGATGAATGGCTATAGTACTGTAGGATTTAGTTGTAGTTTTTTTTGTTCACTATCACAGTTACACTTGTTCTAATCACTCTTCCACAAGAAGAAACTCTTCCAAGAAATTCTTAAGAAGTTCAAGACATGACCGTGATAATGAATGATTTAGTTGTGTGTTTGTACTAAGTATCATCTCCGTTCTTGCTCTTAAACGCTTGCCCAAGACATCATAATGACGAGTAGGATATGGATATGATATCTTAGTTTTTCATTTGCTTTCAGTCCTTTATATTTGCATTTGCATCCAATTACACAGTCAGAATTGTTCTAACTCTTCCAAAAGAAGGAACTCTTCCAAAATATCAATAATGATGGACAAAAAGATTGTGTAATTTCATAGAATAATGCATGGTAGCTTAGTTAGAATACTCCAGAGTTTAATTGCACTTAACTCATGTTCAGTTACTTTGTTTCAAGTTTGATGATGACTTATAGTTCAGCATTGTTTTAGATTAGTGGCATCTTAAGTTCATTCTTAGATTAACCCATTGCACTTGCACTTCATATTCAAATTGTCATCCATTGCACAATAGACTACTTCAGTTGTTAGGATTAACAAGACAGCCTTCATTATTCACAAACCTCTTCTTGTTCTAAAATCCATAATTAATCTATAACCATATGAACAGAAGACAACATCATTTTAAGTCCTGAAGTACTTCTGCAATTTCCTCATCATTTTATAAACAGAGCTCTTCCTCAAAAGACTGCTTTGGAAAGAAATCAATAACTCTTGAGTAAAGGTTTTGTGACATTCAATTAAATTGCAGAATAGAGATAGGAACTAGTTCTAGAATAGAAGATCTTATGATGATAACAATGCTTTTCCTCTAAATATGTTTCAAATCTCTAATCAAGGACAAAATATTGCACCATTGTAAGTTAGTTATTTCACTGTTTATTTAAAGGGTTTGCATACTTAGTGATCATTTCTCAAGTTTAGTTTGTATTTTGAATCATTTGTTTGAAAGTCATTATCAAGCTTTGCTTTCATTTAGTCATAGTTTAGATTCAGCTTCAGTGTTTCCAATTGCATTTGCCATTTGTTATCCATCAATTAGGTTTAACTCTGTTTTTAATCACCAGCTTCTTTCCACTAGCTTTCTAGGCATTTTTCCTGCAAACATAAAACCACCAAAAGACCAAAAACATCATAAATCATCACAAAAGACCAAAAAAATCACAAAACACTACACACAACGCATTAGGAAACAAGCACCTAGGTACATATGGTACACTTCACTTCAGCAGTTTACAAATCCTGGTTGACAATTAAATGAGCTCAGTTTAGGAGACTAGATTGAGACCAAACACCATGCTACACATGTGCACCTCGAAATTTTTTTGTTTTCATGACAACAAGTATGCCCTCTCTCTCATCTTTCTTTAAAGCAAATATGTATTTCAATAATATTTTAAGAAAGAAGATGTATTTCAATTATATTTTAGTAAAGAAGATGCTTTCACTTGGGGTATTTTTTTGCAGGTATTGTTCAAATTATACATCACTCCATCCACCGAAATTTCTAGAGAAGGTATCATTCTACCCTCAACATGATAGAGTCCCAGAAGAACTTTACATATCCTAAAATAATTTCTCCATAATAAATCAACCATAGGTTCCAGGAATCGGGCCATGTTTATCATCACCTCACCTTGCACATGATAAACATCCTCGTTGGTCTGTAGAGCATCCCCTCTATGGTGACCGTTGGTCTGTAGAGCATCCCCTCCATGGTGCCCGTCACTAGTAGACCATATATCAAAAAAATAACAACGCCATGGACATACCGCTTTATTATAGGAAGCGCCTCATGTACGTTTCACTCACCATGCATCTGGTCAAGTTTTACGATATCGAAATAAATCCCCTTTCCCTAACTATCATGTTTTTGAAAGAATATAGAAAGCGCACTTTCACGCCTCACATTTGGCCTACCTTACCTCCATCAACATAGCACAAGTGCGACATTTTCCATCTGCTTCATCAACCCCACACATGAGACCAACCAATGGCCCCCCCACCCTTAGTAAAAAACTTTCCTCACATCATCAGTGAGAGAACACTTTCATGTTTCGGGGTACTCGCCTCTGTGTTTTGTACAAACCAAACCCTATTATTTCATTCTTTTGGTAACTATAAAAAGACTGCAAACGGTGCACTATGTCCCCCATTCAGCTATCATTTTTTCCCCCATGGCAGCAGTCCCTGGTCACCCTTGGTCAAAGTATCACACCCTTTGTGCATAATCCACCATGACATTCATAACTAATATATACCCACCCTAGACATCCTACCGAATCCAAGGATTTAACCATAAAAAATAGTCATGACTGCCACCAAGATGCTTTTAATACTCCGACCTTGGGCCAATGAATCCCCATCATCAGTTTTCAGTCACCCCTCCCCATAATTCCTATGTTAAACCTATCACATCCAAGATCTTGATCCCTTGCATCAACAACTTTCTCGTTCAGTTGAGGCTTCCTTTTTTGTCGACGTCAACACCTATTTTCCAAAAAGGAAGCGGTACCTTGGATCACCCCTCACCACAAAAGGGACATCCTTAGGTGGCATTGTGGGAGACATCATTTCCCACAGATGTCATAGATCCTCTTTAAATTTGATTACAACACAAGATTTCATGTCAATATGGTATCGCACCTTACAACCATTGCACTTTGATCAAAGTTGTCGAAGACCCGTGCCTTTATAAACATTACTTTCAGTCATGCTTACATGGGAAGGTCCCAATCATACACCCATGTGTACAATGTGAATTTATATGCCATGTCAAGCTTATGCATGTGGGTAACACATTCCACCTATCATCAAAGAAAAGACACCCCTAAGGGTGTCAGCAATCGTCATCATCAACCAACAAATCACTAGCATTTTAGTGACATAGACAAAATCTGTATCTGTCAAATAGATTTGTTTAGCTAGACAAAGCATCACGAGCATGGGACATGTCTACCTCGTAGAAAATTTCTATCTACAGTATTATACCATTGCTTGCAAGGTTCCCACAAGACATGGTCGCTCCTCGACTCGGTGTAGGGTGTCTCCAACTATGTACTACATGCATGAATCTCTCTCTCTCCTCATAGTACACAGAAAAAAAAATATAATTTATTTTAGATATATAGTTCTTCCTAGACCTCACACATTAGGGGGAAACTTTTATCACTGGAAAATTTGACAAGCAAAGATGACATTATTAAATGTTAGGCAGAAGGATTTATAGGGCTGAGGCACATTAGAGAATCTGAAGTATTTAAAAATCTCTAAGATTTAATAGGAAAATTAAATTGCACACTGAAGAAAAAAACAGAATGCCCCTTTGTGCACATTTTTCTTCGATAAGCGCACCTTTGTGCAAATTTTCCTCAAAAATCCGTGTGGACCTAAGAGTGGCGGAAGTCGCTTTTTGAAACCAAGGCACACTCTAGGAAACTGATCCCACACTTGAGGCTGCCTAAGGAGAGGGAAGGAGAATTTGAATTCTCCTATAAAAATCCACCAAGAGATGAACAATGGGAGGACACATTGGTATGCTGGCCAAAATTTCCCCAAGCAATCTAGCAGTGTGTGATCCAAAGTAGAGATAGAGGGGACTCCATTGTTGGCCACCCAACAACTCTAGTCCATCAGAGTAGAGAGAGGGAATTTGCGCCAAGGTAGCTTGGAAGTAAATAAATCCTTGCATTTTCTCTTAGAATTCACTAGTTCTAAGGGCCCCTTGGTAGGTGGGAAAACATTTCATCCTTTATTCCTACCAGCACTCAATAAGAGGGGATGTAAGTGCCATCGTTTAGATTATTGAAGTTGTTTTACTCTATTTAGAGCTTTTGTATTATGTTTTTTAGTTTAGTTTTTCTTTTTTAATATGCATGCTAGACCACTATTTGGTATGTTTATTTCTTAGCATGTTCACTGACTTGCTTGAATCCCTTGATTTTCTGCCTATGACCAAGAACTTAAGAGGAAAGAACCACTCCTATTAAGCATGTGTGATTTGGTACATTCATGTGCCAAACACACATACATAGCTGGGTATGGATTTTCTCAAACATATGCTCATCACCCTGTCCTTGTTCCTCACTTCTCTCTTCATTACTAGAATTGGGTATATCTTTTCGGTGGTTCTAGTGCTGAAAGAGGCTTTTCCAAAAAAATTCTTGATCCCTCATCAACCTCTCATTGTATTCCCTCAAATTAGGCATCTTAGCTATAAAATGTAGAACGGTTTCCATTAGTACTGCAATGGGGTGTTGTCATCCCCCTTCTAATTAGACCCACATTTCTAGATTGGGAATAGGACCTACTCCCTCATATGGCACAAATGGTTGAGTACTGCTCACTCCTATTCTCAACGAACCCATACTTCCCACTCTTCTTTATGAAAAAAGAATCACATTTGTTATTTGGTTGCCCATAGTAAGCCAGAATGTAGTATTTGGGCTTCAATACCACTTGCAACATGTATTACACACTACAACAAAAAAAAATTATTTATATTTTTATTTCACACATGCAAGGTTACGTTCTATTAAATACAATTTATTTACCACATATTACACATTTATTATTACATGACCCATAAAATTTGAAGTTAGATTATTCAATTGTCTCATTCCAATACCTAGGTTACGAGGCTCATGACTATAAAGGGGTTATAAAACACATAATAATTATGTTGTGATATGAATACATCATCGAATTATTTTCCACTTCAACCTGAGTCATATCCTAAGTTCTTGTGAATAATGTCACGACTTGGGTTAATGATTGGAACACTAGTTAAGGCATTTGGTCAATGCTTGGTGGCAACATAACTTGGTGGATGCCAACTGGTATCCATCTAGAACCTTCTAACTCACCAATGATCAACATCTGGCATCTTTCCCACCCTATATGTACACACTTCTAATCCAACGTTGATTATTGTTTTTCGGGGTTTTAGGGTAACCACCCAATTTTTTGTGACCCTTCCTTTGCCATTCAGTTCCACCATGACAATGATTTTCGGCTTTGCTAAACCTAAAAACTGAAACTAATTATCATCGCAATGGTGAGTGTATACCATTTTTTCTCATTTGTAAATTTTTTTCTCTCCTATTACTATTCCTTTTACCATTACTAATTAGAACAAGCCATATCACCTTCCCTTGCACAACTTCAAGGACCGACGACTTCACCAGTTATTTCTCATGCAAGATAAGTTTTAATGCACGAATGCCTAGTCTTACCCTTTATTCGAGGGGTTTTATTTCCAATTGTGTTAGGAGATAAGCTAACCCAACAACCTTTGCGGTTTCATGTGTTATAGCACTAGTACATTTGGTCAAAATTCCGACACTTTAGTTCCGACATTTTTTGACGTATTGTCAGAAATTTCCCAAATTTTTATCAATTTGAAATCCCGCCCACAACCATCACTATACTGATGTTTAGGGACATCATCAGTATTCTGACGTTTAGGGCAATCATTGGAACACTGACGTGCAGGGACGCAATGTCAGAAATGAAATGTTTGTAAGACTTGAGTCGGTAGTGCGATGGTTTGGGGAACACGTCACTATTTTGACGTTTAGAGCGATTGTCAGTAGTGCGGTGTATTTGGGCTTAACCATTGGTATTGCCATGATTAAAGGATAAAATTTGATATTGCGATGATTAAAGGATAACCGTCGGTGTTCCGACGTGTTGATTAAATGTCGTAAGAGCGACAACGGTAATCATTGTAATTTCCATTAGATTTTAACCAATTTTTTTTAAGAAATGTTAACCGAGTTTTGTAGTATTTATTTTTGATATCCGTTCCCTTGTGCCTTCATTCGGTCAGGCGCACCATGTGAGGGTGCCCGCTCAAATGGGTTCAGGTCAGGTCCTGTCGTTTCGTTTGAGGAAGGTTGTATCAAATTTTCTAATTTGTGATTGCACGGGTGCCTTTTACATGTTCGTGCAGTCCATTTGCCATTTTCTCCCTTGTTCCTTCATTCGGTCGGGTGGGCCATGTCAGGGTGCCCCCCAAAATGCATTCGGGTCGGGTTGTTTCATTTGAGGGCTCTTGCCAAGACACGTTCGGGTCGGGTCGAATTGTTTCATTTGAGGGTACCCACCCAAATGCGTTCAGGTCGGGTCGAGTCGTTTTGTTTGAGGGCGTCCGCATAAACATATTCAGGTTGGGTTGGGTCATTTTGTTTGAGGGTGCTCGCCCAAACACGTTTGGGTCAGGTCGGGTCGTTTCATTTGAGGGCACCTGCCCAAACGCATTCAGGTTAGGTTAGGTCGTTTCGTTTGAGGGCACCTGCCCAAACATGTTTGGGTTGGGTCGGGTAGTTTCATTTGATGTCACCCACCAAAATGCATTTGGTTTGGGTCGTTTCATTTGAGGGTGGTCATATCAAATTTTCTAAGTTATGACCACATGGGTGCCTTGTGCATGTTCGTGTGACCCATTTGCCATTTTCTCCCTTGTTCCTTTGTTCAGTCAGTCGTGCCGTGTGAGTGCGCTTGCCCAAACGCGTTCGGGTCAGGTTGGGTCATTTCGTTTGAGGGCGGTCGTATCAAATTTTCTAAGTTGTAACCCCAAGGGTGCCTTTTGCACGTTCATACGGCATGTTTGCTATTTTCTCCCTTGTGCCTTCATTCAGTTGTGCACGTCGTGTCGCGTCATGTGAGGGCGCCTGTCCAGATGTGTTTGGGTTGGGTCATTTCATTTGAGGGCGGTTGTATCAAATTCACTAAGTTGTGACTGCACGGGTGCCTTGTGCATGTTTTTGTGGCCCATTTTCCATTTTCTCTCTTGTGCCTTCGTTTGGTCGGGCACGCTGTGTCATTTCATTTGAGGGCACCTGTCCAAACCCATTTGGGTCGGGTCGTTTCAGTTGAGGACGTCAGCCCAAATGCATTCGGGTCGAGTCATTTTAGTTGAGGGCACCTGCCCAAATGCGTTTGGATCGAGTCGTTTCGGTTGAGTGCGCCCGTATCAAAGTTGCTAAGTTTTGACCACATGGGTGCCCTATGTACGTTCGTGCGGCCTGTTTGCCAGTTGCTCCCTTGTGCCTTCGTTCGATCATGCGTGCCATGTCACATCGTGTGAGGGAACCTACCCAAACACGTTCGAGTTGGGTCATTTCGTTTGAGGGCGACCATATCAAATTTTCTAAGTTGTGACCACACGGGTGCCTTGTGCACATTCATGCGACTCGTTTTCCATATACTCCCTTGTGCCTTCATTCGGTCAGGTCATTTCGTTTTTCTCCCTTATGCACGTTCGTACAGCCTGTTTGCTGTTTGCTCCCTTGTGCCTTCATTTTGTTTGAGGGCGCCCGCCCCAACCCATTCGGGTTGGGTCGTTTTGGTTGAGGGCACCTGCCCAAACACATTCGGTTCAGGTCATTTCGGTTGAGGGCACCCGCCCAAATGCGTTTGGTTTGGGTCATTTCAGTTGAGGGAACCCATATCAAATTTTCTAAGTTGTGACCGTACGGGTGCCCTACGCACGTTCGTGCGGCCCGTTTGCCATTTGTTCGCTTGTGCCTTCGTTCGGTTGGGGGCGCTGTGTGAGGGTGCCCGCCCAAACACATTCGGGTCGGTTCGTTTTAGTTGAGTGTGCTCGTATCAAATTTTCTAAGTTGTGACTGCACAGGTGCCTTGTGCACATTCGTGCGGCCTGTTTGCCGGTTTCTCCCTTATGCCTTCATTCAGTCGGGCAGGCTATGTCGCGCCGTGCACACGCTCGCCCAAATGTGTTCGGGTTGGGTCGTTTCGGTTGAGGGTGCCCATATGAAATTTTCTAAGTTGTGACCACATGGATGTCTTGTGCATGATGTTTATGCGGATCGTTTGTTGGTTGTTCCCTTGTGCCTAATTTGTTCAGTCGGGTGTGTCGTGTGAGGGTGCCCACCCAAATGCATTCGGGTCGAGGTGAAGCCGCAGCAAGGAAACAGAGTGTGGGTCAAGTCGGGTAAAAACGTGTTTAGCGTTCACTCGCAGGTGGAGTTAGGTTCCTTCCACAGGGCGCATGCAGAATAGTGTTCAGGGCAGGGTCAATTCAGGTTCCTTCCGTAGGACGGGTGCAAAAAAATGTTCAAGGCAGGTGCGTTCAGGTCGAGTCGGGTTCGTGCAGCGTGTCCATGTTCAGGACATGAAAAACAATGTTTGAAGGTGTGAAGGTCATTCATCAAGGTCAAGCTAGGTCAAACGTGACCTGTACGCATTCAAGAGATGCGTGTAGGTCATGACCTCGGTGACCCACATGGAGACTATGACCCTGGTGACCTGCGTGCAGAAACGCGTTCAGGGTACCGAGGGCGTCTGTGACCCGAGTGACCCACTTGAACCAAAATTCGTGTAGACTTCGCTAAAATCATTAGAGAACTCAACAACATGCTCAAAAAAGACTCAATTATAAAATGGAATGTTGAATCCAAACAATAATTTGAATCCATAAAGAAGAATTTAACTAAAACACCAGTCTTAATCAGTCCATATTTCAAAAAAGATTTCATAATTTTTTCATTTGCTTTAGAGCATACCATTGCTGCAGTTTTACTGTAGAAGAATGATCAAGGATTCAAACAACTTATAGATTTTTTTAGTAAGACCCTTAGAGATGCCCCTCTGAAATATAAAATAATGGATAAAGAAGCCTTAACTTTGGTTAAGGCAATCAAAGGCTTCATATTTTATATTCTCTGTTCCCACATAATTGCCTATGTCCCTAATTTTGTAGTAAAAGACATTCTTACTCAGGATGGTCCTGATGGAAGAAGAGGTAAGCGGATTGCCACTATCCTAGAATATGGCATAGAAATTAAACCCACAAAACTCATTGAAGGACAAGGATTATCTAGGCTAATGGCTAAATCTAATTGCAATGCACTAGATATAAATTTTATTGCTCAGGTTAATGACTAGGAAGAGATCGCGAATCCAATGATCAGTGAAGCCTTTCTAGATTCACCTTGGTACTTAGATATCATCTTTGTACTTACAAACTTACAAGCTCCTCTTGAATTGTCAAGGACTAAAGCTAGATTTCTAAAACTTAAATCAATGAGATTTTGTATTTTAGATAATGTACTTTTTTAGAGAGATCATAGTATATTATTGAATTGTTTACTAAAGAGAGAAGCTAATAAAATACTTGAACATTTTCATGCAGGTGACTATGGAGGGCATTTATATTGGAAAACTACTGCTGACAAGATCCTCAGAGCTGGTTTTTACTAGCCTACGTTGTTTGCTGATGTTAAAAAAATTGTTACTTCATGTCACAAATGTCAAATTTTTGAAGGAAAAAAGAAATTGTTACCTTTACCCTTAAAGCCTATTTCAACTGAAATTCCATTTCAACAATGGGGTTTAGACTTCATTGGAGAAATTCACCCCCCATCCTTTGGCCAACATAAGTGGATTTTGACTACCACTGATTACTTCACAAAGTGGATTGAAGCTATTCCTACTAGACAAGCCACTGATGTAGTCATTATTTCTTTCATAGAAAATAACATTTTGTCAAGATTTGGACGCCCTCACAAGATAATTACTGATAATGCAGCAACATTTAAATCCAAAAATATGATTGTCTTTTGTCATAAACATCATATTACCCTAGGTCACTCTACTATATATTACCCCCAGGGTAATGGCCTAGTTGAATCCTCAGACAAAAGTCTTGTAAATATCATAAAAAAATTACTTGAAGACAAAAAAAAAGACTTGGAATAAAAAGTTAGTCTATGCCTTATGGCCAGATAGAATTACTACTAAAAATTCTATTGGCACTTCCCCTTACCAACTTGTATATGGAATGGATGCAGTTTTTCCATCATCCTTAGGTGTTCCAGTAATGAAAATAATTCAATAATCACATGTGGAAATAAATGATATACAAAGGAGAATTAATCAAACTATTCATCTACAACAAACAAGGGAAGAAGTCTGTAAGAAATCCCAATTCATTCAGGATAAAATCAAGAAATTTTTTGATAGAAGAGGCAAGGAATATGATTTTTACATTGGATATCAAGTGATAAAGTGGGATTCTAGAAGATAAGACAAAGGCAAACATGGAAAGTTTGACTTTTTGTGGAAAGGACCCTATATAATTTATGGATATAGGGGTAAAAATTCTTTCTTTATCAAAGATTTGGATGGAATAGATATACAATAAGGACCAGTAAATGGTAGAATGCTTAAGCACTACTATTCGTCTGAGCTAACCAATAGTTAATCCCATTTACTTTTACATCGTTGTACATATACATTGAAGTTTTTAGATTGGATTGGATATTTTCTTTACAAAGTTGAAGCCTGGAGAGAAGGCCCTAAGCTTTGCAGGGTAAAATGTCATAAATATGAGTTTGCTGTGTAGAAAATAGAAGAAAATTACTGGATCATCATGGTCAATGGATAAGGCTACTAGTCAATGGTGTTCATGACATTTCACTAGGAAATGCCATCCCCATGTGAAGCCGTTGTTAGAGTCCTATAAATATAGGATTCATAATTTTGAATTGAATTTTGATAGTCTTGTAAAATATGTACATACCTTGCTTTCTGCAAGTTGTTTTCCCATATTTTGAAAAAATAAAAAATAAAATAATAAAATAAAAGAAAAATAATTAAAAAAATCAAAAAAGAGGGTTAAAAGTCCTAAAATAAAGATCAAAGGACTTGAAAAATATAGACCCCAAAAGAAAAAGAAAAAAGATGAAAATAAAACCTGAAAGTGAGCAATTCCAAATGCCACTAATTTACTTTTTTTTGCAAAATAAATGATTATGGCAGTGTGTCAATAAATGCCATAATCCATGATGAGTTAAACTATTTAATCTTGACTTGTCATGTTTTCAATTTCATGTTTAGATAGTGAATAAAGATTTGTCAGATAGTTTAATACTGAAAATTCAGTATATAGGTAGTGACTAATGAGGAGGTCAACTGTTTAATCTGAGCCCTCGAATGAAATAAGATAGATTTAAATAGTTTTATTTATTTAAAAGAATAAATGTTTCAAGCTTGCAAGCCAAAATGCACCTGCCAAAAGGAAGAAAAAATGTTAGAATAAAGGTTGGGTAGGTAGAAAGAAGTGGAATAAAACATGTAATATTCATCAGACAAAATCACTATTTTCCCCTCTTCTAAAAGTATTCAATATTCTAGGCTAT
The DNA here is from genome assembly GCA_034641835.2 of Pinus albicaulis. Classification (NCBI taxonomy): domain Eukaryota; kingdom Viridiplantae; phylum Streptophyta; class Pinopsida; order Pinales; family Pinaceae; genus Pinus; species Pinus albicaulis. The sequence goes on along the minus strand of CM076575.1, from coordinate 1,328,933,315 downwards.
CATTCAAACATGCTTAGAGCATTTCTCTGACTTTTGTTGGGACCGGACCCAAGCGTCGATGACTGGTTAGTTGAAAATATTAAATTCTTATGTTAAATTCCCATTTACCATTATTTATCCCTCATTCATAAATTTTAACTCATTTTCATAAGTAAAGATTCATTCTTACTTAATGAAACATATAAACCCATCTAATTAACTTCCATTCATTCGGAAAACATACAAAAACCCTCAAAAACCACTTTATCCTAAGTATTGGTGACATGATAAAAATATGAGCTTTGCTTTACTTTTACACTTTACTTAGTGATTTAAGTATTTTTGTATGCCTTCCATTTCCCTTTTCATATTAACTTTTAACTTAGTTTATTAAATCCATAAATAATACCTTATCCTACTTATTTAATTCCCTATATCTAAATACCCCCAAAACCCACTATTATAAAGATTTTAGACCAAAGTTATTACCCATGTGCTAAATTAAAACCTAAATAAAATACCCTTTGGTATAAAACTAACACTAAATAAATATCCCGCCCCCTATGGTTATTAAACCATTCAAAAGGTTTAATACTATATAAATAAACTAAAACCTGCACCAAAAGTATTTTTAAGACATATTGCAAATGTTTTAATAAAAACATATCACCCCCGCCCATTAACTTTTATCCAAAGTTTTGAATCAAATCAAATGTTTTTATAAGGTTCAAAAGGCTTTAACCCCACCACACAATTTCCGTGCCTTTGCAATGTATATATTAATCTTTCCCCGTATAAACTTTAATCCAATGTTTGATTCAAATTAAACTAAGGTTTGTTTTAACTAAACATTAACCCCGCTCCTATCCATATTCCACCATATTATATAAATCCTCACGCTTTATATTGTTGACCCATGATACATTTTAAACTATGCCTATACCCGTAATTAGACCAGAATTCCTCCATTGAAGACTAATTGAGGAGCTATTTGCTGCTCTGGAAAGCTGTTATAGTCCTCAAAATCAACTGAAAGTCTCAGAAACCTTTTCAAAAGCCGAATACCTGCAATTAAAGGTATTTTTTGATAATTGAAGCCTGCATATTCAATTTTAAACCATATTTAAATAGAACCAGGCCTTTCATTAAGAAATTCACTGAACCAAACTTCCTAAAAATACCAAAAAAGAGGCCAAACCCTAGCAAAATTTTCCTAGGAACCCCTATTTTCCATTTTAAGCCTTTTAAAGCCAAATTCCTTGAATTTCACAGTCTGAAGATCAAATTTAAGGACTTAAATAGCTAAAACCTCTGAATTACTTTGAAAACCCATTTTTTCAGTCAAAATCGACTCAGAAAACCCTTGTTTTCTGTTTTATGCCAGTTTTCACATCCTCAGATAAACTTAATTGAGAAAAAAGCCCAAAAGAAGCCATCCTTAATCTAAATTGGTCATTTTCTTCTCTATTAAAATAAAAAACTCCTGCAAACAGTCTAATCTTGCAGCAGTTACTCAAAATGACTAAGAAACAGAGCAAAAGCAGATCTGTAGGACCTAAAACAGCTAAATCTGAGGGATCTAAAGCCCCTAAGCCTACCCCATCCATCACTTTCAAATATTCTACAACAGTAAATCCCCTTCAACCACCTATGATTGCTGCTAAAAGCATTCCTTTGACTGATCTTGACTATAAAATTGTAGACCTTGTTATTGAGTTTAATTTGCTAGATATACACAACTGGTGTTATGAAAAATATCTAGACAAAGATGATTTTCCAACTTGGGAAACCCATTTGCCTAAGTATATAGTCCCATTGACCCATCCTGGTCAAGAACTCATCAGACTTTGTCAAAAATACTATGGGCCAGATCAAAGGGCTACAGTAAATGCATAAAAATAAATTCTTTTTGCCATTACAGCCTAGTCAATTAATCAAATGCTTCAATTACAACCTAATCCCTAGGCAGTCCCCTTGTCTATAGAGGAATTAACTTTGTTATACCTTGGCATTGATTTCCCTGAGAGGTTCATGATCTTTCATAATTTTATGCCTTCTCATGTTGACATTCGAAAGATAAATTATCCATACTCCATAGCTAAATTCCTTGAAGGTTCTAGACAGATTATCTCTATGCTATCTTTTATCATTGCATATTTTACATATGAGTATACTAATGAATCCATTCTTGGTTTCTTGTCCACCATGTCTCCTAGTCAACCTCCAGCAGTCATCTTTGACTACGCTGGTTTCATAGCAGATGCCATCCATTACCAGTTGACTAAATTATCCATAGAAAGAGTTTTTAGATATTCATCTTATCTTTTCCATTTATTTTTATTCTCTAAAGTAGAAAAATTTCCAGTTTCTTTGAAAAATATGGATGTAGAAGGAAAACCTCTATCAATTATCTTTTCGACTTCATTACTGAGAAAAGAGTCCAGTGATTCCACTTATTCAGAATTTTCAGAACAATTTTTGCATCCAGCAATGAGCACGTTAAACAAATCAAAACAACCTAGGATCAATGAAGAAATGAAAAGAATATTACAGATTTTAGAGCAGAACAAAGTTGGAGATTGGTAACTCTATGAAAAACACAATAAATTAAGGATTTTTGGGTGAAACTTGGTACCCTACAAGTTGCCCAAGCATGTGTGTATGAGAATTTTTTCACTTGAATATCTTAGACAAATTCTCAATGCAGATTCAATTAACTTTATCGTAGCCAAAAAGAAGACTCAATTTGAGTTAAAAAATCAAGTTGGTCCATTCATAATCAACCACAAATATGCATAAAAGGAAATAGAAAAGAAATTATCAGAATTTAGGTTTGATGAGAGTTTTCCATGGAATTATGATCCACAAGGGATCTTAAGGAAGCTAAGGGTGAAGTGTAAATTAACACCATTTATCCATGAGTCCAAGCCTAAAATAGAAAGGTTTACAAATCAAATTGAATGGAGTGAAAACACCTTGGTACAGGTAGCAAGCCAAATAGGAACAACACCAATAATGGAAATTGTCAAAGAACTAGAAACATCAATAAAAAGAGTCAGGGAGGAAGGAGGTTATACAACAGAGACAACAAATGAGACCAAATTTAAAATAATCTATAACAAGAGGTTTAAACTCAGTTCAGTTGATAAGGAGAAAGTAACAATTGATGTTGATGAGACAAATTCTCCAGTAACATCCAATGATGATATAGCCACAACTATAATCAATGAAACACTTATGGAAATAGAAAAGGAATCAACAGCCAATTAGAATGATACATAGATGATTAAGGAGCAACACAACATGGAAGCCTCTTCCTCACAACCAACTGAGAAAAAGGACTTGGAAATCAAGGAAATGTATAAGCTAATTAAGTAGAATAATGAGGAGATAAAGACATAAATATATTCTCAAATCCTGAAACAAAAGCCTAGAAATCAGAATAGGTTACTATCAACATTTGAATATTTAGGCAATAAAATGTTGATGTCATTTTTATAGCCTACTACCTTAGCACCTAAAACAATATCAAACTATAAAAAGATGGACCTTGAGGTAGACACAAAGAAAATTCATGAGCTGGACCAGATTGAATTCCACAGGCAGACCTCTGAAATGTTGTATTCTACAGTGGCAACCAAAGCCATGAGTGCCAATAAAATTAAAAATACCATACTTAATATGCAAGATCTGATGAAGTTGGATAAAGCATCACTTTATGCCAAGGACCTAAGGATAAAAGCCTTAGAGGAACTAATTTTACAGGTGGGATATGATCCCTCAAATGTCCAAGCAACAGAACTATTAATCAAGAAAAAGAATGAAGACATAGCAGGTTTGAGGAAACAACTCAAGCTTCCTCAAAGTGAGCATCCATAAACAAAGGAAATCCTCCAGGATCAAAGTGAAAAATAAGAGATGATGGAGCTCATACTTAAATTAACAACACAAATCAAGGAGATGGAAACTCAAATGGACCAGCTTGTCCAAGAGAAAGAGACTGTAAAAGAGCCAGAAAATCCTACAATTCCTACAGTCATCCCAGTGATTACTACAGCAGTGCCCTCTACTTTAGGAGACAAATTACCACCAAAGGGCCCACTGGAAACTCCAGTGCCAGTGACTTTAGCCACCACTTCAGCTACAAACTCTTCTACGACAAATGTACAACACACTAATGAAGCCAGCCAGATTATCAAGGCCATGGAAGAGATTTCTTTAAAGACAGGTGAAATAAACAGACCGAATAAAATAATTGAAAATGTTGAGAGGGAAAATAAGACAACTCATATCAATGTCAGAACTCATGAGCAGAAAAAAATCATATTGGGAGAGCAACTCAAGAATTTACAAAAAGAGTTGAATTTCACAGAACATATCTCATATGTTAAGAATCATCTCTGGACTAACATAATTGAAGCCATTCATAATCAGTGGCATTCAATTCAAGTTATATATGAGGAAAATAATTGCTATTAGCATCCCAAATAGAGAGACAAAAGGCAAAAGATGAGTTGACTGATAAGCCTACACAGGCTTTAAAACTCATTACATTTTTAAACAACAAGAACAGGGAGGAACTTGAAGACATGCAGATATCATACGGGACAGAGACAATCTTGAAAATCAAGAAGGTTGTCACTAAAAATAGCTTAATGAACAATCTTGAAGAAAAATGTGAAACGATGAACCTTGCCATAACTAGATTTATGGTAAAAGACACAAATCTTAGATAAAAGGGCTTACCAAACATAAATGTGTTCAATGAAAATCTTAAGCCATAGAAGGACTATGACAACAAGATTAGGGAGTTTGCTAAAGAGAAGGTAAACAATCCATTGGCACAAGGCACCCCTACAGGCAAAGTTTTACTTCAATATGTTGAAGATTCATTTTTTCTACAACATGAAATTAAACACCTTTTTGTCATCAAGCCTACTTTTACAAGATACACAGAGGCTGATGAAAACTTCAGAAAGCTGAAAAATGTTCAAATTCCAATAGCAGAAGAGTGGAAAAATTTCACAGATTTAATGTAAAGATAAAATGTAAAAAATAGTGAAAGGTTACCAAGAGAAAGTTAAAAGAGAAAAGACAGTTTGCTGATTTTTACTGCTAAAAAGATAATTTATTGCAGTAAAACAATAAAACTAATGGTCAAAGAGTATCAATGTTAAAGCATATCAGGTTAAAGAGTATTGACATGAAAGAGTATCAGCGAAGGCAAGTTAAGTGCATAAAAATATCTAGCAGCTAGCAAGAAGGACACATAGGCAGCTAAAAGCTCCTTGTAGAAAAATAGTTCTATTTATTTTGGATAAAAGAGGACAGCTTGCTAGTTTGTTAAGAAACTGTCACTTTTATTATGTAATGATATTTAATTTTTCCTAAAGTTATTCCTAAAACTCTTCTAGGATATTTGTAATACTTTTTGTAAAAAAACTTCAATTTCAGAAGTATTAAGGGTGGAATAAAATTTCTAGATTTGCTATAGGCATTTTTGTTGAACAATGGAGGCTATTGTGTGTTTGAATTCGAAGTAGCAAACTAGACAAGCTGACTGGCATCGTAATTCAAGATCCTTGTGATAAGATAATGAGTGATGTACTTCCTACTTGTCACTTTTTCCTTTTATAAGTTTCATGCATTCATTTTATGTTTGTTCTGTCTGAATGTGTAACTAGGACTATTACTACAGGATTAGTCAAGTGCTCCCCGTCTTTAACTAGTTGCCATTTTAATGTTTTCTTCCAATTTCTTGTGTAAGGAACCCTTAATTGCTCCTTCTCCTATTTTACCTTTGCCTTCTACTTCCATTTTCTGGATCAAAGGATCCTTAAGTGCCCTTTATCCCGTTCATACCACATCACAAAAAACCACTTTCCCAAATCTCTGAGGGTTATCTATCTTGCCCTGAATATATTTGTACCTTTTTGGTCTTGATTTAGACTCCATAGCCCAATGGACAAGTAGATTTCTATCTATCTTACCTCCAAGTTATTTTTCCCCACCAAACCCTTTAAACCAAAACCAAATTGTAGTTTCATAACTAGCCTAACATTTATAAATCAAACAAAGATAAATTTTAAAGAGAGAGCCCTCTATGAACCCTAGGAAGGCTAGATCCTAGAGTTTGAAGTAGGTTTGTGGTTACCTCGAGATTTCTTTGACTTAAATCCAAAATCCCACAACTTATGAATTTACTGGAGTGATAACAAGACCCCCCTTGGTTGATGTCAAAATTCGAATTTTCTCAATTTAACCAAGGGAAAATAAAATTAAGAATTTCTTATTGTGTTTTTCAACAGAAAAGCACAATGGTTTATCAATAGTAGCAAGCACCATGGTTTATCAATCTAAGCAAGCACTTGTATGTTCAATCACTCATTGTTCATGCTCAAGATTTGTTATATATGGGAAAAGAAAATTAATGAAGGAAGAGCCACTCTTTGGTGTAATTCCCCTCTTGTAATGTTCTTACATAGGTTTACTTCTTGAGAATTCTCTTCAACACCAAAAATTTTGGACCCCCTCCTCTCCTCATCTCTTGTATTTAATGTTGTTTGGGGTTGCCTCCAAATGTGACTGAGAGGGCACTCTTACCCCTCCCTTGCATTTCATTACCCAACAAGTTACCCTTTTAGGGAACGAAACATAGATGACACCACCATGCATTAATGGCTAACTTGCTTAGACTCTAACCTTTGTGCCTCTTATTTGGGTTTTCAAGAGTCACTTAAATGTTTTATTACATGTATGTTGATAAATATAACATAAAAAAATTAAGTAATTAATCAGTTAACATTGTAGTCTAATTAGCGATTTTTAATTAAATTTATTAATTCATCATTTATCAATTGACATTAATTATTTTAAAGCATTATTCTTTAACTTAGCATTAATACATGATTAAACCATTGATGCACAATGAATAGTAACACATGTCCATGCCTCAATATCATTATAGGAACATGAATGAACTTTTACTAGTAATAATTTTATTAGATTAACCACACTAAGTTTCAATGCAAGCAATCTAAAATTATGATGAAATGCTCAATTACACAAAAGTGTTTGTAGATATCACATTTAATGTAAGGGTGTTACATCGATTAGGTAGATCAACCGAGGAGGGGGATTGTCTAGACCCAAAATGGAAAACAACTGCTAAGAAAAGGAGGCTTGTCACACACTCATCGAATCAAGAGTGTGGATATGTGTGTTCGATGTAAGCATTAAACTGAACCTTTTATTTGTGGAAGCTTTATGAAGTGAAGGATACATATGAAAATAAGCATTGATTCAAAATTTCATTTGGTGAAATGTTAGTTACCTTGTGGAATTTGAGACCCCTAGCTTAGTCTAAATACTGCAATTTTTTTAAAATTCCAACAATGCTTAGCCTAATTACCCTACCACCCCTTTTCCAAAAAATCTTACCTAATCAATTTCATTATCTCAATGATCTATGCATGTATGTCAAGAGTAGATCCCAGAAAGGAGAGTTGGATTGTTCATTCAACTAGTCGATTCAAATAAAATTAGTTTCTCCGGATGTTTGGCCCATGGTTTGTGATTCCTTCAACTACCCAGCCAAGGAGCGAATGAGTTCTGCCTACACTAGACAAAATAGAGGGACAAATGGAAGGGGACCCGTTGGTTTAGGGGTTTAGCAGGGGACCCATTGGTTCGACCACCAATAACTAAGCAAATAAAACTGTTGGCCTGACCAGGAAATCAGGTGCAATTGGCCTTTGTCAACCCACAAAATGGTAAGGATACAACAATTTATATCTTCAAAGCGATAGAAAATTTCATATCTTCTTCCACATAATGTTTTCCTCATTTCTGTGTATTTTTTTTCTTCCAAGAAAACAAATTTGTTTTTGGCATCTATTATTCCAAGTAGAAATTAAAGTATACATTGGTTGTGCCTACGCATAAGAGCTCCTTTCAAAAAAATTTCAGATTATCATCAGATTCTGCAAAACATATTTCTAATAAATGTTGAACATCAAAAGAAGATTTCCACCTATACTGCTAACATTACAGACAACCAAAAATAATATCTTAAAACTTCCTGTAAAATCATTTTAAAACAATATTTCTAGGAAATATGAAACCAAAATCCTCCCTCTGATTCTCCATGCGTAATCCATTTTCTAATTGCAATGGGATCCTTTGAAAGATGATGTGCCAAAGAATTAAATCCTCTGTGAACATGCTGAATAGAAACTGAATGAAAAGCTTCTTGGAGTTCCTTAAACTAGTGCTACCAGTGAGAGATAACTAGACTATCCAATGTCACATATACTTTAAAACTCTAATTACCACTTTTGAGTCTCCAACAACCTGAAGATTTTGAACACCTTTAACCATAGAAAATTTTAATAGGGCCCAAAGGGCTACTTATCTTGCATGAATATTAGTACCATTACTAGTTCCAATCTTAAGTTAGAATTAATGATCATAACTGTAATGAAAGACAATACCAACAACATAATCACCCAACATTTGATATGCACCATAGAAATAACTCCAAGTATTATTTGGATTGAAAGAGGGAACATGCCTAAGGTTGAACCTCGAAGCCCTTGCTTTGCACACTTAGTTACACTTTTTATCATCATCTTATTTTCGTATTTCTTCTCATATTTTTTTGTAAGAACATATAATATATTGGGGAAAATCTTGCCATCCTCTAGCAACATTCTAATATATTGTCAAGTGATTAGCACAAGATAATGTGCATTTATGACCAATCCAAGCTAATTGGAGTTGGGATGATTTGAATTTGGTAAATTTTCTTCCTTTTCCAATTGAAGCAAGGGAAATTTATTTTGGTTTCCATTATCAATGACCATATATGCTAATTTTTTCTTGATTTGACAATTCTATGTACAAAGAGCTTCCTTGTTGCTAGAAAGGCTATCGTTGGGAATTAGCATCAAGTGTGGATCAATGTAGCTGGGATTGTCGACATCAACCTCTAAGTCTCCAACCTCTCAATAATTCTTAGAAAGGAAGTGAATATTGCATTTAGGGTTGAGTTCATTGTTGGTCAAGTTCTTCACAAGGAACAACAAGTTTAGTGTTGTGAAAGAGGCTAAAATCCTTTTTTCCGTGGGTCAAGTTTAGTTTTTCCAAGGGGTTGAGTTATCCACTCAAGAGGTCCATATTCACTCTTACACTCAGCTTGTCTAATTCTGTAACAAAGGAAGTACAATAACCAGTCACAAGGGAGCTCGAATTTTGTCTTTGTCTTATGGGCATGTTTTTGGAAGGAAGGATTGATATTTTTCTCATTTGCTAAAGTTTGTACCTCCTAAGAGTGACATTGTGTTTAAGGACGAGTTGCTAGATAAACTTCCTTGCTGGTTGTAGCATTATTATGGGTTGATTTAACCTCTTCTGGATGCTATCACAATATCTGTGTGTGGGTTATGGACATGCCTTAATTACATGTGTGCAGAGGGTGTCATTTAGGAGAAAAAGGGACCCATAAATGCTGTTGGGTGTCATGATCAATGAAATTTCATGCAAATGACAGCTTCTATGTTAATAATTTACCTTCCTTTATATTCAATAAGAAGGCCGTGGTTAGGAAAAGAAGTATTACGCTGTTTAAGAATACATAGCATACATGCATTAATATCCTAATATGCATAGTGATAGTAAGAGTTTCCTTTAGAGAAAATTGAGAAGGGAAGTTCATGAAACATTTTCCCTCTAATCAAGCAAAAAAATTTGAATGAATACCTAAGCAAGCCTAATTGTGGCCAATCAACTTCAAAATTCCCTCAAATTTGCAGGTTTGAATGATCTACAAGTCCAGGATGTGCTGTTGGTTTTTCCCTAAAACTACCTTCACAAACAACAAGAAAGAAATTGAGATTTTAAATTTATCATTCTGTAATCAATCTTCACCCTTAAAGTTCAAGCATGCTGCAGTTTAAAATCAGAGTCCTAAATTGTGAGTCTACCTTACCACCTCAATGAAAATTCTCATTCTTAAAGGCAAGTGTATATTAATCCTAAATCTAGATTGATTAAGTACCAAAAAGAATAAAAAAGAACTTAGATGCAAATCTCTCGGTGCATAAAAGATCCCAAGTTAATATGAATATATGCTAGTGTGTGTGTGCATGTTAATTAATGTTAGGTATTATTTTCTTAAATTCTCTTACGTTACAGTTTTTTTTTTAATATTTTGATTTATGCATGGACATTACACAACTCTCTCATATTGGGCAGTAGAATGAACCTTGCCTCCTCTTGGTGCAATGAGTAAACCTAATATTTTAAAACATTGAACCTACTTTCAATGTTGTTATCACAACTGCAAATTCATTTGGTAGCTGTCAAGGTTAAACAAAAAATATGGAGAAAAGAATGAGAATCTGGCCAAAGCACATATGCAAGCAATAGTTGTGCAGCACTGCCACCAGAAGATGCTAATTTTCACAATCATTAATACTTGTAACCATATGGAGCTGCATTCAGTAAAGTATGTATTTAAGGCATGGAACTTGAAACTGGCAATTTTGTTGCTCAATTATGTTGTTGAACAACGTGTCATAGGATGTTCTTACTCCCCATTTTGAACCATTGTACTTGAAAGAAAATTATCCTGTAATAAAACCAAAACAAAGTGATCTTGAACTAAAAAGGTCAAGGCCTTGAAGTTATACATGGAAAAATAAGAGAAATGGTTGCATCCCGAATCTGCTGAATACACAAAACCATAAGCTACAAGGCATCCTATTTCTAAAAATTACACCACACCCAGAGCCCACAGATGCATACCAAAAATTAACTGTTAGGAAATTACATGTCTGATAAACATTATGGAATTCATTAAATGTTTCCTTGGTACTTTGAACGAAAATCATCTACCATATACCAAGGGGTGGGATGCCATTCCACTTTCTAATGTCACTTGACCTCCAGATTTCCTTGACTTCCATGACAGCTTCTGCTAATCAAATTTTCCCTGCTAGCCCACAAGGGGTGAACATGTCACCTAGAGAAATCAAACCCTGGTGGGGGAAACAACAACACCCCACAAGAGCTTTCTAAATATAGACTAGAGTCTAGATATATGGCATGTTTGGATAATAAACACTAGAGAAATTAGTTTGTCAAATCCTTTCAGGAAGACACTAATTAGCTCGAAGACACCTTCAACACTCTATTGAGGTATAGTAGATGATATTTTGGTCACTTGTGAACACCTTCATTCTTTAATTTACAATACAATCATTGGACATGATCTTATTAGATAAAATTTTGGAACAACAATGACGAGATAAGTCGCATTAACTCCACCCCTATGAAAATTCACCCGAAGAAAACAAATTTTTCAATGTTGGAAAATGACAAGATATATATTCATTGTTTGATGTTGAAGACAGTACATATAAGATATGTAGGCATACTGCAAAAATATGTCAAGATGAGTACGGTGCGATATGTCTATCATAATATAGGGTTTGCTTAACTATAAAGAGTGGGGATGGATTCTGTCAAGGAGGATATAGGTTCTCTGTTTATGTAATATGATCTTTTGGATGCCAATGAAACAAGAAGGACACAAGAGCTAAGGAAAAGAGATGATAGTCAACTTGAAGAACTGAAATAGATGCTATTAATCCAAAATAGCACCAAAAAAAGTAGGAAATGGACCATTAAAAACACTAGTGTGCCCATCCTAAATTTACCCCCTGTCCTTTTTTTATTACTTGGTTAAATGATCTAAATATTATAAAATTGGTTAAAGTAACTCCTGAAATTAGAGTTACACACCAGTTACATTGGGATACACCATAATGGAAGTACAAACTTGATTACAAGCTCTCCAGATCTACTTTACAGCTTCAAGAGGCAAGGTCAAATTTGAAAAGCATAAAAATCTCTTTTTTTTGTTCCAAATTTCAGTTCCCCAGCTTCAATTCCACACTTATACTTCCTCCACCCTCTATGCCCCCAAGATGGTATTGAAGAGACCAGTTCAAATATTCTATGATTTATTTATGGTATTCCCTATGCAACCTAGTATATAAAATAATCTCCAAGATAATCTCAAACAAGATCAAGAGGATGATAGAAGAAAAGATGCCACTAAATCAATTCAGTTTCCTTGCTGATAGACAGATTAATGATGCCATTTCCATTTCCCAAGAAGCCATCCATTCTATTAAGTCCAAAAAAATGAAAGCTCTTGTACTTAAAATGGGTCTTCATAAAGATTTGATAAATTCAACTAGACTTTCCTCATATTTTTTCTCCTTAAAATAGAGTCGAGATTGGAGGTTACAAACTGGAGCATGGGTTGTGCATCCTTAGCCAACTTCTCCATCCTTATCAATGGTTCTCCTTCCAAAAAATTCATCGACTCTCAAGGTCTCAGGAAGGGATTCCACTTGTCTCTGTTGTTGTTTTCAATTGTGATGGAAGGTCTAAGTCGCCTTCTACTGAAATAAAAACAAGATGGAAATATAAAGGGCATTAAAATTTCCAAAAAAAAATTCATTACTCATATTCTCTTTATTGACAATGTACTTCTTCTGGGTTTAGTAATCATAGTTGAATGGCATGCATTTCACAGAATAATAAACCTCTTTTGCAATTTCACTAGAATGGAGATCAATCTTAATAAATCCTCATTTCATCAATCGATAGTCAACCCAAACACACTTTTGGAGATTCATTATATCTTTCCATTGCAGATTTAGACCCCACTCGAAAATGGTATCAGGCATCTCAAGTTATTTCTCAAACCAAACAACTATGATAAAGAGGACTAGAAGTGGATGATAAGAAAAGTGGAGCATAAAATTAATTTATGGTGTAACAATTGGATGTCACTTGGGGGAAAAATGATCCTATTCCTGTAGCCCCATAGTCCCATTTTGTAGGTGTTTGGTCTCTTCCTTTAGCTGAACAACTTTTTTCTTTGGCTCTACAGGTACTTCCTATAGCCTAATAGATTTTCCTGAAATATTGGTTTCCTTGATATGCAGCCTTCTTTGTCAGATATGTGGTTGTTTTCAGTTGATTTTATTGGAGGTTATTTGCACTTATTGTCTATTTTAATTTCCATTAGAACCTCTTCCATGTAAGTATTTTGGCATCCCCTTATTCTTGGGTTAGGAAATAGAATCCAAAGATATAAAATGCTATCTTCTGGGATGACTTTAGGCAAAATGTCGTATGTAATATAGTCTATAAGGTGATCTCAAAGGTGGTGGAAAATTCACTGAAACTATTCTCATAGTATCATCTAGAAATCCCAGGACCTTTTAAAGGGAAACATACTTTGGATGGCATCACAATAACGCATAATTTTATGCACACATTAGTTTACAGGAAAAAAGAAGGCATGTTAATCAAACTAGATATGGCCAAATCTCAGGATAGGCTTAACTGAAACTTATTAAATAGAGTTGTCCAAAAGTTTGGATTCTCAATGGATTGGAGGCATTAGGTGAAAGTAAGTTTCCCCTCATCTAATTTTTTAATTTTCATCGATGGCTCTCCAACAAACTTCTTTGAAGCTCACATGGGCCTTCTTCATGGAGACCCTTTATCTCTATCACTTTAATATCATGAAAAAATATTTGGGAAATAGCCTTGGATATGCTAAAAATGTGGGGCAATATCAAGGGCTAACAGTGTCCTAACATTCTCTTCCCATATCCCACCTGCAACTCATAGATGATACCCCATTATGTTACTCACCATCAGTTGGGAAACCTCTCCATCATGAAGGAAACAAAATAAAGTCAAGTTTTTTATTCTATGAAAGAGTCTCTTCAGAGAGGATTAATGTTCAAAAATCTAAGATTCATTTCTTTAATGCCAACCTAGGTAAGACAAGGAATTGTTAAAATTTTAGTATATGATAAAGAACCTCTTCCATGTAAGTATTCTGGAATCCCCTTATTCTTGGGTCATGAAAGAGCATTGTACAAAAACATAAATAAGTAGTCACAATGGAAAGGGTAATGGATCTCTATTGGAAGAAAACTGACTTTTAAAATCAGTCCTCCAAGCTCTAACAAATAATCTCTTCTCAATCCTGAAAGTTCATGTGGGTATCCTAGTCTCAGTGAATTAATTCTCTTTGGCAAGGCACAAAAGTGGCCGAGAAAATTCCTTTTCTTTCTTAGAGAACTGTTTTCTTACCCATGTTTTAGGTTGGAGCCAGATTTAAATTGGCTAGTGGGGCTAACTCTGCTCTTGGAGGTTTGGAGACTTTTTTCTGAGCACTCTAAAATGTGGAGCATTTTGAGAGAAATTATGGAGACTAAGTACAATATCACAACTCCGAACCTAATCAAAATTATACGCAATTTGGTATCTAAAAAAAATCAAACGTAGAGGTGGTCAAATGGAACTTATTTTGGAATATTAGTGGTGGATCAAAGAATTTTTTTCTGAATGAAGCCTAGATAAGGAGTGCACTCCTTTCAGAGGTGGTTGGTTGGGCAACTCTTCAAGAAGCATTCCAACAGGGTTGGGAAAGAAAAATTTGCAACAACGAGACAGATCTAGGAGAAGGGGTACTACAACAAAGAATTTGGAAGGAAGTCAAGGAAGTTGGCACTAAGATACATCCAAATTCATTAAATGAACTTGCAGACCTACTGGCTAGAGTTAATATCACCCACAGAGGAGGAATTGATTCCTTGAAATGGAACAACTATGTTTAAGAGGCACACTCAAAAAAAGCAGGATAAGAATCCATAATAAGATGAGGGAAAAAGGAAATATAGTAAGGTTTTCTAACAAGATCTGGATTAGAGAAGGTTGAATGAAGACTAAACCTTTTCTCTACTTGGTGACTAGGGATAACATTTTCACTGGGGATCAGTGATAAAAAGATGCATTCGAGGCCCCTCTAGGTGTTTGTTGTGTAAAGAGGAGAAATGGGCTAACCATGTCCTTTTGAATTGTAACAATGCTTGGAGGTCTATGGTGGAATTCTCTAGTGTTTAGATTTCTAGTTCGTGGCTAGGCATTTTCACAGGGGATCAGTGATGAAAAGAGGGGAAATCAAGGCCACTCTAGGTGTGTGTTGTGTAAAGAGGAGGAATGGCACAACCATGTGCTTTTGAATTTCCACAATGCTTGGAGGTCTATGGTGGAATTATTTCACTTTTAGATTTAGGATAGTCCTAGCAGGAATATGTTTTTTGAACCAGTGGCAAGTAGGTATCATTCCTTGAAAACAGAAGCATTGTCTTGCTTATGGAGGATATCACATTCAATGGTTTCTTGGAAAATCTCATATAATATAATTTTAGGGAGTATAAAACTCCAAACTCATGAGATTATTCAAAATACTATTTTATTTGATAGCCACTATAACAGTGTTATTCATTTAAAGAGAACCCTTTTTCCTTAGAAGTAGCCATTATTGTTAGGTGGTGTGTGCAGAGAGTCCTTGATAAAAGGATAAAGGGAAGTGTTACAACATATATTGCATTAGGTTTCATCTTGTTATTGCCATCACATTGATGGAGACTTTCTACCAATACTCTGGAGCATTGGACTAACTTGGGGGATACATCTTCATGGAGCCCCTTTTTATTCATTGCATTAGATCACTTAATGGAGATAATTGGTTGGGGGATTCTCACTTCTCCTTGGTTCGATGGTGATTGTAGTGGATGCATGGTGGTGTTCTCATATGTTCTTACCTTGTTGATCACCCCTTGTTTGCACTTTTTATGGATGTGGAACATACTTTCTCATATGGTGGCTTGGTATATATGCTTATCTTGGATCTGAATGATAAACCCCAAGGGTTTAGATGATAATGGTTAGGAGACATGTTTTATGACTGTTGAAGTTTCCTAGTGAATTTTGCATGATTATGTGGTATTATTTGATGGCACTAGGAGGGGGTGTTCTACATGGTCCTTATATGTTGGTTGTGTGATGGGGGACACAATTGATGGTTGGATGGTTATCCTTTTTATTATGACCCTTTCTCATATGAGGTTTACTATGGTGGGATGATTCATGTGGCCTATATGGGATTTTCTTAGCTAATTTAACATTATAATGTGACATATATTGGAGATCGCTTGGGGGGAATGCATGTTAGATTTCTTAACCTAGGTCAAATTTTATGCCCAATACAATTATACTCAAAAAATAAACAAAAATTAACTTTCAGATCTGAATTTTATGACATGAAGTACACTAGGTTCCTAACTCAACATGCATAGTGTTAACTTTTGGTAACTGTGGTCGATATTCAAATCATCCTTATAAAAAAAATTAAAATTGTTGATTTTGAGCTCATATACGCTCCAAAGAGATAGTTCGGCCGCACCAATTGAATGGGTGTGACCCTTGGTCAAAACCCACTTGATTTGACTACTATAAATACCATTTGACCTCCCTCATTTTGACACCAATTCAAATCACACAAATCATCCGTTCTTTGTTCACATGTGCAAAGGAGAGAGAAGAGAAAAAGACAGAAGTTTGACCATTTGTGACCACTCTTTAACTGAGTTTTTTGAGGCTTTGACCGAGTCTGTAATGGGTAGTTTGATTGCATTTATGAGGCAGTTGTTTGAGCTCTGTGGAGTTGAAGTTGAAAAACATAGAAAATTACAATTTTCAACATCAAAAAAGGGCAAAAAGTGTTTCCCAACTTCACATTTTCACCCTATCAGATTGTAACTTTGCTGAGCTAAATAATTTCTCCTAGAAAAGATTGTTGGGTTTTCTTCTTGAATTTCCATGAAATTCGAGAATTTGGTTTGGGCCTTAGAATATCAAACACAAACACACCCAAATGCCATAAAAATATTACTTTGCACAACGGAAAACAATAGCAATGAATCAATGCATACATGAGACAACTTTTTAACCCAACTTCGTTATAATGAAGTTGTCTTTTGGATTAATCACATCATTAATATTTTGTCTACGTTTCAAACCATCTAATGTGGTTCATTCTCAAGACAAAGATGAATAAAATAATCTACCCATAAGTTTAAATGGCAGAGATGCATCTTAACAGATCTTGCATTTCCACCGTCAACCATCAGAGAAAAAGGAACTTGAATAAGAAATAGCCTTGGTAGCATTTTCCTACACTCAAAGTAGATGCTTCTCCACTTCGGAAATGAAGCCATTATCATATCTTCCTCCCCTCGCATGCTTCATAAGCCTATAAATTTCAGTAAGTTCATATCCTAATTATTACATAAATATCTTTGTCTGAGAAACAAAGTGAGGAAGAACCAAATAATCCAAACCTAAACTAAAACCATCTAAGAATAATAATCCAACAAAAAAATGTTCAATTGATTTCAAGCACTTCGCTTCTACTCCTGGACCTTTTCACTTAACAGTTGCATTAAATCTTTGAGTCAAAAAACTCAAAAATTATCACCATTGAATAATAGTATTTCACTATTGCTTATGAGAAGCCCATTCTCCTCACAATTCAATTCCACAAGTAAATCCATATGAAGAAGTTGGCTAGATGTCCAAAATTTCCCTCCATCATGCACTTTAGTGACTGCTAGTTCAGGCAAGGTTCGATAAGTCCACATTGATATCTGATTCAGTGTGGTTTTATCCAGCACAGATTTCATGGATAAAATATTGGCATACAACAATGTATCAAGTATCAACACTTAGTGCTATTCTTGCCTCTCCAAAATGGGAAATAAAAATTTGTTGATACACATTTAGAAGTTGAGAAAGCTCAGCTTGAGATCCTAAATATTGGAAATAAAAAACATGAATGGAATCCCCATCAAAATCTACACCAGGTGGCCACCATATTATAGGGTTAATAATAATTGTAAAGCCCAGATGTACGTATGATTATAATCCATATAATGAATGTTTGTGGACACTTGGAGAGTGAAGAGTGAGTTTGCCTATTCTAAATGCCAAAAATGTTTCTGTTTCTACATATTTATATTATTACGACTTTAACTGCAATATGATTGTTTATTCTTTGTGACTCTTGTGCATGTTACTGTGTGTGTAATATAGAAAAAATCTTCTTAAAAATGAATGTGGCATAAATTTTTCTTGACCTTGGCATGCAGGAACATCAAGATGCAGGAAATCCAATCCTCGAAGTTGAATGCAATGGTGTGACCTTCAAAATACCCAAGGATAGTAGAGTCTCAAAAAATTTGAAAGCTGCTGAGATGTGATATTTTCCATTATTGCAGTTAGTATGAGCTCTAAAAATTCACTAAATTTGTAGAGAAGTGAATGTAGCATTGTTCTCAATTTTCAACCTTGAAAGCTGCAGGATTCTTGCAATTTTGTGAGTCCAAAGTTGTATTTCGGTGGTAATAACAAATATTTCCAGAAACAGAAGCAGATTAAAGGTACAAATAATCCAAATATGAAGGTAAGTTACATGTTCCGGTGATGGAGACATCATTTATGAATCTTTGTTTATTGAGCAAGTATTGAATAATATATTAACACGTAAGTGCGATGGACAAATTTGATCAAATCTTTCTCAACAATCGCAGGGACCTTCACATGCATCTATTCTCTTCCGATCATTAGCAGATAAGTATGAGACTTTTGATAGAAAAAGCAAGGGTGAAACTTCAAAATTATCAAAGACTGCCACAGTAACATACACTTCTAAGTAAATATGTTCAACTATGAATATGCATAAAAATATTTCGGTTGTAATACTTAGTTATCTGCTATGTTGTGGATTCATTTGGAGAAGATATTGATCAGCTAATCAGAAACAAGTATTCATGTGATATTGTCCCAAACTACTGGGAGATATTTTTGAAGTAGCTGAATTAACATTCAGTGCAAACATACTATTTTTCTTTAGACATGACTTCTTTAAGGCTATTAAAACTAGGTTATTTAAATGAGCTATGATGCTTGCATATGATTCCTGTAGTTTTTTCAGGCAACCCATTAATTAGCCACATGGTTGCCTTAGAGGAAGCCAAGCTGGGCCATATGAGTTGTCCCTAAATCTAACAGTCAGTTAAGTGTCTTTTTTATTAGAAGAATTCAGTTAGTTAACTGCGTTTCCAAGGTGACACTTGTATGGATTATGTAGAAGTCTAACATGAATAGTATCCTTGGTTGTCTTGTTTATTAGAAGAATTTAGTGATATTTAGAAGTAGGATGCATTTAACAACAATATTCTCATTGTGTCTTTGCTTATTTAGTAAACGTTGAAGCATATATTGATAGATAGAAGTATGATGGGAAAATTTGACTTAATTGTTCTAAACAATAGCAGGAGTCTACAGGTTTTCCTAGTTCCATTCCATCAACGACTGATTATGTGGCTTTTGACAAAGAAAAAAGGGGTGAAACTTCAAAGAAAACAAATACTTGCAAGGTGATTACAGTTAAATTAATTCAATTTTATGCTATGGCGTCAATTCATTTGGAAAATATATCAGTTAGCTAATTACAAACTCCAAATAGTTATATAGTCATCACAGAGTACATATTATATGGGCTGTAATGAACAAAGTTCGTATACTTGGAGGATCATGAGGACTAATGAGGGTGTTTATAAACATAATCAAGTGGTCTTCTCAGTGATGTCTAGAACCTTTGCTGTGTTTTTTTAGGGGTGATGACATCTGGATGTTTTTATCAGTTCATTAATCACACTTTTTTTGAACTCCATCTTTTTTATATTTAGAATTTTGTCTATTGCCCTCATGAAATCCTCTGTTAAGAGTGTTTCAATCTATCCTATAGTAATGCTATGCTCTTTTTAGGTATGCAATAGATTGTCTCCACCTGTCCATCATAGACATCATGCTACAGTCTCTTATTGTTTTCCTTCAAAACTCAATTTATTGAAAATCTCTCTTCTTCCGATCAAATGTATTCTTATCATAGTTTTCTTCTACTTGAACTTGAGTCTCTAGACAAGCCTCCAAAATATTTTATCACAAGCTCCGAGGCTCAAGGTTAGAGATAGCTTTGATACCATGTAGAAATTTGAGGGTGCACATGGAATATGTGAGATTCATAATTTTTTTTATATTAATTTGACCTTTATTAAATCTTATTAAACATTAACATAACCCATAAAACATTAGAGTGCTGATACTTCAACATCAGTAGTATTATTCCATCGAAATAGAATGGCGTAAAATATATATATATATATATATATATATATATATATATATATATATATATATATATATATATATATATATATATATTTTTATTTTTTTTATTTTTTTTTTAAATAATTTTTTGTTGCCGTCAGTATTCCGACGACTGGTTTTTTAAGAAAATATTTTGTGCCGTCGGTATTCTGACAGCTATTTCTTCTAAAAAGTAATTTGAAATGTCACTCTTGTGACGCTTGATTTCTTTTTAAAATGTTTTAAACTTCGCTCTATCGACACTTTATTATTGTTTAAATGTTTTGAAACGTTGCTCTAGCGACACTTGATTTCTTTTAAAAATGTTTTGAAACGTCGTTCTAGAGACACTTGATTCCTTCTAAAACTATTTTTTTACGTCAGACTTGCGAAGTTTACTATTTTATTATTAAAATTTATTTACGTGGGTATTCCGACGTTCTAGCGACGTTTATGGTATCGTCGGAATAGCAATGGTTATGGTATTGTCGGAATAATGACAGTTATGGTATTGTATGAATAGTGACGGTTCTGGTATTGTCGGAATAGCGACAATTATAGTATCATCGGAATAGTTACGGTTATGGTATCGTTAGAATAGTAAGGATCTATCTAACGTCAGAATAGCAACGACCATCTAGAAACGTCGGAAAGTGTGTCGCTCTTTCGACACTTAACTAAAGTGTCAGAATTGCGACTCTAAGGCAAACCACGTTTTGCCCCGCCTCAAAGTGTCGCTCTTGGGATCCCTATGTGTCACAAGAGTGACATTTTGGTTGTCGGAAATTGGGCCAAATGTGCTAGTGTAGAGACAAATTATGTCGGATACTCCAGGTAGTGGAAGGGTAAGGAATGCATACCTATTATTATATTTAATCAATTCAGTAATTTTTTTTTATGATTATTTCCTTCTAACGTCTAATGTTAAAACTGTACTTTCTGGAATTATGGCACAAGGTTTACATTTTCATATTGCTACACAGGGTTACAACACTACTTCGACTCTATCTCTAGAATTTTCGTTTCTTCCTACAGTTTGCGGTGTCTTGAACCGTCTACTACTCGCTCATTGGTAAGTTCCCTTCATGCTTCAAATGAGTGATAATTCTCTTCTATTAGCTCTGGATGATAACATGTATGGTAGGATATTAACAAACCATGACATTGTAGTTGAAGGTGCATCCTGAAGTGTGGAATATGCTCAATCTTAAGCAAGGATGCATCAGCCCTATAGGTTCTTTAAAGTATTCTAATAACATCAGTGCAATCAAAATTTTGCTTCTTCTCTATCATGAAATTACTTATATTTTTCATATTCTGTGAAAATATTCTTAGGATTATTGTGTAAAATTTAAAGGAAAGATTATCCACCAATTCATTAATACCGACCTCCAGTCGCTCTTCATTTGTTAATAATTTATAACTGTAATGGCTTAATTCTATGCCTTGTTCAATATTTCTTGATGAAAGTTTCTTGATAGAGAACCCTAAATAATTTAATTATGGTTTTCTAAACTTACTCTGTGTATATATATATATATATATATATATGTACTCTAACCTTCAAATGGTTGTTCACTTCACTCTAATAAGGTTTCTATGAATGCCTAACTGAGAGGCTGTTATGTATCCACCTCTCGGCCCATCGGGTGTGTTTTACTTGTTCTTTCGAGCCATGGACTGTTCCATTTCAAAAATCCTAGGGTATCGTTTAGAACTAACCAGTTATGGAATACCAGCACAACAATTTGATAATTGTGTTTGGTTAGATTTTTATGGGCTATGTCAATTTAATTTTATGCATTAGTTCTCAGTTGAAAATTTTTGCATGCGTTCTACGAGATTATTGTAACACACTTAACAATAGGTTCGATTGTAAATTACATTTGAGTCACTATTCCTGTTTAGCTAGAGTGTAGAATCTCCTATTTTATTAATAAAGAAGGCTCTGTCCCTGGAACTATTAGCTACTATGACCCAATGTATAACTATATCATTACACAAAAATTAACAATTACTAAGGATTCTACTTGTGAGGGTTATATATTATCATTCCTTGCAAGGGAAGTCTATAGATTCTCATTATTACATTTGTTCACAGAGAAAATAGTTTCATGCAGTTATCCATTCACAACAATTGTTTAATAGTAGTATTCATTCCGGGCATAGTTATCCAGATAGTATTATTCATTCACAAAACACACTTATTCACAGAACACATTCATTCACAAAATAAAATACTTATCCAAATACTCGATAACAATAATCTTTCAAGAAATCCTTCTTTTATTGCTCTGTTTTTTTATAAAAACATGATTTTCCGAAATTATCGTAGAAAAATACCAGTCAACATACTTATCTTTAACTAAACAAGTCAAGGAAATACTAGAGAGGTTCCTCCTCCCAACTATAGAATCTAGAAATTATGTCTAGATGCTCCCCCGAGCTTCTTCCTTCTGTGTATGTTATTCACAACTCGTTAATGGACCTCAATATTATAAGTGAATTCCAAAACCTTGACCTATGAATCCCATAGGTGTCACACAATTCAAGGATTTTTGTTACTATTCTAGTTTTTCCTCCTGAGCAGTGTCCTTCCTTAGGTAGTTTTTTCTTATATCCCCCACCTCCTTTGCAAGATGATTTCTCCCTTTTATCTTTCAAGAAAGAGGGTATAGCCATTTTCCCAACTACTTGAAACTGAAGGCTACTCATTTGAACCTTTTCCAATTTCCACAAATTATCTTTATAATAACACACACACATATTTATTTATTTATATTTCTAATTAATGTCAAGTTCAAGTCAACTAATTCTACTTAAAGAAATCTGTGTAACTTATTTACATAACCAGGGAATGTTATAGATGCATGCTAATGATGATATCTCATGACGTGTTGGTGGCAATGGAAATCTAGAAAAAAAAACAATCTCTTAATTTGGATAGAAGATTAAAGGTACTTGGGAATTGAATTTGGACATTGTGTAAAAATATGAAATGCACAGGAAAAATGAGTTAGATTTCTATATATATTATTTTTGTTTATAAAAAAAAGTTTATATAAATATTGAAGTTTTCTTGACATTGGTATTGTAAATTTCATGCAAAATATAATGCATATTTTTTAGTTAATGCAATCTTTAAGTACCTAAACGATGAAATATTGCAACAAAAAATTGCAGAGTTGTAGAGTTTTTCTTTCCAAATCGTTAAGGCCAAAAAACATTATAGTGGAAAGAAACAAGAAATGTATGTTAATATTTTGATTTATGTCAACATAAAAATGCATTAAAAATAATAAACACTACTACTATTTTTTTTAAATTATATTTAAAATCTACAAATATGGAAACTAGGTTTGTTTAGATTATAGAAATATATATATATATATATATGTTTTCTCAAAAATTGATATTTTATTGTATGACGAAGCACTATGTAGAGAATATATTGTAATAATTGTAAATTGAAATATTGAATTAAAATATAATGATAATAAAATATATTGTTTGTTCAATTAAAAAAGTAATAAAATAATAATAAATCATTTCAATTTGATTTATTATTATGTATTTTTTATTTTTATTTTTATTAATAAATTACAAACAAAATTTTCAATGAAAAATTATAATATCCATATCACACTAAATCAAATTCAAATAATAATGATTTATATTCATAATTATGATATTACACTACAAAAATTAAAATAATGGTTTATATTCATAGTCATTCTTCACATTTAAATTTAATGGTTTTTTTTTTTATGCATGTTACATTAACAAATTAAATTATAAATTTTATAAAACAGGTCATAGAAAAGTGCCAAACTGATATATATAACTATATGTATTATTAGACTATTAATAAAAATACAAATAAAAAAATTTTGAAACTTTTATAAACACAAGTAATATTAATAATAACCTGAATACATCCATCTTAACACGATATCTGTCAAGTGTTGAAAGGGATAGAATCCCTCGAGGTGAAAACCATTTCCCAAATTTTTCACTCAAAAATAGGTTTACATATTGTGAGAGTTGATCCCTCTCAATTCTTGGTAGACATGGAGTTAACATGAATCTATGATGGTGTATTTGCATCACAAATCACTAGTTTTTGGGTTTTGAACCCATATCTAAAGCTACCAACTCATTGTACATGTAAAATTATTGCTACGTAAAAATTTAAATTAAAAAATGCATGATCATTCCTAGCACTAACAATGCCCATGCATTTCTATTAGTAATAATGCATGTTTCCATGTCACTAGGAATGCACATGTGTTCTTTCCATGGTGAACACACACACATTGCTACATTTAGGAAATTTAACACATGGAAAATGGTTGAAATGGGGTTGCATGGGAGGGGAAAGGGGAGAGAGGGAGGAATAAAGGGCTCAATGGAGATAAAGAAAGGTTGGGAGAGACAAAGGGATGGGATATAAGGATGGGGTGAGTGAGGGACAAAGAGGGGGAGAGAGGGTGAGAGTGAGAGGGAGTTGAAAAGTGGGAGAGGTAGGGGAATAGTAAGTGAGGGACAGAGAGAGTTGTGGGAGACATAAGAAGTAAGAGAGAGATAGAGTAGGAGGGGGGTTGTCATGAAGGATGGAATAATGGAGGTAGGTACAAAGAGAGAGAGAGGAGAGATAGAGAATGCAATAGGGAGGGGAGAGAGCATGTGTGAGTAAGTGAGAGTGGGGGGGAGAGAAATAGAGAATGAGATGGATAAAGAGGAAGGGGAAGAGTGAGGAAGAGCAAGAGATAGAGAGATGGTGGAGTAGGAGGGGAAGAGAGAGATAAATATAGATGGCAGTTATAGAGAGAGGGATAGGGTTTTTTTGGACCCTATAATAGGTGGGCAGAGCTATCTATGGTTTTGTGAATGGTTCTACACATGGTTTTTGGTATGATGGTTTTCTTCCCAAAATATTTTGTAGATCCAGTCAAGGGAACTATGGTTATGTTCTAATCCAAGGTTAATGGATTAGGGTTTATGAATGATTCAACATGTATATATATGTATTGTAACATTGAAAGGAAAATAATAAAATATCAATCTTGTAGTCTCAGTTTTGGGATCCACGAGAAATCTTTGTGTATATTTATTTTATGTTCTCTCCACTTTTATTTTCTATTTTAAGAATTCATTTGCAGGTTATTTTTGTATAAGGTTAAAACCTACAGGTTGGACAACCTTATAGATCCTTGCCCTAAGAGAAACTTTCTTTCTCTCTATTTTATTTAAGTGACTTTAATTCTTAAAGACACTTGCTTTCCTTCTCATCTTGAAAATCCACAACCCATACCTAGCCAAGTTAAATGTCAAGGTTTCTTACTCAAGGATTCAATTTTATAATATTTTAATGTGATATGATTTGCATCAAATAAAGTTGGCATAATTCCATGGAAAATATTGATGAGATTAGATTGAGGCAGTGGAATGGTGGGTAGTGCCCCTTTTTCCTCTCTCTTAGAGAAAAATAACTCAAGAATGGAGAAGAAATTGAAGAGGTAAATCAAGCTCTTATGGTGACAAAATACTGAAACAAACACATAGGATATATCAGATACACATAACGGGGAGGAGTAAATAATTAGTATGATTGACGTTCAGAGACTCTGAGTGATTAGTCTTGGCTGGCTCATATTCCTCTATTTTCTGATATTATGCCATCGAATTGGTGGCCTACTCTCTGTGACTTGGATGATCATCAATGTGGCTATATTTTATAACTATTGAGTTCTTTACCTAGGCCTGGTTAGCCTATGTGAATTTTAGTGAGTGAATGGATCACTAAGTGCTTGCTGTTGAAATGGTGAAGCATTGGAATAATAGATTCCATCTCCTAAAATCTTGTTCAACCAATTGGTGTATAAACTTTCCCTATGTAAGCATTTCCTCAGACCTTCGATTCGGCTTGGGGTGGTAAGCTGCAAGAAAGGTTTCATTTTAGCTGGCCTATGGTTGGATGGAGAGTGGAATTCCCTCCTTTAGCTGTGAACTAAATCAATGTACAAAAAAAGTATTCTTGGTTATGCACATTAGACTATAGGATATGATATTTCTTATTGTGCCTATAGTTAATGACCATTCCCACATCATTCATGAAAGAATTTCCAATTCACTATCTGACCATGATTGACTAGCTAAATTGAATATCTATGGTGATTATGAGATTTTGAGTAATTTTTTTGTAACATTCTTAGTTAATTATAGGTTTCTTGATATGTCCTTGGTTGTTGATCTAAAATCGCTCGGTCCTAACCTATTATTTGACAGTTGTATTAATTATCTTATAGGTTTATGAGTTTGGGAAACTAATTATTGTGGTGATGTTTGTGGATGGTCTCATTAGTGTTTCAATTTATGTTTTGTATATGGATAAGTTCCAACTTTGGAAGGTTGCTGAGATATCAGCATGAACATAGTGAATTTCTTTCTTTATATGACTTCATGGTCACGATGAATTTATATATCTATTCATTGTTGTTATCCTGATGAGCCATAGAGTAATTTATCTTAATATGTATGTTTTTTGATGTACCTAAGTTAACGTATTATAATATGTGATTTATACTATTTGATATGTTATGTGTATCATGGCACATTGCTCTGTCTGAGTATGTAAAATACTTAACATAATATGAAAGTTCGCTATGTGTTGTGTGCTAAATAAGGTTCAATTAGATTTGATTTTAGTTATCATCAACGAAAAAACTTTGTGGATGTATACATATGTATAATGATGTATTGTCTTGAGCTTCACTAAGGAAGCATGATATGGGATTACCTTATGATATCTAGTTGTGGAGCCTTTTCTTAAATTTAATTTGTATCTGATATAAGGCAGGTTGATAAAATCACTAATATATTATGGTCATGGTATAACACTTGGATGGTAAATTTTAAGGTTTAGGTATATATCCCTGGAAAATTTGGTGCGATTGGGAAGGTCATGCCATAATGAAAATTTGGTATAAAAACTTGAAATTTCCCTTATATAAGTTTTGGATTAGAAGTATGTTTTATATCCAGGGCCATATACCTTTTTAACTCCTTGATTTCGAGTGCATATCTAAGTGTGGAGGAGCTAGAATGCACTTAGATGAATCTTGTAACTGACGATATATACCTCTTTATCTTCCTTAGTAAGTTTCGAACTTTGAAAACACCCAGATTTAGGCTGGGTTTAATATTCCATAGAAAATAAGGATTAAGATATTGATATATAGGATGGGCTCCATATGAACAATTATCATCTGGAGGCTAGATTCCCTTGTGAGGAGAGATGTATTTGGGACATCCAAGGGTGAAGGCATGGTTCAAGCTTGCGAAATTACATATGTGGGCCAGGAATCGATATCCTTGAATGCACACAAGTTTTTTGAGTGTATAGGGAATATGTTAATTGAGAAAATTCCCGTGTAACCAAATTTCCCCAAAAAACCAAATAAAACACAAATCTATAGAATTTATCAACGAGGTTAGGAATTTGTGGGACTTGTGAATTAGGACGAAGCAGAAAGTGCCAAGAAGGCATGATGTTTATCTTGTGTATGCCACGTAGGTTCCAAAGGGCATGTGCTAGAGCTACATGGATGCCATGTGGGTGCCATGTGGTAGTGTCATGCTAACGTGTCAAGAGTTAATTGGAAAAATTTAAAAGGGGCATAACTTCCAATCTAGGAGCTAGACTAAGATAAAATTGATATCACTAGAAAGATCTCAATGAGATGGATAAGATGATGATATCATAAATTAATTTCGCAACCTTTGAGAGGAAGAATTTTTTGTATCCTCATCTTCATAATGGACCTTGGAGGTTGGGTTAATCATAAAGTAAGACCTACCAGGACTCAAGATAACATAAGAGATGGGAGGGAGTGTTATATCTTGGTATCAGAGCATGGTTCAATGCTTGGACTAGATTGGCCATGAAATAGAATGATACAATTAGAGTAATGGTTTAAATTATAGGCCTATAGGACTATAAATGCACCATAACAAGTTAAGGTTAAAAACTGGACATGAAGGGACTCACACATAGATCATTAAAACTTATTGTGATAAGCTGTTTGATATGTGTTGGAGTGGGGTCCCTTAGGACCGAATTTTAGGTAAAAATATGGTATTTTTCATAAAGTTTTTGTAAGTTTAGTCATGCGCACTAAGAAAAAAACAGGTCAAGGGGCTTTGTGGCAGGTCAAAGCCCCTCATGAGTTGTAATGGGTTAAAGGGTAGAAATAGGGGTCGCAAACCAATGTTTGTAGACCTTAGGTGAGCACAGGATAAGGGTATAAATAGGAGTCTGGATCGAGTCGATAGGTGACATGATGTAAGAGATATGACTATGTTTTTATTTTCTAAGCTGAAAGGCGAAGTTATCTGGGTTTAGAAGGCTCCTGATGGCTATGTGTGCAGAGACCTTAGTCCTGCTGTGTGCAGACCCCGCTGGATGTGTGCGCGGGTAGAATGAAGGTGTTGTAAGGAAGATCTGAACTACAAATGAACAGATGAATGTTTTAGATGATATATGAGTATCAAATGCATCTATCTTTTACTTTATGATATCTTTCTACATATTATTTCCAATTACTGTGTTGTTAGTGTTTTGGTTGCACGACTACCTTTTACCTTAGATGAATGATAAATGAATGAATCTATTGTTGCTGATATTGACTGTTATATATCAAAGACTATTGGAAGGATTGAAAGATCTGTATCGGTGCACGCTGAAGATAATCTGTGTAAATTGACCAAAATATGTCTGGTTAGGGCTACTGTTGTGAATTTTAGATCACAATTGTTTAGATATAAAGACACCCACATGATTTAATTCTCTCTCAGGGTGTGGAAACTTGGTTCCAGCACCCCCCATACTGCTTCAGGTGAGATTGTGCCTTGCGCAAGTAGTCATTGCCGAAAGGGCTAATATTAAGAGGGTTTTTTTGGTTAACGTTAACTCTGAACCTGGGTCAGGACACGTCTGTTGAGCCACTAAATTGTCATTATTATTACCACTTTCTAACGTCTATTTCATTCATTTATACCATTCTTTATCACAATTTAGCATTTAATTCCATTTTTATAATAATTTATGCTCTTATGGATAAGAAATATGTATTCTCCTTTATTTTTAATAAATTGATAATTATTATGCATGATTTTTTGAAATATGGTTTATTAATATGTTATAACATCACTCACGCTTTTAGCCTCAACTATCTCTTCGAGATTGGAAATTCCATCTCCAACTATTCCAAATCAGAAATTCACTGGGATAAAAAGTGACAATTTTGCGTTGCCTATTTCAGACAAATGAAGATGAATCCTAAAAATCTGAGACATAGGTTTTGTGCAGAATGGATGAATTCAGTTTTCCAAAGAAAAAATTTCCAGAATTCAGTATTTATTGAGAGAAAAAGAAGGTTGTCTAAAGGAAATTTTCTCAGATTTTCTATTGTGGCCATTTTCCAAATTCTTCCAATTACAATACTAGATTCATGATATTTCCAGCAGAGTCATGATATTTCAGATTTGATGTTGCTGATCAATTTGTTGTAGAAAATCTCCAATTGTAATGGAACATAATTTTGTAATCAATTTAGTTGTAATTTCCCTTTTCTCTCTATGTATTTAAATGGAAACAAAGATGAAAGAGAAGGAGGGGAATAGATGAAAGATTGTTGGATGAACGAATGAACAATTGTTGAATATGAGATGAACAATTTTTTAACTTGAGACAAAGCCAATAGATTCATTATGATGTAATTATTTCTCTCATATATTTTAAGGAAGGAAGTTATCCATTGAGTTCTACATCTATTATTTGTAATCTGATTTGAATTATTTCTCAAGGCAGAATTGAGTCTTGGGTAGTTCGGCCCACTACCTGGGATGAGGTGTTGGCTTTAACATCTCAAGTAGTTTATTCA
Organism: Pinus albicaulis; assembly: GCA_034641835.2. Lineage (NCBI taxonomy): Eukaryota > Viridiplantae > Streptophyta > Pinopsida > Pinales > Pinaceae > Pinus > Pinus albicaulis. The sequence goes on along the minus strand of CM076575.1, from coordinate 1,328,903,241 downwards.
CGTGCTTGTTTATTTGAATTTCAATTATTTTTCTTTAAAGTAGATTTGCTTTCTTTAAAAGTAATTTGTTGTTTGCTGCATTTTCCATATTTGTTGTTTCCTGCACTTTCTATATTTCATTTGATTTATTTTTCTAGATTAACATTTCAATTATGTTGGGTGCAATAGGTTAAATTTATAATTCAACAATCTTTGGTTTAACTCATTATTGATTCAATTCATGTGATTAGCATAATTATTTTCCTGTCATTTACTTTCTATTTTTGAGATTTAGTATTGTTTTTCAAGTCTTGCATTTTATTTCTTTTCGAATGAGCTTGATAGTGTAGAACATACTGACGTAGAACCAATGTTAGCTGTTGGTATTTTCTATTCATATATTTTTCTGATTGCATTGAAATAAAAAGAAGTTCCTCGGTTGATAATTAATGATTAGGTGATTAATTGTTTTTATTGAGAAATTAATTTTACCCAACATTTTGGTGTCGTTGTCAGGGAGGCATTCAAATAGAATTAGCACACTAATATCTAGTTGTAGATGCATTTCCGACTTTGAGAGGATTGGATATTAAATATGGAAGGTAAGAACCTACCTACACACCCTAGCTAGCTTGTGGTGAGGTCTACCTTCAGTAGTCAGGCTTAGGTCATATAGCATGCAAGATTAAAAGTAGGAATCTTAGAGGTAGAAATTTGAATAAATATTATCATTTCAGTGACATGGTGATGTAAGCACCACCCATTTCACTAACCTATTGACATGAAAATTTGGAGGAGGAGCTTCAAAGTAGCACATGAAGAACATCTTATATTTTGGGAATAAATGCTACATATTACTACTTTTGAATTTCCTATCAGAGATCAATGGTTGAAGGTGTTTCCTCGTACTCTAAAAGGATCAGCTCTCTGATGGTTCCTGAGCCTTGGTGGAAACTACATTCAAACATTGGAGGACATGAAGAATGTATTCTTGAAGAAGTATCAATACTATTGCAAGGACAATGAAGATATTTTTAGTATGATACAAGGGGAAGATGAAATCTTGGAGGACTATGTGGAGCGATTTGGAAAAAAGAGGTCTTGAAAACACTCCTACTCAAAGGAGTCAAAGACGAACTTTTAGAAATCTTAAATATGATAGGAAAAGGTGATGTTTTTCAGCTATCATATGATGATGTTTGTGATTTATGCATTAGGTATTCAAGAGGAATATCCAAGGCTGCTACGAGTTCTAGAGAATTTTCTTCTTTCATTTCCAAATATACTATAAGAACAAGAGATATAAGAGCTGAAATCAATGATTTATTTGAAGGTTTTAAAATTGATTTTATTAGCTCTCTAAATTCAAAATTTCATGTTTTGCAGGTAAATAAAAATCAGGCAAAAATTGAAGAAGTGTTTTTCCCTCATTACCAAAAGGAGTATCCCATGAATATTTTCTCTTTCTTACCTAGGATGAAAGAAACATATCAAAGAGATAAAGAAGCTACAAGCTCACAACCATGTAAACCATCACCTACATGTATGGTTCAAAACACTTCCTCTCCATTTTCTTACTTGAATAATCCATTATGGGATATTGCTTTGTTAGGGAAGCCATGCCAATCTCAATATAACCACAACCAATCTTGTTCACAAGTTTGGTAGGTTTCATCTTATGATTAAATGATTACCCTCCCTCATCTTGTAGTAGAAACATATCATTCATATTCTTTACCATCTTTTCAACAACATCTTACTTGTCTATCGAAATCATCCACACAACCCAATCAACTACATCATTAAAATCATCCATGCTTTACATAATTTCCTACTCAATCCATTCCACACCATCAAAATAACAAAGCAATACATCATGCTTACAGTGCTGAATTGAAAAATTTACCCACTCTTCCCACCCATTCTATCTCACGTGCACCATTGTTGAATACTTATATTGAGATTGGGAATGCTTCAAATCCAAAAATTGCAGAATTCTTGGAAGAAATTCATGATATGAAAACCATGGGAAATCAAGAGATTAAAGGCTATATTGAAGATTGGTTTCACTCCATCATTTATTTGCAGCATCACTCCATAAGTCAGCAATTTTTGGCACCATCTTTTCAAGGGAACTTGGTCTCTCCTACCTTGGTATTTATTAATGTATATTTTTATAATTTGGGTATGTATATAGTTGAGGCCTTGTTTGGAAAATGGTTCTATTGGAATTACTCTTATACGTAGAGATATTTCATCTTTTTCAAACTAAGTAGATTAGTGTAGAAAATAAAATAAATAAATTTCTTTATATGTAAAAAGAGTTATGTTTGCTCCAACACGCTGTGTAAATCAATATTGGTGATATATATTTGAATTTATATTTGTATGTAGACATATTATATTGAAAATCACATTTCTACAAACACCCATCACCATTTTGAAAAAAATGTTTGTTTATCATATTTTATGGCTTGCGGGCTTCATGAAATTTCTTGAAAAACAGTTGGGACAGTCATGTTTTGAGGGACCAAATGGGAATATTTTAAAAACCATTTTTCTATAAAGTATCTATTGATGTATAATTAAAAATCCAATTTGAATCATTCTATTCGGATTTTAAATGAAAAAGTTATAATGAAAACATTGATAGGGTGTCTAGTAGGCAGCTCAGGAACAGAATTGGGGCAGTCAATTTTTAGAGGCCCAAATGAGTAGATATTGAAGATTTGTTTCTATGGTATATTACCCTATTAATATAGTTGGAAATTAAATTTTAATCACTCTATTTTGATGTCATATGAGAAATTTATGGCCAAAATGATGTCTGCCTATCATAAATCAACATTCTCAAAACTCTATGTTTTCGGCTCTTCACTAGCATATTTGGCCTATCAATTATTATTGTCTCCAAAACATGTTTCTATTGGATATATATATATATATATATATATATATATATATATATATATATATATATATTAAAATAATTTAATCTCCAATTTGAATCAATTCAATCCATCATCAAATGAAAAATATATGCTTAAAATATCAACTGTTGGTCTAAGTTGGGAAATTGAAAATGACTTTGTTATGCAGGTTGTTCTAAATAAATTTGACATATCATATCATGGGATTTTTATAACCTGTTTTTATTGGTGATAAATTTTTTAAACAAATTTAATTCGGCTTTGGAATCACTGAATTGGACGAAAAACAAATAATTTATGTTTAAAGCACTGCTGGTTAGTATGGTTGACCAATGCTCTCCCACAAGTGACATATAAATTTTTCTTTGTTTATCTTTCTGTGGATTTGTTTTACATAGTAACTACTTGTTTTTTTTTCTTTCATATTTCTTGGATTAAGAGAGCTTGTACACCTCTCTTCTTCCATGATTTTATGTTTTATTACAAGTAGATACTCATTTTTTGCAGCTCCGAGGAGAATAAAAGAAGTCCATTTATTAAAAATTGATTCTTGAAGACAATGTTAATAAAATAAGGGAATTTCATTTAAACATCTTTTAAGAAGTTTAATATCATATGACGTTAAGTTTTTTTAGGTGACATGATCTAAAATGTATTATAGTATCTTGCCATAAATGTCCCGCTAATACCTGCCAACAAGAAAATTAAGTGTAGATATTTTCATTACTTTACGAATTCATAACAGGAAAAATGAAGAATTGAAAATTCAAGTCATTTCAATTCAAAGCATTTTTTTCCAAAAGATCATTTTTTCCATTCATTCACCATTCAAAAATTGTTGTTCTTGGAAACAGATTGATGTTCCCTTAGGAAACAACATTATTGCAACTGAAATCACAACTGTTGTAACTTAATTAATTAATTTATTTACTCTTGTTAATAAAGTGTTGTTTCTTTTCTAGTTTCTCTTATGTTTTTGTGTTTCAGGTGTTTCTTCCTTCAAAGTTGTAGTTTCCATTCCGTTGGTGAATGCGCAGTTGCTATAAATAAAGAGCTTCTGTTCCGTCAAAAAAATAGTTGTTGTTCTATCAAATGAACAACTATTGTTCCATTCCTCACTACACATTTTTTGTCCTATCTTCGACTGCGTAGCTCTTTTCTGGTAGAACAAACAACTCCGATTTATTTTTCGTGTGTTTAATAACTACTTTTCAATCAATTGAATAGCTGATGTTCATTAAATTGAACAAATTCTATTCGCTAAAATAGAAATATGTGTTTCTTTTGTGTATGTTTAATAACTATTGTTCAATCAATTGAACAAATGTTGTTTACTCAATTGAACAACTACTATTAGATCAAATGGATAGCTGTGTTTCTTTTGCGTGCGTATAATAATTGTTGTTCAATCAATTTAACAACTGATGTTCAGTAAATTGAATAACTGTTGTTTGATCAAATTAACAACCGTGTTTCCTTTGAGTTTGTTTAAAAATTGATGTTCAATTAATTGAACGATTGATGTTCAATCAATTGAAGAAATATTGTTCGATAAAACAAAAAGCTGTGTTTTCTTTTTCTTTTGTGTGTTTAATAATTTTTGTTTAATTGATTCAACAACTGTTGTTCAATTGAACATATGTTGTTCAGAAAAACGTACATTTTGATTTTTTTTGGTGTGTTTTTGTTGTTCAATCAATTGAACAACTGTTGTTCAATGAATTGATAACCCCAATTTTTTGGGATGTTTTTTTTTTCAATCAATTGAATAACTATTATTCAATCGATTAAAGACCTTCTGTTCAAAAAAATGAACAACTCTGATTTTTTTGGTGTGTTTTTGTTGTTCAATCAATTGACCAACTGCTGTTTAGAAAAATGAACAGCCAAAATTTATTTTTGTGTGTTTAATAACTATTGTTCAATAAATTGAACTTTTGAGATTTTTGTTGTCATTTGATCTCAATCAAATCACCATTTTCCATTCATACATTTTTCCATGAAAACCATCTTTTTGATTGAAATTTGTACCCAATATAAAGGAAAAACAATGATATTCCCAACATTATGACTTTTAAAAACTTTGATGGTTATCTTTATTCTGAAACTGACATGGTTCATCTATATAATGACTTGTTGAATATCTCCTATTTAAACATATCAAAAAATGATTAACTATCTCCATACCATGCTGGTTTATCTTTCACACTTTCAATTAATAATTCCCTTTGGTATGATGATATGGGGATAAAAACATAAGTTTCATTGGCATTCTTTTACTTCTCATGCCATCCCTAGCTCTTAGGGAGTTAATGAGTCTCCCTCCATTTATAATAAAAATATGAAAATCTAATATAAATCTTCTTATAGAGGATATGGGGTCTTGGCACGAGCCAACCTACCATGATCATAAGGATGTAACAAGTGACATTCGCATTATGGCCACCATACTGGGGTAATGGCCTTTTGGATAGTCAAAACTGTCAGAAGGATAAGAGGTCTCATCACGAGCTGACCTGATCACTTTTTTATATCTTGTTGAATGACATTATGATTATCTGGTTACCATGCAAACATAATGATCTTTTTACAAAAATAAAAAGTAATATAAATACTAAATAGAGGATCATGGCTTATTTTTAGGTTAAAAATAAACCCTCTCGAGGTTATGGATGCCTATTGGCAGCAGTGGCTCTTCTTATGGTATTGAAGTTCTATGTTACATTTCCAATTATTCTATATCCCAATATTTCTCTTTGATTCATTTCCAAAGATGAATCTACCATTTGAACGCTTATATCTATATTAACCAATTTGCATGGTAAATTATACTTTTATATGAACTATATTAAAAATTTTTTAATCAAATGATATCACTAGTCATCATCATACATTGCCTATCATGATTTCATCATTCTTCCCACCAAAGGAAAAATATTTTCTCATAATGCTTAAATCTTTGTTTTACTCTTTTTAGTTAATTCCTAATCATCTTTACGATTTGTGCTATTTTGACCATTTCTACCATATGTACACTACTCTCATTATTTTTCTGCCGCATTTATGAATCCACAACATCCTTTCCTCTTTTCCCATTTTTTATGGTCGTGGACGCCTGGGGGAAGAAAACCCTGCCACTCTTTGTACTTACTTTCATCTTTCATGGATTCCACCTTTTGCATCACTTTCAGAATCAAATCAACCTACATTAGCTTCAAAAAATTCCAGTCCACACATGCCATTCCATATTTCTACGGAGATGAAGCTTGAGGCAACATAGCATAACTTTCCGATTTATTAAAAAATTAGGAGAATTTCATGAAAATCCATTGAGCATTATTTATATTCATTCGTTCCACTTCTTTACCACTTCCCATTTTTCAAAGACACAAAAGCTTTTAGTTTGGGGGAGTGTTACTTTCATTCATTTCTTTATTATGACCATGCCATCATCCATCGATCTCCTTGTTCATTGTCAAAACCTCCCTTATCCCATACTCCAAGCATAACGATTGTAGCAACTACCTCAATTCATTTTCTAGTATAGCATTAGGCATGCTAATTATCCAGTTTGGGGGCAGAATTACTACACATGATGGATGTTTTATACTTTCTTTCTCATTTAAGGCATATAATTTTATTTTTATACAATGAAAAAATTGATTTGTGCATATCTTTAAAACTATGAATTGAATTCTTGTGATTTTTGGACAGCAGAGAGGTATCTTTAAAATATGAAAACCCATAAAATTTCAATCTAAATTAGTTTGTAAAATTTCAGAAATCATGCACTGTCACCTATAGCCATTTTTCTTATATCTCATCATCCATGCATCAAAACGATTTGATTTTTGGATTAGAGAAGCATTAATATAGTTGCAGAATTTCAGAAAAATCTCATTTGTAGTTTTTGAGAAAATGTTTAATGAAGTTTGTAGTTCCTTGTATCATATTTTGATGTAACATGATCTACATATGGTTGAAATTCAATGTGAAAATTGTTATGTCCTCACCAACATCGCTAAAATTGAATATTTATTATTTGAGGAAGAAGTCATTTGTTCCATCAATATAATTACTTGTGGTGAAAATTTTGATTATTTTATTATATCTTGGTTAATAGAAAGGCTTTGGGTTGCATGAGGACATGCAACATATTCAGTTTGGGGGTATGTTGGGACACTAAATTGTCATTATTATTACCAATTTATAATGTTTATTTCATCCATTTCTACCATTCTTTATCACAGTCTTTATCATTCTTTATCATTTAATTCCATTTTATAATAATTTATGCTCTTATGGATAAGTAATACGTATTCTCCTTTATTTTTAATAAATTGATAATTATTATGCATGATTTTGTCAAATATGGTTTATTAATCTATTATAACATCACTCACTCTTTTAGCCTCTGAGATCTCTTCCAGATTGGAAATTCGATCTCCAACTATTCCAACTTAGAAATTCGCTGCGATAGAAAGCGACAGTTTTGCGTTGGCTATTTCAGACAAATGAAGATGAATCCTGAAAATCCGAGACATGGGTTTTGTGGAGAACGGACCAATTCAGTTTTATAACGAAATGTTTTCCAAAATTTGGTTTGAATTGAGAGAAGCAAAAGGTTCTATGAAGGTGATGTTCTGAGATTTGTTGTTGTGGTTGTTTTCCAAATTCTTCCAATTGCAATACCATATTTGACTTGTTCCAGCTGAGTCATGATATTCCAGATCTCATCTTGCTGATAATTTTTTTGTAGACAATCTCCAATTGTAATGGTAAATCATTTTGTAATCAGGTTAGTTTTAATTTCCCTTTTCTCTCTATGTATTAAAATGAAAACATAGATAAAAGAGAGGGAGGGGAACATATGAAAAATTGCTGGATGAATGAATAAATAATTTCCAAATACGAGATGAATAATTTTTGAGCTTGAGACATAGCCAAGAGCTTCATTCTAATGTAATTATTTCTCTCATATATTTTAAGGAAGGAAGTTATCCATTGAGTTCTACATCTGTTACTTGTAATCTGATCGGAATTATTTCTCATGGAAAAACTAAGTCTTTGGCAGTTAGGCCCACAAAATTGGACGAGGTCCTGCCTTGAACATCTCAAGTAGTTTAGTCACATGCTTTTTTATTTGAATTTCAATTATTTTTCTTTAAATTAGATTTCATTTCTTTAAAAGTAATTTGTTGTTTGCTGCATTTTCCATATTTGTTGTTTCCTGCAATTTCTAGATTTCATTTAATTTATTGTTCTAGATTAACATTTGAATTACGTTGGGTGCAATAGGTTAAATGTATAATTCAACAATGTGTGATTTAATTCATTATTGATTCAAGTCACCTGCTTAGCATAATTATTTTTCTGTCATTTACTTTCTGTTTTTTACATTTAGTATTTTTTTTCAAGTCTTTCATTTTATTTCTTTTCGAATGAGCTTCATAGTTTAGAACATACTCATGTAGAATGAGTGTCAGCTCTTGTTATTTTCTATGCATATAATTTTTAGATTGCGTTGAAATAAAAAGGCATTCCTTGTTTGATAATTAATGATTAGGTGATTAGCTATTTTTATTAAGAAATTAATTTTACCCAACAGGTTGATCTTGAATGTTATATATCAAATAATATTGGAATATTGCAAGATCTGTACCAATGCATGGGTAGGATAATCGATGTAAATTGAGAAAAATCTATCTGGTTAGGGCTTCTGTTGTGAAGGTTAGATCATAATTTTTTATATCTGAAGACACCCACATCATTTAATTCTCTCTCAGGGTGTCGAAACTTGGTTCCAGAACCCCCCATACTGCTCTAGGTGAGATTGTACCTTTCGCAAGTAGGTCGTTGCCGAAAGGGCTAGTAGTAAGAGGGTTTTGTTTGTTAACCTTAACTCCAAACCTGGGTCAAGACCCCTCAAGCCAAAAAATGGTGTCGTTGCTGGGACCAGGATCATTTTTGAGAGAGATTGGTTGATGTGGGTGGCAATCAAAGCCTAAATTAGAGGACTGGTTTGAGAAGAAAATTCAAGAATTTTCCCTTAAAGAAAACAGAAGTAAGAAGTTGTCTGTTGAAGATTGGAAACAGAAGTATATCTTCACAGAGGTTCACGAGATCTTCTTTGTGAAATTTACGCATGAATTGTAGGAGTGATTTTCAAGACTAGCATAGTTCCAAACCTGTTGGAAGGACGGCAAGGTCACGTAGTGGACACCTGAATTGATCGAACAGTTGGAGAATATTGATAATTCCATTACCGGAACTTTAGATCATTGTGTTGACATCATCTTGGGTGGGTTTGTGACATAATTTGTAGTAGATCATTTTTTTCGTATTATGAAGCTCAAAGAATATTTTTCAAGGGAATGAGAGGTAAATTCATACGCTCTCTACCTCTGCTGATTGAGATGCTATTGTGTGAAAAGGGTGTTTTGTTCAGCCACACTGAGTGAATGACCCCTGATAAGATAGAAAGCACTACGCGCAGCAGAAAAATTTATCGAGTCAATTAGAGAGGGGACAAGTCTGTATACAACTCTCTAATAAATTCACTTGATGTAGAGAATAATGAGGCTCCACGCGTCGAAGGTAGCCCTCCTACTATGCTACAGTCAAACTCGCGTAGGGGTAAGGCATCTCCTAGCCCACCACCACCGCCACCTGTAGAAGATATGGTTGTGCATATGAAGTTACCTACCTTTAAGGGTGTGGGAGAAGAAGACATGGATAGGAATTAGGGGAATTTTGAGGTATAAAATGGGCCTCCTAAGGAAATTATAAAATAATAGTGGAAATAATAAAATAAGATTTGATTACATTGTCATATTTTAGAGGGAAAAAAGAAAAAAACTTTTTTTTAAAACTTATCTCCCTATGGGTTTATTCAAATTCTCGTGTGGAAACACTCGTTGGATGAAGATTTTGATTACTTATCCAAGGAGTACCCATGTTACATACTTTCGATGGACCTTTCTACACGAAAAATAAGAAATACATGAAAAACGTGATTACAATCACGTTTTTCATGTATTTCTTATTTTTCGTGTAGCAGAGTCCATCGAAAGTATGCAACATGGGTACTCCTTGGGTGAGGAATTGAATTTTTCATCCAATGAGTACTCCTGCTCAAAATTTGAGTAAAAACATAGAAAGATAAGTTAAAAATATGAGTTGAAAAAGTAGTTTTATTATTTTATTATTTATTTTTATTTTTGCTTTCTTACTCCAAAAATTTTGAATCCTCTCCCATGGTTGACATCATCATATTGAATCCTATTGGTTCTTACAAATTTTATTTTGGTTGTACATTTCTCTTAGGAGGCCCAATTTAAACCTGAAAATTCCCCTAATGTTTTGGTTTGTGGCTTATGCAGTGTGGACTGCGCAAAATGTTAATATTGATGTTATCAAGAGAGCACATCTGGCTATGGCATTAGAAGGTCATGCATTATATTAGTTTATGGGATATCTAGCTTAGCATGTTGATCCCATTGTTGTGCAGATTAAGGATGCTTTGAAACAACAATTCAGGAAGCCATAGTCCTACTCACAGTGTGTGATAGAATTAAAAGATATCAAACAAGAGCTGAATGAATCTGTTTGGGAGGCTGATCAACAACTGAAGTGCACCATCAGAGAGGGTGGATTTTTTTATAATGATAAGCAGCATAAGGAATGGTTCATTTCCATGCTATTACCACATCTGTGCGGATCTATGAATCAACATAAGATCGATTCTTAGGCCAAAGCTCTAGAATTTGCTATGAAACTTGAAGTTGCACCCAGAACGGTTGATCAAATCAGAATGCTACAAATTCAAATTCAAGTGGAGGAAATTAACTTGGAGACTCAGAACATACACAAATATTGGAGTAAAGAAGTTGGCGCAGATGACTGGTGCATACGCTGTAAGGGTTCAGGCCACACCAAATATCAATATACTCTATTCTTAGATTACATGCAAGTAGGGGGACCAAATCCATTGTGCCCCAAGGATGATTCTAGACCAATTGGTACCCCCACACTATAGTGCACTGATTGTAGGGTAGCAGGACAACATGATAAAGACTATTGTCCTCGATTGAGAAGCTGTGTGCTAGATTTGAAGTAGTAGTGGTGCAGGTTTTTCTATTTAGTTGGTCATGATGAGCACCACTATCGAACATTCGACCTAATGATGGAAAGTGCTAACCTCTATAGAGTGTAGGCCAACCCACCTTCACCACCATCTCCCTCCGGATGTGGAGGATCTCCAGAAAGAGGAAGGGGAGGGGGAAGAGGTGGAGGCGCAGGTTGTGGAAGAGGAAAATTAATCTGCTATAACTATGGAGACACTGGACACTATGCACGTGACTGCCCAAACCTTGCGTGACAATCTTGTAGGTACTGTAGGAAATTTGATCATGTAATTGAAGATTGTCCTGTGTTAATTTCTAGAATATAGGAAAAGAAATAACATATGCCTACGCAAAACATACAAATGGTTAAAGCTGAACCACATGATGATGACCCAAGTGTAAACATAATTACATGTAGTGGTGCTGCCACCGGAGGAGATGAGGAAAATAAGGTTGATGCAGAGCGATTAATTAGAAAGGCTTCTGACAAGAAAGAAGGAATCAACCTGTAGAAGGAAAAGGAGACTTTTATTAAATCCAGGAAGGATTTTTGCTGCTACAGGAGCGTCCACATCAAAATCTATCATGGAATCAAATATTGATGATGAATTCAAACAATTCGTACAATCCTGTATTAAGTTATTGCACAATCGGAAGGTAGTAGATAATATTTATGCACTGATAAACAACCGCGTGGATAAGGAAGTACCTCGCACTCAGACTAAGGCTGTAAAAAATATTCCTCAGAACAAGAAGAGAACTAGTCGAGAGGTGCACATGACTGTGGAAATTGAGGAGTATGAAATGGATCAAGTAATCCTGGACCTAGGGTCTGATGCAAATGTTCTACCTAAGAAAACCTAGAAGAATATGGGGGAACCAAAGATGGAATGGCCAAAATTCAGCTATGCATGTCCAATCAGTAGAAGATCATTCCAATTTTAAGACTTCCATAAGTTATGGTAGATATTGCTGGAGTAAAGGTACGTGTACATTTTGAAGTGATACAAATTTTGGATGATGCAAACCCCTACGATGCGCTGTTAGGGTTATATTGGGCCATAGATATGGGAGGCATCATCAACCTAAAGCATAGAAGCATGATCTTTGAAAATGATGGAATGACGGTGATAGTACCACTGGAACCGACATAGGGGGAAAGATATACCGAGCCAGTGCGCGAAGGAGAATATGTCGACCATATCTCCAAGCTAAATGTGTGGGATGAGGATTGGATCAACCCTATAGATGGTGGAATGTTGAATTGGGAGAATGATTGTTCATGTTTTTCAGATTCAGATGGAGAGATGGAGAACTAGAAGAATCAGATAAATGATGTTTCTGTGCTGCATTACCTTAGGATCACTAAGAACTTCTGATGGATCTCCTCAGAGGTAAGGGAACTACCTCTTTTGATGGTTCTGGTAGTGTCACAATTTTTCTGAAAGAATTGGAAAAGGATGTTTCGGAAGATTGAAGGTTCAGGCACTTGATCTGGCTATGCGTGCGACCCCAACACGATGGTGTGATATGCACAAGGGATGTTTTAAGGATTGGGAGGAATGTAGAAAATTAATGATGTTTCTCTTTGAGCCTCCCAGTATCCCACCAACTGAGCTTTTCTATGGTCAGGGAAACCTGTGCAAGAACCTGGCCATGTGGGTGCAAGTTTGGAAGGAGAATACTTGGAATGAGTGGGTTCATATGTTTAGTCATTCATTGGGACCGCTAAATACTACTTAGTATCTATAAACAAAGCTACACCGAGGAACTCGCCATTGGATTACAATGACTGATGATTTCCTATCAACCTTTACCTTGGTTGCAGGATCAGTGGAATTAGATGAAGCTCTACAAGATATAGAAGCTCTTGTCTTTGGTGACTCCCAACCTTGAAGGGAACATGTTGCGCTAGGATGGGACACACAGATGCAAGATATTGTCAATTGCAAAAAAATGTCAAAAGAGGATAATGAAGATGATCCAAGAAATGTCAACATCCCCAAGTCTAAAGGGGAGCATGTAGTTGTAGGGGCCTCATTGGGAATGGAAGATGTAACTAAACCTCTGAAGTTAAGGGAAGTCAACATTGGGACAACAGAACAACCCAAGTTGGCCAAAATCAAGGATTATTGGGATGAAGATACACTAGTGAAGATTGCGGAGCTACTGACAGAGTATCGGGACCCATTTCCTATAAATTTCTTTGAGATCAAAGGAATTGTAGGAGACCTAGGTGTTATTAAGATCACTTTGAAACTAGATGCATGCCCTGTCAAGCAGTGACCATACCAATTGAATCCCAAGTATAAGCAGAAAGTAAAAGAGGAATTAGAAAAGATGGTGGTTGCAGGCATCATTGAGCCTGTAGAGTAGTCTGATTGTGTGGGCCCAATGGTGGTTCTAGAATAGAAGACCAAAGGAGAGATAAGAATTTGTGTATACTTTCCCAAGCTAAATGATGGATGTGTGCATGATCCCTTCTGTACTCCATTTTCAGATGAAATTCTCGATAATGTGGGAGGAAAAGAAGCTTGTTCTTTTACTGATCGATTTTTGGGGTATCATCAGATCATAATTGTGCTTGAAGATTGAAACAAGACCATATTTGTAATAGAATGGGGGTATTTCCTGTACACTGTCATGCCTTTCGGATTGAAGAATGAACATGCGATCTTCTCGCATGTAGTGGTGGATGTGTTCAAATAATTCATGTATAAATTTTTGGAGGTGTATTTTGATAATTGGATAGTGTTTGGGTTGGTAAAGAAACATGTGTTAGACCTGCGCATAATGCTTGACACTTGTAGGAAGCACCAGATTTATCTTAACCTGAAGAAACTTATTATTTTCATGCCTTTTGGAATTTTGTTGGGACATATAGTGTGTCAGCAAGGATTTATGGTCAATCCAGCCAAGATAACAGTTATCATCGACCTAGAGGATCCCCCTAATGAGAAGCAGTTGCTTTCCATCATAGGACACATTAGATATTACAGGAAGTTCATTAAGGGCTATTCAATGATCACTGCGCCAATGGAGAAGTTATTTAAGAAGGATGTGTCATTTTTTTTGGGATGAAGAATTTCAAAAGAGCTTTGAGCTGCTGAAGGAGAAAATGGTCACTGTACCTATTCTAATATTTCAAGACTGGTCTAAGGTTTTCCATGTACATGTAGATGCATCTGGTATAGCACTTGGATCTTCTTTAGCATAGCCAGGAGAAGGAGACATTGATCACCCTGTTGGTTTTGCCAGTAGGAAGCTCTCCAATGTAGAGTGCAATTACTCAACCTCAGAAAGGGAAGGATTTGCCATGGTCTATCATCTGGAAAAATACAAGCATGATCTACTAGGAGGACATTTCAAAATGTTCACTTACCATTCTTCTTTGAAGTAATTGATCAATAAGCCTATGTTGGGGTGGGAATTTGTAGATGGTTGCTGTTATTTAAGGAACATGACTTTTAAATCATTGTGAAACCTGAAAGATTAATTGTTGGACCTAATCATTTGTCACGCATCGAAAATGGGGAAGAACCAACCAATCTAGAGGAGGGGATACCTGATGCGCACCTATTTTCTATCAAGGTGGTTGATGAGCTCTTTGCTGATATTATTCACTTTCTAACCATTGGAAGCGCGCCTGCTGAATATTTGGTGCAAGAAAAGAAGGAGTTGGTTGCGTGCACAACTAATTTTACCCTGATTACTGGTAAATTGTACAAGCTAGGTGTTGCATGCTGGGTTATAGCGGTTGATGCAAGAGCATCCAAGAACTTTCATTAAAATTAGAATCCAAAAATGTTAAAGGAGAAAACGTGGACAGTCAATGTAAACTGGGGCAAAGTTGGTTAAACCCGAACTGAATTGTTGGAAATGATGAGGCTTAATTAATTATAATTATCTGCCATGTATTCATAATGAAATATTGAGGGAGAAAAATAGTGAATCTTAAATAATCCATGCTCTTAAAATTTCTATATAAAGAGTATATTTTGTGTGACACAGAGAGGCGAGAAAATACAATGTAATCACAAGAGGATTTCTGACTAAGGTTGAGATGCCTTAGACTGTAATTGAGGTTCTGTATATAATCGAAATATGTGTTATTTGCATTTCTCTATAACTGTGTGTCAGAATGTTTTTTATTTACAGTTTATTTTTATAAGTTTGTTGATCGACCATCGATCACTAGGAGGATTGATGGTGATCCAATGTTAATACAATGTTATGTGCATGGGTTCAAAGTATGGAAGAATTAAAGAAGTCCATCATCAAAGAATGAAAACTGTCAGATTGATAAGATTGATGGAAATCAATGGTGGAAGAAGAATCTGAAGGTACCAGTATCAGAACATGAAGTGAGGTTTGGTACAGATGGAATTATGCATTCGAAACCACCCACAGTTGGAACTGTGACTCTAGATGCGACGAAACCTTGCAACAACATATTTTAACAGGAAATGGTATTCGATCCAATGAAAGGAATGGTTGACTTGAGTTATGGATTGAAAATTTATCAGTTATTGTATGAAAATCTGTGGTTTTGTGTTTAGGGATAATTTTGCAAGAGCGTAAAATTTGGCAATTACCAAAAATGGTATTCGTAAAGAATCCAATAGGAATCGAACCATTAATCTGCGTCCAGTATGAAGGCCACCAGTTTGGTGGTATTATTAAATTAAAAGACTGTAATTTTTTGATGCAGGAAGTTGTGGCTTCTTTGACGAAGTATATAACTAGTGAAGTTGAGAAAATTAGTAACGCTGGAGCTAATAAAATCACCACCATCCGATTGCAATCCAACGAAATTGCATGCTTGATACAGACCCATTGCCAATTTTCATAGCTGTTGTGGGTCTATTGTTGGCCATGTTATTGTTTATAATTCTACTCCTCTATTTCAAGGTGTTTGTATTCATATGGTGTTATGTAGAAGACTAAGGGAATTCGATTCTGGTTCAAGAAGTTTATTTCCGTCTCCATTATGGCAATAAATTCGAATACGATATCTGAATGCATTTCATTTTTTTTTTTCTTCTGCTGAATGAATTATTTCATTTAGATCGCGGGCCCATAACCCACAGATCCGCGAGTTTGGAAAATATGCAGTTTTACTACATAAAAATGGTATCAGAGTGGGAAAATATTTCCCACGAGAAAAAGTTTTCTTGCGAAGAAAGAAGAGGTACAATTTTGTTGAAGATTTGTAAAGATTGTGGTTTTTTATATTTTGTGAAGGTAGTAGTAGAGGAAGGTGAGAAGATTGCAGCAGCCCAAAGCAGGAGTGCTCAAATGGTTCCAGAGGAAAGAACTAGAGAGATTCCAAAAGACTAAGCTCAGAAGAGAAAAGCTTGGTGAGGTATTTGGTAGCAGGGAGGACTTGCTATTTTATAGGTTTTTTTACAGCTCAGAAAGGGAAATTCCACAGAGGATGTGGGTATAATTGCTCAATAATGTTGTTACGGGAAGATCATAAAGCGAAATTCCGCAAAGGATGTGGGTAGAATTTCTAAAAGATGAAGAAGACATATGACCAAGAGGTCAAAATTTTTTTGTACCTCGGGAGTCTGATGCAGGAGCATCCAAGCACTTTCATTAAAATTAGAATCCAAAACTGTGAAAGGAGAAAATGTGGACAGTCAATGTAAACCAGGGAAAATTTCGTTAAACTAGAACTGAATTGATGGAAATGATGAGGTTTAATTAATTATAATTATCTACCATGTATGCATAATGAGAGATTTAAGGGTTTGTTTGAGAGATTGAGGCAGAAAAATAGTGGATCTTAAATAATCCATGCTCTTGAAATATTTATATAAAGAGTATATGTTGTGTGATAGGGAGAGGCAAGAAAATACAATGTAATCACAGGAGGATTTGTGACTAAGGCTAAGATGCCTTAGACTGTAATTGAGATTTTGTATATAATTGAAATATGTGTTATTTGGATTTCTGTGTATCTGTGTGTCAAAATGTTGTTTATTTACAGTTTAGTTTTATTAGTTAAATTTTGTTTTATGAGTTTACTGATCGAACATCGATCACTGGCAGGATCAATGGTGATCCAATGTTAATACAATGTCATGTGCATGGATTCAGAGTATGGTAGAATTAAAGAAGTCCATCATAAAAGAGTGGAAACTGTCAGATTGATCAGATTGATGGAAATCAATGGCAGAAGAAGAATCTGAAGGTACCGGGATCAAAATATGAAGTGAGTTTTGTTACAAACAGAATTATGCATTCGGAACCACCCACAGTTGGAACTGTGACTCCAAATGCGACAGAACCTTGTAGCATAATATTCTAACGGGTAATGGTATTTGATCCAATGAAAGAAGAATGGTTGACTTGAGTTATTGAATGAATAATTATCAGTTATTGTATGCAAATTTGTGGTTTTGTGTTTAGGGATAATTTTTCAGGAGCATAAAATTTGGCAATTACCAAAAATGGGATTCGTAAAGAATCTAGGAGGAATCGAACCATTAAATTGCGTGCACTATGAAGGCCGCTAGTTTGGTGGTATTATTAAATTAAAATACTGTAATTTGTTGATGCAAGAAGCCATGACTTCTTTGACGAAGTATATAACTGGCGAAGTTGAGGAAATTAGTAACGCTAGAGCCAGTAAAATCACCACCGTCTGATTTCAATCCAACTTAAAATTGCATGCTTGATAGGGACCCATTGTTGGGTTTCATAGCTGCTGTGTGTATATTTTTGGCCATGTTATTGTTTATAATTTTACTCTTCTATTTCAAGGTGTTTTCATTCAGACGGTGTTATGTAGAATATGAAGGGAATTTGATTCCGGTTCAAGAATTTTATTTACGGCTCTGTTCCGACAAGAAATTTGAATACGATATCTGAATGAATTTCATGAATATATTTTTTTTCTGCTAAATGAATTATTTCATTCAGATCGTGGGCCCATAAGCCACAAATCCACGAGTTTGGAAAATATGCAGTTTTATTGCATTAGTGTCCCACACTGCACAGTGATGCACATGCATACTGCTAAGCCTGCGATGCATGCCAGAGAATGGGGAATCCCTCACATAGAGATGAAATTCCAATGCAACCACAAATGGCCCTGCAAGCCTTTGATAAATGGGCCATATATTTTGTTGGACCGATCAATCCTCTAGGGAAGAATACTGGAGTGTGCTATATCATCATTGCCATATATTATTTAACCATATGGGCCGAAGCTAAGGTAGTTAAGGATTTTACTGCAGATACTGCTGCACATTTCATTTTTGAACATATTTTGACTAGGTTTGGATGTCTAAAGATATTGATGAGTGATAGAGGTATACAGTTTGCTAATGAAACCATTGAAGCTCTGACAAAGGAATTTCAAATCCATCACCAAAATAGTACCCCTTATCACCCACAAGAAAAATGTGTAGTAGAGGATTTCAACAAAATTTTGGAGAATGCGCTCAAAAAGATATGTAATGAAAATCAGAATGATTGGGACGTGTGCATCCCTTCTGTCTTATGGGCTTATAGGACCAGTTGTAAGAAATTGACTGGGAAAACACCTTTCAAGATGATCTATGGGCAAGAAGCAATCATGCCAATGGAATATATTATCCCAAGCCTGCGCATCGCAACATTCACTAATATGGCTAAGCCTAACATCATGGAAGAACATCTTATGTAGTTATTTTCCTTAGAAGAGGATCGATTCATTTCTAACTTCCATCAGAAATTATAGAAGGCACGCGAAAATTCCTAGCGTGATAGGAACATCAAACAGAAGGTGTTCAAGGAGGAAGACTTGGTCTTGTTATATGATAGTCAATTTGCGCATCACCCAGGGAATTTCAGGAAACATTGGTTGTGGCCTTACATTGTGAAGGAAATCATTGATGGAGGTGTAGTGCACTTGGCCATGTTGCATGGTGAGAATATTCCCGGGTATTTCAATGGAAGCTGATTGAAGCTGTATAGGGACAATCCTATGCTGACCAAGTGACTAAATGGCTGGAGCATAAGAATCCAGTGGTTTGTGCGTGACACAGAAGAAAGGCGCAGACAAGTGCGAGAGGAGTGCAAGGGTAATGTGAAGGAGGACAAACTAGCCATTGGAATGATGAAACTGGATGAAAAATTTATTTTATCATTGGATGAAGCAGGTTTTACACATTTATTGAGGAGATCTTATGTGATTTTGACCATTTTTACGGAGGTAAGTTGCATTTAATGAAGATACAACTGTTTTCACCTTGGATTACCTATAAAAGGAAGGGCATGAGTCAAATTTGGTTCCTTTTCTTTCTGAGTAGATTGTGCCCTCAGCTTATACGTGAATTGTGTCGTAAATCTATCGATGAGTGTTGTATGTCTGGCCAATAGACCCCATCCGATGTGAGTAATCCAGAATTCATCTTTTGCCTGAGAATGAAGACCACCAATCTAGAGAGCGCACCATCTAAGGAACACTACGTTCCTCTCATAGCATCGAACGATCTGGGGTCAGATGATGTCCATGAATTGATCCTTGAGGTTGAAGAAGTCATGTCTACTCTGGCTAAGGGAAAGGGAAAATTGATGAAGGGGTCCTCCTCCAAGCCATGAAACTATCCTAGGAACGTGACTTCCTTGTGATAAAATACTAAGGATAGGTTGCATATGGGCGATCCTACAAAGAGACCCATGAACACCACTAAGGAGGTTGTGCTTGTCGAGCCAATATCATGGTGACCACCATATTTCAAGGTGCGTAGACCCTCTTTGCGTGTGCTGAAAAATGTAGACTTGTTGAGGGAGTACTTGCAGATGTTGCTAGTCCCACGATCGTCCCCCTGACTAAAAATATGTTCGGAAAAAATCCTCATGTCAAGTTCGACTATTACGATTTAGAAAATGAGCAGACATTCCCTAAGTTTGCGCTGGAATATTATCTGGAGCGTGTGCTCTATGATGATGTGGTGAAGGTTGAGCCTATGCCGTGGGTTTGCGGGTTGAGAAATGTTGGGATCTTCAATTTGCTGAGGATTCCTCATTTTGGGAGGTACCCTATCACTACCATATGTGTGTGCCAGTTGCTAGCATTGGTGCATGAGGGATTCCTATGGATTCAAGAAAGAATATTGAAAGACGTTGCATCGATCCACTAGATCACCAAATTTCCTAGGAAGGGGCATCATCCTATGGAAATTTTTGGGGAAAACAATGAGCTCAAGGTCACTGCAAAGGTAAAGAAAGATTACCATGTCAGGCAGGACACTAGGGGATTCCTGGTGAAAATAATTTCATACATAGGTGTGCGCCTAGGGACCTTAGTCCTAGGATACAAGTGGATGCACAAGTTCCTCCCAAATACAATCCCTACACACGTAATTGCATTGGCAGGGTAGTGTGAGAAGGGGGTCAGCTACAACTGGTCATAATACCTTTTCCATTAATTCTTGGAAAATTTGCATGGAAAGAATTTGTTTCTAATTGCGCTGGTAGCATGGGTGACCCTAGAGGGTGTCATCCTTAGAATTAGAGCTAGGAATCTATGAGGGTGCATGCTACACCAATATATGGGATTATTCTAACCCTAAGTGGGTGAAAGAAAACAAGATTTTTTGGGTGTTATTTGAGGGCACGCTGGTCATAGAAATACATTCATGACTGTGACTATCCCTGACAGTATATGGGAAGTAAAAAAGCATCACAAATTTTCAGATTATCATGCACCACGTGTAGATCAGGGCACGCAATGAGCCTGTGTGGTATAACTTTCCCTTCATGGTGACCAAAGTGAAGGTCGAACAAGACTGTTAGGATGAATTCTAATCACAAGTGTATGAAAAAAGCTCACTTTATCTGTGCATATAAAATAGCCCTAACATTAAATATGGCTGCCAATTTCTTTAAATCTATAGTTAGTTGACCAAGATAAATGCTACAAAATCCAGATCTATGCAGTAAAAGCCATTAAGCAGTAAATAAAATCAAGAGTTGATCCATGCATCCAATAGACAAGACACGAATATTCTTAAAGAAATTTTGTATTTATGACACCTCGGAAGGGAATATAGAAGGATGTTACTAGTCCCCCTCAATGGGATGGGTTCTTGTATGTCCTCAACACTTCAGATCTAATATCTCTTTCTCTTGATGGTGTAGAAAATCCAGAAAAAAATGGAAATCAAAGGGAGTTCACAAGAAAAATGGTAGCAAAATATGACAATGATGGAGGATCAGAGTCGGACCAAAATGATAGATCCAGAGTGATCTTTAGGCAAAAAAAGGTAGTGAGTGAATGGAAAAACCCTTCTATTTATAACAAAATATTGAGTTAGTTTACATATTGGTGCATAATTAAAATATTATTAACCAAATCTAGATCCAACTTTTATGGAATATTTTACTATATTTTTTGGAGGGAAAAAGAATTTGTATTTGGTCAAATCCATTTATTTGTAAATAATAAATAAATAAATTATTTATTTATTATTTTAAGGATGTGATTGAGTATTAATTAAATAAATAGTGATTTATTCAATTATTTATAAATGATTTAGTCAAATTTAAGAAGGAATATTATTTAAATAATGTTTAAATAATTATGCCTAGAAAATAATAAGATAAATAATGGTTTATCTAATTAATTTTCCTATTTTGGGTTAAATATGACCAGGAATATTAATTAAACTGTTATTTAACTAATTATTCCTTGAGGAAAATCAAACAAATACGGATTTATTCAATTATTCCTCATGGGGTTTCCTGTTTAGACCATAAAAAACTTAATAAATTAAGGATTATTAAGTTATTTTCATAGTGAAAGAAATTTTACTTAGTGTAAAATTGGTCTTACATGGTGTACTTTGATCCATCTAATAGTAACAGGTTAGATGACCAAAATTTGGTGTAACAGACTGCCCCTCAGTGTGTGAGCCTTAGGAGCTAATCGTATTATTGAAGTACATTGTAAGAACTGAGTCAATAAACATCGAAGGGGAAGTCAAAAAGAGAGAAATATAAGGTAGACTAAAGCGTTAGATGACAAGACCCTGAGGAGGCGAGAGTTATAGATGCAACAAGAATCTTTTATGACTGAGTACCTATGCTACAAGAGGTGGTGGGGCCATACCTATGCCCACCAAGACAAAGTATAAAGAATAACGCATCGAGTCAACAAGGGATTGAACTATATAGTACATGCTGGCATCAACGTGAGCCAGATAAAGTTATGATAATGAATCCCACATACATACTGTGCCTGGGATAACAACCAGGACTTATACAATAATATCTGGTTACATGAGATATAAATAAAACCGAAGAGACCCTGTAAACAGGAGACGACTATGAAAATCTGAATGATACATGCAAAATAAAGAGGTGCTACAAGTGGCTGAGGCCAAAACCATCAAATATATGGAGCTTCATAGAAGGCTGTAATGAAGAGGTCATCTGGGAATATGGGGGGCTACCTGAAGGGCCACCCCCTCATGAGGTCTAAAACATCTCACACACACCCAGGAATCACCAGTACAATCTATTACATCACTAAACCATCAAGTATACAGATCTCGATCATGCCGTAAGGAGATGGAGCTAAGAAAAAATCAAGTCAAAGGGCAATAAGCAGTGCCTTTTCTTGATATGAGGCACTGAACAAGAGTGGAAGTTGGAACCAAGGTACACTACCCTCTAGACATGTCTTCTGGAATGAATAATCTGATGTCGACAGAAGGAGGTCTGCCATAGGTGAGGCAATAAAGGGTCCTCAACTAAGGCACGAGAGATAATAGTAGAGCGACCGATAGACTGACACCATGGATGATGGGGGAATGTGGGTACTGAGTAGTGGAATGATGATTTCCCTTGTTAGAGCATGAAGGGCATGGATGACCTGGAAACAACTGACACAACATCAAAGGGGATAGGGGATAGTATGACTGAAGGCCAAAATGTGCGACACGAGAGAGGAACCAAGCAATGAAGGATGGAGAACCATAGCGGGATACAAAGGGACTCAGGATAGACTCCATGGATGTGATGATGAGTGTTACACCATTTTTTGGCCATCTAACCTGTTACTATTATATGGACCTAAATATACCATGTAAGACCAATTTTACCCTAAGTAAAATTGCTTTCACTATGAGAAATAACTTAGTAAAACACCTTTATTAAGATTTTTATGGTCTAAACAGGAAACCCCATGAGGAAATATTAAATAAATCCACATTTGTTTGATTTTCCTCAAGGAATAATTATTTAAACAATAGTTTAATTAATATTCCTGGTCATATTTAACCCAAAACAGGAAAATTAATTAGATAAATTATTATTTATCTAATTATTTTCTAGGAATAATTATTTAAACCTTATTTAAATAATATTCCTTGTTAAATTTGACTCAATCACTCATAAATAGTTAAATAAGTCATTATTTATTTAACTATTACTCAACCACATCCTTAAAATGATAAATAAATCATTTATTTATTTATTATTTACAAATAAAGGGATTTAACCCAAGTCAAATTCTTTTTCCCTCCAACAAATATAATAAATTATTCCATAAAAGTTGGATCTTGATTTGGTTAATAATATTTTAATTATGCAACAATATCTAGAATAACTCAATGTTTTGTTATAAATAGAAGGGTTTTCCCATTCATTCATCACCTTTTGTTGCCTAAAGATCACTCGAGATCTATACTTTTGGTCTGTCTTTGATCCACCATGATTGTCATATTTTTCTATCTTTTTTCTTGTGAGATCCCTTTGAGTTCCATTTTTGTCTGGGTATTCTACACCATCAAGAGAGAGGAATTTTATATTTGAAGTGTTGAGGGCTTACAAGAACCCATCTCATTGAGGAGAACTGGTAACATCCTTCTATGTTTTCCTCTCAGGTGCCCTTAATATAAAATTCATTCAACATATTCTTGTCTTGTCTATTGGATGCATGGAGTAAATCTCGTTTTTATTTACTGCTTAATGTCTTTTGATGCATAGATCTAGATTTTTGCAACATTTATCTTGATCAAATAATTGCATATCTGAAGATATTGGCAACCATATTTGCTATTAGGGCTGTTTGTTATGCATAGCTAAAGTGGTCTTTTTTCGTACACTTGCAATTAAGAGTCATACTAACAACTGGCGACTCCACATGGGTTTACGATTACGAATGTTGTCGTTTTTCAGATCCTTGCATATCCAACTGTTTCAAACCCTAGGATTTCTCTTCAGCCTCTTGTTTTTCTTTTCTTGATGTTGTTTTTAACCTATAAAACCCTAAAACATTAAAAAGTCTAACTTTCGTGTGTTTTCGGACCTATTGTGCAGGTGACAGACATCAGCCGCAGCTAAGACAACACATTCTGCTGAAATTTGCCACCAAGAGTGCTGGAAGTGCAGGTCACACTTTTTTTCCCTAAACCTGTGACTTGGAGATTCAGGACACACTTTTTAGCCCAAAAACTGTGACCTCTACAGAAAATAGGTCATAAACTGCGACTTAAATGTTTTGCGGGAATTTTTCTGAAAGTTTTTTGGGTTTTTCTGGGCCTCTGTTCATGGTTGTCTGACCTCCATCTCCACCCGTTTTGGACCTATACTTGTTCTATTTTACTCTACTAAGTGGAAACCTAGCGCCCTAGGGCTTCAGTACCCTCCATACTTTCTGGAAGAATTTTAGCTACTTTAGGTTGTCTGAAATTTTTCGAGTGTTCAGCCATTTTTCAAATCTGATACCTCACCTTCAAATCCACTTCAGATTGGCTATTTATCCATCCAAATCACCTCATTTAGTTTTTTTTGGGTTTTCCTCTAGGGTCCATTCCATTTCCCTCCAATAGATAGCCTTTGACCACCCCATTTACAACAATATTTCCCTTGATTTGTTGTTGTTTTCTGCACCACTTTATAGTAGATTTGACCTTTAGATCCCTGTCCCTCCTGACCTTAGATCTATTGCCTATTTTGGTGTGTTTTGACTAGTTTTTTACCACCTACAGATTGCTTATTGAGAGGCATGCCTTCTTGAGTTTAGATTATTGCATTATTAGCTGTTTATTTACTATTATTTCAGTTTCATATATATTGTTATCTACAGGTTTATTTATAATAACGCAACACACTTTTTATTTTTCTCTACAAACGTATGGGTTTAAAAATTAAAATTTACACACTTTGAACACACACCCTAAGTGAAAAAGAGCTTGGTTAACATCCCCAAGAAAAGACTCTAAAAAATTGAAATCAATTGATCCTGTACCTCTTTTCCCTTGTTTAGACATTGTAATCAGTTGATCCTGCACCTCCTTGCCCTTGTTGGTCTCTTTTTCCTTTGTGCCATGTTTGTGTAGTCATCTTTGCACCACCAAGGTATTTATCCCAGAGACTTCTTGGCCTTCATCCTCAGTTTTCGGTAGGAATAATTACTCCTCCACGTAGGATTCGAGTTAGTCCTTCACCGAGTCCACACTCTGACTCTTCTTCTGGTTCATTGGGTTCTCCTTCAAATTCCGCCCCCGGTTCTCCTCCTGTCACCTTCACCATGTCTGGCTCAGGACCTAACACTGGTGGTAGCCCCGGCCCTAATGCTGGGAATACTACTAGTGGGACCACAACAGGAACTATCCTGGCTTCTCCCTTGCTCCCCTATATGGCAGGCCTCGGTCTTCCCAATTTTGTCCAGTTGATAAATGACCCTATGCACCATGACACTAGTTGGCCTGCTATGCTGACCAAGCTCCCTTACAACATCCCCAAGTTTAAAGGCCTTGCTAGAGAAGATCCTACAAATCATGTTCGATATTTCCACATGTGGTGTTCGTCTAACTCCATTACCGATGACTCTGTCCATCTTCGGTTGTTCCAACATACACTTATAGGTGAAGCTTCTAAGTGGTATGTTGATCAGGCCTCATCCTCTCATACCACCTTTGTGACTCTTACTTGGGATTTTTTTTCTTATTTACAGCTTCCTCTTCTTTATGACACTCGTACCAAACTTTTTACTTCTTTCTATCAATCGTCTGTGACCCACCCATCTGATCATGTCCAAGAATGGCAGAGAAGAAAGAGCCTATGTCAAGCCCCTACCTTTTAAGACCATGTCAACATGGACTAGTTCCTTAGATCTCTCTTGCCCCCTATCAGAAAAGATGTTGCATCTCATTTCCCTCAAACCGAAGAAGCCACTCTCCAAATTGCATTAAAATATAACCTGATCTACGCTCAGTCGAGTTATTTTTATACTGTTCTACCTGATCTTCCTAGACCTGGTGGTGCCAAGACATCAGGGGCATCTCATGCTGCTGACAGTATCATTAGAGATCTCTCTCATCCATACGCTCAACCTCCCATGGGCTATGGTTTTCCTAAGGGGGGGCCAGCACCTCTTGCACCTTTCCCCCTCCCGGTAGCATGTATCTAGGATATGACATGCCTCCTCAACCTCCTATTTACCACAATGTTACCCAACCTCCTTATTATTTGTACCCGTAGCCTGGTGCTCCAGCTCTTCTAGCATTAACACCTCCTCCTACCTTGCCTTCTCAACCCCTGAAATAGGAGCCACCGCCCCCTCAGGGGCAAGTGTATGCACAGCAGTGCGTGACTAATCCTCCTCCTTCCAAAAACAAGAGGAAAGGCACTCAAAATCAATATGATCCTGATAATCTGGGGCCTAATCCTCAAAATAATGCTCCTAACACTACTAACCAGCAATAGGGCACTCAACCAAGCAAGACAGGCATGTTCGCATGAATAAGCCTTTCTTGTTGTGGTGTTTATGGTCACTACATGCATGATTGTCCCCTTTTACCACATATAAAGAAGACGTGGGAGTCTCAAGCAACATTGCGAGGACAGCAAGCCTCCCCTTCCATCCCTCCCAGTGTTGTGCCTAGTCAGCTGGTTGTGTTTACTAATCCTTTCCCTCGGCAAGGATTTGTGGCTACCCAACCACCTGAAGGTCAGGTGGCCACTCAACTTCTTCCATCTGGTACCTCCGAATACCAGATTATCATGACGAAATCTGATCAACCTCTAACCGTAGACATCAATCTTCAGACTCGGTCCCATCAGTACAACAAGCCTCCTACTACGTCTTTCTCCGAGCCGCCTCCTTCGATCCCTACAGAGCCTCTTTCTACAACTAATGGTCCCTTGCAGATCCCTCAGCCTAAGGTGGAGGTTCATACCAAGATCCCTAAGGTCCCACTACGCTGAAATGCTACTTCTGGAAAAGCTGCCCATTCGTATAACATAGTAGATGATTTTTCACAATCTCCTACTGGCATTTCAATGTTGGAACTCCTCCAATCATGAATTTCACAATGAAAATCTCTACTATCTACCATGGACACTGTAGATCCTTTCGACGATCAATTGATTATCTTTAATGTTGACCAGTCAGAACATCCTCCTCTCCCTACTTCCGTCACCTTCCAAATCCCAGTCAAGATCTGAAACGCCAACGTTTTTCGATGCATCATTGATGAGGGGGAATCCACCTATGTGATGTCCACTTCGTTTTGGAAGCAACTCAGATCACCTGAGTTGGCTCCTTCCATGATCACTCTTCGAGTGTGGGCCCTTTAGCTACAGACGGTATCCATGAGCCTCTTTACCCTCATGGAACAGTTCCTCAAGGCCTTAACGATCTTGTAGTCGTCCCACCTGGCCATTACCCCTCCGGTCAGATACCGTTCCTAGCTCCCCCCCACGGAGTGTACACGGTACCTGTCATGGCTACCCTCTCTCTCCTTAAACTGACCCTTGGGATTCCCATCTAGTACCTTCATCCTCCAACCACTACCCCGCTTGGTCAGCCCAAACCTTATCTTGCTTTCACCCCAATTCAACCTGTCGCCATGACTTCTCTCACTATTACAGTGCCTCAGACACCTCAACAGGAACCACCTCCTATTGTGACCACTTCAGGTAAGAAGGGAAAAGCTCGCAAGAAGGAATTTAAAGACAAGGATGCCCCGACAAACCTTGCCCCTCCTTGGCCTCCAAAGCACACCATCCAGTGTGATTTGTGTGATATTGTTGGTCATGCTACCCATATTTGTATGGAGTTGAGTCATATCAAGCCCATGGTTAATGTCACGTTCCCTGAGTCTACGGTCCCAGAAACCTCTGTCCCTTCCTCAACTGTAGCCAGGAACCCTAAGACTATTCACACCAACCACCCCTATGTTTTGTGTGATGTCCATGGCCATTATACCCACCCCTCAAGGACTTCCGTACCTTTTTAGCAGGAGTTCACCAATTCGAGGCCAAGCACAATGAGTCCACCACTCCCTTATTTGCATGTTTTTCTTCAGCAGAACCAAAGGACACATCCACTTCTATTGACATTCCCCCTCCAGAAGTCGAAATGACAAATTCTTTAGCCACTGTCCACTACCTGTCATCATCTATCCCCTCCTATTTCGCTTGACCTCCCTTTAGCGATCACCTTAGGCTCAACATCAGTGGATCCTTCATCTACTTGTTCTTCCATCACCCCTTGTGATGATGTGCATGTGAACCTCTCTTCTCATGATGATGAGTTAGGTAGCTTCACCACTTCAGGTGGTATTTCTTCCACCAGTCACCCCATCTTCTACTACGATGATGACATTATGGAAGTAGTCACAAACCCTGACTATATCTATCCCCCCTTGCATTGAACCCATGCATTCGAACCACATACACCTTGTGGCCATTACATTGACACCCAATGTTTGGGCAAGGGGGCACACATATTCAAGACACCAACAGAAGAAATTCTCCACAACTCTCCTAGTGTATCTAGTAATGTCGCCTCTAGTACCATTATTCTTCCACATTTAGAAGAACCTCTAGAGTCCCATATCACTTCAAATCACTCTAGGGATGATACCCCTCATCATTCCTTCATCTCACATCAACAACCTAGTCCCTTCAACATTTTTGTTGACCAAGCTGTGAGTTTTCTAGGAGAGCACCAATTCAGTATCTCCAAATCCTTTTTTTGGTATAGTGACACCATGTATGCAAACCTAGAAAATTAAGTCCATTTTCTTCATATATGTAGTACCAAAAGAGATTGATAATCCTCCATTCCCTTTCTGGAACTGCATAAACATAAATAAAACAAATGGCGCACTACATCATTAAAACATGTTTAGATTCCCCTTTTCTAAATACATCTTGGCATGACCATAACATGCTTAGGGGCACCTATGCCCCTCAACTAGAAAAATCCCAGATCTTAGCCAAAAACAACACTGAAACCCCCTTTCTCTAATAGGTCGCAATTTTCAGGTCATTTCATGGGATAGGTTGCAGTTTTCTGCCCAGTACCTGCTACCCAGGTTGCAGAACAGACCCCAAAAAGTGCGACCTAGCCTGTTCATGAGCTCTAGGTGCCTAAACTGAACTTTCAATCCACTGAAATGACAGAGTAGGGTTAGGCCTCTTACCTACAACTGACAGATCTCGATTTTAACAATTGGTTTGTCCACTATGATCACTGCAAGATTTAGGACCTTCTCTCCTCTCTACATTCACCACAACTCCACATGCAAATGAGTGAATTTGGAGGGAAAATGCCTTATTAAAAGAAAACTCCTGATTTTTCTTTTTCCTGCTGCGGCCAAACCGTAACTCAGTTTGACAAATCATCTGCACCATTGGAAAGATATCACCGAGCCCTCAAATTGGTATCCATTATTTTTTTTTGATTTGATACTTCATGACAACGCTTTTTTTCCACGAAGCATCACTTCTCCATTTCCCAAAATCAAATTTATTCACTTGCAACACTTGTACTTGCGGTACCAATTTTCCTTCATACTTGTCCATGATCATGTCGATTTTCGTTGTGAGTAACCATAATGTACTCATGTTTTTATAGTCCCCATTGTACCTTTACTGTGTGGTAGCATCATTGAGTCACCCTTGTTTAGAGCATCTAAGTTGAGTCATCACTGCATTCATGGAGTCTATCCCGAGTCCCTATGTATCCCGCTATAGTCCTCCATCCTTCATTGCTTGGTTCCTCTCTCGTGTCACACATTATGGTCTTCAGTCCCACTATCCCCTATCCCTCATGATATTGTGTCAGTCGCTACCAGGTCACCCATGCCCTTTATGCTCTAACAAGGGAAGTCATCTGTCCGCTACTTAGTATCCCCCATTTCATCAACATCCCTGGTGTCAGTTTGTCATTCGCTCTACTATTTTCTCTCGTGCCTTAGTTGAGGATCCCTTATTGCCTCACCTATGGAAGACCTCCTTTTGTCGACATCAGATCATTTCATTCTAAAAGACAGGTCTAGAGGGAAGTGTACCTTCTGTTAGCACTCGAATCTACCTTAGGCTGAAATAAGGTAAAACTCAAGGCAACATCAAACCAAGCTCAGCCTCGTAGCTAGCCCTATGAGGATAGGAGAGGGCTCTCTCCGGGTCTATCTCAGAAAAAGGTCTTCAAAGGGACTGAGATGACTTATAATGGATATTGATTTTAGGCTAGTAAATAAATGTGAAAAGGAAATTTAATGAATAACTGATTTTTCTGGGTTGTATGGGACTAAGGACAGCATTGAGCAGAGATTTAATCAAAGGCACAGGGTATTTCATAAGGCGAGATAGGAATGAAGTTTAACAATTAAATTGAAATTAAATGGAATGTAAAGACTGTTTAAGAAAGCTGAAAAAGGGCATTAAACAATGAATCCTTTCCAACAGAAGAAAATTACACAAATACTGAATGCTCCTTAAGGCAGAGCAAATAAATTGGGATCTACCTCCCTTACTGTAAAGCATTCAGCTGGAAATGATTATGAATGAACTATGAAACATTACAAAAGACATATGAAACAGAAAGAAAGACACAATTGCTAATTTCGTACCACGAGAATCTTATAAACCAGAGCTGCAACCTTTCATTATTCCTCTATCAAAGCTGTACAATGAAGCTCTCTGTTATCTCCCCTATGTTTCCCAGAACTCTCCCTTTACAAAAAATTTTCAATACAATATATAGACTCAGAGGTATGATAACAAATCGATCACAATAAGGAGCTGTTTAATCATTAACTAATAAAAGCTAAAAAAAAACCAACCATCTATTTTGAAAAGGAACAACGCTGAATTTTGTTTGTTGATAACCAATGGAGAGGCGGCAGCTGTAGCTGAAGACCCTTTAAATTTGCAACTGAAGACCAAAATAGGCAATCGAATCCTTTTGCTCTGCTGTATTGCCGACAAAGTGCATATGTTCAGAATGAATTTTTTCAGAACGCGTTTCTTCCCCTGCTTGTCTTGTTTCTCTTCAACAGGTACAACCTCTCCAAATTTTTCCTTGGCAGTTTGACCACGGTTTTCATTTTCAACCATTCAAACAACAAGAGATGTCTCCCCTGCATCTGATCTCGGCTTTCTCAGCGATCTTCATTTTCCAAGTAATGGTGAGATCAATAAAAATGTATGAACCAAATCAATAGGTTCCAACAGCAAATAGCCAGTAGCCAAGACATACGTGAAATAACTGATGATTTTACATATATATGCCATATCCATTATTAGTTGGAAAGTCTATTTTTCAAAAGACTCCAAGCTGTGAAGACTCACTAATTGGTAGGAAGCCAATATTAATTTCCAAATAACAGTTAGATTGATAGGAAATGAGAACCAGATCGATAGAAATTAAACTAGCTACTTACATTGCTCTTCCAGTAGCCAAGACGCGCATGAAAGCATTGATGACACCTCGTTATCTGAAGCTATCCCAAAACCTTGCCAGCTTATTCTACCTTTGCTGTCTAGCAAAAATATATAACCTGTTAGAAGGTTCAATATGTTGACCTCTTTCCTCAAGTCATAATGATCACCAAATGCATAGACAACATGTCTCTGAAGACCCCTGGACATTGGAACGAAAAGAGAGACATAGGAGTGTAGCATGTAGATCGACAGTTCTGTCACTGCTCTCTACATGGTCATTTGCATTTCCAGCGTCTACAGGCAGATAATGTTTTCTACCATCCACAAATTCCACAATTAAAGGAGGGAACCTTTTAGCAACAATAGTTTGGAATACGAGTCTTGTTTGCAAATCCAACCTTGCCACCATGCTTCTTCAGCTCAGAAATGTCTGCAAAATAGCCTCTATTTAACTCATCCCCACTGCAAGCCTTGCACCAATCTCTTCTCGATGGCCTCCTTGTTGGTAAACCGATAAAAGTCAAAGAATCGGCGAATATTCTTCTGCAAGGTGATACAAGACGGCACCTGGTGAAATACCGAGTAACCAAAATGGACTCGTGATAGTTGTACATCTTGCTGCCTTCAAGTGGGGTAGAAGCTTGGTTCTCAAACTCATTGTTTCACTGAATACTTTTAATAAAGAGAAACAAAATTCCGCCATCTCCAGCTGCGACTTTGCTTCGACAATACTTCCTTTGAAGGTAAAATATGAGTAATGAACTCTGCGCTGTTAACCAAAAACCGACTGTGAACGTCACCAGTTTCTTTGCTTGAACACTAATTCCTCATTAGGCTTACTTCACAATCTATGGAGATATAGATCTGTCTTTGAGACAATAACAGAGGGCAGTGTTTCTGCTTCGACATGGGTTCGTCGGTACAAAATTCTTGGATCTGTTCTTAGTTTAGAATCTAATGTAAAGCCGTTGACCTTTGCACCAGACTTAGAAGTCCATGATAAAAACTGACACTCCTTCTACTTGAAGTGAACGAATGAAAACAATAACTGAACAAAAAACTGGAGACAAAAGCAATGCCAATTTCAAACAATTGTGGCGCTACAAAACGAATGGTTTTGAACCCATTTTTCAAATCTTTGTCGCCTTAGTTTCTTAAATCTGGAGATTTAAAATCAATGACAGAAAAAATGAAAGTTTTGAGCCTGTGCACCGCGCTCCATCCCAATGCGCCACGCAGGCTGGATGCGCCACACCCTTGATAATTTACACTGTCAAACTTTGCCCAGTGCGCCGCGTGCATTCTATGCGTCGCACGCTCCTTTGTATGCGCCGCGTTTGCTCTCCATGCGTCGCATTCCAATGCCCACCATATCAGATTGTGCTTCAGTAGAACTCAATACAACAGGAGGCTCTTTCAACTGGATCATGGAAGAATCATGAAGGTACCCCACATTATGTGCATGGTCACTATTTTCATAGGCAACAAAAATACCGTTTCCAAATGCAAATGACTCCCCACCATTAGTAGATGGAATAAACTCCACATGATTTCTAGAAGCAATTGAATCTACATTTCCAAAATGGACGATATACCACATTTTCCATAATATGTATTCCCATTGGCTCTCGATTTATTTTGACGTATAACATTGTTTGCGACAAACCCAGGAGCGCCAGCCCTTGCAAGTATATGACGTGACTTTTGGAATTTATCTATTTCTTCCACTCAATCACAATCAGCTTCCTTGGTTTTAATAGTAGGCGGTGGCACTGTACCCTCTAAGGATCTTTTCTGCTGTTTTGTTGTGCAACAACGGCCATTGCTTTGCTGCCACCAATAAAGAAAGGATGTGAAGAATTAATGTAGACCCTCTCCATTTCAATAAGGTACCGAACCATTGTATCAGTTGGCACCAAGCATTCACGTAATAAATAGCCTACAATTTCTTCAAGGCACCTTTGTAGCACTGAAAATCGCAGCAGATCACTTGTCTCACATCTATGCGCTAGCTTTACCAGATCTTCATAAATAAAATGCACACACTGGAGGCTTGGATCTAAAGCCAAGCAATCTGTCTCCTCAGCAGAACTTGAAAGGGTACCTCAGATACAAAGAGTGCACTTCTTAATCCAATAGCATTTTGAATAGCTGTTTGAATATCTTTTTCATTCATGTCATCACAGTGGATTCGTGCTCCTCCAAATTGTTCAAAGCGGGAAGACTCCTCAAAGGGAGAAAATTCAACTTCATTGTCTCTAAATTGCTGAAAGAAAGCAGACTCTTCTCACAGTTTCATGGTCAACATTTTTATAAAAATTCAAACAATCACATCCATCACAGTAAATCCCAGATGCGAAGCATTCACAATATAATTTCAGGCAGCGAGAATTTTCGCAATTGCACTGTCTTGATTTCTTTGGAGTTCTTTCTTTTGAATCAGTTAGTGGTCCTGAGATTTAAGCATCCTTTTGGCACTTTGACATTGAAACTCTGTTTTGTTTGATTTTTCTTTGTCCCTTTGTGCTGATGATGTTCTTTCTGTTTGTGCTTTTGTAGGGATAGGAGCTGCTAAAGCTGCTGCCATTGAAGAGCTGTACAACTTGAAACATCTTGACAAATTACATATTTATTACAAAAACACATTCGATGATTTCGTCTTCAAAACAAGGTTTTGAAGAAGAATCAATCTCGCATTATTGACGATGACATTCGTGAAATAAAAACTTACTGAACCTTCCTCTACCCTACAGGAATTATTTGACATGTTTGAAGACCAACCACTAGACCTTGACTCTGAAAATGAATATTTTGACCAGAGTAGCATTAATGAATGCAAATGACGGGAAATGAACTTTGGTGAATCTGACTCTGGTGGAGGACTGGCAAGACTGAGTCTAACATTGGCTCCAATGGGGATGGCAACTGCCTCTCCGTGGAGGTGCCAAGAACTACAGATCTTTGGGAGAGCAGATAGTGCCTCCATCCATTGGGCTATGGAATCATTATTTCGACAGACAACACGAAACTTTCGACTCATTTATGGACTGAAACTTGACTGAAATGATTGAAAAACTGACTCGGCAAACTTCAAACTAAAACTGTAATGAAACTAGAATGAAATGCTGCCTTTTGGCTGCTTATTTATTTACAAAATATACCCTACTTTGCTGCAAAACCAATAGATCAGGTCATACTGTAATGCCATATCAACCATTCAAGTAAATCTGAGAAAGATGCTGCTTGAGAGTGCTTCCACCAGGACACAGATGTAATTGCTGGCAGCCATGCATGCACGTAATGAGTCTGGTTATGTAAAAGACAATCTGATCTATCTTTCAAACTGAAAAACAATTCCATGTACATCGCAATAGGATCGCAAAAGCCAGACTCTGTTTGCTGCCCCAACTCTGCAATACATACCTCCAGCTGCACACTGTCAATGCAAACATCTATAGGCAGCTCTATTGTTTCTTGTTTTGAAGGAGGGAGAGTTTCCAAAAACTTTTTGGGATCTCGGAATTCATATGATTGGATTTGATCATTCAAATACTAAATATCCTTCTCAAACCTTTCAACAACTAACTCGCAGACACCATTTTTAGCTTCAAGAGGAAACTTCGGAGATTTCAAACGTTGAAGCACGACACTGAAAAATCTTTCATCAATTTCAAAATCTGCTAACTGATCTCTAATTTCTTTTACAACTTCACAAAGTGCAGGGTTTTCCACATACCCTACCATTGCATGAAATGGATCAGTGAGCACTGGAATCTCTGGATCGAGCTTGGAGTCGCCAGGTGAATGTTTCAGCCTTCAGGGGTTTAACTACTGTCCACCATCAGCAATCCGATCTGAACTTTGTCATCCTTTACCAGGGAGAAATATTCCCCAGTATGGTCACCACTATGTTAGCACTCGAATCTACCTTAGGCTGAAATAAGGTAAAACTCAAGGCAACATCAAACCAAGCTCAGCCTCGTAGCTAGCCCTACGAGGACAGGAGAGGGCTCTCTCCAGGTATATCTTGGCAAAATGTCTTCAAAGGGACTGAGATGACTTATAATGGATATTGATTTTAGGCCAGTAAATAAATGTGAAAAGGAAATTTAATGAATAACTAAGTTTTCTGGGCTGTATGGGACTAAGGACGGCATTGAGCAGAGATTTAATCAAAGGCACAGGGTATTTCATAAGGCGAGATAGGAATGAAGTTTAACAATTAAATTGAAATTAAATGGAATGTAAAGACTGTTTAAGAAAGCTGAAAAGGGCATTAAACAATGAATCCTTTCCAACAGAAGAAAATTACACAAATACTGAACGCTCCTCAAGGCAGAGAAAATAAATTGGGTTCTACCTCCCTTACTGTAAAGCATTCATCTAGAAACGATTATGAATGAACTATGACACATTACAAAAGACATATGAAACAGAAATAAAGACACAATTTCTAATTTCGTACCACAAGAATCTTATAAACCAGAGCTGCAACCTTTAATTATTCCTCTGTCAAAGTTGTACAATGAAGCTCTCTGTTATCTCCCCTATGTTTCCCAGAACTCTCCCTTTACAAAAAAATTTCAATACAATATATAGACTCAGAGGTATGATAAAAAATCGATCACAATAAGGAGCTGTTTAATCATTAACTAATAAAAGCTAAAAAAAAACCAACCATCTATTTTGAAAAGGAACAACGCTGAATTTTGTTTGTTGATAACCAATGGAGAGGCGGCAGCTGTAGCTGAAGACCCTTTAAATTTTCAACTGAAGACCAAAATAAGCAATCGAATCCTTTCGCTCTACTGTATTTCCGACAAAGTGCATATGTTCAGAATGAATGTTTTCAGAACGCGTTTCTTCCCCTGCTTGTCTTGTTTCTCTTCAACAGGTACAACCTCTCCAAATTTGTCCTTGGCAGTTTGACCACGGTTTTCATTTTCAACCATTGAAACAACAAGAGATGTCTCCCCTGCATCTGCCCTCAGCTTTCTCAGCCATCTTCATTTTCCAAGTAATGGTGAGATCAATAAAAATGTATGAACCAAATCAATAGGTTCCAACAGCAAATAGCCAGTAGCCAAGACATACGTGAAATAACTGATGATTTTACATATATATGCCATATCCATTATTAGTTGGAAAGTCTAATTTTCAAAAGACTCCAAGCTGTGAAGACTCACTAATTGGTAGGAAGCCAATATTAATTTCCAAATAACAGTTAGATTGATAGGAAATGAGAACCAGATCGATAGAAATTACACCAGCTACTTGCATTGCTCTTCCAGTAGCCAAGATGTGCATGAAAGCATTAATGACACCTTGTTATCTGAAGCTATCCCAAAACCTTGCCAGCGTATTCTACCTTTGCTGTCTAGCAAAAATATATAACCTGTTAGAAGGTTAAATATGTTGAGATCTTTCCTCAAGTCATAATGATCACCAAATGCATAGACAACATGTCTCTGAAGACCCCTGGACATTGGAACGAAAAGAGAGACATAGGAGTGTAGCATGTAGAACGACAGTTCTGTCACTGCTCTCTACATGGTCATTTGCGTTTCCAGCATCTACAGGAAGAGAATGTTTTCTACCATCCACAAATTCCACAATTAAAGGAGGGAACCTTTTAGCAGAAATAGTTTGGAATAAGAGTCTTGTTTGCAAATCCAACCTTGCCACCATGCTTCTTCAGCTCATAAATGTCTGCAAATAGCCTCTATTTAACTCATCCCCACTGCAAGCCTTGCGCGCTCCTTCTCGATGGCCTCCTTGTTGGTAAACTGATAAAAGTCAAAGAATCGGCGAATAGTCTTTTGTGGCAGTGGATATGAAGACGACCGGTGAAATACTAAGAATCCAGTTGACCCTGTGACAATTGTACATCTGGCTGCCTTCAAGTGGGGTAGAAGCTTGTTTCTCAAACTCATTGTTTCACTGAATACTTTTAATAAAGAGAAACAAAATTCCGCCATCTCCAGCTGCGACTTTGCTTCGACAATACTTCCTTTGAAGGTAAAATCTGAGTAATGAACTCTGCGCTGTTAACCAAAAACCGACTATGAACGTCACCAGGTTCTTTGCTTGAACACTAATTCCTCATTAGGCTTACTTCACAATCTACGGAGATATAGATCTGTCTCTAAGACAATAACAGAGGGCGGTGTTTCTGCTTCGACGTGGGTTCGTCGGTACAAAATTATTGGATCTGTTCTTAGTTTAGAATCTAATGTAAAGCCATTGACCTTTGCACCAGACTTAGAAGTCCATGATAAAAACTGACACTCCTTCTTCTTGAATTGAATGAATGAAAACAATAACTGAACAGAAAACTCGAGACAAAAGCAATGCCAATTTAAAACAATTGTGGCGCTGCAAAACGAACGGTTTTGAACCCATTTTTCAAATCTTTGTCGCCTTAGCTTCTTAAATATGGAGATTTAAAAGCAATGACAAAAAAAATGAAAGTTTTGAGCCTGTGCACCGCGCTCCAGCCCAACGTGCCGTGCAGGCTAGATGCGCCGCACCCTTGATAATTTACACTGTCAAACTTTGCCCAGTGCGCCGCGCGCTCCTTTTATGCGTCGTGTTTTCTCTCCATGCGCCGCATTCCAATGCCCACCATTTCAGATTGTTCTTCAGTAGAACTCAATACAACAGGAGGCTCTTTCAACTGGATCATGGAAGAATCATGAAGGTACCCCACATTATGTGCATGGTCACTATTTTCATAGGCAAAAAAACTACCGTTTCCAAATGCAAATGACTGCCCACCATTAGTAGATGGAATAAAATCCACATGATTGCTAGAAGCAATTGAATCTACAATTCCAAAATGGACGATATACCACATTTTCCATAATATGTATTCCCATCGGCTCTCGATTTTTTTTTACGTATAACATTGTTTGCGACAAACCCAGGAGCGCCAGCCCTTGCAAGTATATGACATGACTTTTGGAATTTATCTATTTCTGCCACTCAATCACAATCAGCTTCCTTGGTTTTAATAGTAGGCGGTGGCACTGTACCCTCTAAGGATCTTTTCTGCTATTTTGTTGTGCAACAACGGCCATTGCTTTGCTGCCACCAATAAAGAAAGGATGTGAAGAATTAATGTAGACCCTCTCCATTTCAATAAGGTACCGAACCATTGTATCAGTTGGCACCAAGCATTCACTTAATAAAGAGCCTACAATTTCTTCAAGGCACCTTTGTAGCAGTGGAAATCGCAGCAGATCACTTGTCTCACATCTATGCGCTAGCTTTACCAGATCTTCATAAATAAAATGCACACACTGGAGGCTTGGATCTAAAGCCGAGCAATCTATCTCCTCAGCAGAACTTGAAAGGGTACCTCAGATACAAAGAGTGCACTTCTTAATCCAATAGCATTTTGAATAGCTGTTTGAATATCTTTATCAGTCATGTCATCACAGTGGATTCGTGCTCCTCCAAATTGTTCAAAGCGGGAAGACTCCTCAAAGGGAGCAAATTCAACTTCATTGTCTCTAAATTGCTGAAAGAAAGAAGACTCTTCTCACAGTTTCATGGTCAACATTGTTATAAAAATTCAAACAATCACATCCATCACAGTAAATCCCAGATGCGAAGCATTCACAATATAATTTCAGGCAGCGAGAATTTTCGCAATTGCACTGTCTTGATTTCTTTGGAGTTCTTTCTTTTGAATCAGTTAGTGGTCCTGAGATTTGAGCATCCTTTTGGCACTTTGACATTGAAACTCTGTTTTTTTTTATTTTTCTTTGTCTCTTTGTGCTGATGATGTTCTTTCTGTTTGTGCTTTTGCAGGGATAGGAGCTGCTAAAGCTGCTGCCATTGAAGATCTGTACAACTTGAAACACCTTGACAAATTACATATTTATTACAAAAACACATTCGATGATTTATTCTTCAAAACAAGGTTTTGAAGAAGAATCAATATCACATTATTGACGATGACATTCGTGAAATAAAAACTTACTGAACCTTCATCTACCCTGCAGGCATTATTTGACATGTTTGAAGACCAACCACTAGACCTTGACTCTGAAAATGACTATTTTGACCAGAGTAGCATTAATGACTGCAAATGACGGGAAATGAACTTTGGTGAATCTGACTCTGGCGGAGGACTGACAAGACTAAGTCTAACACCTTCATCCCAACTTCCACTCTTGTTCAGTGCCTCAGATCAGGCAAAGGGATTCATCATGGCCCTTTGACTTGCTTGTTTCTTAGCTCCAACTCTTTTCGGCATGATTGAGATTTGTATACTCAATGGTTCAGTGATGCAACAGATGATACCGGCGATTCCCAGGTATGTGTGAGATGTTTCAACCCTCATGAGGGGGTGGCCCTACAGGTAGCTTCCCACATGCCCAGATGACCTCTTCATTACAACCTTTGATGCAACGCCATATATTTTCTCATGTCAGCCTCAACCACTTACAACGCCTTTTTGTTTGCATGTATCAGCTAGACTTTCAGAGCCCTTTCCTATTTACAGGGGAATTTGGGTTGTATTTGTATCTCATGTACTCATATATTATTGTATAAGTCCTGGATGTTATCCCAGGCATAGTATGTATGTGGGATTCACTATCACATTTTTACCTAGCTCATTTTTATGCCAGCATGTACTATATTGTTCAGTCCCTTGTTTACTGGATGCATTATTCTTTATACTTTGTCTTGGCGGGCATAGGTATGCCTCCCTCTCCACCTATATCACAGGTGCTCACTCATAAAAGAGACTTGTCGCACCTGTAAGTCTCGCCACCTCGGGGTCTAGTCCTTTAGCAGTTCGGTCTACCTTATATCTCTCTCTTTGAATTCCCCTTCGGTGTCTAGTGATTGAGTTCTTACAACATACTTTGGTCATATGATTAGCTCCTAATGCTCGCACGCTGTAGGCAATCCGTTACACCATTTT
The DNA here is from genome assembly GCA_034641835.2 of Pinus albicaulis. Taxonomy (NCBI): domain Eukaryota; kingdom Viridiplantae; phylum Streptophyta; class Pinopsida; order Pinales; family Pinaceae; genus Pinus; species Pinus albicaulis. Next base: position 1,328,862,586 of record CM076575.1, on the reverse strand, counting down.
TTGGTTATATAACCTATTACTATTAGATGGACATTAGTACACCATGTAAGACCAATTTTAACCTAAGTAAAATTTCTTTCACTATGAAAAATAACTTATTAAAACACATTTGTTAAGTTGTTTGTGGTCTAAACAAGAAACCCCATGAGAAAATATTAAATAAATCCACATTTGTTTGATTTTCCTCAATGAATAATTAGTTAAATAACTATTTAATTAATATTCCTGGTCATATTTAACCCAAAATAGGAAAATTAATTAGATAAATTATTATTTATCTTATTATTTTCTAGGAAGAATTATTTAAACCTTATTTAAATAATATTCCTTGTTAAATTTGACTATATGACTCATAAATAGTTAAATAAATCATTATTTATTTAATCATTACTCAACCACATCCTTAAAATGATAAATAAGTCATTTATTTGTTATTTACAAATAAAGGGATTTGACCCAAGTCAAATTCTTTTTCCCTCCAACAAATATAATAAAATATTCCATAAAAGTTGGATCTTGATTTGGTTAATAATATTTTAACTATGCACCAATATCTAGAATAACTCAATGTTTTGTTATAAATAGAATAGATTTTCCATTCATTCATCATTTTTTGTTGCCTAAAGATGAATCTGGATCTATACTTTTCGTCTTGTAATATTCCACAATCGGGACAGCTCATGAATCATGCAATGAAAAATGCATTTCCAGCAACAAATGCAATAAAAACGTGAAATGGACTCTTGTATCACATATATTATACAATATGAAACTTAAATATAAGAATAGAGGTGAAACAAAGCAAACTAGGCGGGTTAAACAAATCTCCCACACCTAGGATTACCAAAAAGTGCTAAAACCTCAAAACTGCAAAATACGGAAGTTGCTGCTTAATGGAATGTGCAGTCTAAGAGAGGGTTTACACTCATATATGAAGGAAAAAATTATATCTACTCATATATTTATTAAAATTCTGAAGAAAAAAATATCTAATATCCTTATACAAAATACAAAAGAAACCGGCAAGGGTTTCTTGTCAAACACTCTGCATACAAGATGGGAAATCCAGTAATTTACTAAATAACCACTGAAATAATGAAGTACATGAGTGTGCAGGGCTGAAATATGTCTGATCTTCTGTAGATCCCTCAAGGGCTTCCTCACATGAAAGGATGAACCTCTCAATCACAAGGAAACTCAACAATGGAGCCACCAAACCATGCAATGAACACTGCCTCCAAAATAGCACATTCCCTAGCAGAAACAGTGCTAGGAATGTATGGGAAATGACTGGTATGATACCAAAGATCTGAAATAAGTCCCGGTGCTCTCCAAACAGATCTCTCAAGTGAAGGAAAGCTTCCTCCAATGAGAAACTAGCTTAGAAGCTGGGATTCCAATCCCTTCCACTGCTGCACCCAGCAACACTACACAATCTCCGGAAAAGTTGTGCTGTTGATGTAGGCTGAAGCTCAGCCTAAAAGCCTAATTTGGAATTTTGAATAAAAACTCTCCCAATGGGGCTCCTCAATGAGAGAGGTGGCATTCCCACTCGGGAACACCCAGTGCTAAACAACACTACAACTTTGTTGAGCAGCAAAGCAGCAACAAGTCTTGGCAGACAAGAATAATAATCTAAGACATGAAGAATAATGTTGCCATCCTCTTCCTTATATAGAACATGAGTTTTCTTGCCCTTGGCCCCACTCAATTAGTTCATCTCCATCTCAAGACAGATCTCCCTCCAAAATTGCATTATTCCTCCTTGGATTCCTCCTCCACTAAAACTGCGATGTTGACTTAGTCAAAGCAGCTTAATTCTATCCTTGTTCACACATGGAGGTGTCTTATTAGGATATAAAGAGTGTCTCATGTCACATTTGGAGTATTTTATTCCTCCTTAGGAGACTTATGGGTTTTTCTTCCTATTTATTCACCGGCTATAGCTGCTGCTAACTCTAATGTTCCATTTAGCTTGGAAGCTAAAATTTTGGAACATTACAGTCCTCCCCTCCAAAATATTTTCTTGTCCTCAAGAAAATGCATAAGGAAAACAAAATCTCTCCCCTCTTCCTCATGTGGCCTCCCATAAACATCCTCCATCACTACATCAAGAGAATCTACAAATAAACTGTAACCCAATGTTTCCCCCCAAGTGTGCAAAACCAAATGGTCCACATCAATCAAAGGTGGAAAGTGTGAATGGAAAATTGATTGCTATATCATGGCCTCCACAAAGTAGGAGTGATGATCATCATGGTGAATGATTGCCTCCCTCACCCATGCTATCATCCAAATGAAGTGAGTCAATCTCCAACATGGTAACTCATGATAAATCTCCTCCACCTTATGCTCTGAAAAGGTAGGTGGGCTGAATAAATGAACATGATAGGCAAGAGGGCCTATCCCATGCTATCCTCCTCTCCACTCATGATAAGTGTAGAAGGCATGCTGATCTTGGGCTACAACATGATTGCCCTCCAATGGCAAGAGGAATATTGAGCCTTCAAGGAATCTTCCTCCAAAGTCATGAGACATGCCAACCCAAACCATTCCATTCAAGATGAATGGCACATCATCACCACATGGCATCCAAATCAGAAAATGGCTGAAGGTTATGTACAAGTTTGGATGATACATATGGTCTCTCTGGTGGATACAACGCAGTCCTCCCAACCGCTGATTCAGAATATCAAGTGGCAATTTGTCCTCCATGGAATTTCTAGCTATGCATGTTAGCTCATCTACTATAAAGTAGTAAACAAAAATATAAATAAGCTATATACAATCAACACAATACAACACTTTCCCCAAGTCATGTAGATATGGGTTGTCAATAATAGAAGATTTGGCCCTAAAGTGACCATGAAACCCATAAGTAATCTTTCTCTCTTGTGGAGAAATGCACTATTTACATATGGTGAGAAAATAAAAATACTCAATAGAGTAATCACTAAGCACATAAATGTTTTTCTTACCATGCATCATGTTTGAGCTGAAAGTGAGGTCCATGTATAAGTTCCCCCATGAAGATTCCCTGATAAAAATATGCATGAAGAAGGGATACATATACTCCTTGGAACACTCCATGAATAATAACACTCTCCCATGTGTCAGTGTTGTAGGCCTTAGAAATAAGGCTCCATGACTTCTCTCTTTGACATTCCATATGCCAAGGTCATCCACCATCATGCTGCTATGTGAGAAGATCTTCTTCATACATGGAAGTCTCTCATGATCCTTCAACGCTGAAGGGTAGCCTTCTTGCAACATGAATGTGCCTTCCTTCTTTCTGGAAATATCATGAAAAGTATGGGAAAAAATTTTCCCATACTCTCCCAAGTGCAACCATAGAAACAACAAATTTTGCTGCTGCCTCATCTCTCCCTCATACAAGCCATGACGTAAGATCATAATGGTCAACTTGTATGATGCCCCATACCAACTAGTCTTTTACTGCTCTATCATATGGGTGCCATGCCATCCAATTAGTTTCTCTCTCCATACAAAGCTTCCCTTGATAAAAGACACATCAGCAATACATGGAAGCAATATACAATAAAAACAAGTTGTCAATTGACAACCGAAGAGTGAATCATGGTCCCTCTCATGGAACCAGCGCAGTGCATCCCTGTCCTGAATCAAAATAAAATACAACAAGTGCTTTCCCAACCACTTTTTTGCTACCACAGTCATATCATAAGATGAAAAAATGAAGTTACAATATGGTGTCAATGGTGCACACCAAGAAACATGTGGCTTTCCCCACAGCTCATCAAAAGGATAGACAAAGTCAATGCTACAAGTAGCTGCAAGTACATCATCATACAATATGCAAGAAGAAGCAACTCTTCTTGATAAATCATGCTGCTCAAATAAGGAAAATAAGTACAATACAAAATGTGAAATTATACCTCCTCCATCATGTACTTGAGGTCTTGAGCTGAAATGGCTCAACTGGAAATTCTCCCTTACTCGCAATGAGTAGGAAGGTGGATGTGACATCCTCTCTATCACCATCTGGGCTATGCATCTCTCCATATGCTTATATATGTCATGCTGGATCCCCTGCCAAGTGAAATCATCTGCCAAGCAAAGATATGCATCAAAATTCATGGAAAGAGAAATCCTCATGTGCTGCATGTAGCAATTTCTCCTTGAGACTAGAAGCTCTAGTCAAGAATACTTTGCCATGTAAATAGATGACTACATCATCCACCATGTATCTATCATCTCCATCTGGGTCATCAAGAATCATGCATGCACCAAGATCCTTGGAGTACTCTACCAAGAGCTAAGATCTCCAATAAGGATCAATCCTCCTTAGTGACAGCGCTGGTGATTTGGCATGTGAAGCTACACTCATGCTGCTGCTTGCTACTTTGACATATCCCATGCAAAATTTCTCCTCCAAACTCTTCACCTCTCCAAAATCTAAGAGTGGTGAACCCAAAGACAAGATATCTCTTATCAACTGAAGATCAGGTGGCCTCCAAGGTGGAATACCTCCATGTAGTGAGACATCAATGTCAAGAGTAGACTGCTCATGGGGTTGGGTAACCTTTCCCTTGCTCTCACAGCGCAATACAATTTGCCTCCTCTTTGCACTAGCTTTTTGAAATAAATAAAGGTGTTTTCTTCTCATCAACTAATGCTACTTTTCCTCCCTACCTCCTCCATCTAGCTGCAATGCTGCACAATAATGCTGCTTATTGATTGTGCTTGGACCTCTATCTATGAGATCCTGGGGAACTTCTTGTAAGGATACAAGAATTCCTCCTATTGGAGCATGTGCCCCTCCCTCCTCTGCATGTGACACTAGATGTGCTCTAGATGTGACAATGATGTTACCCTCTTCTTCATCAATGTGTGTAGGAAACATCTCAACAATTGGATCCCTTTGTGAAAAAGTGTTCCTCATGCCCTTTTGTTCAAGAATATGAACTAGAGGTTTTGCTTCCGGAAATGTGTAATGCAAGACATCAGCTCTTCCCATGGTTTTCTAAAATGGAGTTCCCTCCATCACGTGCAACGGTTTTGTTTTCTTAAGTTTTCCTTGCTCATGTGTCTTAGGAAGTTTTTCATCAAACCTTTCCATAAATGTTTTTATGAATCTTGCATAAGAGAATGTGTTGGCATTATTTAATGAATAATATTAAAAAATCCACCATGCATGAGCCTTACTTTTGAAATGCAGTGCAGCAACTCTAATGGCTTCATCTTTGGAAATGTGGTTTAACTGCAAATAGGAATCTAGCTCCTTCACCCAAGCTCTAGTTGAACATGTAGGTGATCCGACAAAAGTAGATAGATGAAATATATATTCATCCTGCTGCTAGCTCTTCTCCACCTGGATCTTGAAAAAATCTTGGAAATCAGTATGATCTCTAAACCTCTCAGTTTGAGATTCATACTCCTACAAAAAAATACTAAGAGTTCTCCTCTTAGTCATTTTTCCTCCTCCCATCCATCTAAAGATAGCTCTGGGCATTTGACCGCACTATGCATCATGGTGTGTAGCTGCATGCTTACACTCACCATGTGCAAATCTAGATTCAACTCTAGATTCAACCTCATTTGGAGATCCCATCTCCACTCTCATTTTCTTTAGCTCTCCTTGAAAGCTCTGCATAGATTTTGGAAGAAGCTTGGTAAGATTGTATTCCTTTCTTATTTCACATAGTAAAGCTTTATGGCTTATATCCATATCTCCTTCCTCTGATAGCTAGATCTCACAGGTTGAGCTAGAGATCATGCTTTGATACCACTATAATATTCCACAATCGGGACAGCTCATGAATCATGCAATGAAAAACGAAATTCCAACAAAAAATGCAATAAAATAGTGAAATGGACTCTTGGATCCCATATATTAGACAATATTCAACTTAAATCCAAGAATAGAGCTAAAACAAAGAAAACTAGGTGGGTTAAACAGATCTCCCACACCTAGGATTGGCAAAAAGTGCTTAAACCCCAAAATTGCAAAATACCAGAGTTTCTACTTAATGGAATGCACAGTCTAAGAGAGGTTTTACACTCATAGATGAAGGAAAAAATTATATCTACTCATATATTGATTAAAATTCTGAAGAAAAAAATTTCTAATCTCCTTATACAAAGTACAAAAGAAACCAGCAAGGGTTTCTTGTCAAACCGTCTGCATACAAGATGGGAAATCTAGTAATTTACTGAGTAACCACTAAAATAATGAAGCACATGAGTAAAGAGGGCTGAAATATGTTTTATCTGCTATATATACCTCAAGGGCGTCCTCCCATGAAAGGATGAACCTCTCAATCACAAGGAAACTTAGCAATGGAGCCACCAAACCATGCAATGAACACTGCCTCCAAAATAGCGCATTCCCTAGAAGAAACAGTGCTGGGAATGTATGGGAAATGCTTGGTTTGATGCCACATATCTGAAATAAGTCCCAGATATCTCCAAACAGATCTCTGAAGTGAAGGAAAGCTTCCTCCAATGAGAAACTAGCTCAGAAGCGGGGATTCCAATCCCTTCCATTGCTGCACCCAACAACACTGAAAAATCTCTGGAAAGGTTGTATTGATGATGTAGGATGAATCTTGGCCTGAAAAAATGATGTGGAATGATGAATAAAAACTCTCCCAATGAGGCTCCTCAAGGAGAGAGGTTGAATTCCCGCTCGGGAACACCCAGTGCTAAACAAGATTGCAACTTTGTTGAGCAGCAAAGTAGCAACAAGTCTTGGCAGACAAGAATAATAATCTAAGACATGAAGAATAATGCTTCCATACTATTCCTTATATATAACATGAGTTTTCTTGCCCTTGGTCCAAATAAATTAGGTCATATCCATCTCAAGACACCTCTCCCTCCAAAATTGTGTTATTCCTCCTTGGATTCCTCCTCCACTAAAACTACGATGTTGACTTAGTCAAAGCAGCTTAATTTTATCCTTGTTCACACATGGAGGTGTCTTATTAGGCTAGAAAGAGTGTCTCCTTTTACATTTGGAGTATTTTATTCCTCCTTCGGATACTTATGGGCTTTTCTTCCCATTTATTCACCAACTATAGCTACTGCTAACTCTAATTTTCCATTTAGCTTGGAGGCTAAAATTTTGGAACATTACAGGTTTGACTTTGATCCTCCATCATTGTCATATTTTTCTATATTTTTTCTTGTGAGCTCCCTTTGAGTTCCATTATTTTCTGGGTTTTCTACACCATCAAGAGAGAGGAATATTAGATCTGAAGTGTTGAGGGCTTACAAGAACCCATCCCATTGAGGATAACTGGTAACATCCTTCTATGTTTTCCACCCAGGTGCCCTTAATATAAAATTCATTCAACATATTATTGTCTTATCTATTGGATGCATGGAGTAAATCTCATTTTTATTTACTGCTTAATGTATTTTGATGCATAGATCTAATTTTTGCAGCATTTATCTTGATCAACTAATTGCAGATCTGAAGATATTGGCAGCCATCTTTACTGTTAGGGTTGTTTTTTATGCACAAATAAAGTGGTATTTTTTCATACCCTTGCAATTAAGATTCATACTAACAATGAGTCAACTTAGATGCTTTAAAAAAGGGTGACTCGATGATGCTACCACACAGAAAAGGCCTAGTGGGGACCATAAAAACATGAGTACAAGATGGTTACTCACGACAAAAATTGACACGAGCATGGACAAGTATGAAGAAAAAGTGGTGCCCCATGTACAAGTGTGAAAGTGAAGAAATTCAATTTTGAGGAGAAGTGAAGTGACCCTTCTTCAAAAAAATTTCTCCAAGTGAAGTATTAAATCACAAAAAACTAAAGGCCACCCATTTGAGAGGTCGGTGATAGCTTTCCAATGGTACAAATGGTTTATCAAAATAAGCTACGGTTTGGCCGCAGTGGGAAAAAGAAAAATCTAGGATTTCTCTTTTAATAAGGCATTTTTCCTCAAAATTCACTCATTTTCAAGTGTAGATGTGGTGAATGTAGAGAGGAGGAAAGGCCCTAAATCTTGCATCGAACGTAGCGGACAAACCAAATGTTGGAATCGAGATCCGTTAGTTGTAGGTAAGAGGCCTAATGCTACTCTTTCATTTCAGTGGATTGAAAGTTCATTTTAGGTGCCTAAAGCTCAGGAATAGACCCCTGCTCCTTTTCGCAATTGGGTCACACTTTTTGGGGCAATATCTGTGACCTGGGTAGCAAGTTTTGGGGAGAAAACTGGGACTTGTCCCAGGATTTTTCCTAAAAAATGTGACTTGATAGAGAGGGGTATTTCAGTGCTATTTTTGGTTGAGAGCTCGGTTTTTATGTTTGAATGCACTCTTTCGTTTCTATACACTAACAAATATGATGGTTTTGTGTAGATATGGAAGAATTGCAGATCAATTGGAGAGAGAGAGACCTGGAAACATTACACTCGGAGATCCGAGAAGATCATGGTGTCCACAGTTCATTTTCTAGGTTTGGGGTCTTGAAGTTTGTGGAGAACCCTTTGATGAGAGCTAAGGAGCCCTTGTTGGCCTGGATTGTCAGTTATTGGGATCTGGACCATGAGGTCATTATAGTGTAGGGGCACTAGATCGAGTTGGTGGTCCAGGATATATATTTTCTGACTAGTATCCCACCACTTGGGATGGTGTGGAATATGCAACCAGTGTTACCGCGAGGGCGGAACATCATGGAGTTTGTACAGAGCCATTTCTGACTAGGTATCCATGTCAAGGGGACATAGATACTAATCGGGGATCTAGAGAGGTTAGAGGCCTATGTTGTGGCTGCAGCGGTGTTGTGGATCCTGGGAAACTAGGAACTCCACCACATCACTGGGGGTCATATGATGCTTTTTGAGAGTGTGCTGAGTGGGACATACTATGGGTGGTCCCAAATGATACTATCGTCATTGAAATGACAGTTGTTGCTATGAAAGCGACAAGTGACCCATGACTATGCATATGGCACAGTGTTGTGCTTGCTCTTCTTTGAGAAGATCCCGACACTTCTACCTCGTATATAGATCCAGGATGGGGGCCTGAGGGAGACCAAGATGTGTTGGTCGGGGCGGCTACTATATAGAGGGGGAGGACCCGATTTTTTTTCTCATTGGGATCAAACGCCACTATACATAGATGAATATCCCCATAGTGGGATCAGTTATCGTGGGGACCCGGACTTGCCACTGTCGCTTGGTCAAGTATGGGGGCCCGATGGTAAGTGACAAGTTTCTAATATTTTTATGTGCATTTTAAAGTTTCAAAATATTTTATATGGTACTGATTCATTCACTTTTGGTATGCAGATACACCACTGGTAAAATCAGCCAGGTACATGGGATGGCCTGCAGTGTTAGCAGTTGTAGGACCTAATGGATTGAGAGCACCGAAAAATGAGGATGCAGTGGCCCTCCTAGAGGAAATTTGTCATAGATGTGAGAGGCTTCTAACCAATGTTTCTGAGCGTGGCTGGAAATACTTGGATGACCAGTAGATAAAGAGATGTATTGGTCTACCTTGGGAGTGGCGAAGTGTCATGCGACACATGGCGATGGCTGTACAAGGGATGTGCGATCTACGATTTGAAGGAGCAGAGTCATCGGCTCAGGATCCTCTAGATAGTGATTAGGTGTAGAGGCATGTGGTGCCCCTAGTTTTAAGTTTTTGTAACATGCTATGGGCATGTCATATGTATCAGAGTTAATGGACTCTAAAACAATTTATATGACACATATAATGGATATGCATAGTTTTGATGGTTGTATGTTATTGTCTTGTATTAAATGTGTGTGCTAAGTGGCAATCTATAATATTGTTTGAAATTCTATCTACATAATGATTTTGTGCTCTAGGTACATGACTTAATGTAATGATTTCAAATTCATGCATCAAAAGCTTCAATCGTAAATATCTTCTAAAAAGGATAGAATTATTCACATGATAGACACCATTCAATTACATGACAAGAATTAGGGAATCTAAACTAAAATTAAGGTGGAGCATGTTATGGGAAAGGGAATCAGCTAATATACCTTGCACTACATCATATTCGGCCTGGTTTTGGTGGCAGTAACAATGCATACATCATTCGAGATAGTGGCTTTAGGTGCCTTCTTGCGAGATTTTCACCCTTCACCAGAAGCTATCTCAACAAGAGTAGGTTCCTGTTGAGGTGGCTGAGGCACAATAGCAGAGGGAGGGGTCATGGGGACCATTTTAACTGGTGTCAAAGTAAGATAAGGTTTGGGCTAACCAGGCGGGATAGTGGCTGGGGGATAAATGTACTAGACTAGGATCCCCTGGGTCAGGTTAGGAAGGGATAAGGTAACCATAACAGGTACCTAAAATAGTCCAGGAGGGGACGCTAGGAACGATATCTGACCAAAGGGGTAATGGCTAGGCAGGACAACTCTAAGATGGTTAAGGCTAGGAGGAATCATTCCAGGAGGGTAGAGAGGCTCATAGATACTAGCTGTAGATGAGTGGCCTTGAGGAGGGCATCCTGAAGGCTAAGTCGAGGTGTTAGGAGTAGGTTGCGGAGGGCGGGACTACTAACTAGTCGAAGAGGGCTGCTTGAGGGCAGCCCAAGATGATTGCATCATGCAAAATTTCGATGAGATAGGATCATAGATAGGAGGAGGAAGACCAGGGAATGAACCAAGAATAGAGGAATATTTGTAAACTCTGGGTGAAACACTTGTCAAAGGTTTGATTGTTTGTTTTTTGGCCCTCGAAGAGATGATGGACTTAGGGGAGGTCTGAGACTTCGGTTCGTAATATGTCATCTGGTCGATGATGACTATATTTCCATTATAAAGAAAGGACACCTTATGGTGAGCTGCATATGTGAAAGCAAACTTCGCAAGTGTAGCTATGACCCAATAGAATGTTGTAATCTAAGGGGGCATCAATGACTTCTACGTCAACTCAAATAGTATTTTTCGTAAGAGTAATAGGACAATTGCAGAACAGGGCAATGGGATGGGAAGAGTGGCCATCCCACATTCAGAGGGTGATAGTGGAAGGGGCCAACTCAGGGGATCCTAGTTGCTTCCAAACTGAAGCGAACATCACACAGGTGGATGCCCCCTTATCAATAATACAACAAGAGATGCTGGCATTCCGGATCTTAACGGGGATTTGGAAGGCGACAAAAGTAGGAAGGGGAGGATATTCTGACTGGTCAAACATTGAAGATGATCAATCAATCATCTAAAGGATCCACAACACCCATGGTAGTTAGTAGAGCTTTTCATTGCGAAGGGCACGACTCGAGGAGTTTTAGCATTGAGATGGCAGCAGGAGATCACGCTAAATAATATACTATACTATACGAATGGGCGACTCTACTAGAAGTAGTGTTTCGATGTAATGGTCCTTTGGGGATCTTGGTATGAACCTCCGCCTTAGGCTGAGGGATCTATAAAGGACCATTGGTTGTCGAAATAGGCTCTGTTGAACCTGAAGAAGGGGGCTTGGGGGAAAATGTAGCGGGAGGCTTGTTGTACTGACGAGATCGAGTCTGAAGGTTGAGATCAATAGTAATCAGTTGGTCAGAGTTCATCATGCGAATCTGGTAATCAGAGGTACCATATGGAGGAGGTTGAGTGGCCACCTGACCTTCAGTTGGTTAGGTAGCCATGAATCCTTACTGAGGGAAATGATTGGTAAACACAACCGACTGGATAGGTGCATCATTGGGAGGAATCAAAGGGGAGGCTTGTTGTGCACATGATGCTGCTTGTGTCTCCCACATCTAAAGCATCTGAGGTAAAGAGGACAATCTTGGGTGTAGTGACAATAAACACTGCAAAAGGAACAAGGTTTATTCATGTGAATAGGCCTATCCTTCTTGGGATGAGTTTCTTGTTGCTAGTTAGAGGTGTTAGGTACATTCCCCTAGGGATTTTGTCCTGTATTACCTGAGGCAGGTTGATTTTGGGTGCCTTCCCTCTTCTTTTTGGAAGTAGGAGGATTAGTCGTGCCTCGTTGTGCATATACCTACCCCTAGGGCAGGGAGTGGCTGCTATTGCAGGGGTTTAGTAGGCAAGGGAGATGGGGGTGCTAATGCTGGAGGAGATGGAGCACAAGGCTATGGATATAGATAATAAAGAGGTCAAGTAGCATTGTGGTAAATAGGTTGGAAAAAAGGAGGAGGCATGCTGTATCATGGATAGATGCTAGCAGGAGGGGGAAAGTGCTCGATGAGATGGCCCCTCCCTGAGGGAAACCATAACCCATGGAGGATGAGTGTATAGATGAGAAAGGGCTACAACAATACTTTCAGTGGCATGGGATTCCCCTGGTGCATTAGCACCACCGGGTCTAGGGAGATTAGGTAAGACGGTATAAAAATAACCAGGCTGTGCGTAGATCACATCATATTTTAACGTAATCTGGAGAGCATCTTCTTCGGTCTGAGGGAAATGAGATGTGACATCTTTGCTGATAGAAGGAAAAAGGAATCTAAGAAACCAGTCCATGCAGACATGGTCTTCGAAGGTAGGGGCTCGACATAGGCTCCTTTTTCTCCACTATTCCTCTACATGATCGAATAGGTGGGTCACAGACGATTGACGATAAGAGGTCAAAATTTTGGTACCAGTGTCATAACAAAGGGGAAGCTGGAAGTAAGATAGAAAAGACCAGGAAAGAGTCACAAAAGTAGTATGAGAGGACGAGGTCTGGTCAACATAGCACTTAGAAGCCTCTCTAGTAATCGTATGTTGGAACAACCAAAGACAGACAAAGTCATCAGTGATGGAGTTAGATGAACACCACATGTGGAAATATCGAACATGGTTTGTATGATCTTCTCCAGCAATACCCTCAAACTTGGGGATGTCGGAAGGGAGCTTCGTTGGCATAGTAGGCCAACCAGGGTCATGGTGTATGGGGTCATTGATCAATTGGTTAAAATCGGGAAGACTAAGGCCTTCCATATAAAGGAGCAAGGTAGCAGCTGAGATAGTTCATGTTGTAGTCCCACTAGTAGTATTCTCAGCATTAGGGCCAGGACTACCACCAACGTTAGGTCCTGAACCAGACATGGTGAAGGTGACAAGGGGAGAACCAAGGATAGAACTAGAAGGGTATCGGAATGGGGACTCGGTGGAGGACTAACTCGAATCCTATGTGGAGGAGTAAGTATTCCTAATGGAAGCTGAGGATGAAGGCTAAGAAGTCTCTGGGATAAATGCCTTGGGGGTGTAATTATGGAAGAACAAACATGGATCACAAAAGGAAGAGAGACCAACAAGGGCAAGGAGGTGTAGGATCAAATGATTACAATGTCGAAACAAGGGCAGAGAGGTACAGGATCAAATGATTACAATGTTATAGTTTTTACCAGGCAGTGTAAACCATGCGCTCTTCACTTAGGGTGTGTGTGTTCAGTGTGTTAATTTTAATTTTTAAACCCAGACATGTGGAGAGAAAAATAAAAAAGTGTGTTGTATAACTGTAAATAAATATGCAAATAAGAGTAACGTAAACGGAATATAACAGAAAATAAATAGTGAAATATGCATCAATGTAAACCCAAGGAGGTGGGATTCTCAAAAACTAGTCTGTGGGTGGGAAAAAATATAGTCATAACACACCAAAATAGGCAATAGATCTAAGTTCGGGAAGGAAAATGATCTAAAGGTTAGATCTGTTGGAAATAGGTGCAGAAAACAACAAAAAACTAGAGGGAAAAGTGCTACAAATGAGGTGGCGAAAGGCTACAACCTGAAGGGAAATGGAGGGGACCATAGAGGAGGACTATTGGCTTGAGGGGTCTTGACCCAGGTTCAGTGTGCAATGTTTGCCAACAACCCCTATACTATTGGCCCTTTCAGCAATGACCTGCTTATGTAGGTCAAAGTCTCACCCGAAGTAGTATGGGTGGGTGCTGGAACCAGGTTTCCGCACCTTGAGAAAGGATGGGTAAAGCAAGCAGAGCTGCGTTTGGTCCTCTAATCCTCGATTACCTTGTTATGTGCAGGGTTAATTAGGTCTATATTCGCATCCACGTGCGCTAGATCTATAGCCATATGCTCTTATAACAATAACACAACAATATATAAACAAAACATAATAGATCCAGATCTAGAAACACACTTACATAGATCTTCGCAGCTTAAATATAGAAAATACACAATACAACAATTGCCAACACTTTTCATCAAATTACTCACAGATTTAGTTCTCTATCAATCCTTCTTATTCATTCATTCATCTGTTCTTCCTTACAATTCCCTTCCCAACCTGCGCACACAGCAGTGGGGTCTGCACACAGCTGGGCTTGGATCTTCACGCACACAGCCAGCAGGAGTCCATTCCCCAACCTAAACAAATAGCTTAAACCATAATTCACATCAATAGCTTATCATATCCTACCTTACAATACAAAAATGGTCCTCTATTTATAACAATCTAGCCTAAAATTTCCTATGGTCCGCAAACCGTGGCTTTCGGACCCCTGGTTTACCCTTTTACCCATTACAATGCTTTTCGTGGCTTTGACCCACCCCAAAACCCCTCCGCTAGATTAAGTCTAATAAAAATTATCCAAAATAGACCAATTTCACAGCTTGTTAGCAGACCATGTTCCAACAGTCCCCCAACACAATCTTGCGACTCGTCCTGAGTCACTGCAACTGCCATATAGTCATTGAACCTAGTAAGGCTTCAGTCGACTACCATTGAAAAAACCTGGCATGATGTCTCCATGCAGGGTAGCTAGCTGGACTGCTCCACAACTTGTGATTTCCTTAACTGTGTAGGGACCAAGCCAGTGTTGTCGGAATTTTCCTGGATGTTTCACAAATTGGCTATCGTATAAAAGGACAAGGTCACCTGCGACAAATGTCTTTCGGAAAATATGTCGATCATGTGATGCTTTGTCATGAGCCTTTTGAACCTATTGATGAAAATTAGCAATAAACCGATCTTCCTCTAGAGCCACAAGTTACGCAAGATGCTCCTCTATGATATCAGGGTCTGCCATATTGGCAAATGCTGCGACGCGTAAGCTAGGAACAATTTATTCAATGGGCATAATGGCCTCTTTGCCATAGACCATCCGGAAGGGCGTTCTGCCTGTTAGCTTCTTGAAGGTCATTCGGTAGGCCCACAGAATAGAGGGAATGCGAAAATCCCAGTCACTACAATTGGCATTGCAAACCTTAGTTAATGCATGTTCCAAAATTTTGTTAAAAGCTTCAACCGCCCCTTTTTCCTGAGGGTGGTATGGGGTACTCTTCGCATGGTGGATCCAAAATTCCTCATTCAAGGTTTGAATCGTTTGGTTGAGAAAGTGTGTACCTCTGTCACTCATTAGGATTTTTGGGCAGCCAAACCTGGTCAAAATCTTCACAAAGATGAAATGCGGAACAGTATCCGCAGTACAATCCTTCACCGCTTGTGCCTCAGCCCTTCGAGTGATGTAGTCAGTGGCGGTGATAATGTAGCATGCACCTATTTTCTTTCCTGGTGGATTGATGGGTCCTATAAAATCAATGGCCCATTTGTCAAAAGCTTGTAAAGCCACTTGAGGCTGTAAAGGCATCTCATCTTGGCGTGAAGATTTTCTTGTGCACTGGCAAGTATCGCAAGACCAATAATAGGTGTAAGAATCTTGATGCAAAGTAGGCCATCATAACCCAACCCTCAAAATATTTTGTGTCGTTGCACGTCCTGCATAGTGGCCTCCTACGACACCTTCATGTGCTTCTGCTAACACGACAGGCCGTTCATGTTCTAGGACATATCTGCGTAGTATTTCATCGACACCTAGCTTGTATAACTGACCGGTGAGGATAGTAAAGTCCACTGCCCGAGTAACCAATTATTTCTTCTACTGTACCGAATACCCAGCCGGGGCCATGCCTGTAGTGGGGAACTAAATGATATTAGAAAAGTGTGCGTCAACCATCTTAATGGTAAACAACTGTGCATCTGGCAAGCCTTCTTCCAAACTAGTATGTTCTTCTCCTATTTCAATGTGAGACAGATGATCTGGGCCTGCATTCAACCTTCTGGGCTTGACGATGATCTCAAAATAATATTCTTGAAATAGCAACAACCAACAACAAATATTCCCCCCCAACATAGGCTTGTTGACTAGGTATTTCAAAGCCGAATGATCAGTGAAAATTTTAAAGTGTCCACCCAGTATATAGTGCCGATATTTCTGTAGCGCATAGACCATAGCCAATCCTTTGCACTCAGTGGTGGAGTAGTTCCATTCTGCACCTGAGAGTTTCCGACTTGCAAAGGAAACCAGGTGATTGATATCTCCTTCTCTAGGTTGAGTGAGAACAGCTCCCAAAGTGATGCCTAACACATCCACATGTACATGAATTTCCTTTGAAAATTCAGGAAATATTAGTATGGGGGGAGATATCATCTTCTCTTTTAGCAGTTCAAAGCTCTTCTGCCATTCATCATCCCAAAAGAAAGAAACATTTTTTTTTAGGAGCTTTTCCATAGGTGTTGTAATCAGGGCGTACCCCTGAATGAATTTCCTGTAATAGCCAGTGTGTCGAAGAATAGAACGTAGTTGTTTCTCTATTGTGGGGACTTCCAGGTTTATAATTATGACTACCTTTGCAGGATCAACCATCAATCCATGCCGACAAACTATGTGTCCGAGCAGGATTCCAAATGGCACACAGAAGATGCACTTCTTAATATTCAAGGAAATCTGGTGCTTCCAGCATGCATCCAACATTAGTCGCAGGTTAGAGACATGTTTCTTTACTAAGCAAATAATTGTCCAGTCATCAAAATAAACCTCTAGGAACTTATGAATAAAGTCCTTGAATACAGCAACTACGACCCTTGAAAAAATAGCAGGTGCATTTTTTAGACCAAAGGGCATGAACGTATACTGGAAGGACCCCCATTTAGTCGCGAAAGTAGTCTTACTACGATCCTCAAGTGTAATTTGAATCTAATGGTACCCTAAGAACTTCGGTGAAGGAATAGGCCTCCTGTTTGCCCACGGTATCAAGGATTTCGTCGGAGAAGGGTGTAGGGAAGGGGTCATGGACGTAGGTGTCAATTAACTTGCGCAGATCCGTGCAAATGCGTATTTCCCCCTTGGTCTTCTTTTCCTGGATGACCATTGGACTTACCCAATTTGACTGCTCAACTGGCTCAATGATACATGCGGCAAGCATTTTATCCAGCTCTTCCTTGACCTTTTGTTTGTATTTAGGATTCAGTCAGAAAGGCCACTGCTTGACGGGGCACGCCTCAGGTTTCAGAGTGATATGCATAATACTGAGGTCCCCGGTGATGCCCTTGAGCTAAGATAAATTTGTCCGAAATAGGTCCTGATACTCCATGAGTAATTCTGTGATTTTACCTACAGTACCCTCATCCGAATAGTCCCCAATATTAGCCAGCTTAGGGTGTTCCTCAGTCCCAATATTAATGTCACATAGCTTAAGAGGTCGTGTTACGTCAATATTTTGCAGTGATGGCCCCACGACAGTGTGTTCTCCTTCAGATTCTGGGACGGAAATGTTTCGAGGATTATCCTCTTCCTCATCAATCGCCAAGCTCTGAAAATTGGCTATGTCTTGCATTTGCGCGTCCCATGTCAGGATCGTTGGGGCAGCGTGGTGGGGATAATTATTAAAGAAAAATGAATCAATGTCTTGCAGAGCTTCGTTGAGCATCTTTGTCCCTCCAATCAATCTGAATGTTCCAACAAATTCCTCCTCTAGCGTTTCCCAGTGGCGGGTGCACTGGTGCAATTCCACATCTAAGTACCAAGCGGCCAGGATAGGACCCAAGGCATGAACAAATATATGGACCCATTCTTCTGTAGTTTGGTCGGACCAGTTGGTCATCTAGACATGGAGATGTGTGCGGGGGTCCTCGGGTCCAAGGAACACCCTGGTGCATATGTCAACCTGAGGGGTGAATCGTATAAGCATCCTTTCTCTGCATGTTTCCCAATCCAGGAATTCTTTCTTATGGGTGTCCCACCAACGCGCTCGTGTCCTGCACATAGCCAGATTAAGGGCCCAAAGCCGTTGTTCTCTTGGAACCCTATCTTTTAATGTTCTTAGGAATTCCTAGACACTACCAGCCTCATCAAAGTGGGATAGATCTCTTACCTCAGAGGAAATGCAGTAGAGGGTTCTTGCGACCCAGGGGCAGCGCAGCACCGAAACCTCGTGTAACTGATTTTTCCAATTTTCTAATTCCTCATTAGCATCATAAAAACATTCACTATCCTTCCAGAATATCCTGTCTATCGCAGGTTTAATCCTGTCTTCATCCCGTGTAGTCAATCTATAAATGTGTTCTAGTTCTTCCCATTCGTAGGCTAGTTCCGTATACCGTGCACCTTCTGTTGGATCTAGTGGTACTATTACACGTGTACCATTGTTTTCAAACACCATGCTACACTTTTTGAGATTGATGACACCCCCCATGTCTATAGCCCAGTCCAGCCCGAGTAGTGCAGGGTACGGATTTGCATCTTCCACGATTTCGATGACCTCAAAGTCAGCTAGGACTTTTACTCCCGTTATATCTACCATGACTCTTGGAAACCGTCCTAGCGGGATGATATTCTGTTGATTCGCCATGTGCATCTTGATAGTGGACCATTCCAACTTAGGTTCACCCATTCATTTCCATGTATGCTTTGGTAATACATTTTCATTCGACCCTAAATCGAGAATAACTTGGTTCATCTCGTAGTCTCCAATCTATGCAGTCAACCACATTTCTTGTCTAGTGCGTTTCTTGTAGCCTTTAGCCGGTGGACACCTCTGGTCTCAAGAATTGTGTTGGGTCAAGCTGCGCCACTATGCAGTAATACTTGAAGAGATTCTACAACCGGCTGGTTACGTATCAGTTTCAAGCATTCCTTTAGAAAGGGCTCAACCTCTTCCTCTATCTCAAGGTGTGCCGGAAGCTGTGTAGGGCCTGCTTGCAGTTCTTGCTTTGTGAGGTGCACTTCTCTCCTTGTTACCTGGGTGACCATCTCGCTGTGTAGCTCGGTTTTAACCCTATGCACATTCTACATAGGGGTGGGCTGTTTTTTCTGCATTTTGGCTATCAGTATTGGGCAGTCTTCAATCTCGGGCAGTCTTCAATCTCATGGTCCAACTACTTGCAATATTTGCAGGATTGGCAAGTGGGATTTGGGTAGTCCCCTGTGAAGTTCCCTATCTCTTCGTAGTTATAGTAGATCAGTTGTCCCTGAACCCGTCCTGCGCTTCCTCCTCGACCTGCCCTACCCCTTGCTGGGGAGCCACCAAAATTTGCGGGGTATCTCGGAGATGCGAGATCTGATTGTAGCCTATAGAGGTTTCCCCAATCTACCAATAGTTCATATGTGTGACAATTATGCTCATCGTGTCCTACCGATCGGCAGAACCTACACCATTGTTGCTTCAGATCACCCATACTTAGCTGGGGGCACTGGGTCGTATCGTGTAGTCCTGCTACCTGATAGTCATCGCACCAGAGTGCAGATCCACTATATCTAGGGTGCAACGGACTAGGTCGCCCTGTCTGTAGGTAATTTTCCAATACGGGACACTGTTCCTTGGTATGTCCAGACACCCAACATCATATGCACCAGAGGTCTGTGCTAACTCCTTCTTCCCATTCCGTCCGCAAGCTTTTTATTTCCATGTGCATGGCTCTGAGCTGCTATTGAATCTATTGTACTCCCCCCAACGCATCATCCTTGGGCGCAACTTCGAGCTTCATGGCAGCTTCCAGGGATTTTTCCTACAACTCGAAGGTCTGTTGGCCCATTGGTATGCGTAAGTGCGGTAGAAACATGACGATGAACCATTCTGTGTGTTGTCTGTCATCATACTTGAACCCTCCTTCCCTGATTTCTTTCTTCAATCGTTGATCGACCTCCCATACCAACTCAGATGTACCTTTCTTGAAGACTTTTACTTCTGCTACCAACTGAGATCATGACTTTGGCTTCCATAACTGTTGTTTTAGGGCATCCTTAATATTATGAAGGGATGTGCTTCCGTTTTGAGATATGTACCGCATATACCAATCCGACGCTCTGTCTTCAAAGGCCAAGGACAACTGTTCTCTTTTCAAAGTATCACTCACCACCCCCTATGTCTTCCATACCGAGTAGGCCACGAACCTAAAATGATCCATGTCTTCATCGGCTACACCTTTAAAGGTAGGTAATTTCAAGTGTAATGCTATGTATCCTTCTAACAAGGCTTCGGTTGAGGGCTTTCTCTCCTGTGAGCCTGACAAACCTTGCGCCGTTACTCTCCTCGATGGGCTACAGACAGAGTGATTCTTTCTAGATCGGTTTGATAATACTTACTGCTCCGCGTTGTACTCTCCTCCAGAGTAGCTCTCATTCACTTCTGCCTCATATCTTCAGTATTTTCTTGTCAGTACCAGATCGCTTCCTCAGAATCCTTCCAGATCCCGACAACAGAACCATTTTTTGGTTCTAGGGCTCCTGACCCAGGTTCGGTGTGAAAGGTTTGCCAACAAACCCCTATAATACTAGCCCTTTCAGCAATGACCTTCTTGCGCAGGTCAAATTCTCACCCGAAGTAGTATGGATGGGTGCTGGAACCAGGTTTCCACACCTTGAGAAAGGATGGGTAAAGCAAGAAGAGTTGTGCTAGGTCCTGTAATCCTCGATTACCTTGTTCTGCGAAGGGTTAATTAGGTCCTTGCTTGCATCCACATGCACTAGATCTATAGCTATATGATTTTATGACAGTAACACAGAAATATATAAACATAATAGAATAGATCCAGATCCATAGACACACTTACATAGATCTTCGCAGCTTAAAGACAGAAAATACACAATACAGCAATTGCCAACAATTCGCATAGGTTACTCATAGATTCAGTTCTCTATCGATCCTTCTTATTCATTCATTCATATGTTCTTCCTTACAATTCCCTTCCCAACCGGTGCACACAGCAGCAAGGTTCGCACATAGCTGGACTTGGATCTTCGTGCACACAAATAGTAGGAGTCCGTTCCCCAAACACAAACAGATAGCTTAAACCACAATTTGCATCAATAGCTTATCATATCCTACCTTACAATACAAAAATGGTCCTTTATTTATAACAATCTAGCCTAAACTTTCCTATGGTACACAAACCATGGTTTTCGAACCCCTGGTTTACCCTTTTACCCACTACAACGCTTTTTAGGGCTTTGACCCACCCCAAAACCCCTCCGCTCGATTAAATCTAATAAACATTATCCAAAATGGACTAGTTTCGTAGCTTCTTAGGAGACCCTATTCCAACAAGGACAAAAAAAAACTAAAAATATGTTTTTTGGATGGATGAATAAGCAATATAAAATGGATTTGAAGGTACAGGATCAGATCTAGAAAATGGCTAAACACACTGAAATCTCAGACTACCTGCTTCAGCTAAACTCCTCCTAGAAAGGTGGAAACTTATTGAAGCCCTAGGGTGCCAGGTTCCTACTTTGATGAGTAAAATAGAGCAAGTATAGGTCCTAAACAGGTGGAGACAGAGGCCAGACAACCCTGAATAGTAGCCCAGAGAAACCTAGAAAAATCACAAAAAAAATTCCCACAAAAAGTACAGGTCACAGTTTCTGACCTGATTTCAGTAGAGGTCACGGGTTTTAGGTAGTTTTCTACATCTTGGAGGTTGAGGTTGTAGGTTTTGGCCCAAAAAATGTGACCTACACTTCTGACATTCTCGGGAGAAAAAAAAAGAGTTGTCTCAGCTGTGACTGATACCTGTCACCTACACAATAAGCACAGAAACACACGAAAGTTAGAATTTTTACTCTTTTAGGGTTTTAAAGGTTAAAACAACATCAAGAAAAGAAAAAAAAGAAGTTGAAGAAAAACCCTAGGGTTTGAAGTAGCTGGTTATGCAGGGATATGAAAAACGATAGAGGCCGTAATCGTAAATCCTTGTGGAGTCGCTAGTTGTTAGGATGAATTCTAATCACAAGCGTATGAAAAAAACTCACTTTAGTTGTACCTAACAAACATCCCTAACCTAAAATATGGATGAAAATTTCTTTATATATGTAGTTATTTTAGCAAGATAAATGCTACAAAATCTAGATATGTGTAGTAAAAGACACTAAGAAGTAAATAAGAGCAAGAGTTTCTCCAAGCATCCAATAGCCAAGACAAGAATATTTTTAAAGAATATTTTTATTTATGACACCTGGGAAGGGAACATAGAAGGATGTTACCAACCCCCCTCAACGGGATGGGTTCTTGTATGTCCTCAGCACTTCAGATCTAAGATCTCTCTCTCTTGATGGTGTAGAAAACCTAGACAAAAAGTGGAACTCAAAGGGAGTTCACAAGAAAAATGGTAGCAAATGATGACAATGATGGAGGATCAAAGTCAGACCAAAAAACTAGATCCAAAGTGATCTTTAGGCAACAAAAGGTAGTGAGTGAATGGAAAAAACCTTCTATTTATAACAAAATATTGAGTTAGTTTAGATATTGGTGCATAATTAAGATATTATTAACCAAATCTAGATCCAACTTTTATCGAATATTTTATTATATTTGTTGGAAGGAAAAAGAATTTGAATTTGGTCAAATCCATTTATTTGTAAATAATAAATAAGTAAATTATTTATTTATTATTTTAAGGATGTGGTTGAGTAATAATTAAATAAATATTGATTTATTCAATTATTTATAAATAATTTAGTCAAATTTAACAAGGAATATTATTTAAATAATGTTTAAATAATTATTCCTAGAAAATAATAAGATAAATAATGATTTATCTCATTAATTTTCTTGTTTTGGGTTTAAAATGACTAGGAATATTAATTAGACTATAATTTAACTAATTATTCCTTGAGGAAAATCAAACAAATAAGGATTTATTCAATTATTCCTCACGGGGTTTCCTGTTTAGACCATAAACAACTTAATAAATTAAGATTACTAAGTTATTTTTCATAGTGAAAGAAATTTTACATAGGGTAAAATTGGTCTTACATGGTGTACTTTGATCCATCTAATAGTAACAAGTTAGATGACCAAAAATTGGTATAACAAAGACATTGCGACCTGGCTACAAATGTGGAAAGTTTGGCTTGGCTCCACCCAAGCTGTTACAACCTCTACTTCAGGGACAGAGACAACCCTAGGAAACAAAGAGAAGGAAGCCGAGTTGCACATTGATAAGGATGCAGAAAGGCCCACACAAAAGAATGGTGAGGAGGATCCTGAGTAGGAAGAAAATAATGAAATGGAGCAAGATATTGGCAGAGAAGCTGATGTGGACCCTAGAGGCCTCGATGGGTTAGACGATACTAGTGCAGAATCTTCATGCTAGATGAGTATGGTGTAGAAACCCCCAAGGGTTCATGAAAGGAGCCGAAAGGATCCAATGTTTGAGGTAGAGAAGAGTTCACTTTGACATAAGTTGACCTAGACAAAATAGTAGATGCAATCACATCTTCCTCTAAAGACAGGTGGAATGCCATGGAAGAACGATAAAAGGTTGTCATCGAGGAATTACAATCTGGATTGCAGGTACTCCAGCTGAAGACCGATAATTTACAAGCGAGCATGAATCTAGCAAGGCCAATTCAAGTGAGCCTGCAGACAAAAATGATAATAAACACCACAAACAATAGGATCTACCCCTTCTTGGCCAGAACAGTCACATTGGAATAGCTAGAACTTCTTGCGTAGGTGCAGACCTACCTAGAGGCCATGATCGATCTCTCCATGCTGTGGAGAGGAAATCTACATGTTATCCAAACTATCATCTTCAACGAGTTGCAGTGCAGGGAGGTGTGTGAAACAAAGCAGACGATTATAGCTAAAACAAAAGAATCAATCGAAGCTCGGACAACACAGCAGGTGGCTATAGCACAACAAGCAGAGCTTGAGCACCTGATTGAAATATTTTGCGGGGAACTTACATAGGTAGCCATTCTTGAATTAGTGGCTCCATAGGTAAAAATTGAAAGCTTGGTCACAACACTGAAGGCTTTCCGGTAAGAGGTGCAGATGCTAAAACCAAAGTTCAAGCGACAGATTTCAGCGCTGCAGGCTAAGGTGTAGCCTCATGATATCCACTTTGAACTGAGTCCAACAAATCTCTTGGGCTTTCTGCATCACACCACCTAACAGTAGGCTTAGTATTACTGCTTACTTTGGTACATGTCATAAGCTCACTTGTACAAGGATTACTGTTCTTCCTTATGGTCGAGCCTGCTTGCACATCGATATCTATTTTGGAAGGAACGAAATCACTACAGAGGAAGGCTCACCTTAGAGCGAATGTATATTCATGAAGTCTCTACCAGTTTTGTCAGGTAAGAATGTGATAACAAAAGAAGGGGCCTCGAATCCCCCGGATGTGCGCTCGCAACGGGAAACCTTGGTGAAGGAAGCATCATAAAGTATATCTGATAATGATGAAAAGGGGTTTGTACGGCTCGAAACAATAGTGGGACTGTGGACATATATGCAAAAAGACCCACTATTCAATAATATCTCTTAGGAGTTGCACGCCAAGGAGCAGGCATTCGACGACCTCCAAGAGGCCTTGCCTACTTTTGTCCCTGCTCAGTGCATGGCCTTCTTGTAGATAAGTAAAATTCTACGTGATGAAGTAGAGGAGATAGATAGGAAGAAATAGATCATGACAGAGCACATGAATCTATGTGAAAATGAGGCAATGAAGCTGTCACAAGACCTAAATGTGGTAGTTAAGAATCTGAATTACACCCTTCAAAGCGTCAATCTAGTCGAAGAAGGGATGATGTCACAGAAGCTGGTGGACACAGTGTAGAGTGCAGCAGATTTGAGCACAAGCGTCCTGGTGCCCTTTGTTGTTGTGATTGAATAAATTCAAACCAAAATGAATAACCCAATATCGTTGTGACTCAGGATGAGTCACAAGATTGTGTTGGGGGTCTGTTGGAGTGGTGTCCCTTAGGATCGAATTTTTGGTAAAAATATGGTATTTTTTGTAATTTTAGTCGTGCGCACTAAGATAAGCACATGTCAAGGGGATTTGGGGTGGGTCAAAGCCCTCATGAGTTGTAATAGGCCAAAGGGTAGAACTAGGGCCTACAAACCATAGTTCTCAGACCTTAGGTGAGCGCAGGCTAAAGGTATAAATAGTAGTCTAGATTGAGTCGATAGGACACATGATGTACGAGATCTGACTATGTTTTGATGTTCTCAACTGAAAGGCAAAGTTGGTTGGGTTTAGAAGGCTACTGCTAGCTATGTGTGCTGAGACCTTAGTCCTGCTATGTGTGGACCCTGCTGGCTATGTGCGTGTGTAGAATGAAGGTGTTTTAAGGAAGATCTGAACTACAAATGAATAAAGGAATGTTTTGGATGGTATCTGAGTATCAAATGCATCTATCTTTTACTTTATGATCTATTTCTACATATTATTTCCAATTACTATGTTATTTGTGTTTGGATCGGTTGCTCGACTATATTTTACCTTATATGAATGATAAATGTATGAATCTATTTCTCTTGATCTTGAATGTTATATATCAAACAATATTTGAAGGATTGCGAGATCTGTATCGGTGCACGCATAGGATAACTTGTGTAAATTGACCTAAATATGTCTGGTTAGGGCTTTTTTTGTGAAGGTTAGATCACAATTTTTTAGATCTGGAGACACCCACATCATTTAATTCTCTCTCAGGGTGTGGAAACCCGGTTTCAACACCCCCCCATACTACTTCAGGTGAGACTATGACTTGCTCAAGTAGGTCACTGCCGAAAGGGCTAGTAGTAAGATGGTTTTGTTTGTTAACCTCAAATTTGAACTTGGGTCAAGACTCCTAAAGCCAACAAAATGTATATAAGTGTATGCTGACCTTCAAATTTGTAGATGTCATGGCTGCCAATCTTGGTGAAATGTTGATTTCAAACCTAGCGATGATATGGTTATAAATATATTGATGTGTCCATTTTAATTCTTGGAATATGTGACTAACAAGGGACCTTCCAGATGTGTGAACAAAGTGAAAAATCAAAAGATTCAAACTAGTATAATTAGCTTTGACATGAAAAGGGAACAAGTCAATTTTTATTTTTCTTAATATAAAAAAGAATGTGTGTTTGACAAGAAATAAGAAGACCTAGTTGCAACAAGAAATAAAAGGATGAAAAATAATATGTTACAACAATGCATGGACCAACTCCACCATGAGAAAGAAGGGGAAATTTCCACTCATATAGAAAATAAACCTTCAAGAGATTGAAAGTTGAGTTGAAGAGTTGCAAAGCAGAAAATGAAAGAATGATAAGAAAATAATCATAACAAACAAGGTTGAACACATTGCTTCTATTCAACCTATCATACATGGAAGGGTTTCTATGACATGCATCAACCCATGGAGATGTAGAAGAATTTCATGCTGAAATGACTAGAAAGA
Source organism: Pinus albicaulis (assembly GCA_034641835.2). Classification (NCBI taxonomy): domain Eukaryota; kingdom Viridiplantae; phylum Streptophyta; class Pinopsida; order Pinales; family Pinaceae; genus Pinus; species Pinus albicaulis. Next base: position 1,328,836,178 of record CM076575.1, on the reverse strand, counting down.
AACCTTATGCGATTATAGAGAAAAGAAAGACATTCCCCTGTTGGAACTACGGAGAGGCACATATCAGGATAAACTTCCCTAACAAACAATCAATAAATAAAATGTCATGCAAACTCTAGACGCCTGAACCAACAACTAATAATGTAGAAATATATCAGGGAGAAGGCCCACCAAACTGTCTGAAATAATGAAAATTTCCTTTTTGAAATATTTATATGGATATTAGAATCTTGAGGTTGTTATAAAGCTTGGGAAGGGCTCTGACTAAATTTTTTTGCACATGTTAATTATGGACACACTGAACACTAGAACTCAAGGGATTGAGTTTGTTTTTAACTAATGAATGATGTGTATAGGGAATTTTGTTCATGTGTTTTTTGTTATTGTTGGCTACATATTTCTTCTTTTATTGTTTGTTGAATTTGAGCATGGACATAATGCTTTATGTTGTTATTATGGTTTTTATCTATTTTTCATTGTTTCTTCTTACCTTCCTCATTTGCTCTTGGTTTTATTTTGGATGCAAGAAAATGGAAATAAAGGAGCTCATAAAGGGGGCTAAAATATAACCCAACCAAAAGTGCAATACCTTGGTCGAATAGTTTGCATAGGTTAAATGACAGTAGAGGGTAGAAGAAGATGACTGAACAACTAGGTGGACCTGGCTAGGTCCACATGAAAAAAATGGAAAACTATGTGACAACTATGAAAATAACATAAGAAAGTTTCCTTAATCGACAATTGTGCATGCAAAATATATATATATATATATATATATATATATATATATATATATATATTCAATATTTTATGAATATGAAAAATATGAGAAAATGAAATGAATGTATACTAATTCTATTTAATTTGGAAGGCCATTTGTTGAGAACCATCATAGTAGGAGGATGACTAATATGATCACTATGTGAAGGTATACTACTTACTATGCTTTGAGAAATACATTGAAGTCATTTAATGGATTACATGCCATATCGAATATCTATTGGGCTAGTGTGAAAAAACGACCTATTGCGGACAACTACCATTATTAATGTGCTTATGGCTATACTTATAATAGTTGATGTGTGCATGAATGAAAATAATAAAGGTTGTAAATTGACTTTGAAATTGACAGCATATGAATAACATGGAACATGTGCATGTAATACATGTTCTTATCAAATGAACATTCATTGGCTTAGGAGCATGGATGAAGACATGCCTGAATTGGATAAAAATGAAAATTCCTTTTTGAAGTTTTCATTGAAATCTATAAATATCTGAATTGATAAATTACGACTAATATGTAATGTTGAGAACATTTCAGGAATTTTTGAATATTGCAACAATAGGAATGTTACCAATCGAATAGATCCTTCAAAATTCCTTCATGCACTGGAAATAAAAACCAAGTAAATAATGAAAGTAGTAAGCCAAGGTAAAAATGATAAAGCGAAGGAATTGGGTAAGAATTCCTTTCGCTGAATTTGAAAACTATTACTTTAAATTAATATATGTTTTGTGTGGATAAAAGAAAGTGGTATGGTTAAGGAAAGTAACCTTTAACTTGGATATATTGCAATAACTTTTGTAATGTGTGGTAAGTGAAATGGAGAACTAAAATGCTGATGAATTTAGATATAGGAATTTCTCATTTATAACTCATTGGTCCATTGGAATTAATGTTTGATTATGTTATGTAATGATTAGAATAAATATGATGCACATGTATAGTTCAATGATAGTGTCATTTCAATTTACTTGAATTTATTTTGGGTGATAGGATTATTATAGGTATAATAATTCTGAGGTCAATTTAGGCTGTTGTGAATTCTTGTAATAAAGAGATTGTACATATAAACACTCACAAGTGTTTGGTTAATTGAAATATTATATTATAGGATGAGTGATGGAATGGGGTGTGAGGTAGAAGCCCATGCAAAGGATCCCAAAAATATGGCTAAAATTCTCATGCTTAAGAGATCAATCCTTTCAATGAAGAAAAGTTGGGCACTTAAAAATTTATGATTTGAAATTTTTAAGTGTGTCTAATGGAAATTAAATGTTATGATACAAATGAAACTATGGAGCATGGTTATTAGGAATAATATTTCTGTGATGGAATTGTGGTCCTATGACACTTTAGTTATCTCATGGGAGCAATTCATAACCATTAGCTTGTCTATAAACCTCGATGAGCACTATAGTGGAGCACGCAAGACCATTACTTGGCCATAAGACTCCATGCAAATTACATTAGAGCATGCCAGACTAGAATTTGTTGTAAGACTATAATTATTACTCCATCTGGGAAAACCTTTGGATAGGTAGACTTATTGAATGGGGGTTTCGTGAGCCTGGAGTCATGAGTATTTGATGGGATCCCACACAGTTGAATCCTTGGATAGGTAGACTACTTAGAATGGTGTTACCTTGGCAAGGAGGGGTGAGTAACTACTAGTAGAAGAAATATTCATATGCCCCAGGATGTGAGCTATAGGGGACTTATTTGGAGCTACGAAAAATATTGCATGGAGCATTATATCCACTAGTAAGTGCTTCCCTTCGTGATGAAACCACTCAATGAGTTGGACTTTAGGAAGGAGCTCTTGAAAAATACTGTGTGGAGCAATATATACATCACTGAGTACTTACCTTGTTAATGAAACTACTCAGTGATATGGAATTGATGAAGAAGATATGTGAAAATACTACAAGAAGCAGTGTGTCCACCATTGAGTGATTCCCTTAGCAATGGAACTACCCATTATGTTTGACTTGAGGAAGGAGCTATACAGAAACATTGCATGGAGTAGTATATCCATAATTGAATGCTTACCTTGGCAGTGAAACCAATTTGTGAGTGGGTCTTGAGGAAGGAGATATATGAACATAATGCATGGAGCAGTGATGTAGTTATTTATGGTATTCCTTTCTTAGAGATAAATTCCTTTCTCAATGACATATTCCTACTTCGGTGGAAAATGATGATTTTATCTCGGTGATATATGCTCCAAAATCACAAGGATGTGATCATGAGTAATATTCTTCAGTAAATGTGGAACTAAAGACTATGTGGAGCTATGGAACATATACATCATTGAGTGCTTTTTCGGGTATGATAAAACACTGAGTGATTTCACAACTAAGGAAGCTAAGAGTAACTATAGAGATAAGTATCAATTATCAGTTTATAGTATTTTATGTTTAAGTTATGATCTGATTTGTTTTAAGGTTTTAATAATTAATCTCATAATAATCATGTGCTTATGATGTAGGAAAACTACCAAACAATCCAACATAAATATATGAGGATGAATGCAAAGTGAGCAATATTGTCATGATAGTATTATATTGCATAGAAACAACACAATGGAGTTGAGGAACTTTGAGACTATGCTATTATGGTGACACTATAATCCTTTGATATGAAATTATCACCATGAATTGTATTGTGACAAATGTGTTGTGTTGTTAGAGAAAGCCAAATGTATTTATTGGTTATGAGAATCTGTCAAAAGGATTTCTATGTGGGGAATATTTACCAAGGAATGGATCTCCCAAGTGACTGGAGTGGAAGATAAGGGGATGCATAAACTTGGAAGGTGTGTGACTTCATGAAAGAGGAAACTTGAGTGAACTAGTTTTCAAGGAATATTGAGCATACTCATGGGAATTAGAAATGAATTGGGCGTGTCCCAAGAAGCAATGAGATAAAATTTTTCCTTGTGGAAGCCTTGAACACAGTGAAAAACATGGTTAGAAACGACTATTCAGGACATGGGAAATGTCACTACGACAAAGATTCATAAATATAAATCTTGGTTTTTTGTTATCGTATTCTATTTTTCAAAAAATCGGTGATGGTGTTACTTTAAGGGGGCTGGGTTTGTAACATCTTCTTGTTCTTCTCTTGCTTAGTGTAATGATGATAGTTATTGTAATGCCAATGTGGAATAACCATGAATACATGGACCTATGATTTGGCATATGATGATTATTATTTAAATAAAATTAATTAGTTGGAAAAAATGAAGGTTGGACAACCTTGCACATCCTTTCCCTGAGGGAAACTTGCTTACTCTCTCGTTTTTCCTAAAGCTTGTTTAATTCCTAAAACAACTTATTTTCTTACATGGATTGAAAATCCATAAGCCATGCTTAGTTGAATTAAAATCCAATGTTCATTATTTTAGGATTCAATTATCTAGTAGTTTACTTTGATACTATTGGGAGTAATGAAGTTGGAAAAATTCCACAGAAAATCTTGATGAGATTAGACCAGGGAGGTGGAAGGCCATGCAATGCCCCTTTTTCTCTCTCCGTAGATAGAGAACACACATAGGGAGAATGAACTGGAGATGGAAGTTGGGCTCTTCCAGTGAAAGAAGAGATGAATAGACGTAGAGGATAAGAGACATGCAATGTGAGGAAGAAAATGTAAGTGATTCACTCAATGTCCAATGAATATGAGTGGTTAGTTTTGAATAGCTCTTATTCCTTTGTTTACTGATGTTGTGCAATTGAGTTGATGGCCTATACTTTGTGACCTAAGTGATCATCTATGTGGTTATGTTTTATAACCATGAGTAGTTTTTCTAAGCTTGGGTGGTCTATGTGAGCTTCAGTGAGTGAATGGAACACTAAGTGTTAGATGTTAAGTTGGTGAACCATTTGAATAGTCGAATCCATCTCCTAAATTCCTTTTCAACCCATTGGATTGAAACATTTCCACATGCGAGAATTTCCTCAGACCGTGGATCCATATCGAGGGTGGTCTGCTGTAATAAATGTTGGAATGTAGCTAGCCTATGGTTAGATGCATAGAAGATGCTCTTCCTTCAGTTCCCATATAAATAAATATGCACATATAAGTATACTTGGCTATGCATGTTAGACTCTGGGCTCTGATATTTCTTATTGTTCTTATGGTTAATGATCAACACCACATTAGTCATGAAAGAATTCTCGATTCACTTTCAAACCATAATTGACCAGCTTACTTGTATGTCTATGGTGATTATGAGTTGTTGAGATATGTGGTTTCAACATTCTTAGTTAATGCATGTTTCCTGATATGTCCCTCATTGGTGACCTGAAATCACTTAGGACTAACCTATGATTTCATAAGTTCTGACTATATTATAGATTTATGAATTTGGGAAACTTGTTATTGTGACGATGTTTGTGGGTGGTCTCGTTAGTGTTTCTATTTATGTTGTTTGTATGGATCAGTTCCACCTCTTGAATGTTACTGATATTTCAGTATGTGAATAGAAAATGATTTTCTTTATATGCCCTCATGGTCATGATGAATTTATTGATAAATTTGTTCTTGTTATACTAATAATCCACAAAGTTATTTACATGAATATGTACGGTTGTTGATGTACCTTAGTTAACCTATTAGAGTATTTGATTTATACTATCTGATCCATTATGAGTGTCATGGCTCTTTTCTTTGTTTGAAACTATAAACTACTTAACATGTTATAAAAGTTATCCATGTATTGTGTTTTGACCAAGGTTCAATTAGAGATGATTGTAGTTATCATCAATGGGAGCATTTTGTAGATGTATACATATGTATAATTATGTTTTGTTTGATTTTCACTTAGGAATAATGATATGGGATTCTCCTGTGGTATCTAGCTATGGATATTTTTCTTAACTTTAATTTATTATATGATATAAGGAAGATTGATAAAGTCACTAATATATTATGCTAATGGTGTAATTACTTGGAGGGTAGATGCTTAGGTCTGGGTATGTATCACTGGAAAATTTTGTGCTTTGGAGAAGACCATGTCATAAGGAAACATTGATTTAAAACCTTGAAATTCCCCTTCTACAAGTTTTGGAGTATAATTGTGTTTTCTATTTGAGGTTGAATATCTTTTTAACACCTTGATTTTTAGTGCACCTGGATGCATGGAGAATTAGGATGGTCATTGGATAAATCTTGTATTAGGGTTCAAATACCTCTTCATATTCCCAAAATAGAGTATCAAGATATGTCAGAGGGGGTGGGTGCATTAGATTTAGTATTTGTATCTAGAGATCCAGGCATCTGGCTATTCAATAATGATGCATCCTTGAAAACACTTAAAATTAGTCTAGATTGAATCTTCCCTACCTAATGGGGTTTAATACGTTGATATTTAGGGTGGTATCCATAGGAGGGTTGATCAACTCAAGGCCAAATTCCTTTGTGAGTGTATGTATTTGGGACATCCGGGGGTGATTGCATGGTGCAAGATTTCCAGATACTAGACGTGGGACAAGATTGGATATCCTTGAATGTGAAGAAGTGATATAGGCTTCTAGGGAGGTTACCAATGGAAAAAAAATCCCATGCATATGGATTTACCCTAAGAACTAGATATAACACAAATCTAAAGATTTGTGTGACAAGGCCAAGCCTTTTTTTGACTTGCAAAATAGGATGAAGTGGAAAGTGCCAGAAAGGCATGGTGATGGTATCGTAGATGAAATATGGTAAAATTTCACTTTGTACCATAGTTACCAAATTCGAATTTGGATTCGATTCGATACAAAAAAAATAAAAAAATCGATGAATTAAAATTCAATACGGAAAAAATTTGGAAGTATACCTCTTATAGTAATTCAAATATATTAATTTTCAAATATTTTAAAATATTAACATGGATAATTATAACATTGAAATCTCCATAAAATTTCTTACAATTGTTTTCAATTATAAGTGTTGCAAATAAAACTATATATTGTATCAAAATATGTAGTTATATAGTTTTACATTTACAATAGCAAATTTTGTGAGAATTGTTGTATTCATTTATACACTCAACGACACACCATATATTAGATGTTACACAATATATATTAAATTTTTTTACAAATTCTATAATACAATGAACTACATAAATTTTATATTACTAAGAATTTTAAGTTTGAAATAAAGTCATATATTAAACTTGTACAATTTCTTAATTTATAATTACCCATTATCCACAAAAGAATCAAATTCTAATTTATAATATATAATAACCATAATACAAACTATTAAACCTTATAATTTTACATTCAAAATAAATTTTACTAAAACAAAAATTATGACATTTTGACTTCAATTTTTCCTTTTAATTTAATAAAATTATAAATTACACATATAAAAAATGTATTTTTTATTTTACAAACCCCGTTGTCTAAATATCTTATTGTATATTATTATATAATTAAAGCTTTACTAACTAATTTCTTGTTGCATAAAAAAAATCAAACAACAATGCTCTAAATTTATAATATAAAAAATTAAACAAAAACATTGTAAATTATAATTTCTTGTTGCGCAAAAAATAAAAAAACAACGTTATTATTTATGAGCGGTAAAAAAATCAAACAATGTAATATTCCTACTTAGCCCAAGCTAAGAGGAATGTTCAATTTTGTTTCATTTTCTATTGATTGAATAAATGAACAAAGGAGGACATGTAAAACTGTTGAAAACAATGAATAAATCCATGCCTATGTGAACAAAGACAAATCTGGGCCATATAAAATAAACACTTGCAGGTGTGAATGGGTTTGAACTACGAGACTGGGTCAACCTTGACTAAATCCATAGTGCAATCTAGATTCAATGTACCTCATGGATACACAACGCAGTTCTAGATGGAGGCTCCAAATGTGAAAGGACCTAACTCATTGAAGTGGTTTATGGTTTGAAAAGGCTTTTATCTTATAGAAGGAAGAGGAGAGGATCATGAGAGGGTTATTGATGTTTATCATTTTTCTGAATATATTGTCTTTTACAACATATATCATTCTCTCGCTGTTTAGTTGAGAATAATGATGTTTAGCATTGGGTGTTTCAGAGCGGGAATCCTACCTCCTTCCTAGAGTAGCTCTTGGAGGAGCCTTGTTTTTCTTGTCCACTATCTGGCATTTTTCCAAGCTTCATCTTGCACCTACAATGTTGGTCCTATTTAGGATTGGGTTTTCCTTGTGAGCTGTAACAAGTGGAAGATAGATCTCTTCAGATCTATGCATTTCTAACACCCCTTTTCACTGGGAAAGTAATCTATCCCTTTGACAAGAGTGTTCTAGACCTTCGGAGCTTCAGATCTAGATCTTGGCATCAGGCCAAAGTATACTCAGATTCTACAGCATAGTCCCTCTTGCAAAACTGCGTTATCTATAGGAGCAAATTTTCAGGGAGTTTTGGCAACATCTTGGAGGAGAGATCTCTGGTGTAAAGGAGCCTTCCTTAGACTATGGTGATCCATGGATTGGCCATCCAATCCATGTTTGTTTCAGATATGATCTACTGTAGATCACATACTTCAGAATTTTCTGAATATTACTGCAGATCTCTGACTTAGATCTCAGATCTACTCCTGTACTTTCATGTTTTGCTAAGATCACCAAGGGGAGTGTATAGATGAGCCTTTCTTGTATACAGATCTAAAATAGATCTAAAATTTTCTATAAAAAAACTGCTCTAGATATGAGTTTTAACATACTGCTGCTTTAGCCAATATAAATAATGTTTTCAAGCTTATTGATGTGTTTCTTGTGGTTGTAGCACCTCATTTCTGAGGATTTCTTCATGTCTTCTCTTCTACTTTCTGTATAATGATGTATAGGCTTCAATATAATCTCTTATTCAACATATAAGAGAAATTATTGACCCTCCTTATTGATCTCCTATAAATATTGGGCTGAAGTGCATTATTTTCCAATAGTCCTATTTTGTATTGCGGCAGTCCCCTCTTTGGGCATTTTCTGGCTGCACTAGTTGTGGGGAGACCTGTTTAACCCACCTAGAAGGATTTTTTTTTTAAGCCCTCTTGGATTAAGGTCTTATATTGTCATATATAAGGGATCTAAGTGCTGTTTTCCAATCATGTAGCATACATTCCTGAAAAATGCCTTTTTCAGGCATGCCTTGCTAGCAGCCCCGATTTTGGGATATTACAGTGGTATCAAAGCATCTTTCTTGGCTCAGCCTGTGAGTCTCAAGATAGAGATAAAAATGATGAAGAGGATGATCTTGTTCTCATTAGTTTTTAGATTCATAAAGGACCTCTCCAAGGAGGTTAAGAAGACAGAAGAAGGAGAAGAGGAAGGACCATGCACTTCCTACTCTCACAAAGCAGAAGACAAGAAGCATGGAGGACACTTGGATCATCAGATCCCGAGTGAGTACCTTGTTGAGTATAAGTCTCAACCTAGAGACTTCAAGGAGACTATAGCCTTCCCACATTTCATTCAAATAAAGGAAGGGAGAAGACACTGCAACAAGGGAGAAATTAAGGGAAATACGTTTCTTTTGTCCACTTTTGATGGGACATATGCAGCCAAAGCTTGGGTAAGAAGATTCAATGCCTTTTTCCTATTAAATACAGTGGTAGAGAGAGAAGCAGCGGATATTGTAGCACTGCACCTTGAGGGGGTAGCAAGAAAATGGTGGTTCAACAATGTGAGACATGCAAAAGTTTCTCCTTTTGCAGATTTCACTCAAAGGATGATTAAGAGATTTGATGAAGAGAGATCAAAGGAACAGAAGTCCTCACCATCTCTTGAGAAGACTTGTATCAGCACTATCACAACCTTGGAGGAGAAGCCTTCAACATCATCAGTTGAGGGAGCCAACACAGTGGAAGAAATAACTCTTGTAGCCATGCAAGGTGTTCCCAAAGGCCATCAAGATATGATTGTATTTCCAGTTCCTCTTATTTCAGCATATCTTTTAGAGGGTTGTGGGAACCTGCTGTTGCATGACCCCTAATCATCACTTAGTACTAATCTAGAGCACTAGAGTTGCACTGCACTGTCCAAGAGCAGCAGTGAAGAAAGGAGGACCCATTCCTCTTGGGAGCCATCAGATGTCAACTTCATTCAAGAAGAAATGAAGATAAGGGGTAGACATCTTGAGATATATGAAAATTTCTTAATGAGCATGCCATATCTCAAAGATATAATTCTACTTGTAGTAGATCCAAGACCCCACTGGTTTTGGAAGACCATGCATGAGGAGGAGGTCTCATCAAGAGATCCCATGCAAGGTGCACTTCAACATTCCATGAAGTGAAAAGTTCTTCAAAGGTGTGAGGGTATTGGTGTCCTACAATGAGAAAATGCTTGCATAATGAGGTCCATGATCCACAAGTGGATGAATGGATGTGGATGGTGAGCAAGAATTTGGAAAGCTACTTGCAGATCTATGATACCGGGCAGCAGGAGGCTTGGCTGCGTTGGTTAATTTTGAAAGAGTTTGGACATCATCCTCTTTCTAAGGGTATGTGGAGGAAAGATGTGTGGTAGGATACTTGCATCATTGAGAAGCAAGGAGTATGGACACATTGTGTTGATATGAAATTCTTCATATGAATCACCATGTTTTCACCACATGGTTTATATGATGGAGGTATGGGGAGGCAACAAAATTTTTTGTTGCTTTGGATGTTCTTGGGAGAGCAAGAGCAGAGTTTCTCTCACACTTTGCATGATGTTGTAGGAGGAGGAGATGGCATTATCTCCTTAGCCTTAGATGATCTGGAAGTACTTCCACTCCAGAAGGAACTTCTTGTTTGTAGCAACATTATGGGAGATGTCTTTGACAATGAAAATGTTAAAGAAAGGAGCTATGTATTGGAAGGAGCCTTTTTTGCATAGGCAAAAAACGCTGCCACTCTGGAGCATGGATATATGGATGGAGTGTCCCCAGGATCATTCCACTCTTGGTGCACTTGATGGACAAGGAGGAGGTGAGAAAGATGGAGTAATGTATGGAGACATCTATTGCTATGATTCGTTCTTCTTGGCTTGGATTTCCAAGTACATGAGGAAGGATCTTCATGCAGAACATTATTCATTTTTCTTCATGAGAATATGTCATATCATTATGGATAATTTGTTCATGGACCCTATCGTGATCCTATTCTTAGCATATGGTAAGGATATTTTTGTTGCATTTAGTGATCTGCACACTCTTACCATTTCTATGCAGTGCATTGCTCCACAAGGAGGCAAGCTTTCTATTGAGCTCCATGATCAACAATGGGCCATACTGTATGATGGAGATAGACATCTATTATATGGCCATGGGAAAGTGTTGTATTAATTCATGTATGTTCATTTGTTGAATAAATCCATCTACTATTCAATAGTAAATGAAATAACATACATAGACCATCATGTATCCAGCAACCACTTGCCTTGTAATTTTTTGAAGCTGCAGTTGGAAAAACTGCACTGTAATTTCATGGGAGGTTGTTGGTACCTTCCTGACTCATATGAAGCCTTCAATATTTCCTTTTTCTTGATGCTAATAATGGTTCCAATTGCTGATATTGACCTTGCTTTTGTGAGGAGCGTGATTGGAGAGGAAACACATTGGTTAGAAGTGTTCTTTTGGGAAGAAGATTCCCACATTTTCTGCATTGCATGTTCTAATGGGGACATGACAGGAGATATGGAAACCATAGCCAAAAAATTATTTCTTTATGAGGTGGGCCATGAGTTTGATGAGATTCCATATGATGATGATTTCCCATCCATCACATATGGAATGGTTTGGGCCAGCTTGATTCACAGTGTTGGAGAGGAGATATTTAGAGATCCAGTCTTCATCTTGCCTCTTGAAGGCAACATTATTGTAGCCCAGGATCAGCAAGCACTCCACACTTATCTTAAGTGGAGAGGAGGGGTAGGCACCTATGTCTACCATGTTCATTTTTTTAGCCCACCTTCATTGCATGAAGTCAAGGTGGAGGAAATTTTCTGGAGTTGCCATGTTGGGAGGTGACTAATTTTGTATGGATGATTGCTTGGGGAAAGTTGTTTTCCCAATACATTTCAGTTCTATCCTTGCAGTTTCTTGAGGACAAGAGACATTTGGGAGGGGAGGACTATAATATTCCTACTTAGCCCAAGCTAAGAGGAATATTCAATTTTGTTTCATTTTCTGTTGATTGAATAAATGAACAAAGGAGGACATGTAAAACTCCTGAAAACAATGAATAAATCCATGCCTATGTGAACAAAGACAAATCTGGGCCATATAAAATAAATAGTTCTAGGTGTGAATAGGTTTGAACTATGAGATTGGGTCAACCTTGAACAAATCCACAATGCAATCTAGATTCAATGTACCTCATGGATACACACAGTAGTTCTAGATGGAGGCTCCAAATGTGAAAGGAGCTAACTCATTGAAGTGGTTTAGGGTTTGACAAGGATTTTATCTTATAAAAGGAAGAGGAGAGCAGCATGAGAGGGTTATTGATGTTTATCATTTTTCTGAATATATTGTTTGTTCAAACATATATCATTCTTTGGCTATTTAGCTGAGAATAATGATGTTTAGCATTGGGTGTTCTAGAGGGGGAATCCCACCTCCTTCCTAGAGCAGCTCTTGGAGGAGCCTTGTTTTTCTTGTCCACTATCTGGCATTTGGCCAAGCTTCATATTGCACCTACATTGTTGGTCCTATTTAGGATTGGGTTGTCCTTGTGAGCTGCAGCAAGTGGAAGATAGATCTCTTCAGATCTATGCATTTCTAGCACCCCTTTTCACTGGGAAAGTCAACTATCCCTTTGACAAGAGTGCTCTAGACCTTGGGAGCTTCAGATCCAGATCTTAGCATCAATACAAAGAATACTTAGAGTCTATAGCACAGTCCCTCTTGCAGAACTACATTATTTGCAGGAGCATATTTGCAGGGAGTTTTGGCAACATCTTGGAGGAGAGATCTCTAGTGTAAAGGAGCCTTCCTTACACTGTGGTGATCCATGGATTGGCCATCCAATCCATGTTTGTTTCATATCTGATTTGCTGTACATCACATACTTCAGATTTTTTTGAATATTACTGTAGATCTGTGACTTAGATCTTAGATTCACTCTTGTACTTTCATGTTTTGCTGAGATCCGCAAGGGGAGTGTATAGAGGGGCATTTCTTGTATACAGATCTGAAATAGATCTAAAATTTTCTATACAGATCTGATATAAATATGAGTTGTAACATATTACTTCTTCAGCTAATAGAAATAGCATTGTCAAGCTTATTCATGTGTTTCTTGTGGTTGTAGCATCTCATTTCTGAGGATTTCTTCATGTCTTCTCTTCTACTTTTTGTATAATGATGTATGGGCTTAAATATAATCTCTTCTTCAACATAGAAGAGACATTATTTACCCTCCTTATTTACTCTTATAAATATTCGGCTGAACTCTGTTATTTACCAGTAGTCTTGTTTTGTATTGCTGCAGTCCCCTCTTTGGGCATTTTTTGGCTGCACTAGGTGCGGGGAGACCTGTTTAACCCACCTAGGAGGATTTTTTTTTGAAGCCCTCTTGGATTTAGGTCTTAGATTGTCATATATAAGGGATCCAAGTGCTGGTTTCCAATCATGTAGCATACATTCTTGAAAAATGTGTTTTTCAGCCATGCCTTGATAGCAGTCCCGATTTTGGGATATTACAAACAACAATGTTATGAATCAGGAGAAGGTTTCTAGAGAGTAAGCTATTAATTGAAACTTTATAATTTAGTTTGAAAATCTGGTGCCAATTTACTATTATCACTTTTTACACCGTAGCAAACTTCAAATCTACGTATTAATTCACAAATCGTATTGAATTATTGAATTTTTTTCGGCAGTACGACCAAATTTGGTAACTATGATTTGTACAAATTATTTGATGGAGATAATTATTTCATTGAATTCCTATATTAGAGAGGAAAAAAATGGACCTAATTATCACTCAAATAAGGTAAGGTAAAATGTACTTATGAAGAAAATCCACATATGAACATTTGGTCAGTTCGACCCTAATATAAATTGGACACCCTTGGAAGCCTGTAAATACAAGTGAGCTCAATCTCATTTGGACATCACCAAGCATATTCTTCTTCTCTTATTCATTTATTGGTTAACGCAGGTCTGAGGAAGGGATGACGAAAGAAGCTTGCAAAGGTCTGAAATTACAGGGTCCGAGGCTTGAATCTGTTTTAGGGTTTTGGATTTCAGTCGATGGCTTGCCACATATAAAATTCGAACACAATCATAGGAAACACAGGTTCAAGGGAGAGATCGAGACCCTTAAGTGTCATGAACAACTCCTCATCCATCCGACTGAGAATTTTGACTTAGATTTGATCGAGGACTGAAGTTGGCTGCAAACAGGGAATGTTGTCTCTTCTAATTGTCTTGGTAAAAATTACATGTAATAAACCTTAATAAAGGAAAAATAATAATCAGGGTCATGGGACACATATTCCAAGTTGAATTTTTGGAAAACAAATCCTAGTGTGGGTTTTCATTTGGTTTATTATGGCTAAATAAATTAGCAAAGGTAGTGGCAAAGGCTTTGGAAAGGCAAAGAGGAATTTATTGGCATTTATTTATGAAAATAATGGAAAATGGGAGAAAATGGAGGTGAAAGGTTGCATGTTGCATGTGAGGAGGAAAATGAAGGAAAATCATGTAAAATTAATAAAATATAGGCCTGATTAGTAAAAATGTTTTTGAGGATAAGTTGGAATGTCTTTTCTCAGACTTTTTTCAATTCAGTTTTGGAGCTCGCATTCTATTCTCTCCCTTTCCCATACTCTTGGAAACTTAGAGTTTCTTGGAGCACTCTTGGGGAGCGTGGAATACTTGGAGTTTTGGGAAAGAAGGAAAATGAATATCAGTAAAGCACAAGAGGACATTGGGATCAACAACTACAACGGGTTTTTCTTCTAGGTACCGAGTTGCATGTATGTTTTATTCACTAGTTTTGGAATGCATGGAATATGCATGTGGTTTCTTTGCCATGATTTGTCATTAGAATGGACAACTGCCTATATTGACAATGAATTTTTTTAGTCTTACCATTTCTTGGATAACCATGGTTTTGTGGGTTCATTTCATTATTTTTTTTTTCTCGTTGATTCTCACTTTCTTTTAGTTGTGGGTTGAGCTACTATTTCTTGGATCCTTGGTTGGAAAAATGCTCTGGAGCCATGTAAAAACTTAGGCCGAGTTACTATTTCCTAGAGCCTTATTTGGATACACACTCTAGAGCCCTTGGTGGGCTTATTTATTAGTCCGAGAGCCTTGGTTGGCCAAATTATATGGAGCCCAACACCAATTGTGGGTTTAGTTATTAGTCCTAGATCCTTGGTTGGAACAACTTCTCTAGAGCCTTGTACATATTGGGGTAGAGACCAGTCTAGTGATGGTTAATGATGTCGAACCATTAGGTGATATCATTGGTTGAGGGTTGAGGCAGTTTTTCCTCTGGAAGCCCTAGTTTGGTTTTGATTAATGTGTTTTATGAGATCTCACATTTATGCTTGGAATATGGCATGAGGGTGATTGGATAAAGAGAAATTTGGCTCAACCAATATATAGTAAGGTGGAACATCGTAGTCCCATATCGGGTTGGCTTTTCCATTCATTAATAAGAGTTCCCTCCCTTAGTAATTTATGTGTAAGTGTATTGGATTCTATGTAGCATTTATGGATATTGTATCCTCATTATTTATGTTGTTTATATGTTGGTTATGAATGTGTTTTATGATAGTGAAAATGTATGGTTTTCATCATGTTTTTATTTGTAAATGAATGAGAAATGAATATATGACCTAATACATGATAATTCAATTAATGATATTAGGCATCCGTGCTTCTTAGAGATTCTTAGATAAGCATTAGACCCCTATGGTCATATATGTTGTTTAAACCGATAGAATGCATATTTGTTACATGTTTGACGAAATTCCTATCATGGCTAGTAGGGGTCTAGTCAAGTCCTTGTTCAAGTGATTGTATTTACATCGTTATTCTGATGTTATGTTTTTTTTTATGGAAGTTTCAAGGAATTCTGGGCAGTGACCTGAGCCCTAGGCCTCAAAAAGTGGCATAGAAATTGGAGTCCCAGGCTCAAAACTACATAGAAGAGTCCCTAGTCACACACATGCCTATGTTGTTCGAGTGTTTGGAGGTTTCAGTAGCACTCTTTCCCATATCAAGGGAGCTACTTGGGGATAGATGCACTAGAAGGTCATTTTTATTTAGGGGCTAGTCTCCTGGAAGGTTTGGATGTCTTTTAGGTGTCTTGTAACATGTGTGAATTGTCTGTAGGGATTTGAATCATATCATAGTAACTCTTTGTCACATATTTACCCCAATTGTTTAGTTACTTGTGTAGATGTGTGAGGAGGGTGATACATAGTGGTATTAGAGTGGGTTCCATTCTCTTTGGGTGATGTATGGCTTTAATTCTCCTTGTGCGATATATGATACCACAGAGTGGCGTGAGAGCATGGTTCAAAACATGGATTGGATGGGAAGAATGTGTTTGTCATGCATACATGTCAATTTCATACGTGTTATTTATGTTTTTGGTCTATGTGCTTTCTGTGTATGCATGGTGAGGGTCATTGTTACCATTGTGTCACCATGTAGGAGTTGATGATGTTTTTGGTGAGATGGGCTAGTCATGAATTCATGTTAGTTTCATATTCATGGTTAAGGTTGTTTTCCATGAGGTCATTGCATGCATTTAGGGCATCATGATGTTTTCAGTATGTTATGATGCCGATGTGTTGGTGGAGATAGAGTAGGAGATGCATATCATCAAGGCAAGGTTGCAACACTAGAATTTGGGGTAAGAGAAGATCACCATATAGGTATTTTATGTTTTCCATGCAGGTATGTTAGTTAATGGATTGTTATGTGCATTATAGTCATATACATGTTGGTCATTTTATTGTCGTTTTGGTTACATGCATGGTAGATACTAGTGAATCAATGTGGTCATATGCACATCTGTCAAATAGTCATGAATGATAGTAATTTATTGTTATATGTAGTGTTGTTTTTGTTTTACATTAGTTAACTTGATGATTATGTTATATGTTGGTGATAAATATTATATGTTAACTTGTTGTTTTTATATGTTAGTTAACTTCATGGTTAGTATTATTTCATTAAGATCTTAATGTTATATGTATTGTGTTAATATAGATTGACCTATGAAAATGGTTATGGTTACGATATTCAAGTATGAGCCAACATATTTGTGATATTGTGTCATATTAATTTGGACTGACTATGCATATGTGATTTTTATGCATGAATGACAATTTTTTATGAACTTATGAGGTGAACATGTTAGTTAGTTACTGTTAGGAACATAATGACCTTATTTATGTTGAGTTGATGTGTTGTGAAGTTATTTCATGGTAATATAGATTGGTCATGCAATCATGATAGACTCCCCTGAGACACATTAAGGTATGAGCTTGATTATGTTGTTTATTTGGTGTTTGAATGTTTGATTATTTCATCTATTTGGTGTTTGAGTGTTTGGTGTCTATTATGTCATCTATCTATTGTTCGAATGTTTCTCTAGTTGCATGATATGAGTTTGTATCTATAAGATTTCATGAAGGAATGATCTTGTTTGAGATGGTTTCACTAACACATATGTGTTGAAATAACTAATATTTAATTGATTATATGTAGGTGATATTTTTATCATTATGTATTATGACTATTAGTTTATTATGACATGGTTGTTAGTCTTGGTAGAGGCTGATTTTAGTTAATAGATATGATGTCTTGATATTTGGAACATGTCATTGACATGCCTCAATAGTTGTAGGGAAACATGTTTGATATTAACAAGATAAGGTAATAATTTATGTGTTTATATAACTAACAGATGGGTGATGTGATAGTACATTGTAGGACTGTATTATAGGAAGGAAAAAGAAATTAATTGGGTAATAATTGCTTTGCAAATTTTGGGAACTGCAATTCCAAATGAATGAGCACTTGCATGAATACAAGAAGTATTCTTAACCTTAATCTCATCGAGAATTATGTGGACATGTGCTATATTTGTGAACATGTATTTGACATGGATAACATTTGGTTTCTAGTTATGGCTAGATTTTTTAAGGGATTGGAGTTCCTTGAGAGATGATATATGTATGTGTTAAGATACAAGGCAGTGTGTCTGGCATAATGAGGTAAGGTAACTAGTATATTGCATGTTTATTATACATTGATAATTATGTGTTTATGGAAGTATGATGTAGGGTATTTCATGGTAAAAGAGACTGCCAAGAAATCTTTGAAAAGGATGGAGTTAAGATTTACCTTGGAAGCTTTGGGAACCCATGGGGGATTGAGTCACGATGTTTGTTGCTAGCCTTGTGCTTTCAGTATTTTATGATTTGGTTGCACTTGATTTGAAATATTGTTTATTTCCAATGCAAGGCATTACCACTTTGTTGTGGTGTCATATTTATTTTTTTTCTTCATTGTCTTCTTCCTATTTATTCTTCTTCCCGCCTTTTATGTTTTGAAAGTCTTGGTAATTGGTTGGGAAAGAGGAAATTTGATGGAGATTGGGGAGATTTATGTGGTACCCAATAGGTAATGTAAGGCCTAGATGAAGCACGATGCATGAGTGAGGGTATTTTAAGGCAATAGTATTACATTCGTTTGGAATGTTTGGGTACAATGTGGTAAATGGGAGATGGCAGTACAGACATGAGAAAGGCAACAAAAAAGGTAAAATAAATGGATCAAAGGTGTTGAATGCCTTTGCTATGTTTGGAACAACTGTTCTTAGTGTTTTTCATGGTGTTCACAAATAAATAAAGTTCTCTCAAACTTGACCTTATGCTATTTGGTAATTATGTTATGGTCATGATTGGTTTATGTTGATATCTCTATGTATGTATGTATGTATGTATGTATGTTTTGTATAATAGGGTTGTGAGGGATAATCATTTTGGAAGAATTATTTCTTATGAAAGTGAATGGAATGAAGAGGTCCTTGGACTTGTGAGGAATCAAGTGGGAAGAGTAACCTTGAAAAATTTATCAAGTCATTAGCATGTGGACATGAATTGATATTATATTATTGTACTATTCCTATGTTTATGCTATGGATACGTAATACTGAGGGGTACATCAACGAAGTGAAAATAGTGTGCTCTATGACATGATAGGATAAGCATGGATGATAGAGAGGTACTAGAAGCAAGGTTTCTTTATGGAGTCAGTGTGAGGTATATGGATGTGCAATACTACTATTGTGTATATGTTGTGCATGTTGTCTATTTAGTGGTTGTACCTATGGTGATGTGTACATGTAACATATGTAGTATTGTGTACATATGATGTTGTATACCTGTTGTATATATGGTGTTGTGAGTATATTTCATATGTATTGATGGCTATATATGGTGCTATTTACATGTTGTATATGTAGTACTATGTACATATGATGTTGTGTGCATGTTGTACATATGGTGCTAAGTACATATGTTGTTGTGTACATGTGGTGTTGTGTGCATGTGGTGCTGTGTGCACGTGGTGTTGTTTAGATGTTGTACATGTGGTGTTGTGTGTAGGTGGTTCCATGTGCATGTTGTGCATGTGGCATTGTGTACCTATGGTGTCACGTAAATGTTGTACATGTGGTGGTGTGTACATGTGGCATTGCATACACATTGTGCAGGTGGTACAGTGTACATTTGGCTTTGTGTACATGTTTTGCAAGTGGTTCCTTGTACATGTGATGTTGTGCACACATTGTGTAGGTAGTGCAATGTGTACTATGTACATGTTGTATATGTGGTACTAGTGTCCATGAGGTATTGTATGCATTCCATACATGTCATGTTGTGTACATGAGGTACTACATATGTGCATTGTGTAGTCATGGTATCGTGACATGTGTATTCATTATGTTGTACAACAGATGTAGGTGTATGTGTTATTTTGTACACCAAATGTAAGTTATTTATTGTGTTGTACACCAACTATAGGTGTATGTGTTGTGTTGTACAAAAAGTATAGTTGTATGTGTTGTATTTTAGGTGTAAGTTCATGTATTGTACAGTTTTGTATGTCATGTGTCATTGTATGTGTGTTGTGATGTACACTGTGTGTACATGCACATGGTTGAAGAGAATCAACTAGGTGTTTTTCGGGTGTGGAAACCGATCTCATGTGCTTACAGAAATAACACAATATAAAAATAGAAGTTAAGGATCGACTAAAGGATATGTATCGATATTTTATTTCAGTTTTAATTATGCATGTGAACTATGATTTTGGTTTATGGTGATTATATGTGATCTATGATTCTGATTTATGATGGTTACATCTGATCTATGATTTTGATTATAATGATTGTGTTTCGAGCTAACCAAATGTGATATGCTTATGCATGATGATTTGATCAAAGAACTAGTTTGACTTGTTGTGACAGGATGTGAACAGAATTGCAGGTGTACATTGTTGATGAAATACGAATGAGGTATGATGTGAATTCATTTCAATTTATTTTCAATCTAATGGAAGTTATGTGCTGGGTATAGGAAGCATGGAAATGCCCGGTTTGGGATGGTTGAAACCAACTTCAAGAATTAACAACAACAACAAAATGAATGGAACATGAAACAATATGTTGGTAAAAAACTTCTGGAGCAGGGCCATTATGTGACAAATTGGTACCCAATAATGTCCATTGATTTCCATGAGCATGCTATGATCAATATAATGTTGTTGAGGCAGGGATATGCCTTGGATTTTGTACCTTCTGACGTGAGGAAGCATTGCTAAGGGAGGGTTCATCTGAGGGACTATGTAGCATAGAAGGGGATTCCCATGGAACTTGGAAGGTGTGTGACTGCACGGAAGGGTGTGACCATATTTCCTGAAGGACTGTGTAGAAGATAAGGGAAGGACGAGGTAGATATTTTTTTTTTTTTTGTAATTAGAATTTCCATATGGAATTAGATTCACATTGGGAGTGTACCCTAAAACAACGAGTCAGTAATTGTTCACTGTGAGGACAAGTGGTGCAAGATTGTAGCACTAGACATTGGATGCAACTTTGAATTTTTCATTGGATTCTAGACTTCCTAGGAAGGAGTTGGATCCTTGTATTACTTTAGGGTGGAAGTGTGAGCCTCTGTATTCCCTTATTTCTGATACATGCATCGTATCCTTTTCTCTGCTAGTTGAGGAAATGTCCACATGTGTATATGTGTACATTATTGTAAATATTGTGTTGAGCTGGATTTAGAAATCTCCATAGACAATATTATTATTTTTTGGTTGAAGAAAGTGATAGATCTTCCCCGAAATGGCAATCATGAAAGTTTAGATCTGGTTTCTGATGGTGGATAGCGGTCAAATTCATATGAAGGTTGAATCATTCACCTCGTGACTTGAGTGTCGAAAAATCCAAGGTTCATAATTTTCATGGCAACCCCACTTTTCAAGAACTGGTAATTTGAATAGACTTATTGGTGACTTCATTGTTGTCGAGGTGAGTTCTACTGCAATAAAAAATCCTAGGTATGCTCCTATGGATCGATCTCAAATCACTCTATTTCCAAATCCTGTGCCTTATGTTGACTGGTTTACACATCTTCCGAGATTCATAGATGAAAAGAAACATGATGTTTATATACATTTATTAAAGTTTCATGTACATGTATGTAGACTGAGAGTTGAGTTTCCTGAAGGTTGTCTCATGAAGATTTTTATGGCCACTCTTGAAGATAAAGCTAGGGTATCATATATAGGGTTACGAGAAGGAAGCTTATGTTCTCTTAAATATTTCGATAAGATGTTTTCCAAACATTATATGAATTCTAATATTTCTTTATCTCTCTTACAAAGCTGTTGTGATTATAGTGAAGGTTTTATTTCATATCTTAAGGGTATTGATGATATCGAATGCATGAATGATGGAGAAATCATTGAAGCCTTCTATGATTTCCCCCTTCAACAAAAATTTGAATAAGCTAGTCACTTTGATACACAAGATCATATTCAGCATACAATAGCTTCCCCTTTGCTTGAAGATGAATAATTTTGCATCTTGATAGTCAAATGAAACCACATGAAATAAATCAACAGTCTGATGAAAATTTATATGCTCCTTTTATTGATATTAAAGAATATATTCATGCTTATGAATCTTTAGGAGGGAAAGAAAACAATTACTATTTCATCCAAAGAAAACAAAGAGTAATTTATCATTTGACTGAAGAAGAAATAAACAAGATTCTAAATTTTCAAATCCATATTCCATCCATTAAGAATGATGATGTTATTACATAGTCTTTCCAGTTTCCAAGCGATTATGAAGAGGAGAGCAGTGATAAAGAATATTTTTTTTAGATCCCCTTGTAGATACAAATACTTCTCAAGGTTCAGAAAATTAAAAGTCTACTCATGAAAAGGAGCTTGTACTACATACCATAAATGTGGACATTTATGCCATTAAAAAATTACGGAGGATCCTTTTGCTAATTTTTTATAGCCATATGGGAATAATGCTTACTCATCTCCTTTTGTTGATCCACACAAGGTAATGATTCATGATTTTCAAGATCCCTTCTGCAGTCTTTTTCAAGCATTGGAGAAGATGAATGTTGTCTTGTTTGTCAACATAAGTTTTGGATTTAGTTTTTATTATGAGTTTCATACATATACATCATTCTTCCTGCTCAAGGAATGTGAGAAAATAATTTCAGTAAGTAGCCATTTGCTAGATTGGTTACACTGGAAATATCATTTCATCTAATCATCAATTATGTAGAATATTAGAGTAGGTTGGTATCATTTCAGTTTGATTCGATTTCATTTTCAGCAAAATGTTTCTTTCAATTTCAGTTTTATACAAAGTGTGAAGCAGAGAATCACCGAGGCTTGGAGTCCGAGGTGAAGGCCATAAATTTTCATTTGTTTTCTATTGTTTAAAAAAAAAATTCACTCGGTTTTGAGTGAGTATTGAGTCAGTTTATTATATCTAGATTCTAGTATTCAGTTTGTTTTTAAGCTTTTGACTCCATTCCCAATGGATAGGCGACATGGTATATCATGTTCTTGAATACTCTAAGGACCTGTCATCCCCTAGTTGGAGGAAATTTTAATTTCAACATTTTCATCCTGCCACTAGTTATCAAAAAAACTCTTTTTATATCATATTAGGGTTCAATTATGAAATTTTTGTCATTCCATTAGGTCATCATGCAAAAATTTGGTCAATAATTAGGGTATTTAGATCATTACTACTCATTTCACCTCCATGTTCAATGGACATCATCATGGTTAGGTCATTCATTGTTGAAATAGTCCCATAGTCATCATGGTCATCATTCGGCTCATTTTTCCATGTTGTGTCATCATTAGGTCATACGGTCAAAATCATGAAAATTGGTCATTTCACCATCAAATTCATCGTTTGAAGGAGTATTAATAGTCAACGTTTTTCAAAAAAGGTTTTAAAAGCATGTTTTTATCTTAATTATGATGGATTATATTCAACTAAGTTCTAAGGCTCCAGTTCAAATCAGAATGTGAAAGTACATAGTGGGTCCATTACACCACCAAAGGAGAAAATTGATTTTTAAAGCTACAAAGAAACTGAAACTCAAGTTCATTTTATCATCAACATTCAAGGGACATCTCTCTACCAATAGAACTCATTCCCACTCTCACAATGGCCATTTCATGCCATCGAAAGGCAAGTTTTCCTCCTGTGATGCGCTTTTACCAAAGGGAGTTGTGTTTTCCCAAGGGTACCCAAATCATCACTGCATAAGTATTCTTCAACAATTTTAGTTTCCAAAATATCATTTCCAAGTAAGTGGATTTGTAATTACCAAATTTGTCTCTCAGTTGTGCTTGGAAATCTCATTTCCCTTTCTTAGGGTTTTGAGGGCATTTTTCTTGGTTTCATGACTTCCATGGTTAAATCATAAAGAAAACTTGTATCCTAATTCTATTACACATTCCTATATCCTTAATATACCTTCCTAAACACTTCCCATCACTCCTATCCCTCAAAATCATCGCTTTTCCACAAACTTGAGCCTATCGCTACAATTTGACCTTTTCTAGACTAGGCTCCTCTTTTTCCCTTTTGGACCCCTTACCATTACTCAATCCTTGAAATTAAAATTTCCCCTACTTCCTAACATCCCTACCTAGCTCCAATTTTTTTCCTAATAATTTAGAAGCCCCCTATCCCCTTTATTTCCCTTCATTCTTATAAATTTCCATAATCCCCTGTTTTGCCTACACTAAACCCTAATTTCCTCTCCCATTGAGCTAGGGTTTTCTATGGAATGAGAGACATATGAGTAGAGGAGGAATAAGGGAGGAAATATAAGAAAGTATGAGGCAATTCCAGATCATAAACATCATGTCTCCATCATTTTTCAAGAATTCATTCCAAGGGACAAATCATTTGCTACACATAGGGCCAGTTTTTCTTCAAAGTATGTTTATGACCAAATGGAGATGAATTTCACAAAATTGAAAGAGGTTTTTGTTAATAATAGAACAAGGAAGAAAAAAATCCTTCATTTGTTTACACAGGTATTATCGTTTGGTAGGAATTCTAAGAATATAATTGTGACAGGAGTATCTTGGGAAAGTCAACTTTTCTCCCTGATGGAATGTCCGAATGACTTTCTTTATGAGTCAAACAATAACTAGATAGAAATATATTTCCAATGAGAAACCATCAGCTCAATTTGGAGTTCATAAATTCATCCAAAAGTGAGTTATAATATGGCATTGCAATTTTTCCAAAGGGCATTGTGATTTTTCCAAGGGCGCTGCGCTTTTTCCTACAGCGCTGCGCTTTATTCTAGGGTGCTTCGCTTTTTCTCGGAGCCTCAAAATGACAAATGTTCACCACCATTTGCTTCATAAGTCCCTATAAATCATATTTTGACTATTTTCACATCAAAATTTTCCATTATGACAAGGCGAAAAGGCCAAAAAAATTCAAAACATCACCTTTCTGCTTCATTTTTCGGGTTGGTGCTGCACTTTTAACTAGTCTTAGTATATTTCCATTTTGAGGGCCTTAAATTCATCATTTTAAGAATTTAATGGAGGTTTTGGAAACTAGACAGGAGAATCTTTCCAATGAGTTATCATGACCTAATTTCGCCTTCAGGAAGGCCTCCAAAAATCACCTTCAAGTTAGAATTGCACTTCTGCTTCAAGCGCTGCGGTTTTGCCAATTTCCTGATATTTTCAAAATTTTCCAGATTTCTTAGTTTGTGATATAATTTATGAGTTTTAACTGAATTAATTAATCCATGTAAATTTAATTATGTCCAAAATAGTTACTAGAGGGTAGATACATTAGGTAAAAGTGTATTTTTTGATAAATGAATCAGTTTCACCAAAGTTAGGGATGAATTTGTTGACCTCCCTAGTCTTTGGTTTTCTAGTTGAGAACTTTTTGGATCAGCTCCACAAGTCATGGATTCAGCCCCTGAGCTTGGGAGAATTAGTTTTGGTCTATATTATTCACTCATTTTTTCATGGCAAGTTTTGGATGTTTTTGGATTGATCTTGGAACACTTTTTGTAATCATACTTTTGGCTAATAGTAACAGAAAGAGTTGCATCTATATTGATGGAATTCATGCGGTAAATTATTTGGCATTGTTTCTTCTCTTTTTATGCAAATGTTTGAATTTATTTTTGTTCATATTCATTCCATTTATAAATGTAAATGTTTCCTAAGTCATAAATATAGAATTCACTAAGTTTATGCTCTGTTTTGGAGGGATATTTAAATTTTGTTTCATTTAGAAAATAATTCATAGCCCTTATGTTATTTTCTCAAAACCTATCAGTCTAAATCATATCATCATATAACCTCTTGTGTTTATTTTTTTCCTACCTTGCTCCATCAAATCCCTGTAATTCTGATACTTGTTTTCCCTGACCTAATTTGTTTCCTAACCTATTCACCGTCCAACACCTTAAAATTCAATCAACCAAACCCCTGTTGTTGGATAAAATTGTGAATTATAGATAAAATATGCTTCCCTACACAGGTGGTAATCTAGAAAAACAGATTAAAGAATATACAACTACTTTTCCTAACTCAGAGCAGACACACAAAAAGGATTAGAGGCTTATTTGTAAATCAAGCGCTTCTAAATGGCTCCTTCTGTTGCTTCCATTGTAGCTTCAAATTCAAGCGGTTTTGGGCAAAATGCTTCCTGCAAGAAAGAACACTAAAAAAACATAAGACATCAATAATATAGATGTCTATTCAAGTTAGTTAGCTAAATCAGTAAAGCATGAACCATATACATCAACTAAGATCTTACAATGTGGAAAATCAAAGCCAATACAGATGCATATAGGGAAAAGTAAGTTTTATTCTTTATTGATGATATAAGGAGAGGTTACAACCTAGTGAATGATTTGAAGTGACCATTCCGGAAAAATTCCTAGCCCCATCACAGTATAAATATCTCCAGCAACACAAATCTAACTCTTAATTGAAAATCCACCAGCATTTCTCTACTCAAATTTTTCCTCATCAAACACTTAGATTTGTGCTCAATTTATAGAGAGGCTAAGCTAGTTTTACAATAAATGACTTTCAAATAATAGGAAACACATGTTCCAAATCTTGTATATGTCAAATGGACATTTGGATTTGAATCTTGACACATGTGAACTCTTCTAGAAGGCATTGGCCAAGTGAAGATTCCAGAACAATGAGAATTTCAATCCCAATGTGACCAACACACCCATAGATGTCGGGAAGTTCTTTTCAGAGCAGCCTTGCATGGGGATACCTGCATATGAAATGCACTTAGTCCCCTTAGGGCTAGTGTTTGTGAGCTCTCATATGCTATATAATAAACTTAAAACCTTGGAAACCTTTGCTTGATGAAAGTCATGCTTGATTTGTCTTGTTCCTGTCTTAGGGAATATAGAAACTTGAAATGATAGGGGATGATAGACCCTTAGTCATTGGTCCTGGAGATGATTCCCAATTAACCAGGTCATTGGGAATGATGCCCAAATTTACCTATAACAATTGCCCCCTAAAGCATGAGGTCAAAATAATAAAAACATTTGATTGAGAAGCTTTACACTGTGATGGGCTAGAGATGAAGCGAAGTGGTCACCTACATCAATATTACAATACATTACATCATTATATATCCTCTTTGATAATAATTTCTAAGGGTATGCATTCCCATGTTCAACACATAAACAATCTAATAACATGTACATAATTCAGAAAGTCGTCGAAATTTGAATGTTGCCTAATGCAGACATGCCTACAGATATAGGCCCATGTTCGGATGACAATCTATATGTAATGTCACCATACAGATGATGTATACAACAATCCTGAAATCATAGCCCATATGGCTGAAACTATATCAGGGGTCTTCTTATCTCGTTCACTCGATCATTCGGGTACAAGCCTAGCCATGCGAATATATGATTTGTCATCAAACATGGAAAGACATCGTTTGATTACCAGCCAATGATGTGAGCTGTTAACAAATGTAAGAGAACCACCATTAATGAAAATGGATCTCAAGGTACTACAGTACATTTTGTAAGGCGTGAATAGATTATTTCATGTTGAACGCCAAACAAAATCTTTCGGTCAAAGGTCTAGAAGTGAGGATCTTGTCGATGCTGTAACAAGCCTCATGGTACTGGAATTTGATGTTTCTAAGTGAAGTTCCTGGATATTTATTTGTTGTCGACAGGAAGTCACCTTATTGTGAAACAGGAGTTACTGATTTCGGAGACAAGGGTATGATTTGATATAGAAATTTTCAAGGATGACAGTCATGAGAATGAAGGTTTACAAGTATTGCAGAAGGATGAGTTTATTCACTAGATGAATTCTCTTGAACATATTGGCGACACTGTGATGAGTTGGTAGCATTGACACAAAACTGATGTGAAGGTATGATGAACCATAAGTGTGAATGAACCGTCAAGATGATTACCCAACACAAACAGTCACGAACATGGTGTGAATGAAGTGTCATGTTCAAGAGTGACTTGCTACCATAAAGAAAATTTTCTCACTTTTCCCAAATTTTCCTCAGTCACTTGTCAACGAGTACCTCTTTACTTTTTAACAAGCTTGAGGAGGGTAACATTTTCTTGATCTATAATTCAACCCTTTGGGCAAATAAAGTATTGCTATCTAATAATTTAACGATTCTATCAATGAATGAAACTAGATTCTTGCCATGATTGACAAGAGCATCGCTATTTTATGTTTTAACAAGCTTAACGACAGTGATAGCCCATCCCTTTTTCATATTTAGAGAGTTTGAAAAAGAGGACGAAAGAAAACTCCATAAGTAATTTTTCATAAATTTGTCACTCAGATCTGAAAAAGTGTAAAATAATATCTGAGAGAACCTCTTTGGTCATGTTTAACCAAGGTATTCATTTTTTGTAAATAATCTATCTTAGTTTGGAAAAGGGTTAAACTTATACTGATTAGATATCAATTCATTTACTTTTACGAGCTCGAAAAGAGAAGTTCTCGGTGATTTTTTCACATTATCAGAGTCTGAAAAGAGCTGAAAGAAGACTCTAGGGGTTCCTTTTTCACTGTTATAGAAGCTCGAAAAAGAGATAAAAGTGTGCTTCAAATCCTTTTTCGTTTGTAACAAAGCTCGAAAAATAAGGATAAAATGTATGCTTTGTGGTCAAGTTATTCTTTGAATAAATATGCATGACTAATCTATTCATCAGTTGTATTTCCTGTTCAAAACAACATCATATGGATTAAAAATAATTGTTTCATGATAAAAACATAACAAAACTATAATAATAGAAATAAATTTAACTTGAAAATAATTAAATGACTATTAAAAGTAGTTTCGCTATTCATTTTTACCATTCCATAGTTACCATTTGCATTTTGGAGCTCTGAACCTAATTTTCCCCCCAAACTTCAGATGTTGATTGTGATCGTTTTTGTGGATGGATTTCATCACCATTTGATCCAGGTTAGTGCCATGAACCTCCTCTTTACTTTGGTATTCATTTCATCTACAATTTTTGAAAATTTTTAGGGTTTTAAGGCCCCTAGGGTAAATTCTGCCCAAAATGAGGGAAACACACCCCTGAATGTCGAAACCTGCATTGCATAGTAGGTATAGTGAATTGTACTTGCATGTGTAACACATTATCTCTTGTTAGGGAGTGCATTGGGCACAGTCTAAGTTTTTTATTTTCCCATTATACCCAAAATTGACCTAGTTTTTTGCAATGAATGGAATCTAATGGACCTTATGGTTGTATTTTAGTTTTCCATCAGATTATAATGACAATTACATGGAGGGAAAGAGAACATGAAGAACAATATATGATTTCCTTGAATGATCCAGGGACCGTAAGAGCCCTAAGAAATTGTGGACTGCTTAAGTACTTCAAATTGTCCGGGATGAGGCAAAAAATAGAAATCTTGGAGTTCTTCGTTCGAGCATGGGATCTGGAAATAGAGGTATTTCATATTAAGAACCAATTGGTTCCCATAACAGTTGAGGATGTGTATTTTCTCACAGGTTTGTCAAGGAGAGGTTTTCCCATTTCACTCTCAGGGCCTATTGTTGAAGGAGAGAGAGTGAGGGATTATGTTTTGAAGTATTGCTATCCAATGGCAGAACCTAGTAAATATGGAAAAATAAACATCCGGGATGTCATATATTTTCCTTTGAGAACTATCCTTTTCACGATCGCTAAACTTGCTAGCACTGTTACACTACATGTAGCGAATAGGTCGTATATGCAGTATGCGCTAGAGTGTATGGAGCCAACAGTCTTCAACTGGTCTGAAGTTGTTCTATATAAGAGAAAGGAACAACTAAATAAAGAAAAGGGATGAAGGAAGAAGAATTTTGGTTATGTTTCTATCCTTATATCCTTCGCCTTGGAATGGATTCCACTGATGTAGCCACAACATGTGACATTGGATATAACTAGTCCTAGAGATCCTCGGATGCAGAGATGGGTAGAACTCATGGATCGACATGCAGGCCAATTGATTTTTGTTTTCTCTACTACATTATTTTCCTGGTTCCAGTGACAGATCATCGCCATCGATGAGTACGCATACGCAGGCGGTTATTTCCGAGGAGATCCAGATTTAGCATTATGAGAAGGCACTCAGTGGGGTGCAATGGGTAAGAATGTTTTGACCATGTTTTTCTATTTTCCTAATGTTTATACAATGTTTTTTTAATTTTTTATTTCTTTCCAAGACTAAACTAAATGTTTTATGTAATACAGATGTTGGTCACGTTCAACCTATAGTGGAACTGGAGCATGAAGCAGATATGCCAGCAGGGAGGGCTATCGGGAGAGTGGTCCTTCAGGATCTTGATATGGCTAAGACTCTGAATGAACTTAAAAATCACATAGAAGGTTTGACGTTTGGGATTCTGGATTGCTGGATCGAAGATCTTCCTATGCGACTGTAGCGACACACTATTGGGGTTCCTAACCGTTGGATGTGGTTACTTCGTAGGATAGCTAGATCTATATCATGTTACCATGAGTACCACTAGTTTACTTGTGGAATTTTTCATAAATTTTGAGGTTAGATGACCAATTGTGTCTTGGGCACAAATTTTTTAAAAACCTATGACTATCTATCTATATGATTTTAGTGTTTTCCTATGTTTATTGTGCAATCCTATTAGATGACGTGAACGTTTTCTTTACATATGTTGCAAATGTATGTCTAAAACTTGATTATCTAATGAATCAGCAATATACTCAACGATATTTTTCGTCGATCTACCGATAAAAATCCCTTGAAAACTCACTAACTCATCGTTCGGAGCGAAAATTGTCCACGTTGAATTCTACGTACTATGACTAGCACCATCAACATATCCAACAAATGGTTCCGAAGATTCAGACATCTGCAATGAAATGTAAAGTGGATTACTAATGTCAATAAAACTCTAAAAACAAATTAAGATAGTGAATGCAAATCAGCAACATATATACAATATAATACAGAAAATTACTATGCTCATGATTAAGCATAGTAACGTTTCAAATACAACCCATTTCTAGGCTGCGCCAATGGAATTCCATTGTAATCAACTAAATCATAAGCACCCTTAGTAAGAACTATTTTGAAAATAAAGGGGCCATGCCATAATGGCTCAAGCTTTCCTGTACCTATTACATCAGCTTCTTGATTGTAAAGAAGGACCAAGTCACCCTCTGAGAAAATTCGAGGCTGGACAATTTTGTCGCATTGCTCCTTTGTATGTATCTTATGCACTTCATTGGCCAATTGGGCTTCATGACGTGTTTCATCAAGATGGATGAGGTTAAGGAGACACACTTCTTCTTCTGAGGTGTCAAGTAACAAGTCTATTGCGAGTTTTAACGATGATATTTCACATTGGATTGGTAAGATAGCTTCCAGACCATACACCAATTGAAAAGGAGTAAATCTGGTCGCGTTTCTCACTGAGGTTCGATATTCCCACAAGGCGGAGTATAAGAAAAAATGCCAATTTCTTTTACGAACTCCTATCATTCGTTGAAGCACTCATTTAAGAATTTTGTTAACGGCCTCAACTTGTCCATTTGATTGTGGATAATAAAGAGTAGAATTATCATGTGACAATCCTAAATTTGTAGTCAATTCAAACATCATGTGGTTGCAAAAATTCTTCCAATGATCTGTAACTATAGCCTGTGGAACCTCAAACCGTTCAATAACATGATTAAAGAAAAACAATGTAGTTTTTTGTCCTATGTTGTTGAATGTAGGCATCACTTCGACCCATTTGGTAAAATAGTCGACTGCGACAATAATATAACCATGCCCCCCGGATGAACGAGGGTTACAGGTCATGAAGTCAATACCCCATTTTGTAAATGGTCCAGTAGAGACAACAGGATGCATTTGCGTTGGCAGTTTACGGATCTTACAATAAAAAATATGGCACGCATGACAACTTCTGACCGCGAGGATGCAGTCTCAAAAAATAGTAGGCTAAAAGTAATCGACGTGGAGTATCTTCTGCGCAGTAGCATATCCAGATAAATTTCCACCACAAGCCCAAACATTACAATCATTTAACACTTTTTTGGCCTCCTCATGAGTGAGGCACCTCCTTAAAATCGTATCAACACCACGACGATAAAGTGTATTGCTGACGATCAGATAATATTTAGCTTGGTATCAAATATGTTGTTGTTTAGAGAGAGAGGTATTAGGTAGAAGAGCTTGTGTTTGGAGATAAATGATGAAATCCCCATACCAAGGATCAGATGATTCGATCAGAAGAAGAGACTCTTTAGGAATTGATGGTTTCGATGTAGTTGTAGTACTATTAGAAGGATGGTCACAGACAAGCTCATCCAAAACTAAAGACTTCTTTGACTTTGATTTGATAAATTCCAAATCAAATTCCTGCAAAATGACAATCCATTTTGAATATTTTCCCCCCATCAATTGACGTGATAAGATATAAGTCATGGGATTGCAATCCAAAACTATTTTTGTTTTTAAGAGTAGGATATAATGGCAAAATATTTGGACATCTTGAACAACTTCCAAGGTAAGCTTTTCTACGTATGAGTACTTAACTTCCGTATCATTGAGATTAAGACTCAAATAATAGATCAGATGTTCAATTCCATTTTCTACTTGGATCGATACCATAGCAATGGTCATTTCGACCACGACGATATATAGGAAATAATCATTTTGATAATTATGAGGATACATTAATGATGCTCAGACAAGAGTGTCCTTGACAGCTCAAAAGAAGCTTGCACAAATTGGTCCCAATGGAAGGGAACCCCCTTTTTCAATAGTCGAGTAAATCATTTATCCATTTCGGCGTAATTTGGAATGAGCCTCCTTAGGAAGTTAGCCTTTCCTTGAAGTTTTTGTATCTGAAGTAAGTTTGATGGCGTAGGAAAATCAAGAATGGCCTGAACCTTTAAAGGGTCGATTCGAATTCCTTCTTTTGAACTAAAAATACAAGAAAATGACCAGAACCAACACAAAACACACATTTATGTGATTGAGGCATATTTTGTAGTGTCGACAGCATAAGAAAATGGCTCTCAAATGCATCGGGTGATTAGTCTGATTTCGTTAATGCGCTAGTAAATCATCTAGATATATTTGAAATGTGCTTGATGTGAATGAAAGCATAATCCATTACTCTCTAAAAAGCTTCCCCAACGTTCTTTAAACCAAACGGAAGTTTCCTATAAGCGAATGTGCCCCAGGGACAGATGAATGTTGTCTTATGTTGATCATCTAGGTGGATATTAATTTTATTGTAACCAGAAAATCCATCCATGAATGAAAAGATTTTTCATCTAGCACAATAGTCAATAATCTAGTCGATAAAGGGAGTAGGATATTTTTCTTTTGGACAAGAATTATTGACATCTCAATAATCAACGCAAACTCTAATGGTTCCTTTCTTTTTCATGATAGGAACGATATTGGAAACCCACTCAGTTAGCGGAACAAGGTAAATGAAACCAGCACGCAAAAAATTTTCAACTTCTGCTTTGATGGCAGCGGCTTTCTTTGGATGAACAGGACAAAGCTATTGACGCACCGGTTTGACATCAGGATACATATTAATAGTCTGTTCAACTATACTAGTACCTATGTCTAGTATTTCTTTGTAAGACCAACCAAATACATCACAAAATTCACGAAATAGAGAGCGATATGATTCAAGTTCTGATGGAGAACAAGATACACCAACATGAATATTCTCTATAATTACATGTTTGGTCAAAATATCAATAGAAATATTTTCTTCAATATTTGACAGATTTCTCACAGAATCAATTGCATTAATGAGAAAAGAATTAGAAAAGAAATTTTTGATGGATGGGTGATATAGCTCACTAAGATTATTTTATTCATAATCAGGAAGATGGGA
Organism: Pinus albicaulis; assembly: GCA_034641835.2. Classification (NCBI taxonomy): domain Eukaryota; kingdom Viridiplantae; phylum Streptophyta; class Pinopsida; order Pinales; family Pinaceae; genus Pinus; species Pinus albicaulis. The sequence goes on along the minus strand of CM076575.1, from coordinate 1,328,802,402 downwards.
ATGATGATGATAATCTTCCCATGGTTCTCCCTCTGACATCATGGCTTCCAAAATAATCTCATCTGTGAAGAACATTGAAGAAAATGGATCAGATGGAGTACCCAAATCTAAGGAACGATCAAACCAAACACTCGACGACGCTAATTTTGGATTTTCCACCCAAGCCAGATAGATTGATTGCTATGCCAGCTTAATAGGGCTGGGCGGCAGAAACTCATCCAACATAGAAAGATTAGAATCACCCGTAATCTTCCTTAAGCCAGATAGAGCGGAAGAGATCATGTAGCAGGTCTCTATACTTGCAATTTTTTCCGACATCACAGGCGGCAGTAATTCAAAGGTTCCATGAAAGTGGAATCCTTTAAGAGTCCTACACCAATGTTCTGAAGTTTTAATTGGGTTATGTGAATGAACATAACACTTCCAGTTACCTACGAAGCAGTGGCAAAGAAGGATAGTTGATTAATGACTGTAATTGTACGTTTATGTAGAAAGTAAATCATTCTGAAATATGTAGAAACAATAGCAGTCATCGCATATACCCATGGCCTTCCAAGTAAAATATCATAGTCAGGGGGTCTGTCAACAACCTCAAGATCAATATTCATTGTTTTGTCCCCTTGTTCAACATGCAGGTTATTAATAATACCACAAGATTTATATGTACATCCATCGAATGCCTTCAACGTCATTGATGATTGTGATAAGCATGATGAGCCAAGTGAATTTCAACAGTTTAGAGACATAATGCATGTAGATTCTCCCTCATCAATAATAGTGCAATGAACAAGGTGATTGAGAACATTTACTTTTATGGAGAATGCCAGTTTTGCTGGTAGTTGTGGCTCATAGCCCATATGATTAAAGCTGACAAGATTAGAATCAGTCAGATCAATTCCACCAATAGCCAACAATAAAGCCTGTTTTTGGGAGGGACAATTTTGTAGTACCTCAAGAGCAGACATAGATGAAGGGGATTGAGCAAAATCTTCAACTATATTATAATTTTGTGCAACTCCTGCTCGAGGATTATATGTCAATTTTTGAATTACTCCCTCTGGTGGCTTGATTTTCAATTCAGGAATAGTTGTAGACGGTACTGATTTTGTAGATGGATTCATTGCCGAGGTAGTAGGTTGATCAATGGCCATTCAGTTGATATGTATAACCAGGTTGCGGTTGTGACATTCCATAAAATGGTAAACCAGCTTGTTAAAATGATTCCAGATATAGGTTGTTGTAAATTAACAAAAGGATTTGGAGTCTATGGACCCAAAATTTGATGGTATTGAGTTCAAGGACCCGCTTGATAAGGTTGATGTACAAAATTTTGATTCTGTAATAGGGGTAAATATGTAGTAACAAGTGGTAATGAAGTGGGTGTAATAGGTTGAACCGATTGATACGAGTGTACAACCATTTGTGGTTGGATAGGAAGAGTGGGTTTCCATTGACAAACATTTGTTTCAACATTAGATTGACCAAATAGTGACAAAGTACTGTCATATTGGGTGACCAAAGGTTTCCCCCCAGCATGAGGAGGATAACAAGATGGAAAATATTTCTCCCCAAATGCTGGGAGTCCAGTTGATATGGTACTTGAAGGAATTGACCCAGAAGGACTGGCTTGATATTGCCCCGATGATGTGTATAATGAATCAAGTCATTCAGTACTTACGATAGGATTACCTGTTAAAATACCAAAATATTACATTGGTAAAGTCCATGGATTTGAGGATGCACCAGAGAAAATTCCAGATAATGATTTGTAACCTGATGGGACCATAGGGCCACCATGAAAATATGACTCTGGTGAAGTTGTAAACATCGATGGGGTAGCTAAGGCAGGAGATGACGTAATTGGAATAGATGGACCAACTGAAGATGTGGGTTCAGTCATGGTTACTTAACCAAATGTATACCCTTTTGAATCGATGAAAATTTGAAAAAGAGCAGGATCAACAAAAGCAGATGGTGTTGATTGAGAAAAACACTCGTACAGGAACAGGTCCTCCCCAAAATGGGTTGGAGTTAATGGTGTACCATCTTGTGGGATTTCTTCAACCACAATTAAACCAGGTGGAAGTATTTCACTGTCAGGCCCAAAGTATATTTCAGGTGGTTGACTATGTGATATGGGAGATTCAATAGCTATAGAAATTTGTGGGATGACCAAGGTAGGAACAACTTCCGGTTCTTTGACTTCAGGGGTCAAATGTTCTGGAAAAGAAGAGACATTCTCTAGATCAATTTTTGGTTGAACAACGTCGGGTCCGGGAGGTATGGTCTCACTAATTGGATGGATCTTGACCACGTGTAGCTGTGAAGACTCCGTTTCGACAACAGTAGACGAACCAGGATGTGTAGAAACAACTTGAGCTAACTCTAGTTTATGGGAAAATGATGTTTCACCAGAGGTATGAATTGTACTTGATTCTGCAGATCGTGATCACCTTCGTCTACCAAAAGTAACTTCTAGTGGTAAAGGTGGTTTTAACGCAAGTCTACACGAAGGATGGGGGAAAGTATTTTGTTCTTCCATGATTTCTGATTTATTTTAACCAAAAACAAATAAACAAAATAAAAGGGTAATGCTAGGTGAAAGGGTTTACCAAGAAACTATGAACTGCAAAATACCTCCTGGAGAACCAAGAAGTACAGGCAGACAATCTCCCTGAATGTTGTGTTCAGTGTATCACAATTTACAAGGCGGCCGACTGGGTTCACTATGGATGGATAGCACCTAAAATTTTTCCTCCCAAATATACTAGAAGGTATGTGGATGCCCAAGTCCATATTAGCGTTGTCTGATGTGAAACTGCACAGTGAGAGAACCCCTTTATACTTATCGTACTGTAACACCGCCCGATATACCCGAAATTATGTGGACGAGCTACGATATACTTACATACGTGGAGTGAGGTATCACACTCAGAATGCATCATAGACAAGTTAACGACAACTGCTATGTTTAACGATGTCGGAACATGTCTCTAGCCTATACCTTCTAAAGGTTATTGTTATGGTTCCAATGCTTTGTTAGGTAAATTGAGATTAATTTTATGTTGATCTTGCTTAACAATTTTCCTTTAAAAGGTTCACCGTGATGATGTATTGGAAAATTCCTAAAATGCAACTAAGAATGATAGGAAATCTTTCACTTTAGTTTTTCAATGAAAATCCTAACTACTAGAGGGAAAGAGCAAACAGTTTGTGAGCAAACAAATCAAAAAACACAAAATAAATGCAGATTTCCTAATTGTTCCTTTTGCAAAGCACATAAAATCCTAAATGCAAATGCATATTTTTCTTTTTAGTTCCTTTAATGTTATGAATGTAGAAAAGAAAGTAAGTGCACTAAATCAACAAAAATCAAATGCCTTTTAATTTTCAGAAATGAGGAATACAAACAACAATTTCTCTTTTTGAAGGAAAAATGAGGAATGAAAGAAAAATTTCTCCTATCAGGAAACAAATATTTTACGACAATTTCCTTTTTAAAAAGAAAATGGATCTAATGCAATAATAAAAATACTTTGAAATAAACTTGGAAATCATAAAAACAATGCTTAAATAAACATTGAACAAATTTTATTTCAAAGGAGGAAGAAATATATATATTCACTCGTCAGTATGAGGTTCAAACTTTTCAAAACATACTAGCAAACAAAACAAATAAATTTGCAAAGAAAAATTCAAGGGAATCTGTATGATTTCAGGAGGCAACACAATCTGTAAGGGGCTACAGTGCTCTGCAATGTAGGCCTGAAAGGGAGACAGTGCTATGACAGTGCTATGCAAAGCACTGTGTCCTGTCCAAGAGTGCGTTGGGTGCAGTATATAAGGAAAACACCATTGTTTAACACACTTATTTTTCAAATTAAGATTTCAAAAAGTTTGAAATAACAAATACTATGTGGATAAACAAAGCAAATCAAAGGTTAAAAAACCTAGAACTAAGAGAAGTTTTCTCTAGTGGATTCACCAACTTGTTGGATAGAATTATGAATTACGGATAAAACACGCTTCCCTAGATAGGTGATAATCTAGAACAATAGATTAAAGACTATACAACTACTTTTCCTAACTCAGAGCAGACACAAAGAAAGGATTATAGGCTTACTTGTAATCCAAGAACTTCTAAATGGCTCCTTCTGTCACTTCCGTTGTAGCTTCAAATTCAAGCGGTTTTGGGAAAAATTCTTCCTACAATGAAGAACACTAAAATGGCAGAAGATAGCAATAATACATATGTCTATTCAAGTTATTTAGTTAAATCAGTAAATCATAAACCATATACATCAACTAAGATCTTACAATATGGAAAATCAAAGCCAATACAGATGCATATAGGGAAAAGTCAGTTGTATTCTTTATTGATGATAGAATGAGAGGTTACAACCTAGTGACTAATTTGAGGTAACCATTCCAACAACATTTCTATCCCCATCACAGTATCAATCTCTCCAGTAGCTGTTACACAAAACTAACTCTCAATTGAAAATCCACTAGCATTTCTCTACTCAAATTCTTCCTCATCAAACACACAGATATATGCTCAATTTATAGAGAGGCTGAGGTAGTTTTATAATCAATGACTTTCCAATAATAGGCAAGACATGTTCCCAATATTGTAGAGGTCAAATGGATATTTAGATTCAAACTTAACACATGTGAACTCTTCTAGAAGGCACTGGCCAAGTTGAGATTCTGGAACAATGAGAATTTTGCTCGCAATGTGACCAACACTCAAATAGATGTCGGGAACTGCTTTGCAGAGCAGCCTTGCATGGGGCTACCTGCATATGCAACACACTTAGTCCCCTTAGAGGCAGCGTTGGTGAGCTCTCATATGATATATAATAAACTTCAAACCATGGAAACCTTTGATTGATGAAAGTCATGCTTGATTTGTCTTGTTCTTGTCTTAGGGCATGTAGAAACTTGAAATGATAGGGGATGATAGACCCTTAGTCATTGGTCCTGGAGATGATACCCAGTTAACCAGGTCATTGGGAATGATGCCCAAATTGAACTATAACACCTGTGCTACTATACCTAGCCTAATATCTCATTGATCTAGTCATATTTCCTGAGATCCATTGGAGAGAGCCCTCTCATGCCTAGTAGGGATATCTAATTGGAAAAATATTGGTTTGTGGTGATCTTTGCTGGTCTCTTCTCAGCCTCAGAGATCCGGTGGAGTGATAACATCTTAGTGACCATACTGGGGAAGAAAGTGACAAATATTCCCTGGGACAGAAATCATCAAAATTTATATCTGGTTTTTGATGGTGGACATCGGTCTGATTCATATGAAGGCTGAATCATTCACCTAGCGACTCCAGTATCAAAAAATCCAAGGTTCATAATTTTCATGGCGACTCTGCTTTTCAAGAACTGGTAATTTGAATAGATTTCTTGGTGACTTGAATTTTATCGAGATGAATTCTACAGCAAGAAAAAATCCCAGGTATGATCTTATGGATCGTTCTCAAATCCGTGGATTTCCAAATCCTATGCCTTATGTTGACTGGTTTACACATCTTCCCATATTCAGAGATGAAAATAAACATGATGCTGATTTGCATTTAGTAAAGTTTCATGTACATGTATATAGACTAAGAGTTGAGTTTCCTGAAGACTGTCCCATGAATTTTTTTATGGATACTCTTGAAGATAAATCTCGGGTATGGTATGAAGGGCTACTTGAAGGAAGCTTATGTTATTTTAAAGATTTCCATAAGATGTTTTCTAAAGTTTTTGTGAAGTCTAATATTTATTTATCTCTCTTACACAGTTGTTTTGATTATAGTGAAGGTTTTATTGCATATCTTGAGGGTATTGATGATATCAAATGCATGATTTATGGAGAGATCATTGAAGCCTTCTATGATTTCTCCCTTCAACAACAATCTGAAGAAGCTAGTCACTTTGATAGACAAGATCATATTCAGCATATAGTAGCTTCCCCTTTGCTTGAAGATGAAATACTTTTGCATCTTGATAGTCAAATGAAACCACAAGAAATAAATCAGCAGTTTGATGAAAATTTGTATGCTCCTTTTCTTGGTATTAAAGAAGATATTAAACATCCTTGTGAATATTTAGGAGGGAAAGAAGACAATTACTATTTCATCCTAAGAAAGCAAAGAGTACTTTATCGTTTAACTGAAGAATACATAAATTAGATTCTGGTTCACAACCATATTCTCATCTTTAAAGAATAATGATGGTTAAACGCCTTTCCTGTTCTAAGACAGAAGAGGGGAGAAGTGATAAAGGACAAGTTGTTTTAGAGTCCCTTGCAGATACAAATATTTCTCAAGGTTCAGAAAATGAAAAGTCTACTGTTGAAAATGAGTTTGTACTGGATCCCATAGATGTGGACACTTATGCTATTAAAAATATTATGGAGGATCCTTTTGCTAATTTGTTACATCCATATGGGAATAATGCTTACTCATCTCCTTTTTTTGATCCACAAAAGGTAATGATTCATGATTTTCAAGACCCCTTGGGTAATATTTTGCAATAATTGGAGAAGATGAATGTTTTCTTGTTTGTTAGCATAAGTCTTGGTTTTAGTTTTTATTATGAGTTGCCTACATATACGTCATTTTTCATGCTCGAGGAAAGTGAGAGCATCATTTCAGTAAGTAGCCATCTGTTGATTGGTTACACTAGAAGGATCATTTCATCTAATCAACAATTGTGCAACATATTCGAGTAGGTTGGTATCATTTCGGTTTGATATGATTTTGTTTTCAATAGAAAGTTTCCTTCAATTTCAGTTTTCTGCAAAGTGTGAAGCGGAGAATCACTGAGGCTTGGAGCCCAAGGTGAAGGCCATAAAATTTGAATGGTTTTATGTTTTTTTCAAAAAATTTTGAGTCATTTTTGAGTCAGTCTTGAGTCAATTTATTATATCAATATTTCAGTATTCAGTTTGTTTTTAAGCTTTTGACTCCATGCCCAATGGATATGTTACTTGGTCTATAGTATTTTTTACACCTCCAAGGAGCTTTCATCTCCCAGCTACAGATAATGTTAATGTCATAATTTTCATCCTACCACCAGTGATCAAAAAAATCTATTTTCATATCATATTAAGGTTCAATTCTAAAAAAAATTTCATTCCATTATGTCATCATGCAAAAAATTTGGTCACTAATTAGGGTATTTAGATCATTACTACTCCTTTCACCTCCATGGTCAATGGACATCATCATGGTAATCTAATTCATTGTTGAAAGAGTCCCATAGTCATCATGGTCGTCATTCAACTCATTCTTCCATGTTGTGTCATCATTAGGTCATAAAGTCAAAATCATGAAAATTGGTCATTTCACCATCAAATTCATCTTTTGAAGGAGTAGTAATAGTCAAATATTTTCAAAAAAGGTTATATAAGCATGTTTTTATCTTAATTATGATGTATTATATGCAACTAAGTTCTAAGGCTCCAATTCAAATAAGAATGTGAAAGTACATGGTGGGTCCACTACACCACCAAAGGAGAAAATTGATTTTTAAAGCTACAAAGAAACTAAAGATCAAGTTCATTTTCTAATTCCACATTAAAGAGACATATATATACCAATAAAAATCACTCCCACTCTCACGAAGGCCATTTCATGCCATCAAAAGACAAGTTTTCCTCTTATGCTGCGCTTTTGCCAAAGGGAGTTGTGTTTTCCCAAGGGTACTCAAATCATCATTACAGAAGGTTGCTTCAACAATTTGAGGTTCCAAACTATCATTTCGAAGTAATTGGTTGTGTTTTTACCATATTTGTCTCTCATTTATGCTTGGAAAGCTCATTTCCCTCTCTTAGGGTTTTGAGGGAATTATTCTTGGTTTTATGACTTCCAAGGTTAAATCATCAACAAAACTTGTATCTTGATTCTCTTACACCTTCCCATATTTTTAATATAGCTTCATAAACATTTCCCATCACTCCTATCCCTCAAAATCATCATTTTTCCACAAACCCTAGCCAATCGCTACAATTTAACCTTTTCTAGACCAGGCCTATGTTTTTTCCTTTTGGACACCTTCCCCTCACCCAATCCTTGAAATTACGCTTTCCCCTACTTCCTAATATCCCTTCCTACCTCAAAAATTTTTCATGAGAATTTAGAAGCCCCTTATCCCCTTTATTTGCTTCCATTGTTATAAATATCTCTAATCCCCTGTTTTTCCTACATTAAACCCTAATTTTCTCTCCCATTGAGCTAGGGTATTCTATGGGATCATAGACATATGAGTATAGGAGGCATAAGGGAATTCATATCACCAAGTATGAGGTCATTTAAGCTCATAAAAATCATGTCTCCATCATTTTTCAAGAAGTCATTCCAAGGGACAAATCATTTGCTACACACAGGTCCAGTTTTGCTTCAAAGTATATTTTTGACCAAATGGAGATAAATTTCAAAACAATGAAAGAGGTTTTGGTTAATAAAGAACCAATGAAGAAAAAAATACTTATGTTTTTACACATGTGTTATGGTTTGGGAGGAATGCTAAAAATATAGTTTCTACAGGAGAGGTGCTGCACTTCTAGGGTAGTCTTGGGAAAATCAACTTTTCTCCCTAATGCACTGTCCAAATGACTTGCTTGATGAGTCAAATTTCAAATATATAGAAATATGTTCAATGCGATATCATGAGATCAAGTTGGAGTTTGGAAAGTCATCCAAAATTGAGCTATAAGATGGAGATCTAGTTTTTCCAAAGGGTGTTGCGCTTTTGCCAAGGGCGATGCGCTTCTTCCTAGGGCACTACACTTTTTAGAAGCCTCTAACGGAACAATGGTCACCACCATTGGATTCACAAGGTCCTCTACATCACATTTTAACTATTGGAACATCAAATTTGGAAATTTTGACAGGGTGAAATGGCCGAAAACATCTAACAAAATCACCTTTCGGCGTCATTTTTCAGGATGGCACTGTGCTTCTGACCAGTCTTGGGAGATTTCCGTTTTTAGGGCCTTAACTTCATCATTTTTAGAACTTAAGGGAATTTTTGGAAACTAGATAGGATCATATTTGCAATGAGCTATCATTATCCAAATTTAGACTTCAAGAAGGCCTCCAAAGCTCACCTTGAAGTTGGCGTTGCGCTTCTACTTCAGGAGCTGTGCTTTTGCTAGTTGCTTGATATTTTCAATTTTTTCCAAATTTTCCAGTTGGTGATAGAATTTATGAGTTTTAACTGATGTAATTCATCCATGTAAATGTAATTATGTCCTAAATAGTTACTAGAGGCTAGATACATTAGGTAAAAGTGTATTTTTGGATTAATGAATCAGTTTCACTAATGATAGTGATGAGTTTGTTGGCCTCCCTAGTCTTTGGGTTTGCAATTGAGCACTTTGTGGATCATATCAACAAGTCAGGGATTCAACCTCTGAGCTTGGGAGAATCATTTTTGGTCTATATTATTCACTTATTTTCTCATGTAAATGGTTGGATGTTGTTGGATTGAACTTGAAACACTTTTTGTAATCAAAATTTTGTCTAATAATAACAAACAGAGTTACAACTATATTGATGGAATTCATGTGGCAAATTATTTGGCATTGTTTCTTCTCTTGTTATGAAAATGTGTGAATGTATTTTTGTTCATATTCATTCCATTTCTAAATGTAAATGTTTCCTAAGTCAGAAAGACAGAATTCACTAAGTTTATGTTATGTTTCGGAGGGATATTTATAGTTTGTTTCATTTTCTTCTTAGTAGAAAATAATTCATAGCCCTTATGCTCTTTTATCAAACCCTATCAGTCTGAATCATCTCATCAAATAACCTCTTGTGTTGAATTGTTTACCTACCTTGCTCGATCAGATCCCTACAATTCTGATCCTTGTTTTCCCTTACCTAATTTATTCCCTATCCTATTCACCATCCAACACCTAATAATTGAATCAATCAAACCCCTCTGCTAATATAAGTAGCATAATATCTCATTTATCTAGTCATCTTGGTTGATATCCATTGGAGAGAGCCATCTCCTACCTAGTAGGTATAACTACTTGGAAAAATATTGGTTTGCGGTTACCTTTGTTGGTTTATTCTAAGTGTCGAAGATCCGGTGGAGTGATAACAATCTCAACCGTAGGTGATTTTGAAATATGTGATTTCCTACTAGAAGAGCCAACCTCCTTTGGTTGTATTAATGTTGTGCTATAAACAATAGGTGGAATAGTAACTGAAGCTGGTGCTACTTTCTCAATGAAAACTTTCGAGGTCATATTGTGTGCTGAGAGCTGGTGAAAATAATCATCTTAACCAAACCATGGTGAAATAGAGTGGGATGAGGATTTCTACATTTTTTTTGTACTTTTTCTGCTAAATTGAACAAACTCCTTAATAGATAATTTGAAAAATTGAGAGATTTGGTAGTTATGATGTACATTAGTGACCTTACATGGTATTGGTACAATATTGAAAATCTTGCCTCACATGTAAAATATTTCATGAGCTGTACTGCTTTAACCTTGTAAAAACATTCTAAAATTAAAGATAAAAAATAAAAAGAGTGAGAGCAGAAATATAAAATAAATATAGAGACATGCATCTTAGGATCCAAAAAAAATCGGGACTACCAACTTGATTTTGTATATTCCCTTTAAGAAATATAAACACATAGCATATAAATTCCAGCATCTATAATCCAATCCATTAGCCCCGGATTAGAACATAACCATAGTTCCCTTGACCGTATCTACAAAATACTAGGGGCCGAAAACCGTCATGCCCCAAAACCATGTGCAAACCCATGCACAAAACCATGGGTGGGTCTGCCCACCAAAAAATAGGGTCCATTTTTTTTTTCTTGGGCCGCCTCTAGATCTCGTGTAGGGGCCACCCACCCACCACAACCCCTCGGATAGGGGTTGTTGCCCCCCGCCTGCTGGGGCCCATACAACCAACAGGGTGGCTCTCACCCCCATGATCCCCCCACGTGCAGTGACTATTCATCGAAAGAACAGCACATGGGCTCACCATCCAAATGTTGCCTTCTTCCGCAAGTGGCCACAAGAGAGATTAGTCATTTGGCCAATTCTTCAACACCCATTGTTTCTCTACACCAAGAGAACTTCTGAGTGCTCACAGACTTCGTCAATGCATCTGCAACATTCTTTAAAGTGTCCACCTTTACCAGCAACACCCTTTTAGCCTCAACCATATCTCTAACAAAGTGATATTGAACATCAATGTGATTTGTACTTAAAGATGCTACCATGCTGGGTCTTATGATTCTACTGGACTGGCAAACCAAAACAGGACAAGGCACTGAAACTAAGCTTTAGAGCTCAAGGATCTAGCTCTTCCTACTCGAGAGGGATCTTCAATATGTTTTTAAGGATATAGCTTGATGATTTTAAGAGGGTTGATTTAGGATAGTTATGAAGTGCAAATTTGTTTGTTTGTTGCTGGACATAGATGATTGAAAGATAGATAGAGTGAAATCTACATGCCATTGGGAAATGGAGTCATATGGGAGTCTAAATAGTTCCAATTGATGAATTAGAACTAAAGGGAAAATATAACTTAGTCAATGGACTGGGATCATATAGGATGAGATGAAATACTGAAGATTTGGATGGGAAAACTAAAGTTTCTAAGTATCGTTAAGACTCCTTAATCATGTATACCTTTCAAACTAAGGGAATTGCAACACTATCTAAACATAAAGGAATATTCAATAGCCAGGGCTAACCATGAATTCTACCAACATGCTTTATGCAGATAACATAAACAAGAAAAACTTTCAAGTAAGACAAAGAAGAAGAGGAACGCTCTGTTTCTTCTAATTGTTTCACTTAAAGGAGTTATAAAACATATAAGAAATACAACTAATTGCATTCATAAAAGGGGGAACACCCAGGCATCTAAGACTGCAATTATAAAGACCTTAAAATATGACTATCTCAGCAAAAACACAGGGTAATATTAGAACAAATCCTCCCTTCCAAGCTGCAGAAAATAGCGTTTGAAGGATGTTTTCAGAGATAGCTTTCAAGAGGCAGTAAGCAGGCAGGGAAAACCATAATTCAACCTTGACACCAACTATTTGAACTATTCTGAAATGAAAAAGTTTAAGGGGCTAAAATCAATCAAACTACTCAATAAAACCTTCAGAAGATGAAAACATAAAGGCAATGAAGAGTGAACAGGCCTAAGGTGCTTCTAGGAGACATTTCTTAGCCTAAGATTTTTACTCTACTGCAAGAAAAGCATAATGGAACAAAGCGAAAAATAGGAAATAAAATTAACAAATAGGGAGTACTTCACCAAAACCAGGTTCAGGGATCCAATGATCTAGCCTCCTTCATCAACAGAAAAGAAAAGACATCCACACTTCTTCAAAACATCAATCCTTCTTCAGAGCATTAGTCTATGTATTACTTCAGAATTCATCAAATGCCAACTTTTACAATGACAATTCGAACAGGATTTATAGGTGAATGGGGACGAGAGGTGACAGAGATGGTCTTAATGGTTAATTAAAACAGAGGATAAAAGCATTCAAATGCCCATTATGTGTCATAAATATTACATCAATTTCTTGCCCATGCTAGTAGTTCTTGTAGACCTTGAGGCCTAATTTCCAGGATCGTAATAACTCCAAAGAGTATCTTTGTGGAGAAGTCTTCTGCCTACTCCGGTTCTGTCTTTTCTTCTGGTACAAGTAAAGTCGACAGTATGGGTTTTGAGACCACCCATACCTTTACAATAACTATTCTAACAGTTTAAAATATATTCTTTTGTGTAATAAGTGTTGATTGGTCTTTGTAGGTGGAAAATAGGCTACAGGTGGCTATAGATATTTTTAGGGAATAACTGCTCTCTGTTGATGTTTTCGAGGCTGTTTTTAGCCTAACTTTCTTTAATTTTAGCATTCAAAATGTGTTTAAGGCTTGATTTTTCTTTTGACCTTTATAATTCATTATGCTGCCTTTATCACTTCACTGATTAATTTAAACCTTTGTTCATCTATTTTTTACTGTATTTTATCCTTTAATCTCTATTTAAGCTTTAATCTTCTGTTCTTCAGTCTTCAATGTTTTCTTCCCTTCTTCTGTGTGTAGGAGACTTTTGGCACACTAGAGGGTTCCATTACTTCGACCAATGTTCATGAGACATTGATCCAATTACGAAATCAAACTCTTTGATCTCCCTTTCTGTGTGATTCTACCTCGAGGATCGTCACCCTGAGGTTTTATGCCACTTAGGTGACTGTGGGAGGGCCTGTATATTTCAGGGTGCTATTTAACCTGAAAAATTTAAAACAAAAACATTAAAAAATCTTATGTTTGTGTGGTTTAGACTGTGTTTGGAGTCTATATGGAGGGTTCGGGAAAAATTTCAGAGGAGGGAGAATGTGCGGAGGAAGAAATCCATGGCAGAATAATGCAAATGGAGGAAATATTTGAAATAGGGCACGAAAATGAGAAGGGGAGGTTTTGTAGAAAACCAGAGGTGGTTTTTGCGTGTGGGCTAAGTGGTAAGTGGTTTTAGTCATTATGGACACGATATGGTTGATTGGATGACACATGTCCACCCCAATACTGCTTGTTTTGCGTTGATTTTGCGTGTTAAATCGTTTCGACGAGATGCGTGCAAAAATGATCGTGGGTTGTCAGATATGGGAGCTCCAGATCTACGGTGGAGAATGGAGTGCGATGGGGGAAAACTACTCGGTGGAAGGGGATGGTGGAGGACATTTGGCACACAACGATTGGACGACGGGAGGAAAGTGGAAGGTGGGCCAGCGGGGTGCTTATCAGTGGGATCTGCGGCAACCATTAGATCGGTCGAGATATACGGTGGAGATATAATATGGGGGAATGAATGAATAGGTTAGATGATCAGGAGGATGTTTCAATGGGAGGAGGGAATGAGCACCATTGGATCGGATAGATTGACGGTCAAGATCTGTCGCGAAGGGGGTGAATAGAAAGGGTTGGAATTTTGAAAATAAAAAGGGAAGGGGACTTAAAAGGTAGAGAATAGTCATGTGGGGGAGAGGAAGGACTGAGAGCTAAGGTGGAAAAGGCTAGGGACCTAGCGCCTAGTTATAGGTGTTGGGTCATATGAAGAAAAGGGCGGAGGGTTTAAGCCTAAAAAGGGCTTAAGGCCTGCTTTTTTCAATAGGTGGATATAAGGCTAAAAGAGGGTTTTTTAGGCCTTTTAAGGTTCTGATAGGTAAAAATGGTGTTTTTAAGCCAAACCAAGTATTTTCATGGTTAGAAAAGGGGTTTTTAAGAAAATTATAAAGGTGAAATGATGGAGAAAATGGTTGAAAACAGTCTCTTTTATAACAGCAGGGCTTTTTTGAGGATTTTTAAATGAAGATTATCAATGGAATGGATTTCTTGAGGATAAAGAACACAAAGAGGCTTCAATAAGTCACATATTTTGCATGAAATTTATTTCTTGAAGACTGCAAACTGATTCTAGCCATCATTAGGTATAACAAAAATTATAGATGGCTAACAGTGGCTCCACTTGGGGAGGACAACTTTCTCTTTAGGTGTCCAGAACCTTAGTTTATTAATCTCTAGCTTTCAGCAGACCAGTGCCTTATCCATTGGGCACAATTTCTTTGTTTTCTTGCTGAAATTCTGTGCATTTTGATAATTCTTCCAATGACTTGCATCATGAAATTTCTTTAAACCACATCTCTACCTACCCAAAACTACTTGGACTGGCATCTCTTTTACATATTATTTTTGAAAACAGAAAGATAAAACTATCTAATGCTACCCTTATTTCTTCCAAGAGTCCAGATTAAACAGTTGGACTGTAAATATTCTCTACCTAATCTACAATCTTTCAAGATTAATTTGTTTGATAGATCTACATTCTCTACATTCTAAAACAGAAATTTAATCACAGACAAACTAGGATTAAATAGTCTGATTTATTGTAGTGTCTATGGCATAAGAGACAAGGTGCACATAGACTTTTATTTGCAGAAAATTAAAACAAAACTATGAAGGCGTAATATCTGAGAATAGTAAGCATCCTTCCCTTATTTTTTAGCTCTAATTTTGATCCTTTTGAGCTATCCTCTTCTTCTTTACCTGGTTCAAGTTTTCAGCATGTTAGAACCAGTCTTCTTTGTATCTTTGGCTCAGGTTTGGATCTGATTAGAGCAATTCTTTTTGTGATTTCTTTGTTCAGGTTTTGAGCTAATTTGAACCATTCTCTCTATCCTAATCTATTCTAGTGATAAGCCAATATTTAATAGTTTGGCATATATTCTTCACTAACCTATCAACAGTAAATTGAAATCTATCTAGTCATGATTAGGCTGTATGACTAAATAGCAGTGTTTTCTTTTAGTAGTGGCATTTAAGCATGCACACTTTCAGATTTTTTTTTTTTGGTATGGGGTTGTACCTTTCTTCTTTTTCTAATCTACCCTCTTTTTCTTTTCTATTTTTTTTGTATTTTTTCAATTTTTCTTTCAAAGCAAAAACAAAAAACTGACTAAATGCTCACAGGCTAAGCTTTATTGACATTCCTACCTAACCTAATCTAACCTCGAAAATTTACATATTTAGCTGATGAAATCCATTTTCCAATATAGCCAATCAAGTAAATGCTTCCATGATTGGTCTTTTCTCATCTCCTTGAGCATGCTAGACAAACAGGGCCACTCCCATTTCCCTTGTTTTTTTGCAGCAGTGCTTAAAAATATTGTTGCTTTTGGTAATACACTTCTCTTAACAACTTTTATCCCTTCTTAAAATTTCTTCAAGATATGAGCATAGGGATATTGAAACAATGCCTGGTTATGAATATTTGGAAGATAGGTTTCAACCAGGCTTACTTTTTTCTCCACTGGATCAAGCTTAAGATTCTTTTCAGAAAGAAATTCTTCCTCATCTTCATTATCATCTGAACTAGAGGACTCATCATATATTGCAGTGCTATCCTCTTGTAGTCTTGGTATGATATGATTCAGTGGAATATAATCTATGAATATATCATCATATTCTTGAATAGGGGTATCTTTTATTACCTCAACCCTTTCAAGAGAGGGCTCCTTATCTTCAGCTTTCTCAAGAAATTCCTCTTTCTTCTCAACCTCATCATCAAAACTAATAGATTACTGACTCTCAATTATTTGAAAGATATTTCTGATGGATTGGATTGGTTGATTGCTGCTTTCAAGCTAATGATAGTGAAGTTCATGACACCAATCAACTGTTGGTTGCCTTGCATGATTAGTTTCTTCTTGAAGCTCATCATCATAATCAAACTGATCAAAATTGGAAAATAATTAGTATAGACAATCTCACCAATCAAGCATATTGGGTTATCAGTTTGTTTTTCTTTAAGCTGATCTACAAGTTTATTTTCTGGTTCAAGACAACAAGGTTCATTAGGTAGATGAGCAGAAGTGTTTTGTTCCAATGAAGGTCTGGAGGTTGGCTATTTGTTTAATATTTGATCAATCTCTTCTTCTGTCAAAAGAGGAGGAATTTTTATTTTTCTTTGGACAGAAGTACAACAGTCCTCTTTCTCTTGTGTTGACTTATTTTGAGGCTGGGTATCTTCTTGAACCTCTTCTAGTGAATCATTACTTATGCTTGCAAGGAAACTTTGAGAATTTTCTTCTATTTCCTAATCTTTCTCGCTCGTAAACAATTCTTCTTGATCTCTGTGACAGTCAATTTGAGGCTCATGTTTTGTTTCTGTTATAATGTCAGGATGCCACTCTCCTTTTAAAATATGAAATGAGTTATAACATAGAGGAAGATTCCCTACATGTGTTGTTTTTTGTTCTATTTCAGGTTCTTTTTTTCCTAGGGGGCTTATTGTTTCCTCAAAGCACTGCTCACTTTTTGCATTTTCATTTTGGTCGTAAATTTCTCTTAACAACGCAATACAAGATAAAGGTATGCTATGAGGACTCTCTTGACAACCTTCTTCATTTTTTTCTCTGTAACCTTGCTCATCATACATACTTTTCTTGTTGTATATGTCTTGTAATGGTTGAGTTTGTGTTTGATCAAGGAAAGTCATAGGTTGCTCTAGATAATCAACATCTGTATCGACCTCATGCCTTTCCAGTTTCTTATCAATTATGTACATTATTTTTCCAAATAGGTCCAATAATATGTTTAGTTTAGCTTCTCTGTCTATACCTGATTCCATGTTTGTTAATTATAAAGAGGTCAATTCATATTGTCAATCAGTTCAGAGTCTTCTACCAGTGGAATCATTAGGTCTTTTGGAGGTTGTGGAGTTTCCAGGTGGAAGATTTGAAATTTTCTATCCACCAATAGTATGATTGGGTTTACTCACTACATTCCCAAGGGAGACTTCAAGGACTAGTGGAGTAATAGGCCTACTGGAGGCCAACGGAGTTGGCAGGTGGAAATTTTTAGCTATTTTGGAGGTAAAATATTCTATGGTCCACCACCAATGTCTATTATGAAACCAATCTAAAATGTTTTTGGGGTCTTCTGAGTTTCTATGGTTATTGAAGGACTTAGTGAGTCTACAAGAGTTTTCTAGGCTATTATGTACTCAGATTTCCCACCATGATCACCAAAATGTTGGGGTCCTGTGATTTGGCTTATTAGCAAACCAAATGACAAGGCAACATTCAAACCAAGCTTTAGAGCTCAAGGATCTAGCCTTCCTAGTCTTAGAGAGGGATATCTCAATATGTTTGTAAGGATATAACTTGATGATTTTAAGAGGTTGATTTTAGGCTAGTTATGAAATGAAAATTTGTTTGTTTTTTGGTTGGACATAGATGATTAGGCAACATAGATAGAGTGTGGAAAACTACAAGCCATTGTAAAATGGAGTCATGTGGGAGTCTAAACAGTTTTGATTGATGAATTTAGGGAACCAGAGGGAAAATATAACTTAGTCAATGGATCTATGGGATCATATAGGTGGGATGAGATGAACATCAAGGATTTTGAAGGAAAAGTGAAGCTTTAAGGGTTGTTAAGACTCCTTAATCATGTATACCTTTCAAACTAAGGGACTTGCAACACTATATAAACATAAAGGAATATTCAATAGCCAGGGCTAACCATGAATTCTACCAACATGCTTTATGCAGTTAACATAGACAAGACAAACTTTCAAGTAAGAGAAAGAACAAAAGGAACACTCTGTTTATTCTAATTGTTTCACATAAAGGAGTTAGAGAACATATAAGAAACACAACTAATTGCATTCATAAAAGGGGGAACACCCAGGCATTTAAGACTGCAATTATAAAGACCTTCAAATATGACTATCTTAGAAAAAACAGAGGGTAAGATTAGAACAAATCCTTTCTTCCAAGCTACAGACAATAGCGTTTTAAGGATGTTTTCAGAGATAGCTTTCAAGATGCAGCAAGAAGGCAGGACAAACTATAATTCAACCTTCACACCAACTATTTGAACTATTCTGAAATTAACAAGCCTAAGGGTTTAAAGGCAGTCAAACTACTCAATAAAACCTTCAGCAGATGAAAACATAAAGGAAGTGAAGAGTAAACAGGCCTAAGGTGCTTCTAGGAGACATTTCTTAGCCTAAGCTTTTTACTCTACTACAAGCAAAGCATAATGGAAAAAAGAGAAAAATAAGAAATAACATTAACAAATAGAGAGTACTTCACCAAAATCAGGCACAGGGATCCAATGATCTAGCCTCCTTCATCAACAGAAAAGAAAATACATCCACACTTCTTCAAAACATCAGTCCTTATTCAAAGCAGTAGTCTATGTATTACTTCAGAATTCGTCAAATGCCAACTTTTACAATGAGAATTCGAATAGGATTTATAGGTGAATGGGGAGGAGAGGTGACAGAAATGGTCTTAATGGTTAATTAAAATAGAGGAGAAAAGCATTCGAATGCCCATTCTGTGTCATAAATATTACATTAATTTCTTGCCCATTCTAGTAGTTCTTGTAGACTTTGAGGCCTAATTGTCAGGTTGGTAATAACTCCGAAGAGTGTCTTTGTGGAGAAGCCTTTTGGCTGCTGCAGTTATGTATTTTCTTCTGGTACAAGTAAAGTGGACAATATGGGTTTTGAAACCACCCATACCTTTAAAATAATTGTTCTAATAGTTTAAAATATAATCTTTTGTGTAATAACTGTTGATTGGTCTTTGTAGGTGGAAAATAGGCTAAAGGTGGCTTTAGATTTTCTGAGGGAATAAATGCTCTCTATTGATGTTTTTGAGGTTGTTTTTAGCCTAAATTTATTTAATTTTAGCATTCAAACAGTGTTTAAGGCATGATTTTTCTTTTGGCCTTGTAATTCATCATGTTACCTTTATCACTTTACTGATTACTTTAAACCTTTGTTCATCTATTTTTTACTGTATTTTATCCTTGAATCTATGTTTAAGCTTTAATCTTCTATTCTTCAGTCTTCATTGTTTTCTTCTCTGGTTCTGTGTGCAAGAGACTTTTGGCGTGCTGGAGGGTTCTATTACTTCGACCAATGTTCATAAGACATTGATCCAATCACGAAATCAGACTCTTTGATCTCCCTTTCTGTGCGATTTTGCCTCAAGGATCATCACCCTGAGGTTTTATGCCACTTAGGTGACTGTGGGAGGACCTGTATATTTCAGGGCACTATTTAACCTACACAATTTAAAACAAAAAAATTAAAAAATCCCGTGTTGGTGTGGTTTAGATTGCGTTCGGAGTCTGTATGGAGGGTTTGGGAGAAATTTCAGAGGAGGGAGAATGTGCGGAGGAAGAAATCCATGGCAGAATAATGCAAATGAAGGAAATATTTGAAACAGGGCATGAAAATGAGAAGGGGAAGTTTTGAAGAAAACCAGAGGTGGTTTTCGCATGTGGGCTAAGTGGTAAGTGGTTTTAGTCATTATGGATGCGATATGGTTGATTGGATGACACCTGTCCACCCCAATACTGCATGTTTAGCGTTGATTTTGCATGTTAAATCGTTTCGGAAAGATGTGCTAAAACAATCATGGGCCATCATATCTAGGAGCTCTAGATCTACGGTGGAGAATGGAGCACGATGGGGGGGAACTTCTTGGTGGAAGGGGGTGGGGGAGGACAGGTGGCACACAACAATTGGATAGTGGGAGGAAAGTGGAAGGTGGGCCAGTGGGGTGTTTATCAGTGGGATCTGTGGCAACCGTTAGATCGGTCGAGATCTACGGTGGAGATCTAATATGGGAGAATGAATGAATAGGTTTGATGATCAGGAGGATGGTTGTTACACAAAAATTTTTTACTGTCCCTGCAATCCCTCATCCCGTACATTGGAGGACTATTCCCATGACTTGTGAACAGTAAAATGTCCTAAAAACACCTTGATGGCATCCTTCTGCATAAGGGCAATAATTCTCCTTCAGAACATTTCCTTTGAAAAACCCTAAAAACAGATGTTTTGGCCTTGGAGCGAGTATCCATTTCATCACTCGTGCCAACTTGGAAAAGTTACACTAGGCCCATGCCACTTGGTGCTTTGTCCCTGTGTCTCACTCGCGCCAAGCCCATTTGGGAATGTTTTTTTTTAAATAAATGGAAAATTTTTGGTTCTAACAACTTTAGAATGAATAATCAGAAAGAAGTTGGGTTGTTTGAATTCGGATCTCCTTGTTTAGGAAATGGTTTTCCACCTTTCATGGAACCTCCCTAAGAGATAGGACTCTATACCATGATTATAGGGATCCCAACTTCCCTTCCTCCCTCTATAAAAGCCTGCCCTCTCCATTAGCAAGCTAGCTGAACTTTTGGGAAGGAAATTATAGCTGAGTGACAATCAAGAGCAGAGCTAAGGAGAATCCTGTGAGAGAGAGAGTTTTTTCATATCCCTGATGAGCTTTGTGAGACACGTCCCGTTGGAATCCTTTCAAAGGAAGATCACGACGTCAGAGCACCGGTTGTAATCATTCTCTCATATCTTAATATACATGACTCTATTATTGGTTCCATGATTGTGTTTGTTCATTTTATAATGCAATTTCATTCGTTCCTCTCTAACTGATCGATAGTTATAAAGTGTGAAATATTACACTGCATGTTGCCTCTCTTCTTTGCATGTGTACAGTATCTAGATGTAGTGACCTGTGAACAGTAAAATGTCCTGAAAACACCTTGATGGCATCCTTTTGAATAAGGGAAAGAATTCTCCTTGAGAACATTTCCTCTAAAAAACCCTAAAAACAGATGTTTTGTCCTTGGCGCGAGTATCCAGTTCATCACTCGCGCTGACCTGGAAAAGTTACACTAGGCCCGCGCCACTTGGTGCTCTATCCTTGTGTCTCAACCACACCAAGCCTATTTGGGAATGTTTTTTAGAAATAAATGGTGAAATTTTGGTCCTAAAAAATTCATAATGAATCATTAGAAAGAATTTGGTCTTTTTGACTCCAGATCTCCTTGTTTAGGAAATGGTTTTCCACCTCTCATGGAGCCTTCCTAAGAAATAGGACTTTATCCCATGATTATAGGGATCCCAACTTCCCTTCCTCCCTCTATAAAATCCTACCCTCTCCATTTGCAAGCTAGCTGAACTTTTGGGAAGGAAATTATAGCTGAGTGATAATCAAGAGCAGAGCTAAGGAGAACCCTGTGAGAGAGAGAGTTTTGTCATATCCCTGATGAGCTTTGTGAGAAAAGTCCCATTGGAATCCTGTCGAAGGAAGATCATGATGTCAGAGCACTAGTTGTAATATTTCTCTCGTATCTTAATATACATGACTCTGTTATTGGTTCCATGATTGTGTTTGTCCATTATATAATGCAATTTCATTTATTCCTTTTTGACTGATCGATATTTATAAAGTGTGAAATAGTACGTTGCATGATGTATATCTGCTTTCCATGTGTACAGGTATCTGGATGCAGCGAGCTCACGGATCATGACCTGTCCATCTAAGAATGGAAGCACCACTTCTTCTTCGAAAATAGCAGCGAAGGAATCATGGTAAGCGATCTATCGCGATTCTATCTTTTGTAACTAGGAATCAATAGCTTTGCGTTTTTTTATTATTGCTAGACCCACTCGAGGGCTAGTGGGATCGCCTCTGTCCGCAGAGGGGATTTACCTCCACAACAATTTTGCGACTCCGTTGGGGAACATTGGGAGTTGGTCCTTCCTCCATTGGGTTATTTTTTGGCTTTTTGTTTGATTAGTCTGCTTTTTTGGTTCACCTTCCTTGGTGTTAAATCCCTATTCAGCCACTAGAAGACCAGATCTAGCCTATGTTCATTCATTTTCATAATTTTCTAGGGTAGACCTGATTGGCAGCCGAACGGTGCTAGCTTCTAGTTAGGCACCTGCGCCATTCCCTATTTGGTGCAGATTACAGTAAGATAGGCGTGCCAACCCTGGTAGGTTTTAGGGTTTGCATGTTTTTTGACTTTTTGAGCTTGATTTTTTGTCCTGGTTTGTTTTTTCTTATTGTTTGAGTTCTTTGAAGTCATTTTTTACTGTGTTTAGCTCTTGTCCTCCCGTTTTTTTCCCTTTTATATTAGTTTTTCATTTTAGCCCTAGGGCTTCTAGGTGCTTCAGTGTGCTGAGCCTCCCATGGGAGTTTTGGGTCTTTGCTTTCCCGATCAACTTTGTTTATACTTCTTTTCATTCATCTCGCTGAATCCAATTGATTCATTGCGTTTATTGAGTGATCTCATCGCCTTTTACCCATGATACACTGGACACAGCATTTGGGGAGATTACCTGCATGTATGTTAAGTCCTTGGTTGATTTCTCTTTCATTTTTACCAAGGTGTATATGGCAGTTCACGGATATCTGGTATACCCATTTACCTAGATTACCAAAGTAGTCATTTGATCCTTACTGACTCCTTAAATTTGAAATATCATCAAGCGCTTGTCCTTTCATGCTTGTTTCCAAACTGAAAGTGATAGAGTCATATTTTACTCATTTCTAGACTCTTAAAACATGAAACAGTAAAATTTCTAGTTTAAATGTGGTAAAATTAATCACCTTGTTACAGCTCAAAATACCTCCTCATCAGCTCAAAGGAGAAGGTAAATATGGAAGAAATACAAAGACTTAAACTAAACCTATTTCTGCCAAGGTAACACCTCACTATAACAACACAAGAGCGTTATAACACAACTGATCAGTGGAGAGGCCACGTTAGTGGCTAGGGAAACGCTATGTTTACACTAGAGGGCAGCGTTACCTGTGTTTTGAGTTTGGAACGGGAACAAACCATGAAGAATGATTTGAATTTCCAGCTTTTTCTCATAAGAGAGTCAGTACAAAAAGGAAACTGCAAAGCACTAATCTCTTATTGGGCCTTGCCATAAACAACTGAAATCTCAAAGAAGGAAAAAGCATGGAAGTTGAGGAAACATCTTGGTTTTTTCTATTCAGAACTGGTGGAAAGAGAAGGGAATTGATTTCTCTCTGCATCTCCTATAAAATGGAGTTGAAGGCTCTTGGTTTAAGGTCGAAGGATTGTCAAAGTTTTTGAATACTTGTGAAGTAGAGATCATTGTTGTACTGTGAAGGTCAAAGGTGAAAGAGGTTCATTGAGAACTTGTTGATCAAGACATCACTACTTTGAGAGATAGAGAGATTGGAAGGTTGAGGAGGGCTTGGTACAATTGATGGTTGTAATCCTCCTCTTTATAAATCAATAGAACTGTATCTTTTTTCTCCATTCTATGCGTTGATATTGTCATTGTTATTTAATCACTTATATAGCATGAGGTGAATGGATTAGATGTGCATAGTTTAAGTGTTTATTATATATTGAATTAATTGATAGGAAATATATGTTATGGTAGAGATTACACGGGTGCTTTAATTGATTACAGGGTCAACATTTGGAGTTGGTGAAGGAGAACTCTGGCTGGTCAAGACCTTGGGGCAAAGTTCATCATTAAAGTTGTGTTCTATTCCCAAAGGAATTCCAATGTTTTGGTATGGAGCGGCTTCTTTAGCTTGTTTAGCCTTATCTTGTTATGACAAACACTTCCACATTATGCTTGTCGGTGGACCAGTTATTCATATCTCTATTCTAGAGAAATCATGTTTTTAAGCTACGAGCATGAAAACGATGCACGACTCAAGAAGGCGATAATATATTTTTCGACATATGTTGTTGTTTCGGGTTTCCTCGGTCTTTCGATCTCTTTATCTCTAAACATTATAAAAGTATTTGGCCATCATCTTCGTCTTTGACCTCACACTTTAGGGGCATACATTTACAGCTCAAAATACCTCCTCATCAGCTCAAAGGAGAAGGTAAATATGGAAGAAATACAAAGACTTAAACTAAACCTATTTCTGCCAAGGTAACACCTCACTATAACAACACAAGAGCGTTATAACACAACTGATCAGTGGAGAGGCCACGTTAGTGGCTAGGGAAACGCTATGTTTACACTAGAGGGCAGCGTTACCTGTGTTTTGAGTTTGGAACGGGAACAAACCATGAAGAATGATTTGAATTTCCAGCTTTTTCTCATAAGAGAGTCAGTACAAAAAGGAAACTGCAAAGCACTAATCTCTTATTGGGCCTTGCCATAAACAACTGAAATCTCAAAGAAGGAAAAAGCATGGAAGTTGAGGAAACATCTTGGTTTTTTCTATTCAGAACTGGTGGAAAGAGAAGGGAATTGATTTCTCTCTGCATCTCCTATAAAATGGAGTTGAAGGCTCTTGGTTTAAGGTCGAAGGATTGTCAAAGTTTTTGAATACTTGTGAAGTAGAGATCATTGTTGTACTGTGAAGGTCAAAGGTGAAAGAGGTTCATTGAGAACTTGTTGATCAAGACATCACTACTTTGAGAGATAGAGAGATTGGAAGGTTGAGGAGGGCTTGGTACAATTGATGGTTGTAATCCTCCTCTTTATAAATCAATAGAACTGTATCTTTTTTCTCCATTCTATGCGTTGATATTGTCATTGTTATTTAATCACTTATATAGCATGAGGTGAATGGATTAGATGTGCATAGTTTAAGTGTTTATTATATATTGAATTAATTGATAGGAAATATATGTTATGGTAGAGATTACACGGGTGCTTTAATTGATTACAGGGTCAACATTTGGAGTTGGTGAAGGAGAACTCCTACTTCGCTACCTAGTGCTCTCTAAAAGACTTCAAGATCATTAAAGAGGTAATCTTCCATCTTATTCCATCAAGTTGTTTTAAGTTAATATGAACATGTATGTGCCTTCTTTGTGAACTATACAACTAATCTTACTGTCTGCCTCAGGCACCAGAAAGGCCTGAGAGGGATATTAGATAACCAAAAACCCAAGAATTTTACCCTATAGCAGAATTGGTGACTCTGCTGGGGATTTCCCCATATTTTCCAGAATATTTCTTTCTTCCTTTCTTATTTCCTCTGTTCACGGACCCTTCTAACCAGTATTTATGCCTAGTAGACATTTCAAAATCTCGTGAAGTTCAATCCTATTTCTGTTTGACCATCTGAAGAACTTTACCCTGGCTAATTCTACCTCTGTTGGTTTTCCAGTGCGTTATAACGCTGGTTCTGCTTAAATATAGTGTGTTAGTCTCTAGATTAATGTTGTATTTACTCAGAGACAGTGCGTTACTCAGCCAAAATTTGTTGTTCACCCCTATGATTGTGTTTTGGTTGCAGATTTGTTTGGCCATCAGTATCTTTCCTTGACTAAATCCCTGTGCTTGTTTACTAAGCTAGCATTTCTATTTGTTTTCTCTTGTTTTAAAAGTTAGTGTCAAAAGAATTTACTTTTTAGAGAAGAATTTTTTTTTATAGTTTTTCTGCATCTATTTGAGTTAATTCTGAAAATTTCAGTTCATAGACTGTTAATAAGAGGTAGATAGAAGTCTGAATCTTTGAAGTTGAACTGTGCTATTTTAATGTTAGTGCATGGATGTTGAAAAGAAACATCTCCTTGTAGAAATACTCTTCATCAAATTGAATATTTAGAGCATATTTTTGCATGGTTTCTTGAGTCAGAGTCTCACTACATTTCATACGTCCACTCCCCCTCTACAAGACAAATAATCAAGTACACTAAGAATCAAGTGATAATAAAATCAATCACATTACTCTTTTTGAGCTCACACCAACAATATTTTAGGCTAGGATCTTGGGTTAGGAAAAGTGAGAAAATCACCCAAGATCTCAAAAATTGAAACTAGAGTTATTAACAAGCGAAATCCTACTGCACTCATATTATTGGGACTGTTCTTTTACCGAAGCTCAGCGCGAGACAACACTTGGGTGCCCAAGAAGGTAGCCCGCCTTCGACTGCATCCGGTGGGTGTGTTATATATTGGGGTTCCCTTCAGGGATGTCAAAACTAGATCGGGGAGCTAGGTATTCTACCCATATAGCATGTTGTCCTTGACCGTGGACCCCCCTGATGATGTCTGTGATTTGAGGTATCTTTAGTGGCCATAATTTTTCGGGACTTACAGAAGGTGACTGGGATAGGCTGTACTGGTACTTGAAATAGACGGACCCAATATGTCTTCAGTCTTTAGGAGGGTACTCATCTTCATGAGAGTGCTTACACCTATCGTCTAAGGTTCGGGCGAAGCTCTAGAGTGACTATAACTGTACTTTTGACCAACCCTCTCTGTATACTATTGTGATACTAGATTTCATCACCATAAAATGGTAGTGATCAGACAAGGCACCCTATTATAGCTTCTTGCTGATTGATTTTAGAGAGTCATTTTTTCTTTATTATTCTTTTTAGGTGTTTGGTTACTGTCATTGAGACTTTATAATACATCACAATTTATTAAATTTTTTTAAAAATAAATAGGTCACCATGGTGTCATCTGACCCATGCTGTTTGTCTCAACGACAACAAGGTATACCTCCTTTTCCTCTTGAGGAAAAACTAAACCTTGGTGAACCCGTACCTTCTACAGAAGAGTAGTCTCCATTGACAAAAACTGATTTACACATAGCGTCATATCATACAGAATTCCTGGAGGACCCTTTCATGGAAGCTGTCATACCTCATTACAATCCTCCACTCACTAATCCATTGGGGCCTGTGATAGTTCAGATTCCACCACACCAAGATATGTCTTTGGCGGCACAAACATCCATTTCACCACCGACATCCACAGGGTCGATGCCAATGGCAACCATCCCAGGTTCGCCACCGTCCTCCCCACCGGTTGTCAGTTCTATGCCATCACTTGGTAACCCCAGTAGACAAAATATAACTAATCCCAATCCTACGGTCATCAAAACTGTCAGTAGCTCGCCGAGTCCTTCGAGATCTACTCCTACCGTGACCGCGTTGGGGCCCACGGTTGCTCCTCCCATGAGTGTGACTACTTCGGTCCCTTTTAGCAACCCTTTCAGTTGGAACCCTTTGCTGAGTTCAAACCCCTTGGCCACTATACCAAGGGGCATTGTCACCAGCATGCATGTAGCAGGGAACATTTCACTGCCCCTGCAATCCTTAGGACAAACAAGACAACCTATTGTTAACACTATTCCCTTAAGTGGTTCAAATATAGGTGTAGGTTCTATGTCCTTGCCAAACTATGCAAGTAGTAGCGTGCCTCCGGGAAACTCTATTGCATCCATATGGACTAACCCACCCCAACCTCCATCTGGAATGGGAGGGAAATTTTATACTGGGGACAACCAACCATTCACCCCGCAATACAATATGCCCTATGGATAGCAACCATATATCCCTACCCCTCCACCTATAGGAAGCTTTTATCAAAGTCCTACTTATCCTCCTGGTAATACATTGATGGGCGGACCCTATGGTGTAAATAGTTAACTCATACTTCCTTGGTTAGATTCGGGGGAAAATCCACAATTGCCATTTTTGGCAGCTCTAGACATCCCCGACATCCATAAGCTGACTAATGATCCCATCAATCACAACCTGCTCTAGCCTCCAGTACCGCACAAGATTCCTTCTGACATCCCAAAGTTCGATGTGAAACAAGGGGACGACCCAGCCGCACACATCACTACCTTTCATCTATGGTCTATATCTAATTCCATGGTGGATGATAGTGTCTGAATTCGACTGTTTCCTCGCACCCTTATAGTCAATGCCACCAAGTGGTATATTGAATTGCCATGCGCTGCCATAAATACTTTTGGCGCTTTAGCGACGGATTTTCTAAAGAACTTCCAATTACCAATCAGATTTGAAACCGGGATGGAACTGCTAACCTCACTACGCCAAGACACCGCCACCCATATCTCTGATCACATTCATGAATGGAGACGTAGGAGGAGGCTAGTCAAAGCACCAATCCCGGATCATCTCTTAGCTAATTGGTTTTGTAAGTCTCTCTTACCCCACATCTCTAAAGACATTGGCCTTTCCGGTGTGGTTATAGAAGATCAATGCATTCCTCTTGCCCAAAATTTGGATTTAATCTATTCACAATTTATCATGCTATATGATTTTCTCCCCAATGCCCCTGGTAACCCAAATCCTCCAGCTACTCAGAAAATCGGAACTCATGCCAACGGTCTTGTTGGCACAATCTCTGGTGTAGCCACGAAACAGTCTCGGAGGAAACCCTCCCAACCATCCTTAGTTGCCACCTCCCCTCACCAAATGACTACTCTTCCTACCGCCGAGGTAAATTATGTGTAAACTTCACAAAAACCTAGTGGAGAAAATAAGAAGAACAAGAAAAAGACATCTTCTTTGGAAGAGAAGTCAGACAATAGAATAACCCTAATCAGAAAAACGCTGCCAAAAATGACAAAGGGAAGGATAAACCCACGAAATTTCCTTGCAAGATCTGTACGGAGGACTACTTGACATACAAATGTCCTCGGCTGCAGGAATGCACCGATTTTATCACAAACAAGGATTATGGGTGAACACCTGCCGCTCTTCATAATCCTTTCCCTAATCAATAGCAGCAACATCAACACATGGTTGACAACCCGCCACAACCCTAGCAATGAGGCAATGGTGGTTCGCATCCTTCCAGTGAAGGACCATCTGCCATTTATGGCATTCAGAGTGTTGAACTTCAAACACGAGGCAAGCTTTATGGAAATCCTACCATAGATGCTCAAGAACCTGGTACTAGTTCAAATCCACCGCCGCCCAACGATTTGAATATTGAATGGCCTACTACTGACCCCGTGATTCGTCCCTCCAAAGGGACACTTCAACGCATGAATCATAACACATCTGCACGTGCAACCCAAAACTGCAACATTGTAGAATATTTGGCGCAGGCACTGTCAGCTATGTCTTCTCTCGAAGTATTGCAAACTTGTCCAGCATAAAGGAAAGCCTTGCTTTCGTCCATTGGTGGAATAGACCCCCAGGATTCAATGCTAGTTATCTTTGATATGGAAAAATCTAAATCTCACCTATCACACCAACTTGAATTCCAGGTGTAGGTTGTGTTGAAAGGGAGACCAATCCATCACACTGTCATAGACAAAGGTGCTTCGACCTGTGTTATGTCACAAGCTTGTTGGCTCAATTTAGGTTCTCCTATCTTAACACCACCGTCGAATTCCCTCAAAGATTTCGATGGCCATACATTCCTCCCAAAAGGTACCTTGCTAGCTTTCCCATCACTTTGAGTGGGAAAATGGTAACTGTGGATGTTGAAGTCATAGATCATCATCTCGACTGTAATCTATTGCTTGGTCACAGTTGGTCTTCTGCCATGACTGCCATTGTTTCTTCGTTCTTTCGACTCATCCTATTTCCATTGGATGGGAAAATAGTCACATTGGATTAGTTATCCTTCTACACCCCTGATTATACCATGTTACCAAGTAGCACTGTACCCCTAATAGGAGGCTTTCCTGACTCTTACGTCAGTATAGATACTGGTCTTCTGAAGGCATCTTCCCTACTGGGTTGTTTTCCTCTCTCGCCGCAAAAGATCCCAAACACGGTTGCAATGATATCCACCACTTTGGATGGCTCTATCGACCCATGGATCCTTCCGGTGCCTTCAGACATTGATTCCTACAAAGATCAGATGTCGCTCTCACTAGCCAAGTTGGCTTACCAAGCCATCGAAATTATATCTGAACTCTCCACTGCTATGGTTTCAACCAAAGGTACAAACCTCCCACCCATCACAGTTCTCTCTAAGGATCTCCTCAATGAAATATTGCCTACAGACGCAGCTATTCGAGAGATCATGTCTCTAGAAGAACGACCTTGGGGAGAGTTTCACCATCGTGCTTTGATGATCGACTCGGACGTGATAAAAACTAAAATCCCATCCTTTGACCCACCTGATATGATTCCATCCACTTACACGACTGTTCAAACTATCGATTCAGAAGGGAACATGGGTAATATTTCTAAGAAAATTCTCATTGATATCTCGGTCAAAACAGGTATCGTGGAAAATATTCAGATTGGAGCCGATTGCAATCCTGAGGAAATTGCATGCTTCACATCCATTTTCAAGGAATTCCGCAATGTGTTTTCTTGGTATTATGACGAAATGCCTGGCATAGATCCATCCAAAGTCGAGCACGAAATCAAGATTTATGACAATGCCAAACCAATTCGGCAGCGACTTAGACCTGTCCACCCGTGCAAAGCAGCCACCATCAAAATTGAGGTAGAAAAATTTTTCAACGCTGGTTTCATTTATCTCGTTCCTTTGACAGAATGGGTTTCCAATCCGGTTCCCATCGATAAAAAACAAGGCACCATTCAATTTTGTGTTGACTATCACGAGTTGAATGTCACTTGTCCCAAAGACAATTATCCTATATCATTCATAGATCAGATTCTCAACGATTGTGCCGGATGCGAATCTTTTTCCTTCATGGATGGATTCTTCGACTATAACCAGATTGCAATTAGAAAAGACGACTAGCATAAAACTGCCTTCATCTGTCCTTGGGGCACATTTGCATATCGTAAACTCCCAGTCGATTTGAAGAATGTTGGAGCAACTTTTCAGCAGGCTATGGACTATGCTTTTCACGACATTCGACATATTTTACAGGCTTACTTAGATGACCTTCTGACCCATTCCAAGAAATGACCTGATCACCTCGCTCATCTGAAATAAATCTTTGCTAGGTGTAGATTCTACAATATACGTCTGAATCCTCGTAAGTGCGTATTTATGGTCGAGTCTGGGCATCTGTTAGGTTTTATTTTCTCCAAGCAGGAGATTAGGGTTGATCTTGATAAGGTTAAGGCGATTGTTGTATTTTCGGCACCACAATCCATCCTTCAACTCCAATGTTTGCAAGGGAAGGAAAAATGTTTACGTTGATTCATCGTTAACTATGCCGAGATGACGAAAGGATTTATGCGGTTTTTGAATAAAGGAACACTATACTTGTGGGATGACCGAGCTCAACGGTCATTTGATGCTTTAAAACATGCAGTTGTTTTAGCCCCACTCCTTAGTGCTCCTGACTACTCACGCGACTTTCTCCTCTACTTGGCAGCCTCACCATCCTCACTTGGAATGGTTTTGGTTCAAGTTCACAGTGATGATAGTGACCATGTGATATACTACTTATCAAAAGGTCTGATCAAACCTGAACTACGTTATTCACATGTGGAGAAACTTTCTCTGGCAGTAGTTTTTGCCGTCACTCGACTCTAACACTATATATTGCCCCAATAGACTACGGTTATTGCTTTGGAGAACCCCATGTGACACATCTTGTCTCGACAAATTATTGGAGGAAAATATTCCAAATGGATCCTAATCATCCAACAATTTTATTTGGTCTTCACAGCTGCCAAAGCAAAGAAATCCCTCATCTTCACCAAATTATTATCGAAGCTTCCTAGAGTCGACCCAGGAGAAGTAGCTCATGATCCATTTCATGATGAATCTATATACTTGGTTGATTCTTCGGACCCATGGTATGGAGAAATTTTGGTCTACCTACAAGTCCAAATCTTTCGCCCAACTCTCACGTCTAATGACCATCGTCGTATCCGCCACCATGAAAAGCACTACCTCATGTTGAATGATATGATATATCATCGTGGCATCGATAGTATTCTCCAGCGTTGTCTCACTTTCGATGAAGTAGAATGTGTTTTGAATGATTACCACACAGGGGCGTGCGGCGGTCATCTTTCGGGCATAGCTACTTCCCAAAAAATCCTACGCACTAGTTAATATTGGCCCACTTTGTTTAAAGAATGCATTGCAGTGGTCCAAAAGTGCCATCCATGTCAAATTTTCATAAAGAAAATGGGTGCTCATCCTGCCCCCTTCATATGGTTATCTCCATTGGTCCTTTCGCTAAATGGGGAATTGAATTCGTCACCTGCAATCCCACT
Organism: Pinus albicaulis; assembly: GCA_034641835.2. Classification (NCBI taxonomy): domain Eukaryota; kingdom Viridiplantae; phylum Streptophyta; class Pinopsida; order Pinales; family Pinaceae; genus Pinus; species Pinus albicaulis. The sequence continues at coordinate 1,328,770,130 of CM076575.1, read as the reverse complement.
TCGAAAAATGGACACAACTACATCGTGGTTGTGGTCAACTATTTTACGAAATGGGTGGAAGCCATTCCCACTTTCAAGGCCGATGGCGAAACCGCCACTCTTTTCCTATTCAATTAGGTAATATATCAGTTCAGTGTACCACTATCTATTGTCATAGATCATGGATCCCACTTTCAGAATCATATGATGACCGAATTAACATCCATGCTAGGTTTTTTCCAAGTTCAATCTTCGTCTTATTATCCTCAAGCTAATGGTCAAGTCGAAGCCGTAAATGGTGTCCTCAAAACCATGGTGGACTAGTCAGAAATCATAAAACCACATGGCATCAAAAGTTGTATTCCATGTTATGGTCATACCAAACGTCAGCCAAAACTGCCACAGGCTTCACGCCATTACAACTTTCATTCGGCCTGGAGGTAGTACTTCCAATCAAGTGAAAAATTCCATCACTCAAACTCGCCATTGAACTCCTGCCTGGCACCACCGCCATAGAAGAGCGCTTGCTCTCACTTGATCATTTGGACAAATATCGTCGAGATGCTACTCTAGCACTTGAAGCTCACCAGCGCCGAGTCAAAGCTCAATACGTCAAATCTGTCAAGCCTCGTTCTTTCCAAGAGGGCGATCTTGTTCTACTCTATGATCAGAAACATAACCTTTTGGGGGCAGGAACACTCCAACCATTATGGCTCGGTCCTTACATTGTCACTAAAGTCCTCTCAAAAGGGGCTTACGAACTTCAAGACTGTAATGGAATTCCACTCGCGGAGCCCTGCAACGAGCTCTATCTAAAGAAGTATTTTGCCTAGTTTCGCACTAGGCATATGCTTTGTAATTTTATGTATATTAGTTTTGCCTATTGTTCTGATGTCTCTGGATATTTTTTTTGGTTTTTTAGGGGTTTTTCTCATGTACACTTTTTTTTTACACAGATGTTGTCATCCTCCTTATCATACGTTGGATATGCGAATGGTGCTAGTCGTCACACTAGACACATTGCTTTAGCTTCTTGGGTTCTCTATAATCCGAAGTCAGAACTTCTTGGTTCTGGGGGAATTTTCCTAGGAAGTGCCACCAATAATTTTTCCGAGTACATGTCAGTGATCCAACTCCTCACGGAGGCAGCGTCTCGTGACATCTCCAATTTAGTTGTTAGGTTAGATTCCCAACTCGTCATTATGCAGTTAAACAATCATTACTATGTCCGTCATCTAGTCTGTTACATTATTTTTTAAGGGTGAGACTTTTAGAACGTCAATTTCAAACAATCACATTTGAGCATGTTCCTAGAGAATTTAATGCATTAGCCGATTCTTTGGCAAACTATGTGTTAGATTGGCATTTGTCACATTTTCTATAAAAAATTTACTCATGAGTATATATATTTTTATCCCATTCAAAATACATAAAAAATAAAAAAACACAAAATCACCAAAAAGTATGTATATATATATATATGTCATGTCCAGTACAATAGTTACATCAAAAAATCTTCCAAAACTTGGATGTTTTACAAAAATTTGGCTACACTAAGCCATGCTTTGACACTAATACATGTGATCTGCCAGCTAGGCCTAATGATCATGGTAACATACAAATGCTTTGGCTATCCTCCTCAGAGGCACCAGGTATCTCTCTGGCACACCTACGGTATGCCACTGCAAACGAACTGGAACCTCCCACATAGGAACGGCTGGTATACCCATACTCAAACCCTCCAGGTTTCTGGAGAGTTCATGTAAAACCTGGGCAACATCATCCTCGACAGCTTCTGCATCCTCTGCTGGTGCGCCAGCCCCAGGTAGCTGAAGTCCTCACCGTGCATAGCGAGGGGCCCAAACTGGGCGGACAGGTGCCACATTTGTGTCAAGCAAACAAACGCTTCATGTAAAAACATAATTTTAACCCTTTTTCAAAAAAAAAGAAAAGAAAAGAAAAAATTGCATAAACATTCAAAAGACAAAAAAAAAAGTACTTCTCTGAAATACACTAATCATTTCCTTCTTACTATCGAATACCCACTGGGTGCCAGGGGGTAGCACTAACTCCGAATCACCTGTGAATTTCATCCCTGCATAGGGATAATCCTCAATCATAATAATCTAAGAGTTTAGCCAATCAAAAAACCCATCATCAAAATAGTGGCAGACGGGACCCTCTCTAGTCCGCGGAAGCAAAGCTACCCACCGAGCCTCCCTCGGCTCGCGTGGGCCCAATTGTGCTATAACGATCCTGGGCCTCATCAATGGTACCTACTCTAGTAAGAAAGAGACAATCATTGTACCGTACCCAAACTCTCTCTGGGTACGGGTCTTACATGCAGTAAGCTCTGCTCGGACCCGATGGACAACTCCATCACACTAGTCAAACACCTGAGGCTGCATACAGTCCAAGGCTAGTAGCATCTAGGCCTTGGTGGCCACATGTTGACTCTTGGCACCTTCCAAGTGAACAATCATCGATAATATAGACTTCAGTGGTCTCAAAGTCACCCGTGTGATCGGTACCCAGTTGCTCACATCCTGTGTGTCACATATGCAATGCTCAAGAATAAGATCAGCAGTGGAACGTGGGTCAACTTTGGACCCCGTCAAGTTGGGCCTCTGTCCATGACATGACAGGCCAGTCAAAAAGTACACATCGTCTTTCTCAATTGAGAGCTCATTGCCCCGAATCCGAAAGACATGGTGCCACTCGTCCCATTACTGGCTTAGCCACCTCAGGAGGTCCTCTTGACCCCTCATCAGTTCTAAACAGACATATTTTAGCAAACCGCATCTGCAGAGAGCCATCAAGCTTGTAGCATCTGTAATCATATCTCGTTCTTCTCGTTCATGTTCTCTCTCTCACCAGATACTCATGATTAACAGTTGAATACCTGCAAATGCAACATTTTTAACCGATTAAAAATTGCCTGGACCACTTCAAAATGATGAGAAAGGAGTTGCTAAAAAACACGGTGCACCTAACGCTAGCCATAATGTAAAACAGAGTGCACTAACATGGCATCCCTTCATGGGAAGTGTGCTTAACGTGCCTCTAACACTACTGGCCCGCGTTAGCCGCAAACATTTTTTAGGGCCTCACAAATTTCCCATTTTGAACCAGCAAAACTTAACAAAAAGACAATTAAATGATAGTAGGGGGTTCTAGCTCTTACCTGGATCTTGCAGGAAGGAAAACCGTTTCCCGAATTGACCGCAATCGTTAGCTGAAGATTTCACCCCTTTTCACCCCAGAGCTCCTTCACAGCACTCAAAACAGTGAAAATAAAGGTCTTTTTACCTTCTTATAGCCAATTCTAGGGCATGAATCTCTTAAGCTAGTTGGCAAAGTCGTGAATTCTTGCTACATATATATCACAACTATTGAGATTTGTTACTGATGTTCTGATGAGTGATCAAGGTTCATATGCAGACATACACATGTTTAGTTGAGCATTCTTTTTACGTTATTTTTCTTGCTCGTTAATCCGAAAAACCTCGAGTTCCCTTCTTTGGACTCGTTAAACTTATACGAAGTTGATATTGAGCGTTCTTTTTATAGTATTTTTCTTGCTCATTAATCCGAAAAACCTAGAGTTCTCTTCTTCAAACTCGTTAAAACTGATATGAAGAAGCAGTGAACTTTCTTTTTAGGGACATTTTTCTCACTCATAAAATTGAAAAAACCCCGAGTTGACTTTCTCGGGCTCGTTAAACTATCACGACAAAGAGTAAGGAGCCATTCTTTTCCTCTTTTCAAAGCTCTTTAAATCGAAAAATTAACTGAGTTTTCTCCACGTGACTCGTTAAAATTTCATGGAGGGCACCGATTTTTTCTTTGTTGGACTCGTTAAAATTTCAAAAAGAGTACTGAGTTTACTCTGTCTCCTCGTACTCATAAAAAAGTGAGGTAGATGTCCATCGAACATAGATTTCTCACTTTTCGAGCATCGATGGACTAACTCATGGAAAATGAACTATTTCGGGCTTACTATTCTCCCTTTGTCATGCCCGGTTATCAAGACATGACAAAGTTAACCCAATGGAGTTGTCTTTTACGACATTTTTCAGACTCTCTAAACATGAAAAATTCACTGAGTTTACTCGTCTAGACTTGTTAAACCTAATCAGATGGGGCACGAAGTTGTATTTTATGATATTTTTCAGACTCTCTAAATATGAAAAATTCACCAAGTTTACTCCTCTGGACTCATTAAACTTAATTAGATGGGGAAAAATTTGGGCAAAATGGATACTACCTCTGTTACATTTCAGAAAGGTCGATTTGGCAGCAAAAATCTTGAACATGGCACTTCCCATAAAACTCTTTCACAGTTAGCCGAACCCTACCATCTATGAGTATTAGCCTTCATTTCCCAGTGTTCCTACACCGGTCAAAATCTTAACACACTCTTTGGTGTTCATTAAGCCTCAGCTGCCTAGGACCCTGTTACAATGTCTTCTATTGTTCAAGAAGATCTCGCTATCTACTGCTCCTCTTATCAACCAAACCGCTCATTATGCCAGAAATAATTTTTTGTCCGACATCCCCATTTACTCTTCATTATCTCCATAAAAAAAAAAATCATTTGGTTTTTGTTTCATGTTGACTGATGTAGGATGCCTCAGTGCCTACCTTTCAATAGATCTCTTCCTATCGACTTCAACATATTATCTAGGAAGATGATCCAAAAACCCATCAGTGCCTGGATACTTGTAGACATTAGTGGCAGGTAGTCTTGTGTTTGATCAGGAGTCTTCATCATTGGCTCCTGGTCAAATGATTCTACGAGTGTTCGACTTCAACTCTTTTTATTCACACTCGCTAGACTGTACTGTGCATCTTAGAGACCATCATCATTATCGGTGGCCACCTTCGCGTCTGTTAACAGTTTTCATAATTGACTGGTAATCAGACAATTTCTCACATGTTTGACGACAACTTCTTCATTCACATGTTGAGAAATATGCAGTTTAATTTAATCGGCGGTCAAGACCTTGGGGCAAAGGTTACATCATTAAAGTTGTGTTCCCTTCCTGAAGTTGCGATATTTTTTATGGAGACATCTTCTTTAGCCTTATCCTGTTATGATTCACACTTCCACATTGTGCTTGTCGGTGGACAGATTCTTCATATCTCTATTCTAGAGAAATCATGTTGTTTAAGCTACTGAGCATGGGAATGCCCGACTCAAGGAAGATAATATATTTTCTGACATATGTTGTTGTTTTAGGTTTTCCTCAGTCTTTCAATCTCTTTATCTCTACTACAAACATTATAAAGTATTTCCGCCATCGTCTTCATCTCCGACCTCACACTTTAGGGGGCATCTATTACAGGTCAAAATACCTCCTCATCAGCTCAGAGGAGAAGATAAATATGGAAGGAATACAAATACCTAAACTAAACCTATTTCTTCCAAGGTAACGCCTCACTATAACAACACAAGAGAGTTATAATGCAACTGATCAGTGGATAGGCTACATTAGTGGCTAGGGAAACACTCTGTTTACACTAGAAGGCAACATTACCTGTGTTTTGAGTTTGGAACGGGAAAAACCCATGGAGAATGATTTGAATTTCCAGCTTTTTCTCACAAGAGAGTCAGTACAAAAGGGAAACTGCAAAGAACTAATCTCTTATTGGGCCTTGCCATAAACAACTGAACTCTCAAAGAAGGAAAAAGCATGGAAGTTGAGGAAACATCTTGGTTTTTTCTATTCAGAACTAGTGAAAAGAGAAGGGCAATGATTTCTCTCTCCATCTTCTATAAAATGGAGTTGAAGGCTCTTGGTTCAAGGTCGAAGGATTGTCAAAGTTTTTGAATACTTGCGAAGTAGAGATCATTGTTTTAGTGTGAAGGTCAAAGGTGAAAGAGGTTCATTGAGAACTTTTTGATCAAGACGTCACTACTTTGATAGATAGAGAGATTGGAAGGCTGAGGAGGGCTTGGTACAACCGATGGTTGTAATCCTCCTTTGTATAAATCAATAGAACTATATCTATTTCATCCATTCTATGAGTTGATATTTTCATTGTTATTTAATCACTTATATAGCATGAGATGAATGGTTTAGATGTGCGTAGTTTGAATGTTTATTATATATTGACTTAATTGATAGGAAATATATGTTATGGTAGAGATTACACGGGTGCTTTAATTGATTGCAGGGTCAAGATTTGGAGCTGGTGAAGGAGAACTCCTGCTTCGCTGCCTAGTGCTCTTGAAAAGACTTCAAGATCATTAAGGAGGTAATATTCCATATTATTCCATCAAGTTTTTTTAAGTTAATATGAACATGTATGTGCCTTCTTTGTGAACTATACAGCTAATCTTACTGTCTTCCTTGGGCACCGGAAACCCCTGACAGGGATATTCGATAACCAACAACCAAATAATTTTACCCTATAGCACACCTATGATCACACGGCCATTTGGAGATTGATTTTTTCGGCCTGTTTTTGTTTGCCTTGGTTTTTTCCTGTGTGTCTTTGTTTTTGATCTCTTCCTCTTTTTGCTATAGTCACCGTGGCAGAACCATCAGTTTCTTCTACTAGTAGTCCTTATACAGAGGATTCATCAAGAGTCTCTTAGTCCTCTGCTAAGCATCAAAAACCCGTTATATCTGAGTTTCCCTTTAGGGGACCAGTTATATTTGAGCCTCCCTTTGGACGACCAGTTGAGTTCAATTGGCCCTTGTCAAATGCTTGGTTTGGATTTAGATTTGGGGAACGCTGCCCTCCTCTTACATCGAGATCACCATTTTTGGCTGCTGTCGTACCTCCTAGTCCCCGTCGTCTTTTAGAAGATCTTATGATAGGGTCAGATATAGACTCATCCAGTCCTATTCCTAGTGAGGGAATTCCTACTTCTGGTGAAGACTACCAGGTTTTTCCCGAAGACATCCCTCAACCATCTGTTAAATATTCACCTATTCCATCACTCCCAGTTGGATATAGGTCTTTAAGTCAGGTCATGGCTGCTATTTCCTCTATGGGAATATTGAATCCATCCACGGAATCCTCCATTCCCTCGTTAGGGATGTCACCACCGACACCTCTAATGGCATCTCCTTTTGTCACATCGGTACCTGTTAGACCTACTGTCTGCGTGGCTATGTCTACGCCTGTTGTCACCACTTAGTCGACTGGGACCTCGTCAATTTCTGAATATGTTTATATGACTATTGCTATTCCTGAGAACCTTTCTCCCAAGGAATATCGGATGACTTTACAGCCGCCGATATCGCAGGTTGATCAGTCCTCTCAGGATCTTAATCATCCTTAATTTTCTCATTATGGAGCGGATGGTACCCCGATCTATTCATTTCCATTTCAATATGATGAGCATGACAACCCCATTTATTTGCCTACTCCTAAGGCCTATTAGTATTTTAATGGTTTTATACCTACCCTACCGGTGCAACCTTCTAACCAATAGGGACAACCCTTTCAGGGAAAACCTTTGTTTCAACAAGGATATGCTTTTGGCCCAACAAGGACAACCCTTCCAGGGACAACCTTTGGCCCAGCCAGGGTATGCATACAACCCAGAAGGGAAACCCTTATAGGGAAAACCTTCAGTCCAACAGGGATTATTTTATGGTTCACAAGGGCAGTCTTACAATCCTCAAGCCAACCTCTACAGCCTCACCCTGTGGTCCAACCAGGGCAACCTCAAGGACCGGCAGGGCAACCAGTGTATCAACCTGGACCGTCATATGGTCCTGGGGGGAAAACCCATCCTTCTCAACGTTTGGTGCAACCTCAATAGCCTCATTTTCTAATTGGTCAAAATGTTGCACAGTCAGGGCCATCTTATGGTCCTGTCCCAGGTCAACTTGGTTATTAGGCACAACCTGGCCCACTCCCACCATCAAGCCAACCTACTCAACCGGGGCAACCTGGTGTCCCTCATCAGCCAGGTCAACCTGTTCAACCAGGACAACTTGCACAGCCTATTAACCCTACTCTGTCGCCGATCTATTCCATGCCATAGCCAAATCCACCTGTGCGACTGACTTATTCGACTCAGCAGGGCCCCACTTACCAGCAGCCTGTTCGACCCCAAGGTAGCTATTACCCTCAAGGTCAGTCTCGACTGGTTTACAACCCGCCTCAAGGTTCTGGTTATTACCCTCAACAGCCAGGCTATACTTATACTCTGCAGCAAAATCCTTACACTGCTCAATCGGGACCCATGTATACTCAGAATAAGTACCCTAGTTATCAACCTCCGTATCCTGGTTTTCAGCTGCCATATCAACCCAATTATTTGGCTTATACCCCCTACGGTCAGAATCCTCCAGGAAAAAATCAATGGGGGCAGAGTTATGCTCAACTAGGATGGAGTACAGGTACAGGTCCTTATCAGGGACCTGCCATGCCTTTTAACCTTGAGTTACCTTTTCTTGCCACATTGGACTTACCGGATGTATCCAAATTGACCAATGATCCGATTCTTCATAATCCATATTGGCCTCCTTTTTCGACGAAGGTGGCTGGTGATAGTCCTAAGTTTGAGGAAAAATCTAGAGAAGACCCCCAAGCACATGTCATGACATACCATTTATGGTGTTCTTATAACTCTTGGGTCGATGACTCGATTCGTCTGTGTCTTTCCCAATGCACTCTCACCGACGTTGCTGCTAAATGGTACATAGAACTTTCCCGTGGTATTTTTCAATATTTTAATACTCTAGCTATGGCATTCCTGACACATTTCCAGTTACCAGTTCGTTACAAAGCCGGGACGCATCTCCTGACGTCTCTGAAACAGGACAAAGCTACTCATATTTCAGATCACATTCACGAGTGGAGACGTCGTTGTCATCTGATCAAGTTTGACATTCCTGATCAGCTTCTGACTCATTGGTTCACTACCTCTTTTGTCAATAAGATTGCACAGGATATTTCTATGGAAGCATGTGTAACTGAGGAACAGGCCATTGCTCGTGCTCAGTACCTCGGTTTAGTGTACTCTCAATCGGGAACATTATAGACATCTTGACTGATGGCCCATGACCAGGGACCTCTAAAGCACCGGCTACTCCATCAGTAGACAATGTTATTGGTTCTGTCTCTCAGACTTCTCACAAGTCTCCATCTTCCAATGCCGGGAAGCCCAAATCCAATTCGTCCCATGATTCTGCTTCTAAGCCTGCTCCAGACTCTAGCAAGTCCTCATAGGTCAACACCGTTTAGGCCAATCCTGCGGACAAGACTTCAAAAGGTAGAAACAAGGGCAAAGGCAAGGCTAAAACCGATGCCCTAAAGCCATATTCGACTAAGCCTTGTGTTGATGATGGATCGTAGCGTAAGCCCAAGTATCCTTATTTAATCTGCGATAAAGAGCACTACACAAAGGATTGTCCATAACAAGCTGAGGTCAGTATATTTCTCAAAGGCACAAAGGGAACTCCTGTTGTTCTCAAAGATTCCTTCCCATCTCAACAAACACAAATGGTCGAGAAGCCTGCCCCATATACACCATTTGGTTCACAAGTATTCATGATGAATGGCTCTGCACCTGTTTCTATTGCCACTTGGTCGAAAGAATATGCTGGGTCACATCAGGCGACAGGGAAGGAAATCACTGATGGTCCTCCTCCCCCACATGTATCTGGCCCACTTGAGATTGAAAGGCCCAGTCCTGAACCCCTTGTGTGGCCACCTTCTAAAGTTGTTCTCAGTAAATCTTCCTATAATCTAAACGCTCGTGATGCCCAAAATTATAGCATTGTTGAGGATTTGGCACAGGTGCCATCTGCCATGTTTGCATTGGAAGTGCTCCAGAGTGTCCCATCTCAGCGGAAGGCATTATTATTTGCCATCGACGGGATTGATCCTACTGATTCTAGCCTTCTCTCTTTTGACTCGGAAAATTTTGTTCCCTGACTTCCATATCAAATTGCGCTTATTATACAAGTCGGCATTAACAGTCTCAATATCCACAGATCCGTTGTGGATGAAGGTGCATCCACATGCATCATGTCGTCTGCCTGCTGGAAGGCCATTGGCTTTCCATCCTTGACTTCATCTCCCAATTCCCTTGAGGCATTCGATGGAAGGGAATCGAAACCCTTGGGTTCTCATGAGTCTACTGATTACTTTACAAGGGAATATGGTTAACATCGAAGTAGAAGTTGTTGATGTGAAACTCAATTATAATATTCTTCTCGATCGCAGTTGCACCCATGCTATGTTGTGTGTGTTGTCCACCCTCTTTCACGTGTTGAAATTTCTGCATGAGGGAAAAATTGTTATTGTCGACCAGTTATCCTTCTTTACCTTGTCATCTGAGAACAATGTCCCATATGTGGATCAAATACCTACTCCATTTGACAGTGTGGGACTAGGAATTTTCAAAGTTCTTGCCCTTATGGGTGTCTTTCCTCCTCCGCCACCGAATACCATTCAAGTCAATATGATCTCTAGGTCAGTTGGCTCATGGATCATCCCTTCTCCTGAACAGGTTGCCTCTTTTGGAGAATCGATGCCTCTGAACCCAGTTGAAATCAATTATTGTGAGATCATTGCCGCATCAGATCCTCCTCCTGCTGATAATGCTCCTTTGAGCATGGGTCTTGATGTTTATTCTCAATCCCCTTGGCTCAGTGATCCAGATTCACCTGATCCTTTGAGAGAATTTTTTTTGTCTGACTATGCTATCGTGGAGATTATGTCCCTCAAAGATCTTCCATGGAGTGATGGGCATCATCGTTCCTCTTTTATGCCTAGCCTAGGGGCAATGTCTAATTGTCTCAAGAATTTTGCATCTCAGGTTCCCTCTCCTCCACTCCAAACGCCAATATTGACTCATGAAGTTTTCTTGGAAGGAAATCTGAGTAACATTACCCAAATGATGCCTATCAACATCTCCATTAAACTAGGGGTTGTCAAGAACATCCATGTGGGAGTCACTTTTTCTCCTGATGAGATTCAAGTGTACACTAGTCTCTTCTGAAATTTTCGTGATGTTTTCGCGTGGTCTTACGAAGAAATGCCTGGAATTGATCCCAGTATCATCATGCATGAAATTTCCACCTATCCTGGTGCGAAGCCTGTGTGCCAGCATCTACGTCTAGTGCATCCTCGGAAAGCTGCTACTATAAAAGCCGAAGTTGAGAAACTTCTTAAGGTGGGTTTCACATATCCAATCCCTTTGACAGAGTGGGTTTCCAATATTGTCCCTGTGGATAAGAATCAGGGCACAATTCGAGTCTGTGTTGACTATCGAGATATCAATCGGGATTTCCCTAAGGACAACTATCCCACCCCTTTTATCGATCAGATCATTGATGATTGTGCGTGGAGTGAGATATTTTCCCTTATGGACGGATTTTCAGGTTATAATAAAATCAATATCCTCCCATCCGATCAAAATAATTCTGCTTTTATCTGTCTGTGGGGAACATTCACCTATAAAAAACCTCCTTTCGGCTTGAAAAACGTTGGGGCTACCTTCCAGTGTGCCATGTATTACGCCTTTCACACAATACGTAATGTTGTTCAGCCATACCTGGATGACCTTTTGGCTCATTCAGCTCTGCGTAGAGACCATCCGGAATATCTCCGCCAGATTTTTCTCCACTGTAGATGTTACAACATCAGGCTTAATCCTCACAAGTGCATCTTCTGCATGAACTCTGGTCGAATTTTTGGGTTCATTGTCTCTAAGGACAAATTGGCCTTGACCTTCTTAAGGTTGAGGCTATTGTTAATCTCCCCTCACCATCCTCATTACATCAGCTTCAGAGTCTTCAAGGGAAACCGAATTTCTTACGTTGTTTTATCTCGAACTATGCAGAGGTAGCCAAAGGGTTCACACGACTTCTAAAACATGATGTCCCTTTCTGTTGGGACGAGATTTCTCAGTAATATTTTGATAACCTTAAGAAGTTTCTTATCAATGCTCCATTAATACGTCCTCCGAATTATCATGGTGACTTTACCCTCTATTTGGCTGCTACATTCAGTAAAATTTCCATGGTTCTGGTGCAGGATGATGATGATGGTAACGAACACGTGATTTATTATCTGTCTCGAAACCTCCTTGACACTGAAATGCATTATGCACACGTCGAGAAGTTAGCACTGGCCACGGTCCAGTCTATTTAACAGTTTCGTCATTACATCCTGTTACGCACGGTAACCATGATTTTCGACTGCAACCCCATGACTTAAATTTTGTCTCGACAATTGCTGGGGGGGAAAGTAATCAAAGTGGATTGTGATCCTCCAAGAGTTTGATTTGGAGTTCACTACTACCAAATCAAAGAAATCACTGGTTTTTGCTGATCTCATTTGTTCTCTCCCTACCGACTCTGTTTCGTCTCAATCCGAGGATCATATCACGAACGAAAATCTCTTCTTAATCAACACTCTTGATCCATGGTACGGTGATATCATCATTTACCTCTAGAAATCTACCTTCCGGTCTGAGTTAACAAAGCATACTCGACACCACGTTCGACATCAGTTGCAACCATATCACATTGTCGGAGATACCCTATATCATGTTGGAGTCGATTCTGTACTCCGTCGGTGTTTGACCTTGGAAGACGCTGAGAAAGTTATGAATGACTATCACAGAAGCGCCTATGGTGGTCACATGTTCGGTTATACTACCACACAAAAGATCCTTTGTGCGGACTATTTATGGCCATCTATATTTAAAGACTTTATTGTTACAGTACGAAAGTGTCATGCGTGCCAGATCTTCCAATGCAAGATGTGTGCGCCACCTCTCCCATTAAATCCTGTCATTACCATGGGCGCTTTTTCCAAATGGGGCATTGATTTTATGATGTGTAACCCTCAATCGACTGGGGGGCATGATTATATCATCGTTGCCATGGATTATTTCACCAAGTGGGCCGAAGAAATGCCTACACTGGCTGCAGACGGTAAGACAACTTCACAGTTCATTTTCAACCATGTGATCACTCGTTTCAACGTTCGTCAAGCCATCATCACTGATCATGGCTCTCACTTTCAGGACTATATGATGGTAGAGTTGACATCTAATTTGGGCTCAACACCAGCTCAACGCCATATTACCCTCACGCAAACAGCCAGGTTGAAGACGTGAGAAAGGTGCTTGTCACGATGCTTCAACGAACAATTGGTATACCCAAATCAAGTTGGCATCTCCAGTTGTTTTCAACTCTTTGGGCCTACTGAACGTCAGTGAAGAGTGCAACCGGATTTACACTATTTCAGTTTGTGTATGGTCTGGAAGCTACTCTTCCAGTTGAATGTGAGATCCCTTCACTAAAATTGGCTATGGAATTACTGCCTAATACTTCACCGTAGGAAGAACATCTCCTATATCTCGAGAGATTGTACAAAACTCACCACTTGGCTGCTTTGGTTATCGAGGCATAGAAAAAGTGGGTTAAAGCTCATTTCGATCAAAATGTTTCTCCGCACTCTTTTATCGAAGGGTACCTCGTCCTCTTGTATGATCAAGCTCAAGACAAGCTTGGGGCAGGAAAAATTCAACCTATGTGGCATGGGCCCTATATCATTAAAATTGTATTGAAAAATGGGGCTTATGAGCTGATCGATTATGAAGGTCTTCCTTTGGCGCATCCCAAAAATGGGTTGTACCTGAAGAAATATTATTCTAGAATCATTCTTGTGTAGTATATGTACATAGGTGATTTTTTCATTTTTGTACATGTGTGGTGTGGTGTGCTTTGTAAGAGTTTTTCTGCTTATTGGGTCTTCCTGATTATGTAGATGTATATTACTCTTTATGTCGGTTTCGCGGATGGTGCCTCCCGCGGTACCAAGAACCTGTCTTCGGCAGCCTGGGTAATTTACAATCCTGCTGGTGAGTTGGTTGATTTACAAAGTGTTTGTCTAGGGCCTACTACAAATAATGTCGCTGAATATAGTGCTGTTTTGCAATTATTAAACGACATTGTTAACCTCAGCATCGCATGTTACTTGTACATCTGGACTCACAGCTTGTGGTTTTATAGCTCAATGGTTTTACAGCTCAATGGTCATTATTCAATTATAAACCCATGCATTTTAAGACTGTATCTACGTATTCGTTTACTTGAAAGAAATTTTGATTACATCACATATCAGCATATACGAAGACGAATTAATACACTAACAGATGGAGTAGCCAACATGGTATTAGATAGACATTTACGCAATTTGTAAAAACATCATCATATGTAAGCAAGATCCATGTAGAAAATAGATGTATATATATATATATATGTTAAGTGTTTGCAACGTGTGCATCATATAAAACCAGAAATATATATGTTTGTTTCAATTACATCTGGAGATGACATGTCTCTCAAAAATATGCAAATAGAAAGCCTAGGTGACTAATCGGCATGGTGCTCGTGGTATCACGTCACTGCCCACACCAACCGCCTCAGTAAGTGGTGGAGATGACTCGGCACCCCTACGGTATGCCTCTAGTAGGCTACAGGAACATCAGCTAGGTGAGCGTAATCTAGAACCCCATGAGTAATCCCCTCCAGGTTTTGTATGAGCTCGTCCCCCTCGCCCCCCTGCCCTTGAGGGTCATAAGCGAGAGGGGTCCTCCTCGCTATTGGTGACATTCTGGAAGGCCTCTTTGGGCCAACATCTGCATACATATAGGATTAGCTGTTAGAGCATGCATGTATACCAAAAAATCATAAGACTCATAAAATTAAAAAGAGTCTTACCAAGTTCTTCGTCCCAGTCCTCTCCCTCTGGGAGTGGGAGGTCCGGGTCTCCAGAAAAATCTGTGTCAATGTAGGGCCAATCCTCCACGATGATGGGCTATCATCAGAGCCACCCAAAAAAATCTGGCCGCCAGGACATCTGCTGGCCACCCCTGATCTAGGAATAAGTTCCACCCATCAAGCCATCCATGGCTCTCTCAGTGGAGGATCCGGAACTATGGCCTCCTAGTGCTGAAAAATAGGTAATCATTCCAGGAAGAATGACACTAGAATCAACCCATATCCAAACTGTTTCGGTTTTGTCTTCTTGCATTTTGTGAGTTTCTGTTTAATGTTCATGGTCATGGTCGTGGCCCAGTCAAAGATAGTTGGGTTCATAAAATCCGATGCAATAAGTAGCCGTGTCTTTGTAGCCTCATGCGGTGCCTGCGATCCCGCAACCCGTGTAATGGTGTGTAGCACTGCTCTCAGTGCTAGATCAGGGACGGTCTGAATGTTTAATTTCCTGCTTCCTAATCCTTTGCGTGCCCCTGGGTACACCCTGTTCATGACCATTGCCATGTTTTCTCCTGAAGGCCTGGTACCGGTCAGAATAGAAACTGGACCCCTCCGTGACAGTCCAGTGATGAAGTATACATCTGATACTTCAAGCTCAAGTTCCTAGTCTCGAAGTTTGAATTTCTCCTCATCCTCATCCCAAATAATGATGAGATACTACAGTAATTCGGGCTGAGCCTGGAGACATGGCATCAGAAAGAACTTTTTTAGCCCGCAATTCCGAAGAGCATTCATACATTGCTCATTTTCCATTGCCAGTTCATCTTCTTCACTATGTTCTCTCTCCTTCCATTCGATAACCATATTTTTCGTTGAATACCTACACCAATCAATCATAGGAACATTATAAACCTCCTTGGGTATTCAAAATTACATTTCATTAGTTTATTTTTTAGAAATTTTAGCCGGATTTTAAGTCATGCCATTGGAGCGACCCATGTGTAAAATAGGGCAGATTGGCGCGGGTCTGTGCCTGAAACCTGCGCAAATTGCGGAGCCATAAATTTGGAAAATCTTTCCCCAAATTACCTCAAATAACAATGGAATCCAGTAAAATTTAACTTAAAATATGGCCAAGGAGGTTAGCTCTTACCTGAATTGGATGGAATTCGATTTGGTCCACTGGATTGATCACACTCGTCGCTTGAAGATTGAAGTAGAAATGGATCACTGTTGCTCTACAAAGAGGTAAAAGTGAAAAGTAAATTTTTTTTACCACTGTTTGTCTTTTATAACATTTCAAAGTCCTAAAATAGGTTTTGAAACATATTTGTCAATATATTTTCATATTATTTTCGTGGGATATGTTTTACACACGTCTTTTTGTGCAGCAACAGGTTTTTCACGTGATTTTGATGAAAAGATGAGTTGTATTTTATAATTTTTCGGACTCGGTAAAAACACAAAAAATTCACTACTGGAATCACCTTTCAGCTCTTATTCCGACTCTCTAAAACTAAAAATATTGCCAAGTCGCTTGTTGTTTTGAGCTCATTAAATTGGTTGTGAAGCGATATCTACACAGTATACGTTTACCCCATTTTCGGGTTGGGATAGATTATTTATGAAAAAGGAATACCTTAGACGATCGCGACTAAGAGGTTCTCTCGGATATTGTTTTCTACCTTTTCGGATCTAAGGGACTATTCATGAAAAGGGACTTGTTGGAGTTTTCTTTTCCACTGTCTTTTCAAAGTCTCTAAACATGAAAAGACGCCGAGTTCTTCCTTTGTCAGACTCGTTAAAAACTGATGACACTAGACTCCGTCATCATGACGTTACTTGAGTTCCTCCTTCCTAGGGCTCATTAAATATACTAGGTTGGATTTGTCTTAAGGACAAACTTAGATCGCAAGAATATGCTATCTCCTTCAAGCTTGTTTAAAAAAAAAAGAATAATTAGGGTGCTCGCCATAAATGGTGGGGGAAAATGGAACCAAGATTGTAGTCGTGTTGGCAGTATGTCGCTCTTGAACATGGCACTTTTTTGCATTCGTGTCGGGTTGGGGACATCTGATCTCATTATCTACTTGCTCCCATGGGTTTGGGTAATCTCTTTTAACCGCTCATTTTCTCTTTTCCATGTCACCATGACCTTAGATCTTTTGATGTCAAATATTGCCAAATCCAGTGTCGTGCCACCGATATGTTCAAGAGAAGTTTGCCTCTACAGTTGTCAACCTCCCTCTGATTCTCTGTTGGTCTTGATTCACAAACATCATGTTCCTCTATCTCGTGTCGATGATGTGGGAAACATTATGGCCCACCTTTGATCAAGGTCAGTTCCTGTCGACTTCAGGTCATTATCTAGGAATTTTATCTAGAGACTCCCTTCAGGGGCCTTGGAGCCTGAATGCCTCGATGGTAGGTTCTTCACATTCGATGTAAGGTTTTCATTATTGGCCTTCGATCAAATGATTCTATGGGTGTTTGACACTAGATCACTGTTCACATTCTATGGATTGTACCTCTTGTACCTAGAGAGCCACTATCATTTTTGGTGGTTTCTCTCATGTTTGTTAACAATATTAATCATTGGCTAGTAATCAGACAATGTTCTTGCACGTTCGACTTCAGCTCATTTATTCACATGCTCGAACTTGTAGTTTGTTCGGGTTGAGATGGAGAGCAAGACCTTGGATCTGGTCTAATGAAATCCAGGCTGTGGGTTCTTTGTGGATTATTATGACTTATTACATGACTCTTTATATTGGATGGCTGTGACCATACACTAGTCTACTTGTTGATCCTTATTTTGCTGGATGGCTGCGTCCATACCTCAGATCTCATTGTTTATGCACCCTTTATGGATGGTTGCGCCCATACCACATGTCATATATCAGAGATATCAGTTTTATTTGTACTTGCAGGTCTTCCGATGGTAGTGTTTTCAGTTGAACGTGTTCTCATAAAGTATTTCACCCCTCCCTCTCTCTCGGACATCATGCTTTAGGGGGCATCTGTTACACAACATTTTTTCACCGTCCCTGCTCCCGTACATTGGGGGACTATTCCCGTGACCTGTGAATAGTAAAATGTCCTGAAAACACCTTGATGGCATCCTTGTACATAAGGGAAATAATTCTCCTTGAGAACATTTCCTCTAAAAAACCCTAAAAATAGATGTTTTGGCTTGGCACAAGTATCCACTTCATCACTTGCACTGACCTTGAAAAGTTACACTAGGCCCACGCCATTTGGAGTTCTGTTCCTATGTCTCACTCGCGCCAAGCCTATTTGGGAATTTTTTTAAAAAATAAATTGTGGAAATTTGGTTCTAACAACTACAGAATGAATCATCAGAAAGAAGTTGGGTTGTTTGACTCTGGATCTCCATGTTTAGGAAATGGTTTTCCATCTCTCATGGAACCTTCTTAAGAGATAGAACTCTATCTCAAGATTATAGGGATCCCAACTTCCCATCCTCCCTCTATAAAAGCCTTCCCTCTTCATTTGCAAGCTAGTTGAACTTTTGGGAAGGAAATTATAGCTGAGTGACAATCAAGAGCAGAGCTAAGGAGGTCCCTATGAGAGAGAGAGTTTTTTCATATCCCTGATGAGCTTTGTGAGACACATCCCACTGGAATCCTATCGAAGGAAGATCATGACATCAGAGCACTGTTTGTAATCGCTCTCTCGTATCTTAATACACATGACTCTATTATTGGTTCCATGATTGTGTTTGTCCATTATATAATGCAATTTCATTCGTTCCTCTCTGACTGATCGATAGTTATAAAGTGTGAAATACTATTTTGCATGTTGTCTCTCTTATTTTCATGTGTACAGGTATCTGGATGCAGCGAGCTCATGGATCATGACCTGTGCAGCTAGGAATTGAAGTGCCACTTCTTCTTCGACAACAACAGTGAAGGAATCACGGTAAGTGATCTATCGCGATTCTATCTTTTATAATTAGGAATCAATAGCTTTGCATGTTTTGATTATTGCTAGACCCACTCTAGGGCTAGTGGGATTGCCTCTGTCTGTAGAGGGGATCTACCTCCACAGCAATGGTTCAATGGGAGGAGGGAATGAGCACCATTGGATCAGATATATCGACGGTCAAGATCTATTGCTGAGGGGGTGAATGGAAAGGGGCAGAAGTTTGAAAATAAAAAGGGAAGGGAACTTAAAAGGCGGAGAATGGTCATGTGGGAGAGAGGAAGGACCGGGAGCTAAGGTGGAAAGGTCTAGGGACTTAGCGCCTGGTTATGGGCGTTGGGTCATATGAAGAAAACATGGAAAATTTTAGGGGCTAATATTCGCAGGTGGGCTAACTTTCCATGGTTTTTCCAAAAAAAAGATTCGCCAATTTCCATTTTTTTATAAAAATGATTCACCAAAATTTTACAATATCAAATTATTTTACGTTAAAAATTGTCAACATTATATAGACAATATATATAATATCAATATAAATTTGAATAATTTTACAAATACATCAATAAAATTTTTATAGTTTTCATATTAGGGACTAGTGAGATTCACCAATTTTTAAACTTCAAGATGATTTTCCATCCTTAAAATTATCCCTGGAAGAAAAGGGCAGAGGGTTTAAGCCTAAAAAGGGCTTAAGGCCTGATTTTTTCAATAGGTGGATGTGAGGCTAAAAGAGGGGTTTTTAGGCCTTTTTAAGGTTCCGATAGGTAAAAAGGTTGTTTTTAAGCCAAACCAAAGGATTTTCATGGTTAGAAAAGGGTTTTCTAAGGAAATTATAAAGGTGAAATGATGGAGAAAATGGCTGAAAACAATCTCTTTTATAACAACAGGGCTTCTTGGAGGATTTTTAAATGAAGATTGTCAATGGAATGGATTTCTTGAGGATAAAGAACACAAAGAGGCTTCAATAAGTCACATATTTTGCATGACATTTGTTTCTTGAAGACTACAATCTGATTCTGGCCATCATTAGGTATAACAGAAATTATAGATGGCTAACACATGATTTTTAGCCAAGAAAATTTCACTTTAGCTACCACAGTCAATCCTTGTAGTTCGTTGCACCAAACCCATACTTGAACACAATCTCTGCAACCAAACTACTTCCTTTCTGCCATGAGTGGATGTCATGTATTCTTCCTCTGTAGTTAAAAGAGCCACTACAAACTGTCTTTTACTCATCCAACTGACTGCACCTCCAGATAGGCTAAACACATACCCACTTGTAGATATTCCTTGGTGCAGCTCTCCAGCCTAGTTAGCATCAAGAAAACCATGGATGTGAAAAAACCCTGTCTAGTACTTATCTTCCCTAGTATCACAAACCATTATCACTAGTGACACGCAAATATCTGAAAACTCGCTTCAGTGTTGTCCAATGATCTTTCCCTAGTTTTGACATAAACCTGCTCAATACTCCCACTGCATGTGTAATTTATGGTCTAGTATAAAGCATTGCGTACATCAGGCTACCCACTGCACTTGCATATGAACAAGATACATATCCTCCTCTTATTATTGTGTTTTGGGACATTGTTAAATGGATAGCTTTACACCTACAGGAATAGGAACCTTCACCAATTTACTATCCTGCATATTGAACCTCTGCAATATTGTCTCGACATAATTCCTATGGTTTAACTATAGATTCCTCTTTTCCTAATCTCTCTTCATTTCCATGCCCAAAATATAGTTTGTAGCACCAATATCCTTGATGTTGAATTTAAAGAACAATTGGGTCTCCAAATCCTGGATAATTTCTTTGTCATTTACAATCAGCAACATATCATCCACATACAAGACCAAATAAATAACATGGTCACCAATTAATTTAAAATACACGCAATGATCCTCTTTTCTTCTGCTGAAGCCAAGTCCCCATATATAGGTATCAAATTTCTGATACCACATCCTTGGTGACTGTTTTAACCCATAAAAATAATTTTTTAACCAGCATACCAGTTCTTTCTTACCATTTGCCATAAAGCCTTCAGGTTGCTTCATGTAGATATCCTCTTCTAGATCCCCATGAAGAAATTAAATCTTCACATTCATTTATTCTAACTCAAATTCAAATGCAACAACAACAGATAAAAATAATCTAATAGAAGCAACCTTGGATTTTTCTATCAATCGAGCTTTGTATTTCTCCACCTTTCCTTATATATTCACCTTCTTCTTAAACACCCATTTTCTCCCAATGGGATACCTACTAGTCGACAACTCCACCAGATCCTATGCCTCATTTTTGTGCAAGGATGCCATTTCATCAACCATGGCCTCCTTCTAGAGTTTTCTATCCTTTGAATCCACTACCTCATTAATACTTTTGGGATCATCATCAGTGATAGTTAAACAAAAATTTGAATAGAAAGTAGATGGACTGTACCTTTATGGCTGCCTTCTTTCCCGAACTGATCTTCTCACAGCTAGACTTTTTGGCTCTTCCTATTTCAAATATTGTTCTATCGTAGAGTTTGATTCATCCTCATTCTAGCTCAAGCTCTATATTTTGAGGTTCCTTCGGTAGGATTTTATGTTTAACAACATCTTTCACCTCTCTAAACACCACTTCTCAATTGTACACAACCTTCCTTTTTTCTAGGTTACAAAGCTTGTAACCTTTTAAACCATCCTTATACCCAATAAAGATGCACCTTTCATATTTACCAGTCCTTTCAGAGGGTTTCTTACCAATACATATCTCATGTGGGGTATTATCCTCCTACGCTGATGAAGGTGATCTGTTAACTAGATAACATGAAATCTCCACTGCCTCTACCCATAATTCTTCTCTTAATCTGGTACTGTTGAGCATGCTTCTTGCCTTTTTCCATTAACATTTTGTTCATTCTTTCTGTAACTCCATTTTGCTAAGGTGTGTATGAAGTAGTATTCTGTCATGCTATACCACACTTCTTACAGAACTCTTCAAATACCTTCTTGTATAACTCTCCTCCAATATCTTTCCTCAACACCTTTATCTTCTTCTAATTCTGGTTTTCCACCAGAGCCTGAAATTATTTAAATCTGTCAAATACGTCAGATTTATTCCTCAAGAAATATATCCATGTACTCCTTGAGAAGTAATCTATGAATGAAACATAGTACACAGACTTTCCCAATGATGGAACTGACAGAGGTACAAACACATCACTGTGCACAAGCTCTAATATATTTTTCACCCTATTAATACCAAAAGGAAAATTCACCCAATTTTTCTTCCCAAATATAAAATTTTCATAGAAATCGAAATCTAGAGAGAAATTATACATACCTTCTACCATACCATTACCATGCAGTATCCAAAGGCCCTTCTCTCCAATATGTCCAAGCCTTTGATGCCATAACATGTTGTTTTCTCCAGATACCACTATACTTTCTTCTCCACTTTCAGGAACCATATAACTATTGCACCCATCAATAACAGTGCTACCCTGAAGCTTGTATAGAGTTCCAATCTGAACTCCCGACATTAATACCAATGCTCCCCTAACCATCTTGAATGTAACTTTCTTGAAAACTATTTTTACACCCGCATCATCCATCTTGCTTATAGAAATCATATTTTTGGCCTATGTAGGAATATTCATAACACCAGGAAGTCTTCTAATCCTTCCAACTTGCATCTTCAGCTTCAGTTTTCAATGTCTAATGATTCTGGCCTTCCTATCATATCTTAAGAAGACATCACCACCATCATACTTCTCATACTCACAGAACAACTCCCTATGGGAAGTGAAGTGAAAGGATGCACCTGAGTCAATCAACCATGCCTCATGATCTACATGTGTATTTGAAGAAGAAGCCAAATTCACATCCCCACTTTCATTTGAGGTGATTTTTTCCTCTCTAGAAGCAGCATTATCAGATCCCTTTTCTTTCTCAAGAGCTTCAGATCTGAATTCCTTTTCGTAGTGCCCTTCCTTTCCGCATTTCTAGCACACCTTTACATGCTTTCCTGGAGATTTAGATCTCCCTCTAGATTTACATCTCCCAATAGAATTTTTTTTTTTTTTTTGTTCTGGTACCTTCCTCATACAGATAAGGAATCTCCATTCTGGCCCTCCATATTTCTCCATCTCATTTCCTCTGACAAAAAGGCCAAGAAAATCTCATCAAAATTCAAGGTAGTTTTATTATCACCTATTATAATATCTAGACTGTCCCATGAATCTGGTAGAGAGCATAAAAAATTTATGCACTTTTCTTCATCTAAGATTTTAATACGAACATATGACAACTGATTTACCATAGTATTGAAGGTGTTGAGATGCTCTATCACCGAGTCTCCATCCTTCATTCTCAGGTTATACAACTTTTTCCGTGGGAATAATTTATTCACCAGAGACTTAGATTGGTACAAAGTCCCTAACTTGACCCAAAAAATCTTCGTCCTAGCTTCCACTGTAATATCCCAAAATGGAATAGCATCGATATACAAAAAAAATATTTGTAACACAGAAAATGTACATGTAAATATTTAACAATCATAGAATATACATAATAGGTGAGCATTTTATTATCATTGGAGATGGATTTCAGATACAACAATGCATAAAATAGATGCACTCAAGCCAAATACATAGGCTAGAATGACCCTAAAAACATGCCAAAGAAGGCACTGTGTAACTAGAGAGCTACTAGAAGCAATACTACATTGTCCCTTCAGCAGATGATGTACATATAACTACTAGCTAAAAAGGGAAATGCATATCTATGGAAATATGGAGCTCTGATGATGCCAAGATTCTAGATTTGGGCTCTATGATGACAACACAAGATAACCCAAAAAGGATTTCTCATATCTATGAATCTAAGTAAATCACCCTCTTAGGGTTTCACTATGCAACTGTTGGGTGTGTCAATATGAAGCTAGATCTGACAAATAGATGGCTGCAACATGTCACAATATTATATCTAAGCTTGAAGGGTTGATCACTTCACTACATCCTTAAGCTAGAAGCTCAAGATCTAGCTCCTCAATCCTCCTTTGAAGATTGCAGTTGCTGCTACACAACTTCTCACAAAAACTATGTTGTAAAGGATGGAGGCTCTCTAGCCTGCTGCTAAGATATGAAAATCAACTCTATACTGATGAAAATAATGAATACAATGTGAAGGAATGGTCCTCCATTGCATTACTTACTGAAATGCTAGCAACTTCCCGTCTCCCTTCGACCTACAGGAGTGACATGTGAAATTCCTTATGGAAATGCTGTTGTTGGGAGATGAGTGATGGATGGCATGATGCCTAATATAGATTTGAAGCACTAGAAGGCTAATATTTAAGCACAAAGTGAAAGGATGAACCCTTCAATGGTTCCTCAGTTGAAATACTGAAGGACAACCTCTGATGTAGAAATGTGTTATTTCTGAAGATAAGTGTGATGCAGAAAGTAGGATCAATATGCCACCAATGCATGATGATGAATGTAGCTCAATAGAAAACCTTCCTATAGTAGGCACAGAAGTCCCTTGTGGGTAAGGGTATGATTTCCACTCGGAAACACCTTGTGCTAAACAACACTGCAGACTTTGCTAAAAAAATGAAGCATGTTAGGAATGTCAAATGAAAAATCCGTATCTAAAAATATCACACACAAATAATAATCTAAAGCCTGCCTCTAATGTTGCCTTCATTCTCATTATATAGTTTGTGAACCTTCTCATGCCTTGGCCCACCTCATAATTGTGACGTACATGTGGACATAGCTCTCCATGTTGACTACGGTGTCTCTCCATGATCTCCATCATGTATGAATGTAATGATCACCCCATCCATCAAGTGTGCATTAAATGCCCCACTTCCTCCATCATCTCATCATGAATGCTATATGATCTTATGTTTGATTCCCTCCATGATCTTAGTTGACTACTTCAACCTCCATGATCTTTCTCATTAATGAGACATGATCTCCACTCCTTTCACATTAAGTAGCTGCTCCACTACTCTATTATGTAGATATAGATCTTAAATATCCACATGCACACATCGAAAGTTGATTTTATTTATCTTTGGGTTTTATGGGTCCCTCCACCCTCTTATTTACTTAATTAATTATGAAAATTAAGAACTCTAATATTCCAATTATCTTGTGTAAAATTGGGAATATTACAGTCCTCCCTAGAAAAATGTTGATTGCCCTCAAGAAACTGCAAAAGTGGATGCTACGGCAAACATCCTCCCTCCAAATGGAATCATCATGTGGAAGGCCTCCCCTTTTGTCACAATGTGTCATGTATGTCCACCTCCAAAGCTGCCTCTCTAGAATGTCTAGAATGGCTTCCAACTGGAATGTTAGATACCCATCCTCATCATTGAATTTCTAAGTGGCAACCATATGATGACCAAAGATCTCCTCTATACATGAGATACATGAAATGAAGTGGTTTCTTCCCAAAATAGAAAATCCCAACTCATGATATATCTCTCCAACCCATGATACATAGAGTAGATTGCATCTATCAATGCTCTCATCATTAACCTTGTTGGCCATGTGGGAATCAAACATAAGATCAACATAGTGAGAAGTAAGAAGTAGAGACATATGGATGAAGATGAACAATGTCAAACCATATTCTCCCAATAACAACCACCACAGAAAAGCCTTCTGCTGCCATGCTAGATCATCAAGAAAGAAAACAGGAGAGCCATACTCTCTCAAAAGAAGCCACCGCAACAATGCTTCTTGTTGCCATGCCAAATCTGTATCAATATAAATGTGAGAGCCATACTATCTCAATAGAAGCCACCGCAGAAATTCCTCTTGCTACCGTACCACATCATTATTGTACCAAATGTAGTGGCCATATTCTCTCAAGAGAAGCCACCTTAATAAGGAATCTTGATGCCCCATCACATCATCATCATACTAGGTACAATGACCATAATCCCCCAACAGAAGCAGATTGTAAGGCCTCCTGTTTCCATCCTCCATCAATGTCATGCAATGTATGGGAATAATTCAGTCCATACTCTCCAAAAAGTAACCAAAGCAACAAGGACTCTTGTTGCCTCCTTACATCATCATGAGGCAAGTCATGGAGCAACAATATAGTAATGGACATGTGGAATGTATCATCAAATCAATACAAGTAAGCTCCCTTATACCACATCATGTGAGAGTTATGCTTTCTGACAAGCCCAAATACGTACATGAACAAGGGATATATACCAAATAGAAAGACATGGAAAGACATGAGACATATCCCAAACAAAGGTAAATACAAGGACATAATATATATCATGTGATGTCCAAACTCTCTCATCAATAACCAAAGTAACCATGCCCTTTTTTATGCATTATTTCAGTGATGTGAAAGGCATGAATCAGATAAATATGAACCATTGGGTGGTAACCATACTCACCCAAGAGAAACCACCGCAACCATGCTTCTTCCTGGCCTATATCATAGATTTGCAAGTGATTTGGAAACCCCTTTCTCCATATCATCAACCATTCATCCCATGTGGCTGATGGATCTCATTCTGCAAAAACATGGTATCCTCCATTGTAGGAAACCAACCTCCTCAAACTGATGAATAAGTTTTCACTCCATGATATGTCGAAGTGCACCTCCAATTATATCTCATCATGAGATTCTCTTCTCATCAATGGCCCTGCAAAACCAATAAGTTTATGGATCTATTGTAGCTAGAAGTTTCTCTTTGAGCTGTGAGATCCTCATTGAGAAAGAGTCATCTTGAAAGGGGAAAATATTTCCCATATCAAGGTGTCTCACATCTATCATCATTTTCTCCATTTCTTCATGAGTGAGGCTGCCATTTGATTTATCCCATAAGGAATGGGTCCTCTTTTTCTCATTGCTGCTCATTAACAATGATGTAGATCTGTAAGGTGATACATATGCTGTCTCAAAGAAAGGCACAATGTTGAACTCATAGCCATCCATTTTACATGGGATCATACTCATCCCATCTTCTGAAACTCCACTTTTCAAGTAAAAGGGTTGAATGTAGTATGTCAATGACAAACTAGGATTCTTTTTCCTTCCTTCCTTGATTAGATCAAGGGCCCTTTGTGCAGTGATATGATGACGCTCCAAATAAGAATGTTGTTCTAACCCTTGGTCATGCATTAGCCTTGATGGCATGTCCCCATAAGTTTCAATAAGAGTTGTTGAAAAAATATGAGATGAAAGTGGTTACATACCTTGGATCAAATGATGTGTGGGAACCTCTTGCAATACCACAAGAGTTCCTCCAACCAGGACAATGGTGTCTCCAACTGCTGGTAGTGATGATGGATCCATCTCTACAAATGTACCAATGTTGGTATCCGTCTCCTCCTCATCATGCATCTCATGTGTAATGCATGGGGCTCCAAATGTGAAGAACTAAACACCATATTGAAAAGATGCAAGTGATCATCCTCTTGATGTAAGCACATTTGCAGCTTGTGGTGGTAGAGGCTCCTCATCCTGAGTGATAATGATGACATCTTATTTTGGATCTTCATGTACTATCTCCTTGATGATGGGAGATGTCACTATGTGAGATGTCTCTGGTTTCTTTCTACCATGCCTCTTCTTCGGTCTTTAAATGAAATCTACATAATAAAACACTTTCATGTGTGAAAAGTGACTAAACCACCAATCTCTTGCTTCACCTCCTAGGTGCAGCACTGAAAAATCCACAACCTCTCTTTCTGACATAGGACATTTCAGAAAGAAGGTAGCCAATTATTCCTTCCAAGCCCTTAATGCACTTGTGGAAGATCCATCAAATATAGGTAGGGAGAATATATGTCTCTTTATTTTATTACTGCTTCTGGATCTCCTCTCTTCTTTGAGTTGCAAAAATTGTTGGAGAGAGAGATTCTCCTTCAATGCTCTTGATTATGACTTGTACTCAGAAATATATTTTCTTAGGGTCCCATTCCCCAAGCCTTCATCATATTCAGACCAATCCTCTTTCTCAAAGAACTTGGATCTAGTGGAATAATGTGAAGCCCATTGCTTCTCTAGTCCTCTTTGCTGCTGATAAGAAGTACTGGGACCTTCTTCATTCTGAAACCTTCTTGAGGTTTCTCTTTGAATTTCTCTTCTTGTTTCATTGATCTCTTTAGAGATATCCTTCATAGCTCTAAAGAAATATGAGGCAAAAATTAATCCTTGCATTATAGTAAATCTCTACTATGTGCTTTTCATATGTTTTCAATAATGTCCACAAGCTGAGCCAAAGATCATGCTTTGATATCACTGTAATATCCAAAAATGGAATAATGCACTGATACACAAACATAATATTTTTAACACAGAAAATGTACATGTAAAGATTCAAGAATCATAGAATATACAAAATAGGTGAGCCTTTTATTATCATTGGAGATGAATTTTAGATACAACAGTGCATAAAATAGATGCACTCAAGCCAAATACATAGGCTAGAATGACCTTGAAAATATACCAAAGCAGGCGCTATGTAACTGGAGAGCTGCTGGAAGCAATATTATGTTTCCCTTCTGTAGATGATGCACATATGACTGCTAGCTAAAAAGGGAAATGCAGATCTATGGAAATCTGGAGCTCTAATGATGCCAGGATTCTAGATATTGGCTCTACGATGGAAACCCAAGATAACCCAGAAAGGATTTCTCAGATCTATGAATATAAGAAAATCACCCTCTTAGGGTTTCACTATGCAACTGTTGGGTATGAAGATATGAAGCTAGAACTGAAAAAGAGATGGCTGAAATATTTCAGAAGATCAGATCTAAGCTTGAAGGGTTGATCCCTTCACTAGATCCTTAAGCTAGAAGCTCAAGATCTAACTCCTCAATCCTCCTCTGAAGATTGCAGTTGTTGCTACACAACTGCTCACAAAAAATGCACTGTAAAGGATGGAGGCTCTCTATCCTATTGCTAAGATATGAAAATAATCCCTGGACTGATGGAAATAATGAATGAAATGTGAAGGAATGGTCCTCCACTGGATTACTAGCTGAAATTCTAGAAAATTCCCTTCTCCCTTAGATCTACAAGAGTGGACTATGTAATTCGTGATGGAAATGATGCTGCTGGGAGATGAATTATGGATGGCCTAATGCCTAATATAGATCTAAAGCACTGGAAGGCTAATATTGAAGCAAAAATTGAAAGGATGAACCCTTCACTGTTTCCTTAGCTAAAATACTGAAGGACAATCTCCTCCTCTAAAACCTTGATGCAGAAATGTGTTATTTCTGAAGATAAGTGAGCTGTAGAAAGTAGGAACAATATCGCACCAATGCCTGATGATTAATATAGATGAATAGATACCTTCCCAGAGTAGGCACACAATTCCCCTATGGGTAAGGGTGGGATTTCCTCTCAGAAACACCATGTTATAAAAAACATTGCAAACTTAGAGAAACATGTCAAGCATGGTTGTAATGTCAAATGACAAATCCAGATCTAAAAATATCATACACCAATAATAATCTAAAGCATGCCTCTAATGTTTCCTTCATCTTCATTATATATTTCGTGAACCTTCTCATGCCTTGGCCCACCTCATAACTGCACTGTACATGTGGACATAGGTCTCCATGTTGACTGCGTTGTCTCTCCATAATCTCCGCCGTGTATGCATCTAATGATCACCCTTTCAATCATGTGTCGATTAAATGCACTACTTCCTCCATCATCTCATCATGAATGCACTATGATATTACATTTGGTTCCCTCCATGATCTTATTTGACTACTTCAACCTCCATGATCTCTCTCATTAATGAGACATGATATCCACTGCTTTCATGTTAAGTAGTTGCTCCACTAATTCATTATGTAGATCTAGATCTAAAATATCCACATGCACACATCAAAAGTGGATTTTATTTACCTTTGGGGTTTATGGGTCCATCCACCCTCTTATTTACTTAATTAATTATGAAAATTAAGAACTATAATATTCCAATTATCTTGTGGAAAATTGGGAATATTAAATCCCTAGATACATTCAACAATATAGAATATGAGATACACAACCATATTATGCTTTTCTCCTTCTGATCAAAATTTCCACGTCTTCATCTGACATTGCCCTTGGTTTAGTACCCAGATATACCGTGATCCACTGATTTTTATGCACCAACAGATCCTCCATATTGAGCTTCAACAACTAAAAACTCTGACCATTAAGTTTCACAATCTCTATATTTCCATTTCTCACCATCTTCTTTCACCACAAGAATTGATCTTGCCGATCTCCCACTGAATAGGGTCTACCACAAGCCCGAGAAAAAAACCACTCAGCAACAAAGGCATCCCCGTGAAGCTGAAACAACGCTAATACCAAATGTAGGTTTTAAATGTGTACAAAAATTATCTACAAACGAATTCATAAAGACTAAAAATAAACAATGGCAAGAGCATAAAACATAAAACATATATACACAGAGATTTTCCCTCGAACCCAAATCGGGACTTCCAGCTTTATTTTTCATTATATTCCTTTTAATGTTACAAAAAATATATATACATGTCGAAGAATTCATAAAACCCAATCCATTAACCATGTATTATAACATAACCGTAGTTCCCTTGACTAGATCTACAAAATACGAGGGGTCGAAAACCATCCTACACCAAAACCATGTGTGTGCGACTAATCATGGAAAGAATATCACACATACCCAACATAGGTTAATTAGTGGTCATTTGGAATCCCTATTGTTTTTTTGATGGCCTCTACTCATAGAGTGTTGTGAAACCAGCTCCAAAAATAGAAGAAAAGAGATATCAACGCCTTAGAAATAAGCCACTTCGAGGGGGCAACCTCCAATACATTACATTAATGAACAATTCTTGGATGATACAAATTACAAAAACTCCTTTCTATATAGGATTCCATGGGGCCACAATTTAATCCTAGAGGGGCCACAATATAATCCTAGTTGACCTAACAATAATAATTTAAGGGCACAATAATAACAATATTGGGGTTACAATGGTACAATAATAACAATAAGGGGGTTACACTAACAACAATAAGGGACTATACTAGTAATATAGGGACTTAACATGCCCCTCTCCTTTAAAAAAGTGTTGTCCTAAATGCTTGAGTAACTCTGGGTGCTTCTGTATAAAATTCTCATCCTCCCATGTAAAATCTTTAGTGGGTAAGTTTTTCCACCTGATGAGATACTCTAAAATTGATCGATTTTGTAGCTATCGAGTTATTGTTTCGGTGACTGCTTTAAGTTCCAGTATGATTTTTCCTTCCTCATCAAGCTATGGAAATATTGTTTGAACTGGAATATTTTCACCTATAACCTTCTTTAAGCATGAAATATGGAAAACTGGATGCACTCGTGAAGAAGCAGGAAGCTCCAATTTGTATGCCACAGTACAAATCTTTTGCAACACCTTGTAAGGACCATAGTACTCTAGCAATAGTTTATTATCCTTCTTAGCTTGCTTGAGGGACATTTGTTTGTATGGTTATAGCCATAAAAATACCCAGTCTCCTACATCAAAACTTCTCTCACTGCGATGTTGTTCTTCCTGTTGTTTCATTCGATTTTGTGCCAAATTCAGGTTATCCTTTAAGAGCTGGAGAACTTCTTGTGGATGCCCAGTGTGATCTTCCACTGCTTGAACCTTTTAATTTTCTCTTAAAGATGATGTGACGGATGGTGGATGATATCCATAAAGTGCCATAAATGGGGTCATTTTTTTTGTAGTATGAAAGGAAGTGTTATGCCACCATTCAAGAAGAGGTAACCACTTGACCCATTGTGTTTGATTATCAGATACAAAAAAACAAAGATATCCTTCCAATTTTTTTTTACTATCTCAGTTTGACCATCAGATTGAGGATGATAAGATCAGATATGAGATAATTGAGTACCCAAATAAGAAAATAAATCTGTACAAAAATTTCCAGTAAAAATGGGATCTCTTTCACTCACAATAACCCTTGGATTTCCATGTAGCTTTTGAATTGTGTCCATAAATGTAGTAGCAACTGTACTTTCTTTAAATGGATGAGATAATGCACCAAAGTGTGCATAATTTTTAAGTCTATCAACTACCACCATGATGACACTCTTTCCTTCAGACTTAGGTAAACCTATGATAAAATCCATTGAAATATCCTCCCAACGTTGACTTGGAATGGATAAAAGTTGTAGAAGAACTGGGGTCTTAATTGTCTCAACTTTATTCTGCTGGCAAACCAACCATTCCGCCAAAAAATTTTGAATATCATATTTAAGGCCATCCCAAAAAAATTCTTTCCTCACCCTATGGTAAGTTTTTAAAAATCCCGAGTGTCATCCTAAAGGAAAAGTGTGCAATTCAAAAATAATCTTTTTTTTAGTTGGGAATTCTTACAAAGATATAAGCGATATTTGTACCATAAGGAATCATTTTTCCAACTAAATGTATCAGATGTACTAGGATATTTCTACAAATTTTGAATGAGTGTCCACACTTCTTCGTCCTTCTTCCATTCATCTCTTGCTTTGGTTATCCAATTTGGTTGGATAATAGAAATGGCACAAAGAAATGCTTCCACCTCTTCATTCATTCTTCAGAGTGCATCTGCAACAACATTTAGCTTCCCTAATTTGTATATTATTTCAAATTCATAACCCAACATCTTTGTGACCCATTTTTTTTGCTCTTCTGAAGATATTATTTGTTCCAAAAAGTGTTTAAGACTATCATGATCAGTTTTTACCTTGAAGTGTCTTCCCATTAGGTAAGTTCACCATTTCTTTAGTGCATGTAATATTGCTAACATTTCCTTCTCATAAATAGGTTTCTGTAAATACTTTCCTTTGATTGGACAACTTTAAAAAGTAATGGGTCTTCCTTCTTTCATGAAAACAACACCAATTCCATTTTATGAGGCATCACATTCCACAAAAAAGGTTTTTGTGAAGTCTGGCGTAGCTAAGACCGGTGTTAGGCACATTTCCTCTTTAAGATGTTCAAAGGCCTTAGTGTCTTCAGGAGTCCATGAAAATGCATATTTCTTCAATAATGTTGTTATAGGTGCTTCTATTCTCCCATAATTCTTAACACAGTTGCGATAATACCCTGTTAATCCGAGAAATCCTCGCAACTGCTTTATGGTTGTGGGGACTTTCCATTCCTTAATTTCTTTAATTTTGTTAGGGTCTACCTTAACACCCTCATGAGATACAATATGACCTAGATATTCCACCTCTTGCACTCAAAAGAAACATTTGTATGTTTTTTCATATAATTGTTTCTCCTACAATAGTTTCAGCACCCTGTCAACATGTTGAACATGATCCTTCCAAGACATGTTGTAGATTAGTATATCATCAAAAAATACTAGCACAAATTTTTTCAGGAAGGGTTTGAAAATGGAATTCATCAACCCTTGAAATGTAGAAGGTTCAATGGTAAGTCCAAAAGGCATGACCAAAAATTCATAATTACCCTCATGAGTTCGAAATAATGTTTTTGGAATATCTTCAATATTCATTCTAATTTGATGATATCCTAAACGAAGATCCAACTTAGTAAAATAAATTGCCCCATTTAATTCATCCAATAATTCATCAATCATAGGAATGGGAAATTGATATTTAATGGTGAGCTTATTGAGCTCCCTATAATGCGGACACATGCGCCATGATCCATCCTTCTTGTGTACCAATACTACAAGAGCAGAGAAAGAACTTTGACTAGGTTGAATTATACCTGCCTCTAACATTTCTGCAATCATATGTTCAATTTCGCTCTTTTGTACATAAGGATATATATAAGGCTTGATGTTTGGAGGAACACTTCATGGAATCAAATGAATATCATGATCATGATCACAAATAGGTGGGAGTCCTTTGGGAGTTTCAAAAAACTTGGAATGATTGTCCAAGACTTTTTGGAGATCTGCAGAAATAGACGCTTTTGATGTTGGAACTTCTAGTGAGCATAATTGTGCTATTACGCCTCATTGTTCTTTCTTTAGAAGATTTTTCATGACATTATAGCTTATTATATTTCCCAGCTTCCCTGCAATACCCCGTAATTTGACTTCCTTTCCTTTTGAAAAAAAAATGAAGAAAAGTTCTTGAAAATTAAAAGCTACCGTCCCCAAGGATTGTAACCATTGTACTCCTAGTACAACATCAGCACCTCCCATAGGAATGGAAAGCATTGGACTATTCAATATATATTCCCCCATGGTTAGCTTGATATTATGGCATTTTCCAGAGTAATTTATAGTTCCTCCATTTGCAACCATCACTTGACATTCTAGTGCTGGGTATATGAAACAATTCAATTCCTTGGCTACCTTATAATGAATAAAATTATGGGTGCTACTTGAATCAATCAACACTATTACCTTTTTCTTCTTTATATTTCCTTCTATCTTGAGAGTTTGAGGAGTGGTAATTGCTGCCAATGCATTACACAATATGGTCGAACTCATTTCTTCCTCTTCTAGGGATGGTTCCTCGTGTATATCCTCTTCTTTTGAAGATTGTTGTTCATTTTCTTCTTCCTCTTTACAATCTATGTAAAATAATTTATTCTCAGCACACTTATGACCTTTAGTGTATTTGCTATCAAAACTATAATGAAACGAACAAAGTTCCTTCTCAGGTTAAAATAATCTAGAACACTTGGAATACAAAGATATCCACGAGGATACAAATATTATATTATAAAATATATGAGATAGATAGATGATAAAATTTTACAATGAGGCTTTGCTTATATACCTACGCAAGTGACCTTTCATGACTGGGCATGTCTCTTAGACATGCCCTTTCACTAAATTAATGACTACTTACGTAATCCTTAATTGAATATTTAATAATTATATTTGTTATATTCGTTATGAATTATATTCATAACATTTCCCCTTCCTTCAAAATCTTTGTCCTCAAAGCTTATAGTTGACACTTTTCTTTAGTTCAATCGTGCACTGTTTTCTTCATTTGCTTTTATCACAAATTAATATATCAAACTTTATTTCATTTCTTCCTCTTCTAGGGATGATTCCTCGTGTATATCCTCTTATTTTGAAGATTTTTGTTCATTTTCTTCTTCCTCTTCACAATCTATGTAAAATAATATATTCTCAGCACACTTATGACCTTTAGTGTATTTGCTATCAAAACTATAATGAAGCAAACAAAGTTCCTTCTCAGGTTAAAATAATCCAGAACACTTGGAATACAAAGATATCCATGAGGATACAAATATTATATTATAAAAGATATGAGATAGATAGATGATAAAATTTTACAATGAGGCCCTACTTATATACCTACGCAAGTGACCTTTCATGACTGGGCATGTCTCTTAGACATGCCCTTTCACTAAATTAATGACTACTTACGTAATCCTTAATTGACTATTTAATAATTATATTTGTTATATTCGTTATGAATTATATTCATAACATTGCCCCTTCCTTCAAAATATTTGTCCTCAAAGCTTATAGTTGACACTTTTCTTCAGTTCAATTGCGCACCGTTTTCTTCATTTGCTTTCGTCATTTGCTTTCATCACAAATTAATATATCAAATTTTATTTATTTATTTGTTATGAATTGGCCCTTCCTTCAGAACTTTATTTATTTATTTATTTGTTGCGATATTGTTTATGGAGACAGCTTCTTCAGCCCGATCCTGTTATGACAGACACTTCCACATTGTGCTTGTCGGTTGATAGATTCTTCATATCTCTATTCTAGAGAAATCATGTTGTTTAAGATACTGAGGATGGGAATGCCCGACTCAAGGTAGACAATATATTTTCTGACATATGTTTTTGTTTCAGGTTTTCCTCAGTCTTTCAATCTCTTTATCTCTACTACAAACATTATAAAGTATTTCCGCCATCGTCTTCATCTCCGACCTCACACTTTAGGGGGCATCTATTACAGGTCAAAATACCTCCTCATCAGCTCAGAGGAGAAGATAAATATGGAAGGAATACAAATACCTAAACTAAACCTATTTCTTCCAAGGTAACGCCTCACTATAACAACACAAGAGAGTTATAATGCAACTGATCAGTGGATAGGCTACATTAGTGGCTAGGGAAACACTCTGTTTACACTAGAAGGCAACATTACCTGTGTTTTGAGTTTGGAACGGGAAAAACCCATGGAGAATGATTTGAATTTCCAGCTTTTTCTCACAAGAGAGTCAGTACAAAAGGGAAACTGCAAAGAACTAATCTCTTATTGGGCCTTGCCATAAACAACTGAACTCTCAAAGAAGGAAAAAGCATGGAAGTTGAGGAAACATCTTGGTTTTTTCTATTCAGAACTAGTGAAAAGAGAAGGGCAATGATTTCTCTCTCCATCTTCTATAAAATGGAGTTGAAGGCTCTTGGTTCAAGGTCGAAGGATTGTCAAAGTTTTTGAATACTT
Organism: Pinus albicaulis; assembly: GCA_034641835.2. Taxonomy (NCBI): domain Eukaryota; kingdom Viridiplantae; phylum Streptophyta; class Pinopsida; order Pinales; family Pinaceae; genus Pinus; species Pinus albicaulis. Next base: position 1,328,734,065 of record CM076575.1, on the reverse strand, counting down.
GCGAAGTAGAGATCATTGTTTTAGTGTGAAGGTCAAAGGTGAAAGAGGTTCATTGAGAACTTTTTGATCAAGACGTCACTACTTTGATAGATAGAGAGATTGGAAGGCTGAGGAGGGCTTGGTACAACCGATGGTTGTAATCCTCCTTTGTATAAATCAATAGAACTATATCTATTTCATCCATTCTATGAGTTGATATTTTCATTGTTATTTAATCACTTATATAGCATGAGATGAATGGTTTAGATGTGCGTAGTTTGAATGTTTATTATATATTGAATTAATTGATAGGAAATATATGTTATGGTAGAGATTACACGGGTGCTTTAATTGATTGCAGGGTAAATATTTGGAGCTTGTGAAGGAGAAATCCTGCTTCCCTGCCTAGTGCTCTCCAAAAGACTTCAAGATCATTAAAGAGGTAATCTTTCATCTTATTCCATCAAGTTGTTTTAAGTTAATATGAACATGTATGTGCCTTCTTTGTGAACTATATAGCTAATCTTACTGTCTGCCTCAGGCACTGGAAACCCCTGAGAGGGATATTCAATAACCAACAACCCAAGCATTTCACCCTGTAGCACACCTACGATCATACGCCCATTTGGAGATTGATTTTTTCGGCCTGTTTTTGTTTTCCTTGGTTTTTGCCTGTGTGTCTTTTTTTTTTTATCTCTTCCTCTTTTTGCTATAGTCACCGTGGCAGAACCATCAGTTTCTTCTACTGATAGTCCTTATACAGACGATTCATCAAAAATCTCTCAGTTCTCTCCTAAGCATCAACAACCCGTTGTATCTGAGTTTCCCTTTAGGGGACCAGTTATATTTGAGCTTCCCTTTGGAGGACCAGTTGAGTTCAATTGGCCCTCGTCGAATGCTTGGTTTGGATTCGGAGTTGGGGAACACTTCCCTCCTCTTACATCGGGATCACCATTTTTGGCTGCTGTCGTACCTCCTAGTCCCTGTCGTCTTTTAGAAGATCTTACGATAGGGTCAGATATGGACTCATCCAGTCCTATTCCTATTGAGGGAATTCCTACTTCTGGTGAAGACTACCAGATTTTTTCCCGAAGACATGCCTGAACCATCTGTGCAGTATTCACCTATTCCATCACTCCCAGTTGGATATAGGTCTTTAAGTCTGGTCATGGCTGCTATTTCCTTTATGGGAATATCGAATCCATCCATGGAATCGTCCATTCCCTCGTTAGGGATGTCACCACTAACACCTCTCACGACATCTCCTTTTGTCACATCGGTACCTTTTAGACCTACTGTCTGCGTGGCCATATCTACACCTGTTGTCCCCACTTAGTCAACTGGGACTTCGTCAGTTCCTGAATATGTTTATATGGCTATCACTATTTCTGAGAACCTTTCTCCCGAGGAGTATCGGATGACTTTACAGTCACCGATCTCGCAGGTTGATCAGTCCTCTCAGGATCTTAATCATCCTTAATTTTCTCATTATGGAGCGGATGGTACCCCGATCTATTCATTTCCATTTCAATATGATGAGCACGACAACCCCATTTATTTGCCTGCTCCTGAGGCTTATTAGTATTTTAATGGTTTTATACCTACCCTGCTGGTGCAACCTTCTAACCAACACGGACAACCTTTGTTTCAACAAGGATATGCTTCTAGCCCACAAGGACAACCCTTCCAGGGACAACCTTCGGCCCAGCCAGGGTATGCATACGACCCAGAAGGGAAACCCTTATAGGGACAACCTTCAGTCCAGCAAGGATTATTTTATGGTCCACAAGGGCAGTCTTACAATCCTCAAGGCCAACCTCTACAGCCTCACCCTGTGGTCCAACCAGCGCAACCACAAGGATCGACAGGGCAACCGGTGTATCAACCTAGACCTTCATACGGTCCTGGGGGGCAAACCCATCCTTCTCAACGTTTGGTGCAACCTCAACAGCCTCATTTTCTAATTGGTCAAAATTTTTCATAGCTAGGGCCATCTTATGGTCCTGTCCCAGGTCAACTTGGTTATCAGGCACAACCTGGCCCACTCCCACCATCAGGCCAACTTGCTCAGCCGAGGAAACTTGGTGTCCCTCATCAGCCAGGTCAACCTGTTCAACCAGGACAACCTGCACAGCCTGTTAACCTTACTCAGCCGTCGATCTATTCTATGCCACAACCAAATCCACCTGTGCTACCGACTTATTTGACTCAGCAGGGCCCCACTTACCAGCAGCCCGTTCGACCCCAAGGCAGCTATTACCCTCAAGGTCAGTCTCGACTGGCTTACAACCTGCCTCAAGGTTCTGGTTATTACCCTCAATAGCCAGGCTATACTTATACTCTACAGCAAAATCCTTACACTGCTCAATCAGGACCCATGTATACTCAGAATCAGTACCCTAGTTATCAACCTCCGTATCCTAGTTTTCATCTACCATATCAACCAAATTATCTGGCTTATACCCCCTATGGTTAGAATCCTCTAGGAAAGAACCAATGGGGGTAGAGTTATGCTCAACCAGGATGGATTACAGGTACATGTCCTTATCAGAGACCTGCCATGCCTTTTAACCCTGAATTACCTTTTCTCGCCATGTTGGACTTACCGGATGTATCCAAATTGACCAATGATCTGATTATTTTTAATCCATATTGGACTCTGGTTTCGACAAACATGCCTGGTGATAGTCCTAAGTTTGAGGGAAAATCTAGAGAAGACCCCCAAGCACATGTCATTACATACCATTTATGGTGTTCTTATAACTCTTGGGTCGATGACTCGATTCGTCTGTGTCTTTTCCAACGCACTCTAACCGGCGCTGGTGCTAAATGGTACATAGAACTATCCCGTGGTATTTTTCAAGATTTTAATACTCTAGCTATGGTATTCCTGACGCATTTCCATTTACCGGTTCGTTACGAAGCCGGGACGCATCTCCTGATGTCTCTGAAACAGGAAAAAGATACTCATATTTCAGATCACATTCACAAGTGGAGACGTCATTGTCGTCTGATCGAGCTTGACATTCCTGATCAGATTCTGACTCATTGGTTTACTACCTATTTTTCCAATAATATTGCACGAGACATTGCTATGGGGGCATGTGTAACCGAGGAACAGGCCATTGCTCGTGCTCAGTGCCTTGGTTTAGTGTACTCTCAATCGGGCACGTTATACAACATCTTGACTGATGCCCCATGACCAGGGACCTCTAAAGCACCAGCTACTCCATCAGTAGACAGTGTTATTGGTTTTATCTCTCAGACTTCTCGCATGTCTCCATCTTCTAATGCCGAGAAGCCCAAATCCAATTCGTCCCATCATTCTGCTTCTAAGCATACTCCGGAATGTAGCAAGTCCTTAGAGGTCAACACTGTTTAGGCCAATCTTGCGGACAAGACTTCCAAAGGTAGAAAGAAGGGAAAAGGCAAGGCTAAAGCCAATTCCCTGAAGCTAGATTCGGCCAAGCCTCGTGTTGATGATGGATCGTAGCGTAAGCCCAAGTATCCTTATTTAATATGCGATGAAGAGCACTACACCGAGGATTGTCCATAACGAGCTGAGGTCAGTAGATTTCTCAAAGGAAAAAAGGGAACTCCTGCTGCTCTCAAAGAGCCCTTCCCCTCTTAGGAAACACAAATGGTTGAGAAGCCTGCCCCATCTGCGCCATTTGGTTCACAAGTATTCATGATGAATGGCTTTGCACCTGTTTCTATCACCACTCGGTCGAAAGAATATGTTGGGTCGCGTCAGGTGACAGGGAAGGAAATCACTGATGGTCCTCCTCCCCCACCTGTATCTGGCCCACTTGAGATTGAAGGACCCAGTCCCGAACCCCTTGTGCGGCCACCTTCTAAAGTTGTTCTCAGGAAATATTCCTATAATATTAACACCCGTGATGCCCAACATTATAGCATTGTTGAGGATTTGGCACAGGCGCCATCTGCTATGTATACATTGGAAGTGCTCCAGAGTGTCTCGTCTCAGCGGAAGGCCTTATTATCTGCCATCGGCGGGATTGATCCTACTATTTCTAGCCTTCTCTCTTTTGACTTGGAAAATTTTGTTCCCCGACTTTCGTGTCAAATTGCGCTTATTATACAAGTTGGTATTAACGGTCTCAATATCCATAGAGCCGCTATGGATGAAGGTCCATCCACATGCGTCATGTCATCTACCTGCTAGAAGGCCATTGGCTCTCCAGCCTTGACTTCATCTCCCAACACCCTCAAGGCATTCGATGGAAGGGAATCGAAACCCTTGTGTGTTCTCGCGAGTCTAGTAATTACTTTACAAGGGAATATGGTTAACATTGAAGTAGAATTTTTTGATGCGAAACTCAATTATAATCTTCTGCTCAGTCGCAGTTGGACCTATGCTATGTTGTGTGGGTTGTCCACCCTCTTTCGCGTGTTGAAATTTCCACATGAGGGAAAAATTGTTACTGTCGACCAGTTATCCTTCTTAACCTCGTCATCCAAGAACAACGTCCCATATGTGGATTAGATACCTACTCCATTTGACAGTGTGGGCCCAGGACTTTTCAAATTTCCCGCCCTTATGGGTGTCTTTCCTCCTACGCCACTGAATACTGTTCAATTCAATATGATCTCTAGGTCAGTTGACCCATGGATCATCCCTTCTCCTGAAAAGGTTGCCTCTTTTGGATAATCGATGCCTCTGACCTCGGTTGAAATCAATTATTGTGAGATCATTGCCACATCAAATCCTCCTCTTGCTAAAAATTCTCCTTTGAGCATGGATCTTGATGTTTATTCTCAATCCCCTTGGCTCGATGATGCAGATTCACCCGATCCTTTGAGAGAATTTTTTCGTCTGACGAAGCTATCGTGGAGACTATGTCTCTTGAAGATCTGCCATGGAGCGATGGGCATCATCGTTCCTCATTTATGCCTAGCCTGGGGGAAATGTCTATTTGTCTCGAGAATTTTTCATCTCAGGTTCCCTCTCCGCAACTCCAAATGCCAATATTGACTCACAATTTTTTCTCGGAAGGAAATCTGAGTAACATTACCCAAACGATGCCTATTGACATCTCTGTTAAACCAGGGGTTGTCGAGAACATCCATGTGGGAGTCACATGTTCTCCTGATGAGATTCTCACAAATTTTTCTTGGAAGGAAATTTGAGTAACATTACCCAAACGATGCTTATTGACATCTCCGTTAAACCGGGGGTTGTCGAGAACATCCATGTGGGAGTCACTTGTTCTCTTGATGAGATTCAAGTGTACACTAGTCTCTTTTGCAAATTTCGTGATGTTTTCACGTGGTATTACGAAGAGATGCCTGGAACTAATCCCAGTATCGTCGTGCATGGAATTTCCACCTATCCCAATGCGAAGCTTGTGTGCCAGCATCAGCGTCTAGTGCATCCTTAGAAAGCCGCTACTATAAAAGCCGAAGTTGAGAAACTTCTTAAAGTGGGTTTCATATATCCAATCCCTCTGACAGAGTGGGTTTCCAATACTGTCCCTGTGGATAAGAAGCAGGGCACAATTCGAGTTTGTGTTGACTATCGAGATATCAATCGGGCTTTCCCTAAGGACAACTATACCACCCCTTTTATCAATCAGATCATTGACGATTGTGTGGGGAGTGAGATATTTTCCCTTATGGACGGATTTTTAGGTTATAATCAAATCAATATCCTCCCATCCGATCAACATAAGTCCGCTTTTATCTGTCCGTGGGGAACATTTACCTATAAGAAACTTCCTTTCGGCTTGAAAAACACTCGGGCTACCTTCCGGCATGCCATGTCTTACACCTTTCACAACATATGTACTGTTGTTCAGCCGTACCTGGATGACCTTCTGGCTCATTCAACTCTGCGCAAAGAGCATCCGAAACATCTCCTCCAGATTTTTCTCCACTGTAGATGTTACAACATCAGGCTTAATCCTCACAAGTGTGTCTTCTGCGTGGACTCTGGTTGACTTTTTGGGTTCATTGTCTCTAAGGAAAAAATTCACCTTGACCCTCTTAAGGTTGAGGCTATTTTTAATCTCCCCTCACCATCCTTGTTACATCAAATTCAGAGTATTCAAGGGAAAGCGAATTTCTTACATCGTTTTATCTCGATCTATGCAGAGGTAGCCAAAGGGTTCACACGACTTCTAAAACTGGATGTCCCTTTCTGTTGGGACGAGATTGCTCAGCAATATTTTGATAACCTTAAGACGTTTCTTATCAATGCTCCATTAATATGTCCTTCGAATTATCATCGCGACTTTACCCTCTATTTGGCTGCTGCATTCAGTACAATTGCCATGGTTTTGGTGCAGGATGATGATGATGGTAATGAACACATGATTTATTATCTGTCTCGAAACCTCCTCGACACTGAAATGAATTATGCACATGTCGAGAAGTTAGCATTGGCCGCGGTCCAGGCCATTTAGCAGTTTCGTCCCTCTCCCATTACATCCTATCATTACCATAGGCCCTTTTTCCAAATGGGGCATTGATTTTATGATGCGTAACCCTCACTTGGTTGGGGGGCATGCTTATATCATCATTACCGTAGATTATTTCACCAAGTGGGCCGAAGCAATGCCTACACTGGCTATGGATGGTAAGACAGCTACAAAATTCATTTTCAACCATGTGATCACTCGTTTCGGCGTTCCTCAAGCCATCGTCACTGATCATGGCTCTCATTTTCGAGACTACATGATGGCAGAGCTGACATCTAAGTTGGGCTTGCGTACGACAGCTCAACGCCATATTACCCTCAGGAAAATGGCCAGGTTGAAGCCGTGAACAAGGTGCTTGTCACGATGCTTCAACGAAAATTTGGTGTACAAAAATCAAGTTGGCATCTCCAGTTGTTTTCAGCTCTTTGTGCCTATTGAACGTCAGTGAAGAGTGCAACTGGATTCACACCATTTTAGTTGGTGTATGGTCTGGAAGCTACTCTTCCGGTTGAATGTGAGATCCCTTCACTAAAATTGATACTTCATCAGGGGAAGAACATTCCCTATATCCTTTATTTATTTCAAACTCTCACCGATTATTATCAATATTTATAGTACAGAAAATCAGTGTTAGCTCATTTCGATCAAAATGTTTCTCCGCACTCTTTTATCGAAGGGTACCTCGTCCTCTTGTATGATCAAGCTCAAGACAAGCTTGGGGCAGGAAAAATTCAACCTATGTGGCATGGGCCCTATATCATTAAAATTGTATTGAAAAATGGGGCTTATGAGCTGATCGATTATGAAGGTCTTCCTTTGGCGCATCCCAAAAATGGGTTGTACCTGAAGAAATATTATTCTAGAATCATTCTTGTGTAGTATATGTACATAGGTGATTTTTTCATTTTTGTACATGTGTGGTGTGGTGTGCTTTGTAAGAGTTTTTCTGCTTATTGGGTCTTCCTGATTATGTAGATGTATATTACTCTTTATGTCGGTTTCGCGGATGGTGCCTCCCGCGGTACCAAGAACCTGTCTTCGGCAGCCTGGGTAATTTACAATCCTGCTGGTGAGTTGGTTGATTTACAAAGTGTTTGTCTAGGGCCTACTACAAATAATGTCGCTGAATATAGTGCTGTTTTGCAATTATTAAACGACATTGTTAACCTCAGCATCGCATGTTACTTGTACATCTGGACTCACAGCTTGTGGTTTTATAGCTCAATGGTTTTACAGCTCAATGGTCATTATTCAATTATAAACCCATGCATTTTAAGACTGTATCTACGTATTCGTTTACTTGAAAGAAATTTTGATTACATCACATATCAGCATATACGAAGACGAATTAATACACTAACAGATGGAGTAGCCAACATGGTATTAGATAGACATTTACGCAATTTGTAAAAACATCATCATATGTAAGCAAGATCCATGTAGAAAATAGATGTATATATATATATATATGTTAAGTGTTTGCAACGTGTGCATCATATAAAACCAGAAATATATATGTTTGTTTCAATTACATCTGGAGATGACATGTCTCTCAAAAATATGCAAATAGAAAGCCTAGGTGACTAATCGGCATGGTGCTCGTGGTATCACGTCACTGCCCACACCAACCGCCTCAGTAAGTGGTGGAGATGACTCGGCACCCCTACGGTATGCCTCTAGTAGGCTACAGGAACATCAGCTAGGTGAGCGTAATCTAGAACCCCATGAGTAATCCCCTCCAGGTTTTGTATGAGCTCGTCCCCCTCGCCCCCCTGCCCTTGAGGGTCATAAGCGAGAGGGGTCCTCCTCGCTATTGGTGACATTCTGGAAGGCCTCTTTGGGCCAACATCTGCATACATATAGGATTAGCTGTTAGAGCATGCATGTATACCAAAAAATCATAAGACTCATAAAATTAAAAAGAGTCTTACCAAGTTCTTCGTCCCAGTCCTCTCCCTCTGGGAGTGGGAGGTCCGGGTCTCCAGAAAAATCTGTGTCAATGTAGGGCCAATCCTCCACGATGATGGGCTATCATCAGAGCCACCCAAAAAAATCTGGCCGCCAGGACATCTGCTGGCCACCCCTGATCTAGGAATAAGTTCCACCCATCAAGCCATCCATGGCTCTCTCAGTGGAGGATCCGGAACTATGGCCTCCTAGTGCTGAAAAATAGGTAATCATTCCAGGAAGAATGACACTAGAATCAACCCATATCCAAACTGTTTCGGTTTTGTCTTCTTGCATTTTGTGAGTTTCTGTTTAATGTTCATGGTCATGGTCGTGGCCCAGTCAAAGATAGTTGGGTTCATAAAATCCGATGCAATAAGTAGCCGTGTCTTTGTAGCCTCATGCGGTGCCTGCGATCCCGCAACCCGTGTAATGGTGTGTAGCACTGCTCTCAGTGCTAGATCAGGGACGGTCTGAATGTTTAATTTCCTGCTTCCTAATCCTTTGCGTGCCCCTGGGTACACCCTGTTCATGACCATTGCCATGTTTTCTCCTGAAGGCCTGGTACCGGTCAGAATAGAAACTGGACCCCTCCGTGACAGTCCAGTGATGAAGTATACATCTGATACTTCAAGCTCAAGTTCCTAGTCTCGAAGTTTGAATTTCTCCTCATCCTCATCCCAAATAATGATGAGATACTACAGTAATTCGGGCTGAGCCTGGAGACATGGCATCAGAAAGAACTTTTTTAGCCCGCAATTCCGAAGAGCATTCATACATTGCTCATTTTCCATTGCCAGTTCATCTTCTTCACTATGTTCTCTCTCCTTCCATTCGATAACCATATTTTTCGTTGAATACCTACACCAATCAATCATAGGAACATTATAAACCTCCTTGGGTATTCAAAATTACATTTCATTAGTTTATTTTTTAGAAATTTTAGCCGGATTTTAAGTCATGCCATTGGAGCGACCCATGTGTAAAATAGGGCAGATTGGCGCGGGTCTGTGCCTGAAACCTGCGCAAATTGCGGAGCCATAAATTTGGAAAATCTTTCCCCAAATTACCTCAAATAACAATGGAATCCAGTAAAATTTAACTTAAAATATGGCCAAGGAGGTTAGCTCTTACCTGAATTGGATGGAATTCGATTTGGTCCACTGGATTGATCACACTCGTCGCTTGAAGATTGAAGTAGAAATGGATCACTGTTGCTCTACAAAGAGGTAAAAGTGAAAAGTAAATTTTTTTTACCACTGTTTGTCTTTTATAACATTTCAAAGTCCTAAAATAGGTTTTGAAACATATTTGTCAATATATTTTCATATTATTTTCGTGGGATATGTTTTACACACGTCTTTTTGTGCAGCAACAGGTTTTTCACGTGATTTTGATGAAAAGATGAGTTGTATTTTATAATTTTTCGGACTCGGTAAAAACACAAAAAATTCACTACTGGAATCACCTTTCAGCTCTTATTCCGACTCTCTAAAACTAAAAATATTGCCAAGTCGCTTGTTGTTTTGAGCCCGTGGAAATCAATGCGAAGCATTCATCATATATTACTCTATTTTTGGCTTTCTGAGATTATTTATGAAAAATTAATAATTAATACTCGCAACTAAGAGGTTCTCTGGACATTTTTTCACCTTTTCGATTGAGGACTATTCATGAAAAGGGACTTGTTGAGTTTTTTCCATCGCCTTTCAAACCTCTAATACGAAAAGACACCAGTTTTTCCTTTACCTCAAGTTAAAAATTTATGAGCACCAGCACTCCGCTATCATGATGTTACCCAGTTCCTCCTTCCTATGGCTCTATTAAATGTACTAGGTTGATTTTTTGAAAGATAAACTTACATCGCAATAAGTTCTATCTCTTCAAGCTTGCTTGAAAAAAATAATAATAATTAGGGTGCCCGCCATAAATGGTGGGGAAAATGGAACCAAGATTGTAGTCGTGTTACAAAGATAAGCCGCTTGAACATGGCAATTTTTTGCATTCGTCGTGTTGGAGACATCTCATCTCGTTATTTTTTTGCCTCCATGGGTTTATGTAATCTCTTTTGACTACTCATCTACTCTTTTCCACGTCACCATGACCTTAGATCCCTTGATGTCAAATACTTCCAAATTCAGTGTCGTGCCGCCGATATGTTCAAGAGAAGTTTGCCTCTCAAGTTTTCAACCTCCCTCTGATTCTTTGTTGGTCTTGATTCACAAACATCATGTTCCTCTATCTCGTGTCGATGATGTGGGAAAAATTATGGCCCACCTTCGATCAAGGTCACTTCATCACTTTGATCAACATTCTAGGAATTTGATGTAGGACCTTCGGTGGCCTTGGAGCCCCATACTGCATCATCAAGGTGTTCTTTCAGATTCTAATGCACAGGCTCATTATTGGCCTTCAGCTCAAGTAGATTCTATGGGTGTCGACGCTAGATCACTATTCACATTCTCAGGATCTTCACCTTCTTGTACCTGTTGTACCTTGAGAAGCTCATCATCCACTATCATTTTTGGTGGTTTCTCTCATGTTTGTTAACAATATTAATCATTGGCTAGTAATCAGACAATGTTCTTGCACGTTCGACTTCAGCTCATTTATTCACATGCTCGAACTTGTAGTTTGTTCGGGTTGAGATGGAGAGCAAGACCTTGGATCTGGTCTAATGAAATCCAGGCTGTGGGTTCTTTGTGGATTATTATGACTTATTACATGACTCTTTATATTGGATGGCTGTGACCATACACTAGTCTACTTGTTGATCCTTATTTTGCTGGATGGCTGCGTCCATACCTCAGATCTCATTGTTTATGCACCCTTTATGGATGGTTGCGCCCATACCACATGTCATATATCAGAGATATCAGTTTTATTTGTACTTGCAGGTCTTCCGATGGTAGTGTTTTCAGTTGAACGTGTTCTCATAAAGTATTTCACCCCTCCCTCTCTCTCGGACATCATGCTTTAGGGGGCATCTGTTACACAACATTTTTTCACCGTCCCTGCTCCCGTACATTGGGGGACTATTCCCGTGACCTGTGAATAGTAAAATGTCCTGAAAACACCTTGATGGCATCCTTGTACATAAGGGAAATAATTCTCCTTGAGAACATTTCCTCTGAAAAACCCTAAAAACAGATGTTTTGGCCTTGGTGCAAGTATCTAATTCATCACTTGTGCTGACCTGGAAAAGATACACTAGGCCCACGCCATTTGGAGCTCTGTCCCTATGTCTCACTCGCACCAAGCCTATTTGGGAATGTTTTTTAAAAATAAATGGTGGAAATTTGATTCTAACAACTTCAGAATGAATCATCAGAAAGAAGTTGGGTTGTTTGACTCCAGATCTCCTTGTTTAGGAAATGGGTTTCCATCTCTCATGGAACCTTCTTAAGAGATAGAACTCTATCTCAAGATTATAGGGATCCCAACTTCCCATCCTCCCTCTATAAAAGCCTTCCCTCTTCATTTGCAAGCTAGTTGAACTTTTGGGAAGGAAATTATAGCTGAGTGACAATCAAGAGCAGAGCTAAGGAGGTCCCTATGAGAGAGAGAGTTTTTTCATATCCCTGATGAGCTTTGTGAGACACATCCCACTGGAATCCTATCGAAGGAAGATCATGACATCAGAGCACTGTTTGTAATCGCTCTCTCGTATCTTAATACACATGACTCTATTATTGGTTCCATGATTGTGTTTGTCCATTATATAATGCAATTTCATTCGTTCCTCTCTGACTGATCGATAGTTATAAAGTGTGAAATACTATTTTGCATGTTGTCTCTCTTATTTTCATGTGTACAGGTATCTGGATGCAGCGAGCTCATGGATCATGACCTGTGCAGCTAGGAATTGAAGTGCCACTTCTTCTTCGACAACAACAGTGAAGGAATCACGGTAAGTGATCTATCGCGATTCTATCTTTTATAATTAGGAATCAATAGCTTTGCATGTTTTGATTATTGCTAGACCCACTCTAGGGCTAGTGGGATTGCCTCTGTCTGTAGAGGGGATTTACCTCCACAATAATGGTTCAATGGAAGGAGGGAATGAGCACCATTGGATCAGATAGATCGACGGTCAAGATCTATTGCTGAGGGGTGAATGGAAAGGGGCGAAATTTTGAAAATAAAAAGGGAAGGGGACTTAAAAGGTGGAGAATGGTCATGTGGGAGAGAGGAAGGACCGGGAGCTAAGGTGGAAAGGGCTAGGGACTTAGCACCTAGTTATGGGAGTTGGGTCATATGAAGAAAACATGGAAAATTTTAGGGGCTAATATTCGCAGGTGGGCTAATTTTCCATGGTTTTTCCAAAAAAAAGATTCGCCAATTTCCATTTTTTTATAAAAATGATTCACCAAAATTTTACAATATCAAATTATTTTACGTTAAAAATTGTCAACATTATATAGACAATATATATAATATCAATATAAATTTGAATAATTTTACAAATACATCAATAAAATTTTTATAGTTTTCATATTAGGGACTAGTGAGATTCACCAATTTTTAAACTTCAAGATGATTTTCCATCCTTAAAATTATCCCTGGAAGAAAAGGGCAGAGGGTTTAAGCCTAAAAAGGGCTTAAGGCCTGATTTTTTCAATAGGTGGATGTGAGGCTAAAAGAGGGGTTTTTAGGCCTTTTTAAGGTTCCGATAGGTAAAAAGGTTGTTTTTAAGCCAAACCAAAGGATTTTCATGGTTAGAAAAGGGTTTTCTAAGGAAATTATAAAGGTGAAATGATGGAGAAAATGGCTGAAAACAATCTCTTTTATAACAACAGGGCTTCTTGGAGGATTTTTAAATGAAGATTGTCAATGGAATGGATTTCTTGAGGATAAAGAACACAAAGAGGCTTCAATAAGTCACATATTTTGCATGACATTTGTTTCTTGAAGACTACAATCTGATTCTGGCCATCATTAGGTATAACAGAAATTATAGATGGCTAACACATGATTTTTAGCCAAGAAAATTTCACTTTAGCTACCACAGTCAATCCTTGTAGTTCGTTGCACCAAACCCATACTTGAACACAATCTCTGCAACCAAACTACTTCCTTTCTGCCATGAGTGGATGTCATGTATTCTTCCTCTGTAGTTAAAAGAGCCACTACAAACTGTCTTTTACTCATCCAACTGACTGCACCTCCAGATAGGCTAAACACATACCCACTTGTAGATATTCCTTGGTGCAGCTCTCCAGCCTAGTTAGCATCAAGAAAACCATGGATGTGAAAAAACCCTGTCTAGTACTTATCTTCCCTAGTATCACAAACCATAATAACTAGTGCGATGCAAATATCTGAAAACTCGCTTCAGTGTTGTCCAATGATCTTTCCCTGGTTTTGACATAAACCTGCTCAATATTCCCACTGCATGTGTAATTTTTGGTCTAGTACAAACCATTCTGTACAATAGGCTACCCACTGCACTTGCATATGGAACATGATACATATCCTCCTCTTATTATTGTGTCTTGGTACATTGTTAAACAGATAGATTTACACCTACAGGAATAGAAACCTTCACCAATTTACTATCCAGCATATTGAACCTCTGCAATATTGTCTCGACATACTTCCTATGGTTTAACTATAGCTTCCTCTTTTCCTAATCTCTCTTTATTTCCATGCCCAAAATATAGTTTGTAGCACCAATATCCTTCATGTTGAATTTCGAGAACAATTGGGTCTCCAAATCTTGGATAATTTCTTTGTCATTTACAATCAACAACATATCGTCCACATACAAGACCAAATAAATAACATTGTCACCAATTAATTTAAAATACACGCAATGATCCTCTTTTCTTCTGCTGAAGCCAAGTCCCCATATATAGGTATCAAATTTCTGATACCACATCCTTGGTGACTGTTTTAACCCATAAAAATAATTTTTTAACCAGCATACCAGTTCTTTCTTACCATTTGCCATAAAGCCTTCAGGTTGCTTCATGTAGATATCCTCTTCTAGATCCCCATGAAGAAATTAAATCTTCACATTCATTTATTCTAACTCAAATTCAAATGCAACAACAACAGATAAAAATAATCTAATAGAAGCAACCTTGGATTTTTCTATCAATCGAGCTTTGTATTTCTCCACCTTTCCTTATATATTCACCTTCTTCTTAAACACCCATTTTCTCCCAATGGGATACCTACTAGTCGACAACTCCACCAGATCCTATGCCTCATTTTTGTGCAAGGATGCCATTTCATCAACCATGGCCTCCTTCTAGAGTTTTCTATCCTTTGAATCCACTACCTCATTAATACTTTTGGGATCATCATCAGTGATAGTTAAACAAAAATTTGAATAGAAAGTAGATGGACTGTACCTTTATGGCTGCCTTCTTTCCCGAACTGATCTTCTCACAGCTAGACTTTTTGGCTCTTCCTATTTCAAATATTGTTCTATCGTAGAGTTTGATTCATCCTCATTCTAGCTCAAGCTCTATATTTTGAGGTTCCTTCGGTAGGATTTTATGTTTAACAACATCTTTCACCTCTCTAAACACCACTTCTCAATTGTACACAACCTTCCTTTTTTCTAGGTTACAAAGCTTGTAACCTTTTAAACCATCCTTATACCCAATAAAGATGCACCTTTCATATTTACCAGTCCTTTCAGAGGGTTTCTTACCAATACATATCTCATGTGGAGTATTATCCTCCTACGCTGATGAAGGTGATCTGTTAACTTGGTAACATGCAATCTCCACTGCCTCTACCCATAATTCTTCTCTTAATCTGGTATTGTTGAGCATGCTTCTTTCCTTTTTCCATTAACATTTTGTTCATTCTTTCTGTAACTCCATTTTGCTAAGGTCTGTATGAAGTAGTATTCTGTCATGCTATACCACACTTCTTACAGAACTCTTCAAATACCTTCTTGTATAACTCTCCTCCAATATCTTTCCTCAACACCTTTATCTTCTTCTAATTCTGGTTTTCCACCAGAGCCTGAAATTATTTAAATCTGTCAAATACGTCAGATTTATTCCTCAAGAAATATATCCATGTACTCCTTGAGAAGTAATCTATGAATGAAACATAGTACACAGACTTTCCCAATGATGGAACTGACAGAGGTACAAACACATCACTGTGCACAAGCTCTAATATATTTTTCACCCTATTAATACCAAAAGGAAAATTCACCCAATTTTTCTTCCCAAATATAAAATTTTCATAGAAATCGAAATCTAGAGAGAAATTATACATACCTTCTACCATACCATTACCATGCAGTATCCAAAGGCCCTTCTCTCCAATATGTCCAAGCCTTTGATGCCATAACATGTTGTTTTCTCCAGATACCACTATACTTTCTTCTCCACTTTCAGGAACCATATAACTGTTGCACCCATCAATAATAGTACTACCCTGAAGCTTGTATAGAGTTCCAATCTGAACTCCCGACATTAATACCAATGCTCCCTAAACCATCTTGAATGTATATTTCTTGAAAACTATTTTTACACCCGCATCATCCATCTTGCTTATATAAATCAGATTTTTGGCCTATGTAGGAATATTCATAACACCAGGAAGTCTTATAATCCTTCCAACTTGCATCTTCAGCTTCAGTTTTTCATGTCCAATGATTCTGGCCTTCCTATCATATCCTAAGAAGACATCACCACCATCATACTTCTCATACTCACAGAACAACTCCCTATGGGAAGTGAAGTGAAAGGATGCACCTGAGTCAATCAACCATGCCTCATGATCTACATGTGTATTTGAAGAAGAAGCCAAATTCACATCCCCACTTTCATTTGAGGTGATTTTTTCCTCTCTAGAAGCAGCATTATCAGATCCCTTTTCTTTCTCAAGAGCTTCAGATCTGAATTCCTTTTCGTAGTGCCCTTCCTTTCCGCATTTCTAGCACACCTTTACATGCTTTCCTGGAGATTTAGATCTCCCTCTAGATTTACATCTCCCAATAGAATTTTTTTTTTTTTTTTGTTCTGGTACCTTCCTCATACAGATAAGGAATCTCCATTCTGGCCCTCCATATTTCTCCATCTCATTTCCTCTGACAAAAAGGCCAAGAAAATCTCATCAAAATTCAAGGTAGTTTTATTATCACCTATTATAATATCTAGACTGTCCCATGAATCTGGTAGAGAGCATAAAAAATTTATGCACTTTTCTTCATCTAAGATTTTAATACGAACATATGACAACTGATTTACCATAGTATTGAAGGTGTTGAGATGCTCTATCACCGAGTCTCCATCCTTCATTCTCAGGTTATACAACTTTTTCCGTGGGAATAATTTATTCACCAGAGACTTAGATTGGTACAAAGTCCCTAACTTGACCCAAAAAATCTTCGTCCTAGCTTCCACTGTAATATCCCAAAATGGAATAGCATCGATATACAAAAAAAATATTTGTAACACAGAAAATGTACATGTAAATATTTAACAATCATAGAATATACATAATAGGTGAGCATTTTATTATCATTGGAGATGGATTTCAGATACAACAATGCATAAAATAGATGCACTCAAGCCAAATACATAGGCTAGAATGACCCTAAAAACATGCCAAAGAAGGCACTGTGTAACTAGAGAGCTACTAGAAGCAATACTACATTGTCCCTTCAGCAGATGATGTACATATAACTACTAGCTAAAAAGGGAAATGCATATCTATGGAAATATGGAGCTCTGATGATGCCAAGATTCTAGATTTGGGCTCTATGATGACAACACAAGATAACCCAAAAAGGATTTCTCATATCTATGAATCTAAGTAAATCACCCTCTTAGGGTTTCACTATGCAACTGTTGGGTGTGTCAATATGAAGCTAGATCTGACAAATAGATGGCTGCAACATGTCACAATATTATATCTAAGCTTGAAGGGTTGATCACTTCACTACATCCTTAAGCTAGAAGCTCAAGATCTAGCTCCTCAATCCTCCTTTGAAGATTGCAGTTGCTGCTACACAACTTCTCACAAAAACTATGTTGTAAAGGATGGAGGCTCTCTAGCCTGCTGCTAAGATATGAAAATCAACTCTATACTGATGAAAATAATGAATACAATGTGAAGGAATGGTCCTCCATTGCATTACTTACTGAAATGCTAGCAACTTCCCCTCTCCCTTCGATCTACAGGAGTGGACTGTGAAATTCCTTATGGAAATGCTGCTATTGGGAGATGAGTGATGGATGGCATGATGCCTAATATATATTTGAAGCACTAGAAGGCTGATCTTGAAGCACAAATTGAAAGAATGAACCCTTCACTAGTTCCTCAGCTAAAATACTGAAGGACAATCTCCGATGCAGAAATGTGTTATTTCTAAAGATAAGTGTGATGCAGAAAGTAGGATCAATATGCCATCAATGCCTGATGATGAATGTAGCTCAATATAAAACCTTCGTAGAGTAGGCACAAAAGTACCCTATGGGTAAGGGTATGATTTCCGCTCGGAAACACCTTGTGTTAAACAACACTGCAGACTTAGCTAAAAAACTGAAGCATGTTTGGAATGTCAAATGAAAAATCCATATCTAAAAATATCATACACAAATAATAATCTAAAGCCTGCCTCTAATGTTGCCTTCATTCTCATTATATAGTTTGTGAACCTTCTCATGCCTTGGCCCACCTCATAATTGTGACGTACATGTGGACATAGCTCTCCATGTTGACTACGGTGTCTCTCCATGATCTCCATCATGTATGAATGTAATGATCACCCCATCCATCAAGTGTGCATTAAATGCCCCACTTCCTCCATCATCTCATCATGAATGCTATATGATCTTATGTTTGATTCCCTCCATGATCTTAGTTGACTACTTCAACCTCCATGATCTTTCTCATTAATGAGACATGATCTCCACTCCTTTCACATTAAGTAGCTGCTCCACTACTCTATTATGTAGATATAGATCTTAAATATCCACATGCACACATCGAAAGTTGATTTTATTTATCTTTGGGTTTTATGGGTCCCTCCACCCTCTTATTTACTTAATTAATTATGAAAATTAAGAACTCTAATATTCCAATTATCTTGTGTAAAATTGGGAATATTACAGTCCTCCCTAGAAAAATGTTGATTGCCCTCAAGAAACTGCAAAAGTGGATGCTACGGCAAACATCCTCCCTCCAAATGGAATCATCATGTGGAAGGCCTCCCCTTTTGTCACAATGTGTCATGTATGTCCACCTCCAAAGCTGCCTCTCTAGAATGTCTAGAATGGCTTCCAACTGGAATGTTAGATACCCATCCTCATCATTGAATTTCTAAGTGGCAACCATATGATGACCAAAGATCTCCTCTATACATGAGATACATGAAATGAAGTGGTTTCTTCCCAAAATAGAAAATCCCAACTCATGATATATCTCTCCAACCCATGATACATAGAGTAGATTGCATCTATCAATGCTCCCATCATTAGCCTTGTTGGCCATGTAGGAATCAAACATAAGATCAACATAGTGAGAAGTAAGAAGTAGAGACATATGGATGAAGATGAACAATGTCAAACCATATTCTCCCAATAACAACCACCACAGAAAAACATTCTTCTACCATGCTAGATCATCAAGAAAGAAAACAGGAGAGCCATACTCTCTCAAAAGAAGCCACTGCAACAATGCTTCTTGTTGCCATGCCAAATCTGCATCAATATAAATGTGAGAGCCATACTCTCTCAATAGAAGCCACTGCATCAATTCCTCTTGCTACCGTACCACATCGTTATTTTACCAAATGTAGTGGCCATATTCTCTCAAGAGAAGCCACCTTAATAAGGAATCTTGATGCCCCATCACATCATCATCATACTAGGTACAATGACCATAATCCCCCAACAAAAGTAGATTGTAAGGCCTCCTATTTCCATCCTCCATCAATGTCATGCAATGTATGGGAAGAAGTCAGTCCATACTCTCCAAAAAGTAACCAAAGAAATAAGGACTCTTGCTGCCTCCTTACATCATCATGAGGCAAGTGATGGAACAACAATATAGTAATGGACATGTGGAATGTATCTTCAAAGAAATACAAGTAGGCTCCCTTATGCCACATCATGTGAGAGTTATGCTTTCTGACAAGCCCAAATACGTACATGAACAAGGGATATATACCAAATAGAAAGACATGTAAAGACATGATACATATCCCAAACAAAGGTAAATACAAGGACATAATATATATCATGTGATGTCAAAACTCTCTCATCAATAACCAAAGTAACCATGCCCTTTTTCTGCATTATTTCAGTGATGTGCAAGGCATGAATCAGATAAATATGAACCATTGGGTGGTAACCATACTCACCCAAGAGAAACCAGCACAACCATGCTTCTTCCTGGCCTATCTCATAGATTTGCAAGTGATTTGGAAACCCCTTTCTCCATATCATCAACCATTCATCCCATGTGGATGATGGATCTCATTCTGCAAAAACTTGGTATCCTCCATTGTAGGAAACCAACCTCCTCAAATTGATGAAGAAATTTTCACTCCATGATATGTCAAAGTGCACCTCCAATGATATCTCATCAATGGCCCTCCAAAACCAATAAGTTTCTAGATCTTCTGCAGGTAGAAGTTTCTCTTTGAGCTGTGAGATCCTCATTGAGAAAGAGTCATCTTGAAAGGGGAAAATATTTCCCATATCAAGGTGTCTACCATCTATCATCATTTTCTCCATTTCTTCATGAGTGAGGCTACCATTTGATTGCTCCCATAAGGAATGGGTCCTCTTTTTCTCACTGTTGCTCATTAACAACGATGTAGATTTGTAAGGTGATACATATGTTGTCTCAAAGAAAGGCACAATGTTGAACTCATAGCCATCCATTTTACATGGGATCATACTCATCCCATATTCTGAAACTCCACTTTTCAAGTCAAAGGGTTGAATGTAGTATTTCAATGACAAACTAGGATTCTTTTTCCTTCCTTCCCTGATTAGATCAAGGGCCCTTTGTGCAGTGATATGATGATGCTCCAAATCAAAATGTTGTTCTAACCCTTGGTCATGCATAATGATGACATATTCTTTTGGATCTTCATGTACTATCTCCTTGATGATGGGAGATGTCACTATGTGAGATGTCTCTAGTTTCTTTCTACCATGCCTCTTCTTCAGTCTTTGAATGAAATCTACATAAGAAAACACTTTCATGTGTGACAAGTGAGTAAACCACCAATCTCTTGCTTCACCTCCTAGGTGTAGCACTGTAAAATCCACAACCTCTCTTTCTAATATAGGATATTTTAGAAAGAAGGTAGCCAATTATTCATTCCAAGCCCTCAATGTGCTTGTGGAAGATCCATCAAATGTAGGCAGGAAGAATCTATGCCTTTTTCTTCTATTACTGCTTTTAGATCTCCTCTCTTCTTTGAGTTGCAAAAATTGTTGGAGAGAGATATTCTCCTTCAATGCTCTTGATTATGACTTGTACTCAGAAAGATATTTTCTTAGGGTCTCATTCCCCAAGCCTTCATCATATTTATACCAATCCTCTTTCTCAAAGAAAGTGGATCTAGTGGAATAATGTGAAGCCCATTGCTTCTCCAGTCTTCTTTGCTGCTGATAAGAAGTACTGGGACCTTCTTCATTCTAAAACCTTCTTGAGGTTTCTCTTTGAATTTCTCTTCTTGTTTCATTGATCTCTTTAGAGATATCCTTCATAGCTCTAAAGAAATATTAGGCAAAACTTAATCCTTGCATTATAGTAGATCTCTACTATGTGCTTTTCATATTTTTTCAATAATGTCCATAAGCTGAGCCAAATATCATGCTTCGATATCACTGTAATATCCCAAAATGGAATAATGCATTGATACAGAAACATAATATTTTTAACACAGAAAATGTACATGTAAATATTCAAGAATCATAGAATATACAAAATAGGTGAGCCTTTTATTATCATTGGAGATGGATTTCAGATACAATAGTGCATAAAATAGATGCACTCAAGCCAAATACATAGGCTAGAATGACCTTGAAAATATACCAAAGCAGGCACTACGTAACTGGAGAGCTACTAGAAGAAATATTGTGTTTTCCCTTCTGCAGATGATGTACATATGACTACTGGCTGAAAAGGGAAATGCAGATCTATGGAAATCTGGAGCTCTAATGATGTCGGAATTCTAGATATTGGCTGTATGATGGAAACCCAAGATAACCTAGAAAGGATTTCTCAAATCTATGAATATAAGAAAATCACCCACTTAGGGTTTCACTATGAAACTGTTGAGTATGCAGATCTGAAGCTGGAACTGACAAATAGATGGCTGCAATATTTCAGAAGATCATATCTAAGCTTGAATGGATGATCCCTTCACTAGCTCTGAAGATTGCAGTTGTTGCTACAAAACTGCTCACAAAAAATGCGCTCTAAAGGATGGAGGCTCTCTATCCTATTACTAAGATATGAAAATAATCTCTGAACTGATGGAAATAATGAATACAATGTGAAGGAATGGTCCTCCACTAGATTACTAGCTGAAATGCTAGCAACTTCCCTTCTCCCTTGGATCTACAAGAGTGGACTATGTAATTCGTGATGGAAATGATGGATGGCCTGATGCCTAATATAGATCTGAAGCACTGGAAGGCTGATATTGAGGCACAAATTGAAAGGATGATCCCTTCATTGGTTCCTCAGCTAAAATACTAAAGGACAACCTCCTCCTCTAAAACCTTGATGAAGAAATTTGTTATTTCTGAAGATAAGTGAGCTGCAGAAAGTAGGAAAAATATCACATCAATGCATGATGATTAATTTAGCTGAATAGAAAACCTTCCCAGAGTAGGCACACAAGTCCCCTGTGGGTAAGGGTGGGATTTCCTCTCAGAAACACCTTGTTCTAAAAAACATTGCAAACTTAGAGAAACATGTCAAGCATGCTTGGAATGTCAAATGAAAAATCTAGATCTAAAAATATCATACACCAATAATAATCTAAAGCATGCCTCTAATGTTGCCTTAATATTCATTATATAGTTTGTGAACCTTCTCATGCCTTGGCCCACCTCATAACTGCAATGTACATGTAGACATAGGTCTCCATGTTGATTGCGCTGTCTCTCCATGATCTCCACCATGTATGCATGTAATGATCACCCTCTCCATCATGTGTGGATTAAATGCACTACTTCCTCCATCATCTCATCATGAATGCACTATGCTATTACATTTGGTTCCCTCCATGATATTATTTGACTACTTCAACCTCCATGATCTCTCTCATTAATGAGACATGATCTCCACTCCTTTCATGTTAAGTAGCTTCTCCACTACTTCATTATGTAGATCTAGATCTAAAATATCCACATGCACACATCAAAAGTGGATTTTATTTACCTTTGGGGTTTATGGGTCTGTCCACCCTCTTATTTACTTAATTAATTATGAAAATTTTGAACTATGATATTCCAATTATCTTGTGGAAAATTGGGAATATTAAATCCCTACATACATTCAACAATATAGAATATGATATACACAACCATATTATGCTCTTTTCCTTCTGATCAAAATTTCCAAGTCTTCATCTAAAATTTCCCTTGGTTTAGTACCCAGATATACCGTGATCCACTGATTTTTATCCACCAGCAGATCCTCCATATTGAGCTTCAACAACCGAAAACTATGACCATTAAGTTTCGCAATCTCTATATTTCCATTGCTCATCATCTTCTTTCACCACAAGAATTGATCTTGCCGATCTCCCACTGAAATGGGTCTACCACAAGCCCGAGAAAAAAACCACTCAACAACAAAAGCATCCCTGTGAAACCAAAACAACTCTGATACCAAATGTAGGTTTTAAATGTGTACAAAAATTATGTACAAATGAATTCTTAAAGACAGAAAATAAACAATGGCGAGAGAATAAAACATAAAACATATATACACAGAGATTTTCCCTCGAATCCAAATCGGGATTTCCAATTTTATTTTTCATTATATTCCTTTTAGTGTTACAAAAAATATATATACATGTCGAAGAATTCATAAAACCCAATCCATTAACCATGTATTATAACATAACCATAGTTCCCTTGACCAGATCTACAAAATACGAGGAGTCGAAAACCTTTTTGCACCAAAACCATATGTGTGCGACTAATCATGGAAAGAATATCACACATACCCAACATAGGTTAATTAGTGGTCATTTGGAATCCCTGTTGTTGTTTTGATGGCCTCTACTCATAGAGTGTTGTGAAACCAGCTCCAAAAATAGAAGAAAAGAGATGTCAACGCCTTAGAAATAAGCCACTTCGAGGGGGAAACCTCCAATATATTACATGAATGAACAATTCTTGGATGATAAAAATTACAAAAACTCCTTTCTATATATAGGATTCCATGGGGCCACAATTTAATCCTAGTGGGGCCACAATGTAATCCTAGCTGACCTAACAATAATAATTTAAGGGCACAATAATAACAATATGGGGGTTACAGGGGTACAATAATAACAATAAGGGGGTTATACTAACAACAATAAGGGACTATACTAGTAATATAGGGACTTAACATTCCCCTGTACTTTAAAAAAGTGTTGTCCTAAATGCTTGAGTAACTTTGGGTGCTTCTGTATAAAATTCTCATCCTCCCATGTAGAATCCTTAGTGGGTAAGTTCTTCCACCTGATGAGATACTCTGAAATTGATTGATTTCGTAGCTATCAAGTTCTTGTTTCCGTGACCACTTTAGGTTCCAATATGATTTTTCCTTCCTCATCAGGTTATGGCAATATTGTTTGAACTGGAATATTTTCACCTATAACCTTCTTTAATCATGAAATATGGAAAACTGGATGCACTCGTGAAGAAGCAGGAAGCTACAATTTGTATGCCACAGTACCAATCTTTTGCAACACCTTGGAAGGACCATAGTACTCTGGCAATAATTTATTATCCTTCTTAGGTTGCTTGAGGGACATTTGTTTGTATGGTTGTAGCTGTAAAAATACCCAGTTTCCTAAATCAAAACTTATCTCACTGCGATGTTGATCTACATGTTGTTTCATTCGATTTTGTGCCAAATTCAGGTTATCCTTTAAGAGTTGGAGAACTTCTTGTGGATGATCGATATGATCTTCCGCTGCTTGAACCTTCGAATTTTCTCTTAAATATGATGTGATGGATGGTGGATGATATCCATAAAGTTCCATAAATGGGGTCATTTTTGTTGTAGTATGAAAGGAAGTGTTATACCACCATTCAACGAGAGGTAACCACTTAATCCATTGTGTTTTATTATCAGACACAAAACAATGAAGATATCCTTCCAAACATTTTTTACTATCTTAGTTTGACCATCGGATTGAGGATGATAAGATGAGATATTAGCTAATTGAGTACCCAAACAAGAAAATAACTCCGTACAAAAATTTCCAGTAAAAATGGGATCTCTTTCGCTCACAATAACCCTTGGATTTCCATGTAGCTTTTTAATTATGTCCATAAATGTAGTGGCAACTGTACTTTCTTTAAATGGATGAGATAATGCACCAAAGTGTGCATAATTTTTAAGTCTATCAACTACCACCATGATGACACTCTTTCCTTCAGACTTAGGTAAACTTGTGATAAAATCCATTGAAATCTCCTCCCAACAATTGACTTGGAATGGATAAAAGTTGTAGAGGAACTGGGGTCTTAATTATATCAACTTTATTCTGCTGGCAAACCAACCATTCCGCCACAAAATTTTGAATATCATATTTAAGGCCATCCCAAAAAAATTCTTTCCTCACCCTATGGTAAGTTTTTAAAAATCCTAAGTGTCATCCTAAAGGAGAAGTGTGCAATTAAAATTTTATTTTTTTTTTAGTTGGGAATTCTTACAAATATATAAGCGATCTTTGTACCATAAGTAATCATTTTTTGAACTAAATGTATCAGATGTACTAGGATATTTCTACAAATTTTGAATGAGTGTCCACACTTCTTCATCCTTCTTCCATTCATCTCTTGCTTTGGTTATCCAATTTGGTTGGATAATATAAATGGCACAAAGCAATGCTTCCACCTCTTCATTCATTATTCAGAGTGCATCTGCAACAACATTTAGCTTCCCTTTTTTGTATATTATTTCAAATTCATAAACCAAAATCTTTGTGACCCATTTTTGTTTCTCTTCTGAAGATAGTCTTTGTTCCAAAAAGTGTTTAAGACTATCATGATCGTATTTTATTCCTCAAGTGTCTTCCCATTAGGTATGTTCGCCATTTCTTTAGTGCATGCAGTATTGCTAACATTTCCTTCTCATAAATAGGTTTCTGTAAATACTTTCCTTTGATTGGACGACTTTCAAAATCAATGGGTCTTCCTTCCTGCATTAAAAAAACACCAATTCCATTTCCCGATGCATCACATTCCACAATAAAGGTTTTTCTGAAGTCTGGCATAGCTAAGCCTGGTGCTTGACACATTTCCTCTTTAAGATGATCAAAGGCCTTAGTTGCTTTAGGAGTCCATGAAAATGAATCTTTATTCAATAATGTTGTTAGAGGTGCTGCTATACTCCCACAATTCTTAAAAAACTTGTGATAATACCCCGTTAACCCAAGAAATCCTCGCAACTGCTTTATGGTTGTGGGGAATTTCCATTCCTTAATGTCTTTAATTTTGTTAGGGTCTACCTTAACACCCTCGTAAGATACAATATGACCCAGATATTCCACTTCTTGTACTCCAAAGAAACATTTGGATGCTTTTGCATGTAATTGTTTCTCTTGCAATAGTTTGAGCACCCTGTCAACATGTTCAACATGATCCTTCCAAGACCTGCTGTAGATTAGTATATCATCAAAAAATACCAGCACAAATTTTCTAAGGAAGGGTTTGAAAATGGAATTCATCAACCCTTGAAATGTAGAAGGTGCATTGGTAAGGAAAAAAGGCGTGACCAAAGATTCATAATGACCCTCATGAGTTCCAAATGTTTTTTTCGGAATATCTTCAGTCTTCATTCTAATTTGATGATATCCTGAACGAAGATCCACTTAGTAAAATAAATTGCTCCATGTAATTAATGCAATAATTCATCAATCACAGGAATGGGAAATTTATCTTTAATAGTGAGCTTATTGAGCTCCCGATAATCCGGACACACGCGCCAGATCCATATTTTTTGTGCACCAATACTACTGGAGCAGAGAAAGAACTTTGACTAGGTTGAATTATACCAGCCTCTAACATTTCTGCAATCATACGTTCAATTTCGCTCTTTTGGACACAAGGATATCTGTAAGGCTTGATGTTTGGAGGAACACTTCCTGGAATCAAAAGAATAGCATGATCATGATCACAAATAGGTGGGAGTCCTTTGGGAGTTTTAAACACCTTGGAATGATTGTCCAAGCCTTTTTGGAGATCTGGAGAAATAGATGATTTTAATGTTGGAACTTCTAGTGAGCATAATTGTGCAATGAAGCCTTGTTGTTCTTTCTTCAGAAGCTTTGTCATGACATTAGACCTTATTATCTTTCTCGGCTTTCCTGCGATACCTCGTAATTCGACTTCCTTTCCTTCCGAAAAAAAATTAAGAAAAGTTCTTGAAAATTAAAAGCTACCGTCCCCAAAGATTGTAAACATTGTACTCCTAGTACAACATCAGCACCACCCATTGAAATGGAAAGCATTGGACTATTCAATACATATTCCCCCAGGGTTAGCTTGATATTATGGCACTTTCCAGAGCAATTTATCGTTCCTCCATTTGCCACCATCACTTGAAATTTTGGTGTTGGGTATAGAAACAATAAATTCTGGCTAACTTTACAAGAATAAAATAGAAGTACCTAATCAATCAACACTATTACCTTTTTCTTCTTGATATGTCCTTCTATATTGAGAGTTTGAGGAGTGGTAATTCCTTCCATTGCATTACAGGATATCGTCGGATTCATTTCTTCCTCTTCTAGGGATGGTTCCTAGTCTATATCCTCTTCTTCTTCATTTTCTTCTTCCTCTTCACAACCTATGTAAAATAATTTCTTCTCAGGACACTTATGACCTTTAGTGTATTTTCTATCACAACTGTAGTGAAGCGAATGTTCCTTCTCGTGTTAAAATAATCTAGAACACTTGAATACAAAGATATCCATGAGGATAAAAATATTATATTATAAAATATATGAGATAGATAGATGATAAAATTTTACAATGAGGCCCCCGCTATATAATCACGCAAGATCTTTTCATATCATGCCCTAGACATGCCATTTCACTAACTTAATGACTACTTACATAATCCTTAATTGACTATTTAATAATTATATTTGTTATATTCGTTATGAATTATATTCATAACATTGCCCCTTCCTTCAAAAGCTTTGTCCTCAAAGCTTATAGTTGACACCTTTCTTCAGTTCAATCACGCACCGTTTTCTTCATTTTCTTTCGTCATTTTTTTTTGTCACAATTTAATATATCAACTTTTATTTATTTATTTGTTATGAATTGGCCCTTCCTTCAGAACTTTGTCCTCAAAGTTTTATGGATAATAATTTCTTCATCTTGTATTTGTTAAAATACTATAATTTTTAGGAAATCTTCCTTCTTTCCTTTCCGAATTGGATTTAATTTCCTTTTCATCAATGATTGATTTCATTTTGTCTGTTGAATTGAGTTTTTAGGGTTTTTAATGTAACCCTTCCTAACTTTCTCTTCTTATTTTTAATGAGGTTATTATTCCTTCAATTTTTTTTTAATAATTTAATTAATTAAATTAATATATATATATATATATATATATATATATATATATATATATTCTTTTAACAATTGATTTTTTTTAACTCTTTTTTTTGTTGAAAGGTTACAACCCTAGTGAAACGTGGCTATTCACATATATTCACCTATAAAATATATGTCCACTTATGTGTATTTCTCCATGTAAAAGTAAACTTACCATTCAAAAGAGATTTTTTTATTCCTTTACTTCTTATTTTACCTTGCAAATACCATGGGCAATTACCATGGGCTTCCAAAACCACGAGCTTGTAAACCGAATAATCAAAATAACCTTACCTACTCTTCCTTATTTATTTTTCCTTTTTAATTTTAATTTGTCTTGGTATGTACGTATATGTACTTTTATATATATATATCTCTTTTTTTCTTTTGGAACTATTTTCTTTTAAATCTTTTTTTTCCTTTCAATTTATTCCACCCTTTATGTTAACTTTCCTTCTCTCTTTTATTTTTTTTTATTAATATATCTATATATATATATATATATATATATATATATTCCTTCTTCTTTTTCAAATTTTTAATATGTCCAAAGGCCTCTGACAAACACAGCAATGGAGAAACTCCAAAATTTGTAGCGAATGCTTCAGTCACGACGGCAACAAGGTTGACGATTTTTATGGTGAAAGACCTGGATCGGAGAGCGTGGCTCTGTGCAGCACTTAAGTAGCCGAAGGCTCGAACTTCTCTGATAATAATCGAGTGTAAAAACTCTGGTAAACTTGAATAAGTATATATTACTAATGATAAAATATGAGATGATTACAATTGGGAATCACCAAGGCTTTAAATATAGCCTTACGGTGTCCCTTGGTGAAGAGGCATGATCGTTGATCATGCCCTTTCACTTAATAAACCTAAGACAACTATATTTAAATAATAATTAATAAATTATACATAACATTTCCCCTCTCTTAAATATTCTTTGTCCTCAAAGCATACGTAATGATGGAAATTGTTGACGAACGCTTGGGTTTCCCGAGAGGCTGGCTCTTGATTTTTGAGACGACTCCACATTTTTAAAAGATATTGGAGCATCTTCTCGAGTTTAATATTTTGGTGATGTGGATAGTGATAAGATTTGATGTTTACAGGGTCATATCGTGCCTTGACTTCTATTATATGTTTGATTTCCCTATTAGGAGGCATTTTCCTTGGAAGGTCTTGGAATAATTTTTTGTGTTTATGAACTATTCCTTGTACTTCTGGTGACCCTTTGTTGATCCTTTCTATAGATAACATTTCTAACTGATGACATTGTACTATATAGGCTAGCACTCCTTTTCGAATCATCTTCATCATCTGGGATGATGACATGATTTGATTTTCTAGTGCTTGGAATCCATATAACTTGTGCTTCTACCCTTCCCACTTAAATCTTATAAACTGCTTCTAATGGTTGGCAGAATAAGTACCCAAGGTTTGAAACCATTGAATTCCTAAGACCACATCTACTCCTCATAATGGCATGGTGTAGAATGGAGATTCTAAATTAAAATTTTGAATCTGCAATTTGACTTTATGGCATTTCCATACCTTCTCAATTTCCTTACCATTAGCCACCATTACATTCAGATTGGGCATGGGAAATGTAAAGATGTTGAGTCTTTTGGCCATGGTCAAATCTAAAAAATTGTGGGTACTGCCGGTGTCAAGGAGAACCATTACCTTGCTCTTCTTAATATGTCCTTTTAGTTTTAGTGTGTGAGGTTGTGATATACCTGTCATAGCTGATAAGCACATTTGCATAATGCTTCCATCATCTAGTTCTGGAGGGAATTCTGGGGTCGCTCAATCTGATTCATCATTGTTAGAGACATTATTTTCTTCACAGTTATACAGATTCTTTGTCTCGTTTCCTTTAGCGCACCTGTGTTTAGGGTCCCACTTTTCACCGCAACATTTTCACTTGCCCTCTCTCATCCTTTGTATTTCCATGTTAGATTTTTTTTCTTCACGAACATGGGGTGGGACATATTTTGTGTTATCTATATTTTCAGATTGAGGAAATATTCGTATCGAATATACTCTTTTTGATTTTGACCAAGAAAACCTTTCAAATTTCTTTTCAGTAGCTTTTTCTTTTTTCCTTGCTAGTTCTACTGACGTAATGTCGTGAAGTTCGAGATCTTATTGTATATGGATTTTAAGTCCTGAGATGAAAGACTGGATTAAACGAGATTCTAACAATCTAGGTACTCGTGTCGCTAAGGTCTCCCATTCTCGAGTGTACTCATCCACTTCTCCTTTTTTGGCGTAATTTGATGAATGTTGAAAAAAAAAATTCTTCTTTTATACCTTGAAATATTTTAAAGAATACATCCTTAAATTTTGTCCAACTAATAGCAAGCGTCGTCTTTTTCCACCACATATATCAATTATATGCTTCTCCTTCCATTTTCATGGAAGCGTGCTTAATTCTTTCGTCATCACTATTAATGTCATAAATCTCAAAATATTCTTCGACTTTATTAAGCCATGCAACACTATTTTTTTCATTACCGTCAAACTTGGGTAGCTCGATATTTTCTCTTCGATGATATGCTAACAGTGGAACGAGAAAGGGGTATTTATTAGCAAATGCATTCCAGAGCTACTTATTTTGAGAATCTGCATTACTATCTTCGTGATGGTGTGGGGAATCGGTTTTTTCATGATGCTCTTCTGAATTCCCTGAATCTACTGAATTGTTTTGTTGATTATGTTCCATATTCGGGAATATTGGTCGTTGTGTTTGATTTATCTTGTCACAAAGTCTTGTTAGATTTTGCATTTCTTGGCTATGATTTTCTATGGCCTCTCTATGATTTAACCAAATTTGTCTTTCTATCCAATTTGTCATATCTTGAAGCTTTTTTATGTCGTTTAAATGTCTTGCAACTTTATCCTCAAGATTGACTAATATTTTGTCGAAGTCATAGGAATTATTATTGATATGTTTCTCAAGATCCAACAAATGTTTTTGGAATTCGGCCATCGACATAGATGAAGACATTAAACACGTATGCGGTGGTGAATATTTATCTGCCAGTTTTTTTCCTCTTTTTTTTTTTAAATAATAATAATAATTTTTATTATTATATTATTTGAAGTATATATATATATATATATATATATATATATATATATATATATATATATAATTATGAATATTAACAATAAAATGTTTCATTTACTAAAAATATTACCCATTCGAAAAAGTCACCTTGTTTTAAAATAAATTTCATTTTGTTTTTAAAAAAAAATTCCTATGGAAAGGACGTGAGAGGATGGACTGCGGTGGCGAGGAGGTGATTGCAGCGATGGGAAAACAACGAGGAATGGCGGGGAGCAGGAGAGGTGCCAAGGGATGGCGGGGACAGGAGAGGTGGGCGGGGGATGCGGGGAGGACGGGTCGGCGGGGGAGGTGGGAAGGAGAGGTGGTTGGTGGAGGTGGCAACAAGAGAGGTGAGTGGGGGATGGTGGGGGTAGGAGAGGTGGGTGGGGGATGAAGGGAGGAGGGGTCGGCCAGGGAGGAGGAGAGTAGAGGTGGACAAGGGAGGCAGGGAGGAGAGGTGTTGGGAGAGGCGAGGGGGGAGAGGTGTCGAGGGAGGCGGGGAGGAGAGGTCGAGAAGTGGGGAAGATGGAGCAGTGGAGACGATGGGGAGAGGGTAGGGAAGTGGGGATGGCGGCGAGTGGTTTTGCGGGGAGAGGGTCAAAAAGTGGGGAGAACGAAAGAGGGGGATGATGGAAAGGGTGGGAAGAGTTGGTAGAGAGGTGGGCAACAGGGAACGAAGAAGTGGCAGAGGAGGGGTGGCAGAGAAGTGGGAAGCAAGCAGAGTGTGAGAGATGAACACGAGAAAAGTGGATGGGGGAGGTAAATGGTGGGGGTTTTTTTGAAATCGATTTGTGAAAAAAAATGTGGAGTTGATCTGGAAAAATTCAACTGGATAACAGAAACAGAATCGTAGGAGCGAGCTACTCTGATACCAATAGAGCGAACAAAGTTCCTTCTCAAGTTAAAATACTCCAGAACACTTGGAATACAAAGATATCTGTGAGGATACAAATATTATATTATAAAATATATGAGATAGATAGATGATAAAATGTTACAATGAGGCCCTGCTTATATACCTATGCGGGTGACCTTTCATGACTGGGCATGTCTCTTAGACATGCCCTTTCACTAACTTAATGACTACTTACATAATCCTTAATTGACTATTTAATAATTATATTTGTTATATTCATTATGAATTATATTCATAACATGTGGAAAAACCCTTTTGCTCTTTTTCTTCCAATTTTTGTTGTGTCAACCTTGTAGGTTGTGGAAATCTAGGAGTACCAACACTTCCATCTTTATAGAAGTGAGTGGTAGTCTTCCTTGTCGCCATAATTTTACATTCAATTTTTCTTGCCAACCTGAATGCCTTCTACAATGAATCATGTTCCAAAACGTGAACTTCATGTTGGATACTATCCTTTAAAGTACCTATGAAGAGATCAATCATGTGTTCCTCTCGAATATCAGTTACCCT
This sequence comes from Pinus albicaulis, assembly GCA_034641835.2. Taxonomy (NCBI): domain Eukaryota; kingdom Viridiplantae; phylum Streptophyta; class Pinopsida; order Pinales; family Pinaceae; genus Pinus; species Pinus albicaulis. The sequence goes on along the minus strand of CM076575.1, from coordinate 1,328,701,377 downwards.
TATATTCAATTTTTGGAAGTCCTCAATGTGCTCCCCCACTGAACACTTTTGTTTGAGATTTATCAATTGGCTAAATAAAGTGTTTCTCTTTGTATCCTCATAATGTGCTATCATTTCGTCCTTAAAAATTGACCAAGTGACAATTTTTTTATGGGAGCAAAGCCATCGATACCATACAAATGTATTTTGTTCTAAATGTAAATTTTCAATGTGTACCTTTTGTGTGTTTTGCACATTATTGAGATCAAAATATTGCTCCATCTGTAGTATCCATGTTACAGGATCCTTTCCATCAAACTTCCTCATATCCATTTTTGGAATATGGTGTTTCTTCCCTCCAACATTAGAGTTTATGAAATCACGATTAACATTTATTTTGTTCTCATCATGAGTTTCCTCTACTATATTTTCACCATTAGGAAACATTTCTTGTATCAACTTTTTCAAACCTTCCATGTCTACTTTTAGATCATTCTTCATGTTTTCCATCTTAGCTTCCATGTCATCCATCTTATATTCCATGCCAGCTTCCATGCCATTCTTCAAACCATCCATCTTACATTCCATGCCTTTCTTCAAATCATCCATCTTAGTTTCCGTGCCTTTCTACAAAACTTCCATGTCATTTTTTGTTGCTCTTTGCGAGAGAAAAATTTGTTGCACTTGCTCTTATAATTTTGATATGTCATGTTGCCATTCTTCGTCTTCATGAGTCATAGTAGAGCCTTCTAAGGGATTAATGGGTGTTGAATTCTTTTTAGCGGCCATTTAAGAATCCAATACTGATATCTATTCTACAATATGCCCTTGGAATAAATTCAACTTGATTCTTCAAACAAGACTTATGCAATTCGGAAAACAAATACACACCTTTTACTTTCTTTTGGGGTGCTCGATATTGAAATTGACTAATCACTATACTTGCAGATCCTCAATATCTAAAATTTGGCCCTATAATATTTCTTTGAAGCGTCTTTCAAATTCCATAGATTAGACTTGATTTGGATTCTTCAAGATGAATTTATGTCCAATCTCCCACAATGACCTAATTATGGACTAGTTTAGTAGAGAAAACTTGTACGACTTACCACGTGTCACTATTTGCTCCTTTCACTCTGAAATGTATAGAAAAGAAACTACAGTCTGTGTACTACCAGTAATTTTTTACAGAATTACAAAATTCCAGCAATGTTTTACAGTCTTTGTACTCTCATAGAGAGAGTTATGAATATTTTCCCACGATCACCTCTTTGAGATGAAGTTCGGGAGCCTGAAAAAGACCTAAATTCCACAGATCATATCTCCGAAAATATTGCGAACCAAGATCTAAAATTTTGTGATGATGTTCCTCAGGATTTCGACTTCGTGCTATAAAAATTTTCGCTTCTAAACCTTCGTAGAAAAAATGTTATAGCGATAATTCCGTGATGACCTTTTTAAGTGAAATTCAGGAGCCTGTAAAAAGCCCTAACTTCAACAGCTCATATCTCTGAAACCATTGCGAACCAAGCTCTGAAATTTTATGACGCTACTCCTCAGGATTTCAGCTTCTAAACCTTCGTAGAAAAAACGTTATAGCGAAAATTCCACGATGACCTGTTTGGAGAAGTGAAACCCTAGAATCCAAAGCTCTGATACCAAATGTTGTGAAACCAGCTCCAAAAATAGAATAAAAGAGATATCAATGGCTTAGAAATAAGCCACTTTGAGGGGGAAACCTATAATACATTACATGAATGAACAATTCTTGGATCATACAAATTACAAAACCTCCTTTCTATATATAGGAGTCCATGTGGCCATAATGTAATCCTAGCCGACCTAACAACAATAATTTAATGGAACAATAATAATAATATGGGGGTTACAGGGGTACAATAATAACAACAAGAGAGTTACAATAACAACAATAAGGGACTATACTAGTAATATCGGGACCTAACGTAGAGTGATTTCAATGCCTACTATGGTGGGATTTTATATACTGAATTTAGTGGCTAAAAGGGTAGTCAATGGGGTATGAAATCCTACCTCCATGATCTATTTACAAAATCTCAGACATCCAGTGTTTCCAAAACATATTTTTGGATATGGGGAGGCATTAAGTTATTGCAATGTGGATAGATAAAATATAGAATGATGGCCTCCCTTGTAATATTATTCTCACCCTCCATGCTATTTGTAAACATGATGAGGCCCTCCTATACTGAAATGATTAGTTAGGGATGGTGAATTTGGGAAATCAAGGGATATGGATAGGGTAGGTTTTAGGGGTTGTGATGAGGTATAAGGAGTTTGAGGAAAATTCCCCAAGAAATTGAGACAATAGGTTGATATATTATCTTGAGGATATGCGTAAAATTAATTTGAAATGAGTATGGGGAAGTGGTTCAAAATATGAAAAGATATAAATTTTTTAGTTTTCCTGTGGAAATGTAGTAGGGAATTTGGGTTTTGATGGAAAAAAGGGTAAAGGGGACTATGAGTATTAGGAGGTGTTGTGGTAGGTTTTGTATAGGATAGATGAAAGTTTAGATGGTAGGAAAAAGGGTCTCCAATTGTAATGTTCCAAAATTTTCATGAAGGTAATTAGAACATTAGATTTTGTTTATCTCATCTAGAAGGTGAATAAAATGAGTAAAAGGCCAATTAGTAGGAATAATATCCTTGATAATATAAAAAGGATCATTAGAGTAGCTTGATTTTCCATCCTCAAGTGTGAAAATGTGCAAATGCATGAAGACAAGGTCAGGTTTGACCAAGTCAACTGTGTTGCCATAGGAGGAGTGGCTTACTTTAGAAGACATCGCAGTGTGAATGAGGAAGAGGATATTTGGTGGAGGAAGCCCTAAAGGATGGGGCCCACGGAGAGAGAGCTTTCACTTGTTTAAAAGGAGGGCAAGGTAGCCATTGTTACTCATGCTTGGATTATTCATTTCATGTCTATTCAGACATTGTGCATTCTTTTGCTGTTTAGCAAGAATTGCCAGGGAATTCCTGTTTAGGATTCCTTCTCCTTCTTGAGAGGCCTCTTGAGGGATTTTTATTCATTCTCCACATCTCTTGGCTCAAGGCCAAAGCTTCTCCTTTTAGATACTATTTTATTTCTACTCAAGTATAACATAGTGTTGCTGGGGTGTTGCAGTGGAGGACACCATACACCATTTCCTTGGCTCATCTGTCAGAGGAGGGAGCTTATATTACTCTGGGAGGTTAGTGAGGGATATCCAAGAGCATATTTCAGATCATTGGCATCAAGAAAATCATTTCTTTTCACCAACAACGCAGTCCCTTCTCTAGACTACGTTATTTTAGAGTGCACTTACAGTAGGGGCTTGCTCCACTATTTTAGAGGGTGAAATCTTAGGTGAGAGGATCAACCTTTCACTATAGAGATCCTTGGATGAGATTCAACCATAATTTTCATCAACATTAGCTATCTACATCCAGTTCTATTTTTGAGTTGCAGCTGCCGCCCAGCAACTCCGACATTTCTGCAGAATTGCCATTTTGTATGTATTTCATCCAATCCTTCTAAGGATTGTATATTGTATGTTTCCAGGGGTTGAGATATTTCTACCCCTTCTTATTTGAGCTATTGATTTTCATATCCATAGATTTATGATATTTTGCAGTAGTTCCTCTCTAAGGATTGCGCAGTCATAGCCAAGGTTTCTCTTCTATAGCAGTGTTTCTCCATTTTCATGTATATGTTTCATTGGGGCTACATTGCCTAGCTTGAGAGATCATTTCCTCAAGATCTTGTATACATTTTTTGCTACTATAATCTAATGTAATGGTTATGTGGATCCTCCAACATTTTTTTTTAATGCATTCACTACTATTTTCCAGCACATGTTTATGTATTTCTGATCTCCACATTGGTAATATCTTGAGATATTCCCAATAGTGTAGCTATTTCTAATTTGGGAACATTACAGTGGTATCAGAGCATGATATCTGGCTTAGCCCGTGAGTCTTAGCCAAAGAAGATCAAGATGATGAAAAATATGAGTTTACTCTCATTTATTTTCAGATCTAGAGGAGACATCTCCAAGGAGGTCAAGAAGATTGAAGAAGGAGAAGAGGAAGGACCATGCACTTTCTACTCTCACAAAGAAGCATACTAGAAGCATGAAGAACACTTCGAATTTGAAATTCTAAGTGAGTACCTTGCTGAATACTAAGCTAGACCAAGACCCTTCCAAAGGAATCTATCTTTTCCACAGTTTATTTAGTAGAAAGAAGAAAGAAGACCCCACAACTATGGGATGATGAGAGGCAATAGATTTCTATTGTCCACATTTTATGGATCTCTCACATGTGCAGTAGAGGTTTGGATAAAGAAGCTATAGGCTTTCTTCCTGCTACATCCTGTAGTAGGCAGAGAAGCTGTAGAGATTATAGCGTTGCACCTTGAAGGTGAAGCAAAGAATTGGTCGATCAATGATCTAAGCCATACAAGGGTTTCTACTCTTGTTGCATTTCCTCAGAGATTGATCGGGAGATTTGGAAAAAGGAGGGAGGAGCCCTCACCACCAGCTTATGAAGCATGTACTAGCACTGTTGAGACCATGGAGGAGCAACCTTCATCTTCAGTAGTTTGGGAGGCCAACACTCATGAGGAGGAAACTCTTGCAGCACTGTAAGGAGCTTCCAAATTTCACCAAGGTATGATTGAAAATCCATCTCTTGTCATTTCAGAAAACACTTTGGATGGGTCTATATCATTGTGTGCAGTTGATCTAGAGCAACAGAATAGCACTGCGCTAAGCAATGATGGAAAAAGGAGGAATCATTCCTCACATGAGCACTCAAAGAACAAATTCATTCAGGAAGACATGAAGGAAGCAGTGACAAGGAGTAAACAACTGGAGATAAGAAACACTTTCTCCTCTCTAGATGACACTCTCTCAATGAGCATGCCACAGCTCAAAGAGAGACTTCTACTTGCAGCAGATCCAATGCCTCTTTTGTTTTCGAAGGACATCCATGAGGAGGAGATCTCCTGGAGATATTTTAGTAGAGGTGCACTCCCACACATCATGGAGTGGAAGATTCTTCATCAGTTTGAGGAGGTACTTCCCTTCTCACAGGAACATATAAAATATGGAGGACATCTTCGGATGGATAACAACTCTCATGACTGTGATGGAAATTCCTTGCGTCATGCACATCATGATGGGAGGTTTTTGCTTACCACCTATTTGGATCCTCATAGGGTCAAATTGATCCTCGGGAAAATTGCACTTCCAGATCGTAGGAAATGCAGGAGTTTGATTTGGGGTGATGGTAGCTCTCATGGGAGGAGTACCAAGATGAAGTTTGGAAGGAGGCATCCACAATTGGTTGAGTGGATGTGGATTGTGAGAAAGAAGTTGGTGAGCTACTTGCAGATTTATGATACCAGGCAGTAGGAGGATTGACTGCGTTGGTTACTCTTGAAGGAGTTTTACCATCACTTGGCATACACTCTTTCCAAGGGTATGAGGATGGAGAAGGTGTGGCAGGATGCTGGCATCATGGAGAAGCAAAGAGTATGGGTGCATAGTGATGATGCAACATTCATGTCATTCAATATGTCTTCATCACATATCTTACGTGATGAGAGCATGAGCAAGCTGCAAAGGCATCTATTGTTGGGGTCATTCTTTGGAGAGAAAGGGAAAAATTGCTCTCATTTCTTGTATGATGTTTTGGGAGAAGGAGATGGCACTATCATGGTGAAAAGGGGAAACTCCTTGACCTTTGATGACCAGGAATTACTTCCACTTTTGGAGAGATTCCATATGTGCAGCAACATTATTGGAGGGTTTCCCATCTATGTTGAGGGAGCTCAGGGCAACAACGTTGTTCCATATAGGTATTATCTAGTGCCTCACGCAGAGGAAGGAGGAGCTCTTGCTCCAGGTAGAGGGATTCTTTCATCCTTGCAAAGAAGTCCCCAGGATATCCTGTGTGGAGATCAAGGCACAATCCATGTTCTACATGTGCCAATGTTGAGGAGGTGTGAAACCATGGAGACATAAGGAGGAGATAGGGAGGATGACCATCATGATGTGATGAGGATCGCACATCCTTTTCTATTTTATGAGGTCGATGCACCTAAGAAGGTGATTGGATTGCGCAGTGGAAGCATGGACATATTTTTCCATTCATATATGCAGTCACCTCTTGATGATGATGTCTCATTACATAGAGACATATTTCCAGGGAGACCACTAGAGTAGAAAATGATGAGATATGCTTCACAATTTTAGGCACCATTTATTGATCTTAGAGGGGTGGAGACCTTGGGAGACAACTATATGACAAATTTCCTTCATGGGGAATTATCAGCACTGTCACTATGGAGGATAGATCCATGTTGGAGCTCTGGGTTGTTGGTGGAGTATTCCCAGGATCATCTTTCTTGCATGATATTGACAGATCAACATATGAGGAGATGCATAGATCATGTCCAGATGGAGGAGATACATAACTCTTTGGGGGAGTTAGCACAACCACCTCTTTTCTCTTTGAGGATGAGAGGAGACTCATTTTTTAGCCACTCCATTTGCATACACAAAACTTATGGTAAGGGTATTGCTTATTTTCATGATGATTTTTATATTCAACTCTTAACCATATATGTACCAGATGTTGCTCCAAGGAGGAGCATTCTTCTTTCTAGACCCCATGGTTTACTTGAGGCCATGAGCACTATTGATGACCACTCCCTCGGAGGATTTGGGGAGGAAATGTATTTTGGAGGACATACTCACCTTGCACCATGCATCATTTACTTTCTCCATACATTTGAGGAGAGTAGGATAGCAAGAAAGTGGTTGAGAGGCCACACTTTTTTCCATACTCTTTTGCAGTTGAGGGTCAAACTACATTGGTTACAATTGAGGGACCATTGTCCTTCTCCCTTGCCACACATGACAACAATCATGGCTCTCATAATGGTTCATTATGTTGTTGTCTTTTTATTTGTTGAGAGCATGATTGGGGGAATGACACATTGGTTGGATGTGTCCTTTGGGAGAGAGATATCCCACATTATTTACATCACATGTTCTAAGGGGAGCATGAGAGAAGATGTGGCCACTTCAGCAAAACATTGTTTTCCATTTGAGGTGAGCCATATGATTGATTGGATGCCATATGATGGTGACTTCCAACTGATCACATATGGGATGATTTGGGACAACACGTTTCATAATGCTGGGGAAGAAATACTTGGAGGTCTAGTCTTCAACTTGCCACTAGAGGGAAAATTTATTGCAGCCCAAGATCAACATATACTCTACACTTGTCCTAAGTGGAGAAGAGGACAGTGTGGGGTAGGCTATTTTTTCTACCAAGATCATATTTTCAGCCCACCTATATTGCAGGAGCCAGAGGTGGAAGATGATTGTCAGGAGTTTCCATGTTGGGAGGTAACTCACTTTGTATGGATGATTGCTTGGGGGATGGAGGATCTACATGAGGAAGATGTTCCTGAACATATTTCAAACTCCATGCCTTGGGTGGAGGTTTCTCAGTCCTATCCTTGCAGTTGCTTGAGGACAAGCAACATTTGGGAGGGGAGGACTGTAATGTTCCAAAATTTTCATGAAGGTAATTAGAACATTAGATTTTGTTTATTTCATAAAGAAGGTGAATAAAATGGGTAAAATTCCCATGAGTAGGAATAATATCCTTCATAATGTAAAAAGGATCATCAGAGTAGCTTTATTTTTCATCCTCAAGTGTGAAAAGGGTCAAATGCATGAAGACAAGGTCAGGTTTGACCAAGCCAATAGTGCTGCCATAGAAGGAGTGGCTTACTTTAGAAGACAACGTAGTGTGAATGAGGAAGAGGATATTTGGTGGAGGAAAACCTAATGGATGGGGCCCATGGAGAGAGGGATTTCACTTGTTTAAAAGGAGGGCAAGGAAGCCATTGTTACTCATGCTTGGATTGTTCATTTCATGTCTATTCATACATTGTGCATTCTTTTGTTGTTTAGCAAGAATTGCCGAGGAATTTCTATTTAGGATTCCTTCTCCTTCTTGAGAGGCCTCTTGAGGGATTGTTATTCATTCTCCACATCTCTTGGCTCAAGGCCAAAGCTGTTCCTTTCAGATACTACGTTATTTCTGCTCAAGTATAACGTAGTGTCTGAAGGCGGTAACGAAGGCAGTATCATTTCCTCAGCAACGAAACCCGAAAACAAAACCACAAACATGATAACCCAAACCTCTACGGGATTGGTCACTTGCACTCAAACTTCATGTGCCCAACCATCAAATAAACACATACATAGATAATTTATATAATTATGACATAAAACGTGAAGTTGATAGAAACACACAGCCAGGGGTAATAACCCAATGTAACGAATGCAGTAAAGATAATTTATATAATAATTACATAAAACATGAAGTTGATAGAAACACACAACCGGGTGTAATAACCCAATGTAACTAGTGTAGTAACGTTACCTCAACAAAGAATCCTGAGAACACAACTAGTGCTACTGACCCATGGGTGAAAGGAGACAGTTTTACAGCCACCATGGTAACCGAAACCTCTACAGGATTGGTCGCCTTCGGTCAAACAAATTCTTCCCATCCTTCGAATAAACACAAACACATTATTAAATACAATTTATATAATAACAAAAACCTTGAGTTTAACAAAAACAACAATAATAAAAGAGTTGTTAACATATCCTCACATGAACTTAAAATTGAAGAAACGGAGGTCTTGGAGAAAGGGTTGAATTTTTCCTTAGCTCCGTGTCGAATTCCGAATGAGGAGATAGTATGCAGCATTGAAGATGATATCAAGAATTTTGAAGACAATGATTAAGATCTAATAAGGCAGGAATGTGCCATCATACACAAAAAAGCAAGACCACCCAAAAGCAATTTAAATAAAGAGCATCTAAAGGCTATAAAAAACCTTAGGAATAATGACAAAATTGTAATACTTAAGGCCGATAAAGGAGGGGCGAAGGTGGTCATGGACAAGAATGAATATATTAACAAGATGAAATACCACCTCTAAAATAGTGGTAGTTATAAGAAACTTACAGAGAAACCTATTTGTAAGGTTATAAGAACAGTCAATAAAGCCATCAAAGAGACTAACCTGGATGATAAAATAAAAAAGCGCCTCTCGCCAGATAGTGAAATAACACCTCGGATCTATGGAGCACCAAAAATTCATAAAGCAGGAGTCCCCCTAAGACCCATTGTTAACACTATTGGGGCTCCAACTTATGAGCTAGCAAAATACGTAGCTTAAACCTTAGCACCTCTAGTAGGAAAAACTAGCTCATACATTAAAGACTCCAAACACTATGTGGATTTCATTAGAAATGCTAATCTGGAACCTGGTGAAAAAATCGTAAGTTTTGATGTGCTCCAGATCTTCACAAAGATACCCTTAGATGAAGCCGTAGAATCTATCAAGGAAGTAGCGGATCCCCAGACTGCTAAGTTAGCGAAAATCTATTTGCGCTCGACCTTCTTCACATTCCAAGGAGAGATTTTTGAGCAAACGTCAGGAGTAGCCATGGGGTCTCCACTATCCCCCATAGTGGCCAATATCTTCATGGAAAATTTTGAGAAAAGGGCCCTGGACTCGTACACTCTTAAACCTAAATTCTGGATTAGATTCATGGATGACACCAGTGTTGATTGGCCTCATCGAGATGAAGAACTCAGAAAGTTCCAAAACCACCTTAACAGCTTATCCAAGGATATACATTTCACCATGGAAGATGAAGAAAATAATTGTATCCCATTATTGGACATACTTCTCATCAGGAATAAATATGGTTCCATTGGACATCAAGTATTTAGAAAAAAGGCACACACAGACAATTACCTCCATGCTAACTCACACCATCATCCAGCACAGAAGATGGGAGTACTTGTGACTCTTTTTACTCGAGCCTTCAGAATTTCCGACAACAATCACATAGAAGAGGAGATTACATACTTAAAAAGGGAATTCACTAATATGGGATACAAAAACAGGGACATCATCAAATCCATGCAAAGAGCCAGATCTGGAAACAAAAGAAACCCTCAGGATGTGACCCCGAAATCTAAAGCTTACCTCCCCTAAATCCAAGGGGTCACCGATAAGTTAGCCAAGGTTCTCGCTAAAAACAACATCGGAACCTCATTTAAACCACTTAGGACAATCAAGCATACAATGAAATCAGTCAAAGACAATCCTGATCCACTCCAACAAAAAGGTGTTTACCATATAAATTGCTCATGCAGAAAATGTTATATCGGAGAAACTGGGAGATATTTCAAGATTAGGCTCAAGGAACATGGAGCCAACATTAGGATTGGGAGAACCAAAACCTCAGCATTGGCAGATCACTCGAATAAAACTCACTAGCACATCTACCTAGAGGATGCTAAAGTAATAACCAATGAAAATCACTATTATAAAAGAAAAATACGGGAGGCCCTTGAAATCATCAAACATCCAGAAAACCTCAATAGGGATGGAGGTTTGGAAGTCAGAAAAAATTGGATCCCTTTGTTTTACCACTCCTAAAAAACTTGTCAGTTTCCTGATTGTCACCCTTGTCATACTTTCTCGTCACCTCCCTCAAATTCCCTTCTTCTATTTCTTGGATGGACTCTTTCCTACCCATTCAAAGCTTTGTACCAACTCTTCAACCCTCCCCCCCTTATTTTCTTTCTTCTTTACCTTCCCCCTCCATTTAATACCCTTCCTTCGCTTATAAATATTGCCCCTAGTAACCTTTACTTATATCTTTGCTTAGGAATTTAATACTTTAATACTAATTTAAATTACTAACCTTAGAAGATAAAATGCATGAATTAACCAAATCCTTTTCATTTACTTTAAGTTCCCCTAAAATCTAATCTAAAACCTTCCCCTTACATCCCCCCCCCTTTTACCTATCCTTCCTTCTTAATAAAATAAATAAATAAATATAAATGAGATTTTTACATTCATATCAAGAATTTTAATTTAATATCATTAGTAATAGTTATTTTAACTAATACTAATTTTATTAAATTAAAAATTGACATTAATTTCAATAGATATCATTTAAAAACATTGAAGCATATGATAAAACTTTAATATATCAATATTAAAAATAATAATTAATTTTAATATCCTTATAAAAATAATAACAATCTTAAAATAGAAGCATAACGAATTAACCATACTCTCTTTAATCAATTTATATTGATTTAATTAAACAAAACATTAATAATACTTATAAAATTATTTTAATTAAATTAATTAATTATTAGTTTTGCATATAACTAAAAAACAAAAACTTTAAAATAATATAATTTATTAAAAATAAAATACAAATTATTTTATGGTTGGTCGGCCCTTATCCAACACTCTTATGCATATATATGATATCTTTCCTCCTCTCTTTTCAACATGATTTGTCCTGATGATGGGTCTTGTTCTAGACCCGAAACGTAGACGCAAAAATGCTTACTGTGGAGATTCCGAGCTCAACAACTAAAAAATCACACCATAGAAATATGAAATATATAAATAACGTAGTGTTGTTGGGGTGTCGCAGTGGAGGACACCATACGCCATTTCCTTGGCTCATTCGTCAGAGGAGGGAGATTCTATTCCTCTGGGAGGTTAGTGAGGGAGATCCAGGAGAATATTGTAGATCATTGGAATTAGGCCAATCATTTATGTTCAGCAACAGTGCAGTCCCTTTTCTAGACTGCGTTATTTTAGAGTGCACTTGCAGCAGGGGCTTGCTCCACTATTTTGGAGGGTGAGATCTTAGGTGAGAGGATCAGCCTTTCACTCTAGATATCCTTGGATAAGATTCAACCATCATTTGCATCAACATCATCTATCTACATCCAGTTCTATTTCTGAGTTGTAGCTACTGCCCAGCAACTCTGACAATTCTGCAGAATTGCCATTTTGTATGTATTTCAGCCAATCCTTCTAAGGATTGTATATTGTATATTTCTAGGGGTTGAGATCTTTCTCCCCCTTCTTATTTTAGCTATCTATTGTCATATCCATATATTTATGATATTTTTCAGCAGTTCCTCTTCAAGGATTGCACAGTCATAGCCAGGGCTTCTCTTGTATAGCAGTATTTCTCCATTTTCATGTATATGTTTCATTTGGGCTACATTTCCTAGCTTGAGAGATAATTTCCTCAAGATCTTGTATAAATTTGTTGCTGCTATAATCTAATGTAGTGGTTATGTGGATCTTCCAACATTTTGGTTTTAATGCATTCATTGCTATTTTCCAGCTGATGTTTATGTATTGTTGATCTCCACATTGCTAATATCTTGAGATACTCCCAATAGTGTAGCTGTTCCTAATTTGGGAACATTACACCAATGGTTAAAACCAATCAAGAAATGAGAAACCCTAAAACATAGGGGAGAAAAAACCTAATAATATAAAACACTCATACAATCATGAATTAACTTGAAGAATGAATTTAAGGTAGCCACTTACTGATTTTGAGGGCCATAGGAGGTTTGTGCAATTCTTTTGAAGATTTGGTATTAGATTTGGAGGCTAATATGAAAAAATGTAGCACTCTTTGAAAAAACTTAGCATTGACCCAAAAGTGTAGCGAAAATACCCAGAAACGTCACGCTGCTTCAGAAACATCATGATGCTCCTTTAGAAACATCGCAAAGCTTACAGAAGCATAGAAGATTGAATTCTTTTGCAAATGTCTCCAGTTTTCTTCTACCTTTGGAAATGGTAAGGTATTCTAAGGGTGAGAGATGCACTTTATTGAGCAAGATGAGATAAAATGAGTGAAATAGATCACTTTTTCCATTTTTATAATGTTAATAAGACACCTTTTTTTTCATTTAGTGAAAACATGACCTTTTTGAAGAACACTTTTCTTTTTGAATAATTTGACAATGCAAGAAGCTTTTGAATGTAGACAAATTATCTTTTTTTATTTACCTATTGTTGGTGTCCAGGTATGAACGATTTATTCACCCTATTCCGACATTAATTTATCAATCTGGGTGCGTATCATTTCAAGGAAACATGCAAGGTATATGAAGGGGAAAATACATAATATGTTCCAACCAAGGGTTCATCGTTCAAGATTCAAAACATGGTTGTGAGATTAAACTAACTACAGAACTTAGCAATACTCATAAACAGGAAAGAACTGCAACAACAAGCATAACCTATTAAATGGCACACACACAAAGATGCAACACCTGATCAGAAGAGTGGGCCCAACTCTTTGATCAGGGTTGTGTTAGTCAAAAAGAATATTGGAGCAGCAAAATAGATGGTATTTTATTAATCTGTGACAGGTGATTACAATATTGATGGGAGAACCCTCATTCACAGGAACAATCTGCATTTTATACATGGCGAGGGAGATTAACAGATCTCCCTTAAACATGGTAACAACATATTCAGAATGTACATCAGTTGGAAAATCACCATCACCAGATATCCAAGATTGCAGAAAGGTCCAAGAATAGTTCCAGGGAATCGTGGCTCTAGCTGCGCGGCCTCCTTATGGCTGGCTATTACCAAATTTGTTGCGAAATACTGAAGGGAAGGTTCCTATTCTCCATGCTGCGGTCAACCATATGTTTTAGTGCCGCGAATAGATAAGACTCCATGAATCTACTTCATTAATTAAAATATTCCAATTGGACAAGTCAGGGGTATTTACCTTGTAGGTTTAACATAACAGCATAGGTAAATGAGTACAAAAAGGTCAAAAAGGGTAATAGAAATGGACAGAAAGATGGCCTGATTTGGTACCCAACATCTCCCCCCAACTAGCCTTCTACATGTCCTCATGTAGTCCACCGCCTTTGCAAGTCTGGATTTTGCAGAGTGTACATTTCATGAAGCCCGGTGAGATCATATTCTGAGGCCATCTCTGTTCCTAGAACTTTAAACCCATCTGAAAGGAGAACTTCCTTCCACCAATCCTTGGGAACATCATAAGATGGAGTGTAAATTTCGACAGGCAACCAAAGAACAAGAATCTGAAACCAGAGCCCCATCCACTAGGCCCCGCATGTCTAGACACATGCCACATATCTGGGCACTCTGGTGAGTGCTCGTGCAAAATTTGGTGCCCCAAAAGGCTCCCTGTTCCGGACAGTTGTAGGTGACATCATCCACCTTCTTTGACAGCAATCAAGGGCCTCTTCTTGAAATGAGGTGAGTTTCTTGACACAAAGATCAAGACACCACCTTTGTGTCCTCACCATTCTATCTCTGTTCCCACCAATTCCCAAAAAGGTGTTATGCTTATTGAAAATTGTGACTGACCTCTCATGTTCTCCTCTTACTATAAATGGAATTATAAATTAATTGAATTCAAAGGTGTTACAAGCCTTCTGCCAGTGAATCTAATTGAAAGCATAAGAGGTGAGAGCCCTTAAATCCATGTCCCCTACATACAGAACCGGGTTAAAATCTCTGTCCAAATGCAGTAGATACCCGTGCAGGTAAAATTCACACATCAGATGTTGAGTTGGCATGTCATGATTCCTCAATATTTGGAGGAATTGTACACCATCTTCTATCTCATAGCTAACCTCATTTCTGATGCTTTCCATGCAATATAAAAGGAAACGTTCATGAAAAAATAAAGAATAACAAGAAGAAGGGGGACGACCTGCCATAACCTCTTGCACCAAACTAAAAATATGCTCCTTATCGGCCTTCAGTTGTGCCACTTTATTTTCTAGCTACTCCATCTTGAGCTGCTTCTTCGCATGCCTTAATCTCATAACATCTATCCACTCCACATATCCAAAGATGGTTGTGGAGGCTCTTTCCTCGGTCCTCCTGATCTCATTTTTGTATTGAGCCGCAGTAGATTTCCAAGACTATATTTTGGCTATTAAGGCATATTCCCAGGCTTCAAACAGTCGATTGACTGGGTATATTTGAGTGGCAGTTGAGGTTGTGGCCATCAGGTCCACTTAGGTTTCTGCTTCGACCCCGATGGTCTTGGAATTTTTGGCTTGCCGCTTGTACTTTTTTATCTGTTTATGCATTCTTAGCACCTCCTTTCTCAAGTTCCTTACCTCCATTTTGAGCCACATTTTCTCCCTAAACTGCAGCTGATACTTTTTCTTAATTGGAGATCTTCACTGCTCACACATCTCTATCCATTCCTGCTTAATCAATACTTCCTCCATTTCGGCATCTGGAGGTGAATCCCGTGAAACTTCTTTTGTTGTGCCCACTATCAGGTTTTCCTCCCCTGCCTGCCTTTCTTCAATTATTTCGTACTTCATAGCCTTCTCACCAGGCTGTGTGATTGGCTCATTCATCGGGACCACTTCGCTTGGTCCCTCCTCTTCGCCAACGACGATTTTTTCTTTGTGCGTGCTCGCCATGATTGGTGATGCCTTGGCAAGATGCTCTCAGGCTACTATGCTTGTTGGGATCCTTCCCGGTTCTTCGACCTCAAAAATCTCTGTCTCTTCTCTCCTTTATAGCTCTGAGGTGTCTGTCGCCTATGTAGCCTTCGCCCCATATGGTTGTGAAATTTGTGATAGATTTAGAGCCACAGGAACAACGAACTCTTATTCTTCTTTCTATCGCGGGGAACAAGTTACCCTTGCTCCTCTTGGAAAAAAGAAGGAAAGTGGAGTGAATCCTCAACATTTGGCCTCCAAGTCGACGCTGGTTCTTTTGGGTTAGCATCATCCTCACACCCTAGTTCTCCTGGTGTTTCCTCCACAGGTCCCTTGGTTTCCTTATCTCTGGGCCCTTCTTGTCTCTATTCCCCCTCTTCCATGGGTTCTATGGTTGGAGTGGTCACAACCTCCTCCATCAACTCCATGGTGGCAGGAGATCCTTGTGGAGTACCCTCAGTCACCATATCGACCAATTTGTCCACGTTGGCCTGTCGTGGGTCTATTTCCATGGTTGCCATATTATCCACTTGCTCTGCCAGTTCCATGGGCGAGGCTGGTTCTTGTGGGATAGCCTTGGTCGTGATACTAGTGGGCCTTTCTACATCAATCCCCACATCTGCCATTGACTCCACAGTTTCGGCTTGCTCTTGTGGACCCACCTCATCTGCAAGTTCTTCCATTTCCATATCTTCCAGCTCCTCCTGTTCAACATAATTATCATCTCCTGCATCCTCCTCCATAGCTTCAGGTTCTTCTACCCTGGCGGTCACAACAGCTGTTATTTTTTCCTTTGTGGAATCCTGAAATAGCTCCCATGGAATCGAGATTTGTCTAATGGCATTAATTATCAACAGCTGAACCAGCCCGTGGTGAGTGGGGATTGCCAATACATGTCGCGACCCCTGGGCCGAATGTGCCATTAAATGAAGACTCCTTAGTAGAAAATAGGGCACACTCATTGAAAAAGCTTCTGCTTGTGGAAATCGCAAGTGAGCTAGTATACTGAGATGGTATTTCAAGATGGTGGAGTATCTTCCTTCACGCGTCATATATTTTATGACGAACTCTGCTACTCCTCCCCATGGACGTGGTAGTGAGTTTCTGTCATACCCCCGACCCTTCTGTGCAATGCTCTCGCCCAATTGTAAAAAGGCCTCAGGGAATTATGGGAGGGGGATCCTTCTCGAAAACCATCGCTGCCTGACTTGAGGAAGCTCACTGAATTCCGCAATGATTTCCTCTATTACAAGGATCTTAATTCCGCGGACCCGAGAGCCTCCTTCTCCCAAGTTGAATGAAAATTCTGTCGTCATTTCTTCATTCGACCCCTTCAACCTGTCGAAATAAAAATCCCAGCCTACGTTCTCAAAAACCTGCCACACCTCCTGATTTTTTCGAATTCCCCTTGTATTATCAGGTTCATGTCGAATAGATCGGCCACCCATTGTTGCTGAGGTGAAATAAGAACGACAATTGCAGTTGGCTGGTAAGGGATATTAACAGGTTTCCAAACTGTTGGAAACTGAAATAATGTCATGGTCTATTTGGAAACAATGGATAAACAGTACTGGTACGTTTGGAAGTGATGACAGATTAAGGTGGCACTGTGGGATATTTGTGGGATTGAATGCAGCATGTTGGGAGGGTGACTAGTACGACTCAGCATGTATGAATACGCATCCCAACACATCAAAAGTATGATTACGGAGTATCGAAATCATTAGATTTGGTTAGGTAAAGATCATGTGTCATAAATTCTTTTTCAAGGTACGTCGTAATTCATTATGATGGTTCCCCCCCCCCCCCCCCCCAACTTAATGACAGCCATCAACGACACATTTTAATGTCCTTTTTGGAATATTTAATTAAATCCATAAAATCGACGAAGACATACCTGCGGACCTACCTTATGGTGTAGTAGTAGCAAAATGTCTAACGGAGTAGCAGCAACAACTAGTGACAGTACAGGGAGTAACAACAATAGTTTATAGCAGCAATAGTGAGTAACAACACAGGGAGTAAAAGTGACAGTGAATAGCAACACAACGAGTAACGACAGTTACAGAGTAACGAAAACGGCGGAGTAACAGCAGTTACAGAGTAACGGCACCAGCAGAGTAGCAGTAGTTGCAGAGTAACGACACCGGCAAACTAACAATAGTTGCAGAGTAACGACGCCGGTGGAGTAATAGTGGTTGCAAAGTAACGACACTGATAGAGTGACAGTAGTTGTGGAGTAACGACATCGGCAGAGTAACAACAGTTACAGAGTAACGACAATTACAGAGTAACAACACTTAGTGACACACACCGGTGAACTATAGCAATATATTCATGACAGCACTGGTGAAATAACAACACCTAGTGTTACTTTTCTCCTCACCATATTTCTTTGTTATTCCTACAAAAGACAAAGAAGTAAGTAGCAATAATATGTATATATATATATATATATATATATATATTTTATATATATTTTTATATTTATTTATTCTTTTTATTTTTTTTATTTTTTATTTAGAACAGAGTGAGAGTATCTTCTTTTCCAATGACCATTAAATCAGATACAACAGAAATATTTTTAACAAAGGCTTCTTTAGAGGCTGGATGGTGGTATAATTTTAGATGATACCCGTTTACTAAGAATTAGGTATGGTTGTCATCTATTGTACTCAGTCTAACTGTTCCATTATTGAACACTGTGTCCACTTGATATGGACCCATCCAGCGAGTGCAAAGCTTGCCTTTGAAATCATTAAATCAGGATTCATACAGTAATGCCCAATCCCCCACATGAAACACTTTAGTTTTTATAAATTTATCATGCCATTTCATTCTCTCCTGTTGAATAGAAGTAGTTTTCTGGACAGCTACTGCTCAAATCTCGTCCAACTCATTTAACTGTTCTAGTCAGTGTTTCTGTGCTTCTGAGATATCTAGGCCTACTTCTAGAGCTATCCTGAGTGTACTAATATCAAATTCCACCAGAAACAAGGGGAATTTCCCGTAGACTAATTCAAACGGAGAAAACCTTGTTGTATTCCGCCATGTTGTTCTGTATGGCCATAAAGCTTCTGGATGTTTTTGTACCCAATCCTGGTGATGGATTGCTACTTTCATTGTCAAGATATTCTCCAATACCTTGTTTGTGCTTTCTACTTTTCCATTATCCTGGGGATGATAGGGGGTTGTCACTCTATATTTGACCCCATATTTCTGCATCAAATTTTCTATCATATGAGATGTGAACTGTGATCCACCATTTGATACAATTTCCCTTGGAGTCCCATACCAGGCAAAGATTTATTCAAAAAGAAAATCCGCCACTACTTGCTCTATTTCTCTCGTGACTACTCTAGCTTCCACCCATTTAGTTACACAGTCAGTACAAACCAGGATGTAAGATTTCTAATGAGAAGGTGGATTGAAGGGCCCAAAAAAGTCAATGGCCCATTTCTCAAATGCTTCCAGGACTATCTGGGGCTGAAGAGGGATTTCATCTGCTTTCCCAGGTTGTCCCATCCGTTGACAGCTATCACACCTTAGAAACATAATCCTGAGCGTCACGAAAGATGGAGGGCCAATAATATCCCATTTGCAGCACCTTATGACCCATTATTTTATCTACAAAATGTCCTCCACAGGGTCCATCATTTGCAGCTTTTAATATCTCAAAAATATCATTTTCTGCCACACAACAGTGAATCTGCTGGTCAACCCCTGTATGGAAGAGATATCCTGCCATCCATGAATATAGGGTACTCTGATGAATGATATTCCTTTGCTCCTTATAGGATAGATGACGAGGCACTTTACCTGTATCAAGATAATTAGCAATAGCTGCATAACATGGAGTCTTAGCAGAAACTGCAAAAAGATGCTCATCTGGAAAGTTATCTTCAATTGGTGTATCCTTACCATCATGTTCTATCCTAGATAAAAAATCTGCGACCACATTGTCCATCCCTGGTTTATCTACTATGGTAATATAAAATTGTTGAAGTAGCTACAAGCATCTTGTAATACGACCAGGGGTAACAGGTTTGTTCATTAGATACTTAATGACTGCATGATCAGTATGCATGAGAGTAGGATATCCGGTAATGTAGTGCCAGAACTTATTGATGGCATAAATGATAGCGAGGAACTCTTTCTGAGTCATTGTGTAGTTTAATTCAACAGGGGCCAAATTTGTACTAACATAGTAGACTGCGTAAGGTACCTTATCCTCTTGTTGTCCCAATACTGCACCAATTGCTGTTTGAGAGGCATTTGTACGAATGTGGAAAGGTAATGCCCAGTATGGCCCTCTAAGGATTGGAGCACTGTAGACTAATTATTTAATTTTTGTAAAGGCTGCATCACAGTCATCTAAACACACAAATTATGAATCTTTTGTTAGTAATTGAAACAGTGGGTGTGCTACTTTTGGAAAATTTTCTATAAAACGTCTATAATAACCAGCACAACCAATGAAACTGCGTACTTGTGTGGGCGTCTTAGGTGTTGGGAAGTGTAGAATTACCTTTATCTTTGCTGGATCCATCTTGATCCCTTCAGCTGAGAGAAAATGGCCTAGAACGTTTCCCTCTTCCATCATCATGTGGCATTTCACCGTACTCAGAGAGGCAGGTGCTTGTATACACCTTGTGAGAACTTTTTCCAAATTTTTCAACCCCTCCAAAAACAAGTCCCCATATGGAGTAAAATCATCGATATAGATTTCAACACTGTCATCTATCAAGACAGAGAAGATTCCCAAAATTTCTCTCTGGAATGTTGCAGGAGCATTACACAGGCCAAAAGGAAGGACCCGGTATGAAAATTTTCCCCAGGGGCATGTGAAAGTGGTCTTATCCTGGTCCTTGGGAGAAATCTAGATCTAGTTATATCCACTAATCCCATCCATAAACGAGAAAAATTTCCTGTCAACCAATGTGTCTAAAACTTGATCAATATATGGCAAGGGAAAATGGTCTTTCTGCGTTGCCTTATTTAACTCTCGATAATCTACGCAAATCCGCCATTTTCCATTATTCTTAGGGACCATTACTGATGGTGAGACCCATTGGTTATCTGAAATGGGATAGATAAAACCTACATCCAGTAATTTTTGAATCTCTTCTTTCACAACATTTTTCAGTGCAAGGTGCATTCTCCTCTGAGGTTGTCTTATAGGACGAAAATCTTCCTTGATATATATGTGATGGGTACATAAGTTAGTAGAGATCCCCTTCATATCTACATAATCCCAGTCGAAGGCCTCTTTATGTTTCCACAAAACATCTACAAGTTTCTTCTTCTGGGATTCTGACAGGTTTTGATTAATATTCAAAGTTTTCTCGAGTTCCAATTCCACTTGAACACTTTCATGGGGTGTATCAATAGGTCGCTCCTCTAATCCTTTTGCTGTTTCCATCATTTCTTGAGTCTCACAACTTAGGATAGATTCTAGGATCTGCTGGTTTGGTTATGAAACGGAACTAGGATCATCCATGAAGGAATTGATTACATCGTCTTCCGATTCCATTTTCAACTGAAGGGCCTGTCCAATAGTAAGGATTGGTCTCACTTCTTCATCTTCCGTTTCAGCCTCTACCACAGATGCAACTTTCTTTCCGCCTGCTGGTTTTATGGGTAGATTTGGTTCTGCGGGTGGATATAGCACTAAATTCTTAGTGTTATATCCATTAGAAAAAACCATATTTCTTGAGCGACACCCAATGTAAGTGTCTGCAGTGGCTAGCCATGGTCTACACAAAATCAAGGGATGAACACCCACTGAAGATTGTGTATGTAATACCACGAAATCTATGGGGTAATGCCATGAATCCACTGAAATTGTCACATATTCCAACTTCCCTATAGGTTTGACTGTAGATCGGTCTGCTAGTTCCAATATTGTAGGTGTATGCTTCAAATTTCGAAGACCTAACACATGCATGGTTTCAGTGGTGATGACATTGATGGTAGCACCCAGGTCTACCAGCACATTTGAAATCTCTACCCCATTAATCTATAATGTCAAAATCGGGTTCTCCAGATCTCCATATTTCACCGGCATTGATTTTCCCATCATAAAGTTCGATAATTTTCCCATAACATGTATAGTGAGGGGATATTTAGTTTTCTTGGTAGGTTTCTTTGAAAAATATTCCCTAAGAGTCTTTGCATAGATTGGAACGTCCTTCATAGCTTGTAACAAGGGAATTTTAACAAATAAGTTCTAAAATTCTCCTAATAAATCAAATTTAGGTTGAGGGCTTGGCTTATTCATAACTAGTCTCCCTGGGTAAGGTGGTTCAAATTGATGTTTTTTAATAGGAGGCGCCCGGTTTCTATCAATTTGTTTTGGATCTTTATTAATTATATTTTCCTCCTTACAGTCACTATCAAGTTGTTCAATGATAACTGGAGGAGGTTGGACGTTAACTGTCTGACCTGATCGCAGATTCATTTCATACAACTCTGCAGTGGAGATACTATATGAAGGTAAGTTAAGAACATCAGCTTGATGAGCTCCCATATTGTTAGGATTAGGGTTAGGTTGCATTGGAAGCTGAGGACGGGTAGGCTGGTTACCAGGAGGCACATTGGAGGGTAATTGGAGCTACTACTAAGGTATCTATTGAGGAAACTAACCAGGAGGGGACCCTTGCCAAGTTGGAGCCCATGAAGAGGTCGTACTGGCTTGAGGGTTCCAATGATACCAAGTTAGATACTGGTATTGCGGCCACATGGGGGGATAATGCATGGTCTGAGGATTCATAGTTCAATTATTGAAATACTGAGACGGATCTAGGTACATACCTTGATTTCCCATCGGTGGTCGAGGCTGCCATGGCTTCCTAGATCCCATGAGGTACAGTTGCTCCATGTCCTCCTCCATTCCTTGAAATACTGCTTTCAGGCCTGGAAAGGAAGGGCATGAACTTGTCGCATGATTGAGCTCACACATCGCACATTTCTCAATGGAATTTAGCGGGCATTCCCTTTTCGGGTGGTTCTTCCTACACTTCAGAAAAAATATTGCCATGGTTCTGTCCACTTCCAGCTGCTTCTGTTTTACTTGTAGAGTGTCCATTTGTGCTGATAGGGTGCTAAGGATATCTATCCTCAATTTTTCTAGCATGTTTCAGATTTCTGGCTTTGTAACACCCCCGCTAGATCCCTTTGCTAATCGAATCCCAAGCTTATTCCTTGCAAGCCCCCTCGAGCACTGAATACATAAATTGCAAATATCTTCAAATGTCTCCTTGGAGATGTCTCCCTTTCCCACAATGTTCAATAGTTCTATCGAGTCCTCTCAAAAGGATCAAAGGAGGATAATCTTTTAAATTTCCTTATCTAGGGTAGAATAACCTGACCTCTGTAAGATGTAATTAAACCTTTCCACACAATCTTCCAAGCTTTCATATTCTTTCTGTGTGAACTTGAAGAGTTCCTCCTTTATGTTCCAAGATTTACAGTAATCCTGGTATTTCTCCAAAAAAGCTGTTTGCATATCATCCCATGTAGAAATGGATTTTCCTCCAAGGCCCATGAACCATTGTAGAGCCGTTCCTTTTAGCGTAGAAGGGAAAATTTTTAACTTCTGGGAATATGTTGTGTAGTCATACCCCTGAAAAACTATGTCAAACTCAATTATAAATGTGTTGGGGTATTCTAAAAAAAGCCCATGAAATTTTGGTAAGGATGCCAATGGAATAGGCTTTGTAGGCATGCCATCCCCCAGATCCCCGATCAGAAAATCGATGGTGGAGGTTGTGGGAGCCATGAATATCTTCCAATACTCGATGGGGATTTCAATAGGCTCTATGGAGGGCGGCTGAGGATTATTTACTACTGGAACTAAAGTTTCTTTAGTATCACTTCCCTGGTCTCTTGGCGATGCAATTTTTTCCTTGTTTCCTTCTCCCGAGGCCTGATGGCTTGACCCTTCGGCTGCAAATTCCTTACCTTTACTGGAGCAGTCTGACACTGTCAATTTTCTGCTTGCAATTTCTTCCTCTACTCTCACCAGCACAAGATTCTCTGGATAAGTTCTACTGCTAGATATTTCTTCCACTGGTAGAGGAACATATTGTGTCGAATCACCAGAGAATGCCATAGCCCGCACTGGTTGCTTCACTGACTATCCCTCAGAATTTACTCTCCTTGCTCCTGCTCTCACAGCTACATGAGAGGATGCTTCTGATTTAGCCTTTGCTATGATCTGTTGGATATAGGTTTTTATTCGCATATCTGGTCCTTCCCTCTTTGGGGCTCTCCCTCTGCCCCTCTTATTTGATTCTTTTTTCATACAAAATTTGGTATGATGGAGGGTCTTGGTATGAACCTATGATGCTTCAATCTTTGAGTAAGGTGTCAAAGGACCATTCCTTCCCCAAGATGAGAGAACTCATAAAAATAAAGGAAGATAAAAAAACAAAAATCTAGGGTTTCAGGCCCGCAGCACGGCCTCAAAGGACTCCTCCCTCCCTAGGACAAGACCCAGAAATAGACACATGCCACAGGAAGCCCTAATACTTCTAGATCTAAAGCAGGGCGTCAAAAGACTCCTACCTCCCCAGGGTAAAAGCTGGGGTTTTCCCAAAAAGGAAACACACAAGCATTAAAAGAAAATAAACTTACTTAGGACCTGGAGCAGGGTGTCAAAAGACTCCTCCCTCCCCAGGACAAGATAATGGCCCAAACTCAAACAGAAAGGAAAAAATAAACAAGCAGAAAGAATACTTACCCTCAGTACAAGCAGAGTCAGAAAAATCATTCTCTCCTTAGGACGAGATATTTACCCTTTGGTTGGTCTGAATCGTTGTTTTCACCTTGTTAGTCTCCCCGAAAATGGTGCCAAAATATTGGTGTCCAGGTATGAACGATTTATTCACCCTATTCAGACATTAATTTATCAATTCGGGTGCGTATCCTTTCAAGGCAATGCGCAAGGTATATGCAGGGGCAAACTCATAATCCGTTCCGACCAAGGGTTCGCTGTTTAAGATTCAAAACATGGTTTTGAGGTTAAACTAACTAAAGATCTTAGCAATACTCATAAATAGGAAATAACCGCAACAACAAGCATAACCTATTAAATGGCACACACACAAGGATGCAACACCTAATCAGAAGAGCGGGACCAGCTCTTTGATCATGGCTGCATTAGTCACAAAGTAGATTGGAGAAGAAAAATAGATGGTATTTTATTAATATGTAACAGGTGATTACAATAGCGATGGGAGAACCCCCATTCCCAGGAACAATCTGCATTTAATACACAGTGAGGGAGATTAAAAAATCTCCCTGAAACACGGTAACAACATATTCAGAATGTACATCAGTTGGAGTGGCACCATCACCAGATATCCGAGATAGCAAAAAGGTCCAAGAATAGTTCCAGGGAATCGTGGCTCTAGCTGTGCGACCTCCTTATGGCTGGCCGTTACTAGTTCTGTTGTGAAATGCTGAAGTGAAGGTTCCTATTCTCCATGCTGCGGTTAAACATATGTTTTATTACTGCGAATATATAAGACTCCATGAATTTACTTCATTAATTAAAATATTCCAACTGGACAAGTCAGGGGTATTTACCTTGTAGGTTTAACATAACATCGTAGGTAAATGAGTACAAAAAAGTCAAAAATGGTAATAGAAATGGACAGAAAGATGGCCCGATTTGGTACCCAACACCTACCTAAGCTAACTCCCTTTTAAAGATAACTTTGTATGATGGAAGTGAATTAACCTTCCTTTTGCCTTCTTTATGACAGATACTGGACTTTTATGGTGGCGAAATGAAATACAACTAGACACTAACCTAGGTGAAAACATGCTGACTTGACCTAAGAATATAAATTGTAATGAATAAATGACTCATGAAATGACAATAACCATGAAAAAAATTAACGGAGTAGCCTTTAAAAAAAACCTAGACATATCCATTGATCAAAATTTTATTTAAAAACCGACTTGGAAATGTAAAATTTTGACCTAGAACCACTACTAGAAAAATTTGAAAGAGTACATATTGATCACTGAATATTGGACACTAACATTGTCTCTGGCTGGGGATGGCAGCTCCTTCAAGATGTGTCAAGAACATCCTAGATCAGATAGCCTTATCCATTCGAAGATGAAGTCAAAACTGAAAACTGAAACAAATTTGGCAAACTAAAAAACTGACTGAACATTTTGGAATTTTTTGAAAGAAAAACATTAGCTGATCATAGAAGTCTCATGGCCTTCTCCTTGGGCTTCAAACTTCTGCAACATCTCCTTATTCTTGACAACAAATAAAAGTGATATGTACAGTGAAAGTGAAATTTTTTCTTCAAACTTAGGTAACATAGTGTTTGAGGAACCTACCATTCACCGGTCCACCCAGAATTTCCTGCCAATTAAGATATTATAACAAGAATGCATTATTACCTTTAAATGTTGTGATCTTGTATGGACCTTTCTATAGATTATCAAAATTACCATGCTTACCTTTGTCTTCATTTCATGTATCCAACTGAAGGAAAACATATCCTTCTTTGAAATCATCAACTTTGGTCTTCTTGTCATACACTCTCGTGATTTTCTCCTGAAGTTTTGAAGTATGATTGAAGACTTCTTCTCTTTTATGCTGTAAATGAATCATTTGACTGATTCTTCACTGGATATTATTTGGTTCAATGTCGATCTCTAACAAAATTTTCATCACCGGGACAACTAAAGAAGTGGGAAATACTGTGTCAACACCATACACAAGCTTAAAAGGCGACATATTAATTGATCTATTTATGCTAAGTATATCTTCCCATAAAACATTTATGAGCTTCTTGTGCCAATTTTTCTTGTTCTCTTGCAGCAACTTTTTAATTATGTTCAACAATGATTTTTTTGATGATTTGGCCAACCCGTTGGCTTGAGGATAATATGTTGTAGAATGACCAAGTCCTATGTGTTATTTACGACACAAGAAAATCATTTTCTTAGACTTAAAGGTGACTAAATTGTCAGTAATAATTTTCTGTGGACAACCAAAATCAGACAAGATATTTCTTTCCACCTAGATATTTCCAATGCAGAGAATTGTTAAAGATACAATACTTAAGAGACCTCAACTTGAAATATATAGCTTTAATACTAGGGAATTTTGGAGGAGGATTAAAGTGTTGCAAAACGTAAACAATATCAGCGTACCATGGCGATGAAATAAATATTTCAGATACCTGAGGTAATGAATCAACCTATTTCTCTTCCGATAATGCATCAATAAAATTGATGTATAAAGCATGAAGATTTGAGTTCGCCATAAGCTTTTCCAAGCCTTGTCCCTTGATCAATTTTGTAGGCTTGATCTACAAATCATACTCCAACATATCAACAATCCATTTTCCATGGAAACCTTCAAGATTATTCTGTGTAAGAACACCTTTGATAACAACATTTGGAACATATGCAATCACACGAGAATGAAGAATATAGACTCAGATGTACTTCAATTGTTTAAATAGCACCAAGGCCTATTTTTTAATGACATTTTAATTTAATGATGCATCTCTAATGGTTATACTGAAGTGTTTACGGGAAAATCTATCCGGCCAATAGCAGGGGATCTCCCCAGTAAAAAGTCCCAACTAGACTCTAAATCGTTTGGAATAGGGATCCCGTCCGGGGTGTGGGTCCAGCTACCGCTTAATTCTCCTTTCCTTGGGTCTCAGTAGGACTCTATAAACCTGTGGACACACGCTTATTCAAATGATACAAGACACATTATTGATGAATTAAACGAACATACAACAATATCCGTAGCAAGCTGAATTATAAAGCATGGGGCCAAAGGAAATGATGTCAATAGCATATCATTAGGGTCATGCTTGTACGTTGTTCTAACTACAGAAGAAACAATTCTTTATGGCAGAATACCCTTCACTTCCTTAAATGGTTTTGGTAATAATATAAATGCTAGTAAACAAAGTTATTAACATTCATTGAGAAATCGAAATAAACTTAGCACCATTAACACATGTTTAGAAAACTATAATGCATAAATGATGTAATTGGAGACACAGTTTCATTAATCAAAAGATGTTATAAACTGAAAACAGAATACTCATAGTGTTCACACATCGACCAACATCAGATCCACAAATGGAGTTAACACATGCTTGTATTCATACTCAAAAATGTGTAGTCCTTCTATACAATGCTCTATATCTCTTTGAGTCCCAAACAGAAGGTCCTTTACAATTTCCCGAAGGAAGTATTTATAGAAAAAAACTTGCCCTTTGGGCTTCCCTGACTTTTCGCCTCCCTGACCGTGACCTCCCTATATTTCGCGACCTGCGACCTCCCTGGATTTCGCGACTTGTGACCTTGAGTCATATCTCTTCTGCATTTCTTTCTTGGTGATCTTTCACATGCCGTGAAAGACCCTAGCTTTGGCTCTATGCATCAACTACCTCTACCTACAAACAAAGTGACATGGGTCACATGTCTTTTAACATATTGATTCTAAAACATATTTAGTTAACTGAAAGGATGATTTAGAAAATAATAAACTTAGGCCCCTGTGCGGTCAAGTGTTATTGCAATAAATGTTAATCAATTTTGACTCTAATGCAAGGGCTTCATGATGAATTTGTTTTGTGTCCATCCCTAAAGCAGGATCCCATAGCCTTATTGCACCATCTGCAGAACCTATCACAGAAAACCCTCTGCTGGTACCATCTCCCACATAATTTAATAAAAAAAATCTATTACAAAAAAGCGACAATCATCTCATGGCATCAACCAAAAAGACAGGTTCTCAAAACAACGATTCAATTCTACCTTCTTAGGGTGTAATTAATCAAACACCCATCATGTAATAAGCAATGATTTTGCATGAGGTCACACCTTTAGCATGGAAGTCGCCTGGTTGGAGGGTCGCACCCGATTATGGATTTCATTATGCCCGACCCTGCGACTTGGCGACCATGGAGGTTGCGGCTACCGGTGGGTCGCATGTTGTGTTCACACCTTAGGATTGCGACTCAGCGACTGGCGGGAGTAGCTGCAACTCATTAAGAGGTTGCATAGTCGGGAGTCGCATAGATCGCTGCTTTTGGAATGATGCGACTCAGCGACCAGTCGCAATGAGCCAGAGATCGCACTCTTAGCTGGGGTTCATTGGTGCGACTCGTGTGACCAAACCACTCCACTATTCCATCTGGCATCAGTGCATACAAAAGAGTCTACATTTTCTTAAGAAAACTTGGCGATATTAGGTATTGGTGTTGCATTTGGCATGCCGAGACCGTGGCCGGAGTGAGCCTGCTAAAGTTCTGTTGGCACCACCGAAATGAATCAACAAAACCTACGACAGTAATGTTATGGGTATATCCCACCCCATGAACACCAATATTTACACTTACAGAGAATATCTATGCGATACCTGGCACCAGTGTTGTGGCATTCATTTTTTTTCATCATGATGGGAGTGCATCTCTGATAACGTACAACGTCTATCACATCCATGTATCCTTTTTCCATAAGCACCTCAGGCATGGGCTGAATGTGCCATGTTGTGCAATCGAGCCTCCCCCCTAGTTTTCATTTTTGTCTCTTGCCTGATGCTGCCTGCCATTTTTTCTTGCGGATATGAGCCATAACATACAATGATTCTCCATCCAGCACGCCGCTATGAGTTATCAACGTGAATGGTAATTTTATATTTTCACTGCATCGACGAGTATTATTAATAAACTAACATACTTCTAATAACATGTTTGGGTAGGGCTTTATAAAAAATGATAAAATTAAGCTCAAGCTACATAGCCTCGAGCTTGGAGAACGATGGTTAGCAACCAATCATGACTTGACTCAAATGTTAGATGCTACTCGAATATAAGCATACCAAATGTCATGTTTGGCATTTGAAGCTTGTTATTTTCATACAAACAAACCCTCTCCTGGTCACATAACGCCTATGTTAATGCTTGGTTGAAAATATTCTTCCAAACCTGGTGGAGAGACATTTGTGAGCCATTTCATACTGAATCTTCTTTTGTGCTCCATGGTTCCAACTAAGCATTATAATGGCAAGTGTAATGGAAACCGCATAAGGAAACCACCCTCGATGTGGGATTTTAACAAGCACATACAAGGCATCTATGCCTTCCATAATAGAAAAACAAGTGAAGAACAGGAAACAACTGGTAAAGGAACTCTCTAAACAATGATCATAATTAGTGCTAATAATAAATTTGAATCTATTTCACATCAGCCTTAAGTAAAAAGTAGACCAAGCTATAATGCCGAAGTTGAAAGTATTACCCATATTGTTGTTAAACCTTTTAATCATGACTTTGGGAAACTTTCTGATCAATCCTCACATCATGGTAAAGCAAATCAATAAAGTGATATTTGCCGTATGTGTTCTTAAACTTACAGGGGTCCCGCCAAATGATGTGAAAATGAGAATTTGGAATGTCAAGTGTTACTTTCCAAAAGACCTATCGTAGCTACCATATTGCAAATAAATTCCTGCAGCTGCTTCAAGCCACCACCTATGTTTATAAATATATACCTATTTGAATCATGTAGCCCTTTCTGCTTTGGGAATGGAAAATGCACATCCATAAAGGTGTGGCTCAAACGTGATTGACAATTCCCCAACTAATGCGCTCTTGTTATTTTAATTTCAATTTTTTTCTACCAATGCGATGGCAATATTTTTTGGTATATAATCAGTGGGGTTGACCTACATGCAGCATTATAATATCAATTAGCTCAAGTTACCTTTTAGAAATGATTCCCCCCACACAATTAACATGACACTATGAACTTAAGTAAAGTTCCCAAACAAAACGCCTAATGATCCATGGTGAAAGGGCTCATAATGTAAATATTTAATACAAAAAAAAGTTTATATTTGGGTGTATGCATGATGATCCCCCCCACACATTGTGCTGCTGTGGCAAGAGTATCTCATCATGATGGTGAGAAGGCTCACGAGGGGCTTGGAACAGGTCACGGGGATGTCATTGACTGCAGGCTGGGTTAAAACCATAATGGCTAAACGAGTAGAGGGGGACCCAAAATTTTGAATATACCCAAAATTTTGGGTGCTCTTGTAGTGGCTACAACATGAATAAAGTGATGGGATATTCTATTTTCTAATTTTTCTTTTACATGAGGACAACAGCTAGAGTATGCTCTAAAGAAAATGGAAAAGTGATGAAATCAACAGTGTAATTTGGACTAATAAGAATAGAAGCATGAGATAAAGAAAATTTTACTTGATTGAAAGACTTATTTGCTTCCTCAGACCATTTTACTTTACTATCTTTCTTTAGCATGTCAGTAAGTTTCCTTAACTGTTCAGCAATATTAGGAACAAACCTTCTTAGAAAATTGATTTTAACATTGAATGATTGAATCTCCTTCTTGCTTCTAGGATAGTCCAACCTCTGAATATCTTCAATTCTTAAAGGACCTATTTGAATGCCTTCTTTCGAAATTATGTGGCCCAGCAATTTTCCTTCCTCCATAACAAACATACTCTTCTTAGGATTCAATGATATGTCAAATTTTGCTACATCTTTGAAAAACTGTTTTCATGTGCTACAAGCATGGATCATTTCTCTTGGAAAAAAAAGTGATACAATCAAGATATATGACCAATAAAACATCCTTTTAATTGGATAAAACAATTTCCGTCGCTTGCTAAAAGGTTTCTCTTGAATTTTTTAATCCAAAGGGCATTTTGGCGTACATGAAGGTATGACATGGTGTTGTACAGGTTGTATTTTATTGATCATTTGAATGGAATAAAATATGATTATACCTAGAATATCCATATAGTAATGAAATTATGGAAGATCCAACTACCCTTTGCAGAATATGGTCCATTTTTTGCTGTGGGTAATTGTCTTTCAGTGACAATTTATTCAGATTTCTGAAATCTATACACAAGTGAATTTCTCTGGTCTTCTTTCTTACTAGAACTAAGTTAGACATCCAATTTTAGAAGCGAAGTGAAACTATAATACTAGTAGTAAATAACATGTTTACCTCTTTTTCAATGGAGGGAAACAACTTAGGATTCATTCTCCTCAGTTTCTTGTGGAAAGGCTTCTGATCTGGTTTCAAATGAATAGTATGCTAAATTATACTCTTATCATAAATTTTCAGATCAGAATACTCCCATGCAAAAACATTAGAAAACTGAGACATGAGCGCTGCATGTTTACCTTTCATCTATGGGCTCAAGGACTTTGAAATATTTATTATCATGGGCTTTTTAGGAGTGCCAAGATTAAGATGTTCCACTCCTACTTTTTTTGGAAACATGGCTAGTTTGTATGCAACATCGTCTTGATCAAAAAGCTCCTCCAAAGGCAGAAGACCTATAGGAATTGATTTGTCTTTCAACTAAAGTACTTTCTTTTTTTCTGCATGAAATTATTGGTCATTTTCAGAAAATTGGTCATCCATTTGTAAATTCACAAATTCCTCCTTTGTATCCAAAAATTGCTGATCTATTTGTCATCTTGAAATACCTACCAATATTGAACATCATCCGAAACGACAGGGTGATGTTTGATGTTTATCTCGTATTTCTTATTGGCATACAATGCAATTTTAAACATGTTGGCCGAAGTGGCAAGAGAATCAACAGTAACATTGTTGTACCTTGGAAATGTTGGGTATGTGTTATATTCTTTCCATGACTAGTCACACACGGGGAGGTCACAGGGGGGCCGATAGCCCCCCCTGTACATTGTGCCGGGTGCAACAGAGAGGTCACAGGGGGGACGATAGCCCCCCCTATCGGGGTCCGGGGCAGCATCCTAGAAAAAAAAATTTGGTCCTTATTTTTTGATGGGCAGACCTGCCCATGGTTTTGTACATGGGTTTGCACATGGTTTTGGGGCATGATGGTTTTTGGCCCCTGGTATTTTCTAGATCTAGTCAAGGGAACTACGGTTATGTTCTAATCCAGGGATAATGGATTGGGGTTTATGTATGCTTCTACATGTATATATATGTGTTGTAGCACTAAAAGGAATATAATGAAAAATAAAGCTCGTCGTCCCGATTTGGGATCCTGGGGAAAATCTCTGTGTATATCTATTTTATGTTTTATGCTCTCGCTATTTTTTATTTTCTCTTTTTAAGATTCATTTGCAGGTAATTTCTGTTCAGGGTTAAAATCTACATTTGGTATCAAAGTAGTTTTGACTTCAATGGGACGCCTTTGCTGCTGAGGGGGTTTTTTCTCGGGCCTGAGGTAGACCCTATTCAGTGGGAGATCTGTGGGATTGATTCTTGCAGTGAAAGAAGATGGAAAGAAATGAAAAAATAGAGATCAAGAAACTTAATGGTCAGAGTTTTGAGTTGTGGAAGCTCAAGATGGAGGATCTGCTGGTGGATAAATATCAGTGGATCACAACAGATCTGGGTACTAAACCAACAACAATTTCAGATGAAGACTGGAAGAAGTTGGATCAGAAGCAAAAGAGCACAAAATGGTTGTGTGTCTTAGATTCAGTATTGTTGAATGTATCTGGGGAAGCTACGACGAAGACCTTGTGGGAAAAACTTGGGACTTTGTACCAATCTAAGTCTCTGGTGAATAAATTTTTCCTGTGGAAAAAACTGTATAACCTAAGGATGAAGGATGGAGGCTCGGTGACAGAGCATATGAACGCCTTCAATACTGTGGTAAGTCAGTTGTCATCTGTTGATATTAAAATCTCAGATGAAGATAAGTGCATTAGTTTTTCGTGTTCTCTTCCAAATTCGTGGGACAATCTGGTATTTTCAATAGGTATCAATACAACTACCTTGAATTTTGATGACATTGTCTCAGCCTTGCTATCAGAGGAAATGAGACAGAGAAATATGGAGGGTCAGAATGGAGATGCCTTATTTGTATGAGGAAGGTCCGAGAACAGAAACAAGAGTAAGGTTTCGAGTGGGAGATCTAAATCTAGAGGGAGATCTAAATCTCTTGGAAAGTTTGTAAAGGTGTGTTGGAAATGCAAAAAGGAAGAGCACTACAAAAAGGACTACGGATCTAAAGCTACTGAGAAAGGAAAGGGACTAATGATGTTCCTTATGTAGAGGAAAAAACCACCTCGGATGAAGTTGGGGATGTGTATTTGGCTTCTTCTTCAAATACACATGTAGATAATGAATTATGGTTGATTAACTCGGGTGCATCCTTTCACTTCAATCCTCATAGGGAGTGGTTCTACGAGTATGAGAAATATGATGGCAGCGATGTCTTCTTAGGTGATGATAGGAAGGCCAGAAAAGTCAGAC
Source organism: Pinus albicaulis (assembly GCA_034641835.2). Lineage (NCBI taxonomy): Eukaryota > Viridiplantae > Streptophyta > Pinopsida > Pinales > Pinaceae > Pinus > Pinus albicaulis. The sequence goes on along the minus strand of CM076575.1, from coordinate 1,328,667,666 downwards.
GTGGAAAATTCAAGATGAAGCTGCAAGGTGGAAGAATTAGAACACTTCTTAGTGTTCTGCACATTCTTGCATTGGCCAGAAATCTAATTTTTGTAAGCAAGATGGATGATCCAGGTGTAAAAACAATTTTCGAGAAAGATGCCTGTAAGATGGTTCGGGGAACACTGATATTAATGCAGGGAGTTCTGATTGGAACTCTATAAAAGCTTCAGGGAAACACTATTATTAATGGGTGCAATAGTTCCGTGGTTCCCGAAAGCGGAGCGGAAAGCCTAGCGGTCTCTGGAGAAAAGACCATGCTATCACATCAAAGGCTTGGACATATTGGAGAGAAGGGCCTTCAGATACTACATGGAAATGATATGGTAGAAGGTATGTCTAATAGCTCTCTGGATTTTTATTTCTGTGAACATTGTGTATATGGGAAGAAAAATCAGGTGAGTTTTCCTTCTGGTGCTAAGAGGGCTAACAAGATATTACATCTTGTGCACAGTGATGTGTTTGGACTTGTGTCGGCTCCATCACTGGGTAAGTCTGTCTACTATTTTTCATTCATATATGACTTCTCAAGAAATACATGGATATATTTCTTGAGGAAGAAATCTGAAGTCTTTGATAAATTTAAATAATTTAAGGCTCTGGTGGAAAACCAGACAGAGAAGAAGATAAAGGTGCTGAGGAAAGATATTGGTGGGGAGTTCTGCAAGAAGGAATTATAAAAGTTCTGTAAGAAGTGTGGTATAGCACGACAGAAGAATAATCCATACACACCTCAAAAAAATGGAGTTACAGAAAGAATGAACAAAATGCTGATGGAAAAGGCAAGAAGCATGCTTAGTGGTACCAGGTTAGGACAAGAATTCTGGGTAGAGGCAGTGGAGACTACATGTTACTTGGTTAACAGATCACCTTCATCAGTGTTGGAGGATAGGACTCCACATGAGGTATGGACTAGTAAGAAACCTTCTCTTTCACATTTGAGGGTATTTGGATGTGATGCATATGTACATGTTCCAAAGGAGAAAAGGACCAAGTTAGATAATAAATCTGAAAGGTGCATCTTTATTGGGTATAAGGATGGTTTAAAGGGTTACAAGCTTTGGAACTCGAAAACAAGGAAGTTTGTGTATATCCGAGATGTGGTGTTTAGAGAGGTGAAATATGTTGTTAAACATGAGGTCCTACCAAACAAACCTGAAAATATAGAGTTTGAGCTAAAGGAGGATGAATCGTACTCTACAACAAAAGAAGACTCAGAAGAAGAAGAGCCACAAACTCCAGCTGTGAGAAGACCAGTTCAAGAAAGAAGACAACCAGAAAGGTATAGTCCATCTTCTTTCTGTTAAAATTTTTCTTTAACTATAACTATTGATGATCCCAGAACCATCAGGGAGGCCATAGATTCAGAGGATGGAAAACTCTGGAAGGAGGCCATGATTGATGAAATGGCATCCTTGCATAAAAATGAGCCATGGAATCTGGTGGATTTGCTGGCTGGAAGGAAGCCCATCAGGAGCAAATGGGTGTTTAAGAAGAAGATGAATGTAGAAGGTAAGGTGGATAAATAAAAAGCTAGGTTGGTAGCAAAAGGTAATTCCCAGGTGTCGGGAATTGATTTTGGTGATATTTTTTCTCCTGTTGACAAAGTTACTTCTATTAGATTACTTTTATTTGTTGTTGTTGCATTTGATTTTGAGGTAGAAAATATGGATGTGAAGACAACATTTCTTCATGGCGATATGGAAGAGGAGATCTACATGAAACAACTTGAAGGATTTATGGTGAAGGGGAAGAAAGAACTGGTATGCAGGTTAAAGAAGTCTCTGTATGGGTTAAAACAATCATCAAGGATGTGGTATCAAAAATTTGATATCTATATACGGGGACTTGGCTACACCAGAAGCAAGGAGGATCACTATGTTTATTTCAAATTAATTGGTGACCATGTTATTTATTTGGTCTTGTATGTGGATGATATGTTGTTGATTGGAAATGACAAAGAAATTATCTAATATTTGAAGACCCAACTGTTCTCCAAATTCGACATGAAGGATCTTGGTGTTGCAAACTATATTTTGGGCATGGAAATTAAGAGAGATCGGGCAGAGAGGAAGCTCTCGTTAAACTAGAGGAATTATGTCAAGAATATATTGCAAATGTTCAATATGAAAGATAGTAAACTGTGAATGTTCTGATTCCTGTAGGTACAAATTTGTCTGCTGAATAGTGTCCGAAGACACAAGAAAAATAGTAGGATATGTCCTGTGTTCCATATGTAAGTGCAGTGGGTAGCTTGATGTATGAAATGGTCTATACTAGATCAGACATTGCACATGCAGTGGGATTATTGAGAAGGTTTATGTCAAACCCAGGGAAGAAGCATTGGACAGTAGTGAAGCGGGTTTTTAGATATTTGTGTGGCACTAGTGATTATGGCTTGTGCTACCAGGGAAAACCAGGATTGGAAAGAGTGTTGGACATTTGTGGTTTTGTTGTTGTAGACTGGGCTAGAGATCTAGACCACAGAAGATCTACAAGTGGGTATGTATTTAGCCTATTTGGAGGTGCAGTTAGTTGGATGAGTAAAAGACAGTCTGTAGTGGCACTTTTAACTACAAAAGCATAATACATGGCAGCCACTCATGCAAGCAAGGAAGCAGTTTGGTTGCAGAGATTATGTTGAAGTATGGGGTTGGTGCAACAAGCTATAAGGATAGACTATGATAGCAAAAGTGCAATTTTATTGGCTAAGAACCTTGCTTATCATTCAAAGACAAAGCACATTGATGTTCAATATCACTTTGTGAGATATATGGTTGAGGATAAAAGGGTGTTGCTGGTAAAGGTGGACACTTTGAAGAATTTTGTAGATGCATTGACGAATTCTGTAAGAAATCATAATTTCTCTTGGTGTAGAGAAAAAATGGGTGTTGTAAAGCTGGGCTAATGACTTAGCTCTATTGGAGCCCCCTGCGGAAAGAAAACACCAAGTGGGAGAATGTTGGTATGTGTTATATTATTTCCAAGACTAGTCACATGTGAGGAGGGGGGGGGGGGGGTGTTGCACGGGGGCCGATAGCGTCCCCTGTATGTTGCGCTGGGCGCAGCAGGGGGATTAGAGGTGGGGAGGTAGCACCCCCTATCAGGGTTTGGGGCAGCGCCTCGGGAAAAAAAAATTGGTCCTTATTTTCCAGTGGACGGGCCCGCCCATGGTTTTGTTCATGGGTTTTCACATGGTTTTGGGGCATGATAGTTTTCAACCCCTGGTATTTTATAGATCCAATCAAGGGAACTACAGTTATGTTCTAATCCAGGGTTAATGGATTGGGGTTTATGTATGCTTCGACATGTATATATATGTGTTGTAACACTAAAAGGAATATAATGAAAAATCAAGCTGGTCGTCCTAATTTGGGATCCAGGGGAAAATATCTTTGTATATTTGTTTTATGTTTTATACGCTTGCTATTGTTTAATTTTTTTTTTATATTCATTTGTAGATAATTTATGTTCAGGGCTAAATCTTACAAGAAAAAATGAAAAAGTATAATTGGTGAAGGTATTGAGGATATATAATAATTCATTTTGGTAAGCTCGCATCCTAGAGTGCTTGGCTTGCTATTCCCCTTTGACTTGTTTTATTACCAATTCGGTGTCACCCTACACATAAATTTTCTTCACACCTAACTTCTTGAGAATTTTCAAGTTGGCTATCAAAGCCTCATACTTTGCTTCATTGTTTGAACAATCGAATTATAAATTGTAAGAGGACATTCGAACATTAGGAGGAATGTTAAGAGACTAATTTATAGGGTTGTGAATTCACTCTCCAATTCCAACCCATTCCTTACCCAAGGCTCCATCGAAGTCCATGGTCCAAAAACCACTTTCTTCATCATGATGTTGTAAGTCGGATCACTGAATATTACTTGCTACTTGAGAAAGGTTCGTTGTAGCAATTTTTTTTGTGTCTTTCACTGTTTCATCTATTTTTGGGGCTAATGCACTTGGTTCCAAACCACTTGGCATATTTTATCGATTTTCTGCATTTACAATTTCTAAAACATAGTTTGAAAACTCATAAATTCTTGTCTTTTCTTGAATCAAAATTTCTGAAGATGCTAAAAATTGATCATTGAATAAGATAAAAGACTCTAAATCCATGTGAACGGCATGTATGGGATGATTATTAGGCTTTTATCTGCTACACATCATGTACTTCATTTTACTTTCCTAGTATAATTTTCTGAGATGGCCAAAGAATGATATTGTAGCATATGAAGAGTTGAGCTACAAGTTACCTCCAAGTTTCACTCGCCATGACCGAGAGAGAAAAATTCCATATATATGACGGATATCAGCCACAAGAACATCCATGAGGAAATTCTTGGCTGGGATTTTCTCTAAAGACACCACTAGATCTTTAATGAGGCCAAGACATTCACTCTACCTGAATCAAAAGAATAAAGGTCATGGTAAGGTATTGTGATATCTAGGCCTAATATGTCCATGCTGGCTTTGGGAATAAGTTTATGAGATGCTCCAAAATCAAGAATGACATCATGGAGGATAAAATCATGGATTTTGAGGCTAATATAGAACATAGGGACCTCAATATCTTCTAAATCACTATAAAAAATAGGAACAAATAAAAGTTTCAGGTGATCATCACATACATTAACCATATAAGAAATCTGATCTACCCTTAGCAACTTAGCTACTTGAAAATTATACTGGTCATTATTGACTATTTTAGTTAAAGGAATGGAGACTTTCAGTTTAGAGATTTCATTTTAAAGACTAAAAAGGGCAGAATGTTTTTCTACCTCTTTGGATGATGGATCTTTCTTCTCTAACTGATCTTTGTGTGGAATTTCCCTCTTCTGTCCTCCATCTTGGACTTGTTTATATTTCTTTTTACTGCTGATAATAAGCCTCATTTCCTTTTGTAGGGCTAGGAATAGCAAGTTGCTTGTATTTTCTTTGATTTGAAGTATTTGTCTATTTATGATGAGTATCAGTTTGAGAATTCTATTTTTTTTGATTGGAGATGATAGGAACATTCACATTCCTCAAATGATACTACTTATATACTTGAGTAAGAACATTTTGATATCCCTTCTGGTAGTATTATGTCTATATTGATAGCATATCATCATTTGACAAGACATATTGTTGATCCTCCTGTGCATGAATTTTTATAGAAAATTGATCTTCTTCAGTGAGGAAAATAAGCTGTTGATTTTCCTCAAATAAATGATTCTTGCCAGAAATATCTTTGCCATCTTCTTCATTAGGACCTTCTGTGTAGTTATTTTGAAATGGAGTGTGAATTTTCTGCTAACTTTGTGGATATTGAGCCCTCTACTCCCTTTTCTTGATCCTATATTGAGGCTGCTGATTTTGACCCTTCAAATTGGGATTTCTAAAGGAGGGCTCAACTTTTCTATCAATGATAAACATTTTATCCATCATTTTCTCCATGGTTTTGATCAAGGTGTTGAACTTTCCCTCGGATGAAGTAGATGTTTCTTCTTTGATAATGACCCTTTTATCTGTCTTGATTTTTTACTTTTTGATAATCAAATTAGCTTCCATGATCACTTCATTTATCTACATTTGTTCAGGGGTTGATGGATTTCTTTCCCTTAGCTAGTAAGCCATGTTAGGATCGAAACCATCGGAGTAGTGAAGTAAATTAGGCCCTAGAGGAGGTTTGTTATTTTCAAGAATAGAATCATAAATATTATTGAATCTAGCTATAAACTCTTGTACAAACTCATTAGGATTCCTTTTCAAGGCATTATATTAAGCTAGGATCTAAAATGTATTCTTCTTCTCCTCCCATTTTGTCATGAACAAGTCAATCAACTATTGTGAATTAGCTACTAAACCAGCTTTGAGAGAGAGGACCCATTTTTATACCTCTCCTAAGAAACTCTATGCTATGATGTGCATCTTGGCATAGTCATTGTGGATCTCTTCAATATCTATGAAATCAACCACTTTGACAATGTGTTGATAAGAAGCAACCTCTGATTTTCCATAAAAAAGGGGCAATATTTGACCATAATTTTGAGGTAGTGCAATGAGTTGTTGGGGTAAGATCAATGGAGTGAATCTCACCATGATTAATGGATGGGCTTGTAAAGGTGTCCATGGGGCCACAATGTAATCCTAGATGACCTAAAAATAATAATTTAAGGGCACAATAATAACAATATGAGGGTTACAAGGGTACAATAATAACAATAAGGGGGTTACACTAACAACAATAAGGGACTATACTAGTAATATAGTGACCTAACATGCCCCTCTCCTTCAAAAAAGTGTTGTCCTCAATGCTTGAGTAACTCTAGGTGTTTCTGTATAAAATTATCATCCTCCCATGTAGAATCTTTAGTGGGTAAGTTCTTCCACTTGATGAGATACTCTAAAATTGATCGATTCCATAGCTATCGAGTACTTGTTTTCGTGACCTCTTCAGGTTCCAATATGATTTTTCCTTCCTCATCAAGTTCTGGCAATATTGTTTGAACTGGAATATTTTCACCTATAACCTTATTTAAGCATGAAACATGGAAACTTGGATGCACTCGTGAAGAAGCAGGAAGCTCCAATTTGTATGCCATAGTACCAATATTTTGAAACACCTTGTAAGGACCATAGTACTTTGGCGATAATTTATTATCCTTCTTAGCTTGCTTGAGGGAAATTTGTTTGTATGGTTGTAGCCGTAGAAATACCCAGTCTCCTACATCAAAAATTCTCTTTCTGTGATGTTGATCTGCCTGTTGTTTCATTCGATTTTCTGCCAAATTCAGGTTGTCCTTTAAGAGTTGGAGAACTTCTTATTGATGTTAGATGTGATCTTCCACTGCTTGAACCTTCGAATTTTCTCTTAAAGATGATGTGATGGATGGTGGATGATATCCATAAAGTGCCATAAATGGGGTCATTTTTGCTGCAGTATGGAAGGAAGTGTTATACCACCATTCAAATAGAGGTAACCACTTGATCCATGGAATTTTTTTATCAGATACAAAACAATGAAGATATACTTCCAAACATTTATTTACTATCTTAGATTGACCATCGTATTGAGGATGATAAGATGAGCTATGAGCTAATTTAGTACCCAAACAAGAAAATAACTCCGTCCAAAAATTTCCATTAAAAATGGGATCTCTGTCACTCACAATAACCCTTGAGTTTCCATGTAGCTTTTGAATTGTGTCCATAAATGTAGTAGCAATTGTACTTGCTTTAAATGGATGAGATAAGGCACAAAAGTGTGCATACTTGGTCAATCTATCAACTACCACCATGATGACACGCTTTCCTTCAAACTTAGGTAAACCTATGATAAAATCAATTGAAATCTCCTCCCAACGTTGACTTGGAATGGATAAAGGTAGTAGAAGACCCGGGGTCTTAATTGTCTCAACTTTATTATGCTGGCAAACCAAAAATTCCGCCAAAAACTTTTGAATATCATATTTAAGGCCATCCCAAAAAAATTCTTTCTTCACCCTGTGGTAAGTTTTTAAAAATCCTGAGTGTCCTCCTAAAGGAGAAGTGGGCAATTCCAAAAGAATATTTTGTTTTAGTTGGTAATTCTTACAAAGATATAAGTGATCTTTGTATCATAAGGAATTATTTTTCCAACTAAATGTATCAGATGTACTATGATCTTGCTGCAAATTTGGAATGAGTGTCCACATGTCTTCATCCTTGTTCCATTCATCTCTTGCTTCGGTTATCCAATCTGGTTGGATAATAGAAATGGCACAAAGCAATGCTTCCACCTCTTGATTCCTTCTTGAGAGTCCATGTGCAACAACATTTAGCTTCCCTTTATTGTATATTATTTCAAAGTCATAACCCAACATCTTTGTGACCCATTTTTGCTACTCTTTTGAAGATAGTCTTTGTTCAAAAAAGTGTTTAAGAATATCATGATCAATTTTTACCTTGAAGTGTCTTCCCAATAGGTAAGTTCTCCATTTCTTTAGTGCATGTAGTATTGCTAACATTTCATTCTCATAAATAGGTTTCTGTAAATACTTTCCTTTGATTGGACGACTTTCAAAAGAAATGGGTACTCTTTCTTCCATTAAAACAACACCACTTCCATTTCCTGATGCATCACATTCCAGAATAAATGTTTTTTTGAATTCTGTCATAGCTAAGACTAGTGCTAGGCATATTGCCTCTTTAAGATGTTCAAAGGCCTTAGTTGCTTTAGGAGTCCATGAAAATGCATATTTCTTCAATAATTTTTTTAGAGGTGTTGTTATTCTCAGATAATTCTTAACAAAATTTTGATAATACCCTGTTAACCCGAGAAATCCTCACAACTGCTTTATGGTTGTGGGGACTTTCCATTCCTTAATGGCTTTAATTTTGTTAGGTTCTACCTTAACACCATCGTGAGATACAATATGACCCAGATATTCCACCTCTTGTACTCCAAAGAAACATTTGGATGTTTTTGCATATAATTGTTTCTCCTGCAATAGTTTGAGCACCCTGTCAACATGTTCAACATGATCCTTCCAAGACCTGCTGTAGATTAGTATATCATCAAAAAATACTAGCACAAATTTTCTAAGGAAGGGTTTGAAAATGGAATTCATCAACCCTTGAAATGTAGAAGCTGCATTGGTAAGGCCAAAAGGCATGACCAAAAATTCATAATTACCCTCATGAGTTCAAAATGTTGTTTTTGGAATATCTTCAGTCTTCATTCTAATTTGATGATATCCTGAACGAAGATCCAACTTGGTAAAATAAATTGCTCCATGTAATTCATCCAATAATTCATCAATCACAGGAATGGGAAATTTATCTTTAATGGTGAGTTTATTGAGCTCCCTATAATCCGGACACATTTGCCATGATCCATCCTTCTTGTGTACCAATACTACAGGAGCAGAGAAAGAACTTTGACTAGGTTGAATTATACCCGCCTCTAACATTTCTGCAATCATACGTTCAATTTCGCTCTTTTGGACATAAGGATATCTATAAGGCCTAATGTTTGAAGGAACACTTCCTGGAATCAAATGAATAGCATGATCATGATCACGAATAGGTGGGAGTCCTTTTGGAGTTTCAAAAACCTTGGAATGATTGTCCAAGACTTTTCGGAGATCTGCAGAAATATGTTAGGTCCCTATATCACTAGTATAGTCCCTTATTATTGTTAGTGTAACCCCCTTATTGTTATTATTGTACCCTTGTAACCCCAATTTTGTTATTATTGTGCCCTTAAATTATTATTGTTAGGTCAGCTAGGATTACATTGTGGCCCACTAGGATTACATTATGGCCACATGGACTACTATATATAGAAATGAGGTTTTGTAAATTGTATCATCCAAGAATTTTTCATTTATGTAATGTAATGGAGGTTTCCCCCTCGAATTGGCTCATTTCTAAGGCGTTGATATCTCTTTTCTTCTATTTTTGGAGCTGGTTACACAACATTTGGTATCAGAGCTTTGAATTCTAGGGTTTCGCTGCTCCAAACAGGTCATTGTGGCATTTTCGCTATAAAAATTTTTCTACGAAGTCTCAAAAGCTGAAATGTTTAGGGTGCGAAGAAAAAATCTTGAGGAAGCTTGTATAAAAATTTCAGAGTTTGGTTCGCAATATTTTCGGAGAGATGATCTGTGGAAGTCAGGTCTTTTTTCAGGCTCCTAAACAAGTCATCGTGGAATTTTTACTATAAATTTGTTTCTACGAAGGTTCAGAATCTGAAATTCATATGGTGCGAAGATGAAATCCTGAGTAAATTCGTCAAAAAAATTCAGAGCTTGGTTCGCAATATTTGTGGAGATATGATCTGTGGAAGGTAGTGCTTTTTCAGGCTCCTGAATTTCATCTCAAAGAGGTGATCATGGGAAAAGTTCAATAAATATCTCTCTGGGGATTGGATTGGAGTGCCGTAAAAAGTGGTTGCAATTAAACGGCCTGCCGTTTCTTGGCTATCAATTTCAGAGACAAAGGACAAAACAGTGACACGTGGAAAGTCGTACAAGTTCGCTCTACTAAACTAGTCCAGAATTAGGTCATTGGGGGAGATTGGACACAACTTTGTCTTGGAGAATCCAAATCAGGTCAGACCTGTTGCATTTGAAAGAAGCTTCAAAGGGCTACTACAGGGCTGAATTTCAGATATCGAAGATTTTCAATTACAAATATAATCCAATTTCGATATCGAGCTCCTCAAAAGCAAGAAAAAGGTGTGTATTTTTTTCCCGAATTGCATAAGTCTTGTTTGAAGAATCAATTTGAATTGATTCCAAGGGAATATCAGTATTGAGTTTAAAATATGCCTCATAAAAATAATTCAACACCCATTAAGCCTTCAGAAGGGTCTACTATGACTCATGAAGATGAAGAATTGCAACATGATCTATCAAAATTACAAGAGCAAGTGCAACAAATTTCACTCTCGCAAAGAGCAACAAAAAATGAAATGGAAGTTTCGAAGAAAGGCATGGAAGAGAAGATGGATGGTTTGAAGAAAGGCGTGGAAGCTAAGATGGATGGCATGGAAGTTGGCATGGAAGCTAAGATGGAAAACATGAAGAATGATCTAAAAACAGACATCGAAGGTTTGACAAAGTTGATACAAGAAATGTTTCCTAATGGTGAAAAGATAATAGAAGAACCTCATGATGAGAACAAAATCAATGTTAATTGTGATTTGATAAACTCTAATGTTGGCGGGAAGAACCACCATATTCCAAAAATGGATATGAGGAAGTTTGATGGAAAGGATCCTGTAACATGGATACTATAGATGGAGCAATATTTTGATCTCCATAATGTGCAAAACACACAAAAGGTACGCATTGCAACTTTACATTTAGAACAAAATACATTTGTATGGTATCGATGGCTTTGCTCCCGTAAAAAAATTGTCATTTGGTCAATTTTTACGGAGGAAATGATAGCACATTATGAGGATACAAAGAGCAACACCTTCTTTAGCCAATTGATAAATCTCAAACAAAAGGGTTTAGTGGGGCAACACATTGAGGAATTTCAAAAATTGAATATAAGGGTAACTGATATTCCAGAGGAACACAGGATTGATCTCTTCATAGGCACTTTAAGGGATAACATACAACATGAAGTTCACGTTCTGGAACCTGATTCATTAGAAAAGGCATTCAGGTTGGCAAGAAAAGTTGAATGTAAAATTATGGCGACAAGGAAGCCTACCACTCAATTCTATAAAGAAGGAAGTGTTGCTACGCCTAGATTTCCACAACCTACAAGGTTAACACCACAACAATTGGAATAAAAAAGAGAAAAAGGGCTTTGCTACAGTTGTGATAGCAAATACACTAAAGGTCATAAGTGTGCTGAGAAGAAATTATTCTACATAGATTGTGAAGATGAAGAAGAAAATGAACAAGAAGAGGATATACACCTGGAACCAGCCCTAGAAGAGGAAGAAATGAATCCGACCATATCGTGTAATGCACTGGCAGGAATTACCACTCCTAAAACTCTCAAGATACAAGGACAAAACAAGAAGAAAAAGGTAATAGTGTTGATTGATTCAGGTAGCACCCATATTTTTATTCATTGTAAGGTAGCCAAGGAATTAAATTGTTTCCTATACCCAGCACCAGAATGTCAAGTGATGGTTGCAAATGGAGGAACTATAAATTTCTCTCGAAAATGCCATAATATCAAGCTAACCATGGGGGAATATGTATTGACTATTCCAATGCTTTCCATTCCTATGGGAGGTGTTGATGTTGTACTAGGAGTACAATGGTTACAATCTTTGGGGACGGTAGCTTTTAATTTTCAAGAACTTTTCTTGAAATTTTTTTCAGAAGGAAAGGAAGTCGAATTACGGGGTATTGAAGGGAAGCCGGGAAGGATAATAAGCTCTAATGGCATGACAAAGCTTCTAAAGAAAGAACAACGAGGTGTAATTGCACAATTATGCTCACTAGAAGTTCCAACATCAAAATCATCTATTTCTGCAGATCTCCAACAAGTCTTGGACAATCATTCCAAGGTGTTTGAAACTCCCAAAGGACTCCCACCTATTCGTAATCATGATCATGCTATTCATTTGATTCCAGGAAGTGTTCCTCCAAACATCAGGCCTTATAGATATCCTTACTTCCAAAAGAGCGAAATTGAACGTATGATTGCAGAAATGTTAGAGGCGGGTATAATTCAACCTAGTCAAAGTTCTTTCTCTGCTCCTGTACTATTGGTACACAAGAAGGATGGATCATGGCGAATGTGTCCGGATTATAGGGAGCTCAATAAGCTCACCATTAAAGATAAATTTCCCATTCCTGTGATTGAGGAATTATTGGATGAATTACATGGAGCAATTTATTTTACCAAGTTGGATCTTCGTTCAGGATATCATCAAATTAGAATGAAGACTGAAGATATTCCAAAAACAAGATTTCAAACTCATGAGGGTCATTATGAATTTTTGGTCATGCCTTTTGGCCTTACCAATGCACCTTCTACATTTCAAGGGTTGATGAATTCCATTTTCAAACCTTTCCTTAGAAAATTTGTGCTAGTATTTTTTGATGATATACTAATCTACAGCAGGTCTTGGAAGGATCATGTTGAACATGTTGACAGGGTGCTCAAACTATTGCAGGAGAAACAAATATATGAAAAAACATCCAAATGTTTCTTTGGAGTACAAGAGGTGGAATATCTGGGTCATATTATATCTCACGAGGGTGTTAAAGTAGACCCTAACAAAATTAAAGCCATTAAGGAATGGAAAGTCCCTACAACCATAAAGTAGTTGCGAGGATTTCTCGGGTTAACAGGGTATTATCGCAAGTTTGTTAAGAATTATGGGAGAATAGTAGCACCTCTAACAACATTATTGAAGAATGATGCATTTTCATGGACTCCTGAAGCAACTAAGGCCTTTGAACGTCTTAAAGAGGCAATGTGCCTAGCACCGGTCTTAGCTACACCAGACTTCACAAAAACCTTTATTGTGGAATGTGATGCCTCAGGAAATGGAATTGGTGCAGTTTTAAAGCAGGAAGGAAGACCCATTGCTTTTGAAAGTCGTCCAATCAAAGGAAAGTATTTACAGAAACCTATTTATGAGAAGGAAATGTTAGCAATACTGCATGCACTAAAGAAATGGCGAACTTACCTAATGGGAAGACACTTCAAGGTAAAAACTGATCATGATAGTCTTAAACACTTTTTGGAGAAAAGACTATCTTCAGAAGAGAAGCAAAAATGGGTCACAAAGATGTTGGGTTATGACTTTGAAATAATCTACAAAAAAGGAAAGCTTAATGTTGTTGCAGATGCACTCTCAAGAAAGAATGAAGAGGTGGAAGCATTGCTTTGTGCCATTTCTATTATCCAACCAGATTGGATAACTCAAGCAAGAGATGAATGGAAGAAGGACAAAGATGTATGGATACTCATTCAAAAGTTGCAGCAAGATCCTAGTACATCTGATACATTTAGTTGGAAAAATGATTCCTTATGGTACAAAGATCGCTTATATCTTTGTAAGAATTCCCAACTAAAACAAAAGATTCTTCTCGAATTGCACACTTCTCCTTTAGGAGGACACTCGGGATTTTTAAAAACTTACCACAGGGTGAAGAAAGATTTTTTTTGGGATGGCCTTAAATCTGATATTAAAAAGTTTGTGGCGGAATGTTTGGTTTTCCAGCAGAATAAAGTGGAAACAATTAAGACCCCGGGACTTCTACACCTTTATCCATTCCAAGTCAACGTTGGGAGGAGATTTCAATGGATTTTATCACAGGTTTACCTAAGTCCGAAGGAAAGAGTGTCATCATGGTGGTAGTTGATAGACTTACCAAGTATGCACACTTTTGTGCATTATCTCATCCATTTAAAGCAAGTACAATTGCTACTACATTTATGGATATAATTCAAAAGCTACATGGAAGCCCAAGGGTTATTGTGAGCGACAGAGATCCCATTTTTACTGGAAATTTTTGGACGGAGTTATTTTCTTGTTTTGGTACTCAATTAGCTCATAGCTCATCTTATCATCCTCAATCTGATGGTCAAACTGAGATCGTAAATAAATGTTTGGAAGGATATCTTTGTTGTTTTGTATCTGATAAACAAACACAATGGGTCAAGTGGTTACCTCTTGTTGAATGGTGGTATAACACTTCCTTCCATACTGCAGCAAAAATGACCCCATTTATGGCACTTTATGGATATCATCCACCATCCATCACATCATCTTTAAGGGAAAATTCGAAGGTTCAAGCAGTGGAAGATCACATCGAGCATTAGCAAGAAGTTCTCCAACTCTTAAAGGATCACCTGAATTTGGCACAAAATCGAATGAAACAACAGGCAGATCAACATCGCAGCGAGAGAAGTTTTAATGTAGGAGATTGGGTATTTTTACGGCTACAACCATACAAACAAATGTCCCTCAAGCAAGCTAAGAAGGATAATAAATTATCACCAAAGTACTATGGTCCTTACAAGGTGTTGCAAAATATTGGTAATATGGCATACAAATTGGAGCTTCCTGCTTCTTCGCGAGTACATCCAGTTTTCCATGTTTCATGCTTAAAGAAGGTTATAGGTGAAAATCTTCCAGCTCAAACAATATTTCCAGAACTTGATGAGGAAGGAAAAATCATATTGGAACCTGAAGCGGTCACGGAAACAAGAACTCGACAACTACGGAATCGATCAATTTCAGAGTATCTCATCAAGTGGAAGAACTTACCCACTGAAGATTCTACATGGGAGGATGAGAATTTTATACAGAAGCACCCAGAGCTACTCAAGCGTTGAGGACAACACTTTTTGAAGGAGAGGGGCATGTTAGGTCCCTATATCACTAGTATAGTCCCTTATTATTGTTAGTGTAACCCCCTTATTGTTATTATTGTACCCTTGTAACCCCGATTTTGTTATTATTGTGCCCTTAAATTATTATTTTTAGGTCGGCTAGGATTACATTGTGGCCCACTAGGATTACATTATGGCCCCATGGACTCCTATATACGGAAATGAGGTTTTGTAAATTGTATCATCCAAGAATTGTTCATTTATGTAATGTATTGGAGGTTGCCCCCTCGAAGTGGCTCATTTCTAAGGTGTTGATATCTCTTTTCTTCTATTTTTGGAGCTGGTTACACAACAAAATAGATGATTTTGATGTTGGAACTTCTACTGAGCATAATTGTCCAATTATGCCTTGTTGTTCTTTCTTTAGAAGCTTTGTCATGACATTAGAGCTTATTATCTTTCCTGGCTTCCCTGCAATACCCCGTAATTTGACTTCCTTTCCTTCTAAAAAACATTTCAAGCAAAGTTCTTGAAAATTAAAAGCTATTGTCCCCAAAGATTGTAATCATTGTACTCATAGTACAACATCAACACCTCCCATAGGAATGGAATGCATTAGACTATTCAATACATATTTCCCCATGGTTAGCTTGATATTATGGCATTTTCCAAAGAAATTTATAGTTCCTCCATTTGCAACCATCACTTGACATTCTGGTGCTGGGTATAGGAAACAATTCAATTCCTTGGCTACCTTACAATGAATAAAATTATGGGTACTACCTGAATCAATCAACACTATTATCTATTTCTTCTTGATATGTCCTTCTATCTTGAGAGTTTTAGGAGTGGTAATTCTTGCCAATGCATTACACGATATAGTCGAACTCATTTCTTCCTCTTCTTGGGTTGGTTCCTGGTGTATATCCTCTTCTTGTTCATTTTCTTCTTCCTCTTCACAATCTATGTAAAATAATTTCTTCTCAGCACACTTATGACCTTTAATGTATTTTTTATCACAACTGTAGCAAAGCCCTTTTGCTCTGTTTTCTTTCAATTTTTGTGGTGTCAAACTTGTAGGTTGGGGAAATCTAGGAGTAGCAACACTTCCCTCTTTATATAAGTGAGTGGTAGGCTTCCTTGTCACCATAATTTTACATTCAATTTCTCTTGCCATCCTGAATGCCTTTCCCAATGAATCAGGTTCCAAAACGTGAACTTCATGTTGGATGTTATCCTTTAAAGTACCTATGAAGAGATCAATCCTGTGTTCCTCTGGAATATTAGTTACCCTTATATTCAATTTTTGGAAGTTCTCAATGTGCTCCCCCATTAAACCCTTTTGTTTGAGATTTATCAATTGGCTAAAGAAGGTGTTGCTCTTTGTATCCTCATAATGTGCTATCATTTCCTCCGTAAAAATTGACCAAGTGAAAAATTATTTACAGGAGCAAAGCCATCGATACCATAGAAATGTATTTTTTTCTAAATGTAAAGTTGCAATGCGTACCTTTTGTGTGTTTTGCACATTATGGAGATCAAAATATTGCTGCATCTGTAGTATCCATGTTACATGATCCTTTCCATAAAACTTCCTCATATCCATTTTTGGAATATGTTGGTTCTTCCCGCCAACCTTAGATTTTATGAAATCACGATTAACATTTATTTTGTTCTCATCATGAGTTTCCTCTACTATCTTTTCACCATTAGGAAACATTTCTTGTATCAACTTTGTCAAACCTTCCATGTCTCCTTTTATATCATTCTTCATGTTTTCCATTTTCTCATCAATCTTAGCTTCCATGTCATCCATCTTAGATTCCATGCCAGCTTCCATGCCATCTATCTTAGATTCCATGCCATTCTTCAAACCATCCATCTTAGATTCCATGCCTTTCTTCAAATCATCCATCTTAGTTTCACGCCTTTCTTCAAAACTTCCTTGTCAATTTTTGTTGCTCTTTGCAAGAGCGAATTTTGTTGCACTTGCTCTTGTAATTTTGATATGTCATGTTGCCATTCTTCATCTTCATGAGTCATAGTAGAGCTTTCTAAAGGCTTAATGGGTGTTGAATTCTTTTTAGGGTCCATTTTAGAATCCAATACTGATATCTATTCTACAATATGCCCTTGGAATCAATTCAACTTGATTCTTCAAACAAGACTTATGCAATTAGGAAAAAAAATACACACCTTTTACTTGCTTTTGAGGAGCTCAATATTGAAATTGAATTATCTATATAATTGTGAATCCTAAATATATAAAATTCAGCCCTATAGTAGCCCTCTGAAGCTTCTTTCAAATGCCACAAGTCTGATCTGATTTGGATTCTTTAAGGCAAGGTTATGTCCAATCTCCCACAATGACCCAATTTTGGGCTAGTTCAGTAGAGAAAACTTGTACGAATTTCCACATCTCACTGTTTCCTCCTTTGGCTCTAAAATTGATAGAAAGAAAAATAAAGTCTGTGTACTTGTGACCACTTTTTACAATATTCCAATCCAATGCTCAAAGAGAGAGCTATGAATATTTTCCCAAAATCACCTGTTTCAAATGAAATTCAGAAGCCTCAAAAAGCCCTAACTTCCACAGATCATATCTCCAAAAATATTGTGAACCAATATCTGAAATTTTGTGAAATGTTCCTCAAGATTGTGGCTTTGCACTCTAAAATTTTCAGCTTCTGAACCTTCGTAGAAAAAAATTTATTACAAAAATACCACGATGACCTATTTAGGTTTAATTCAGGAGCCTGCAAAATGACCTATCTTTCACAGATCATATCTCCGAAAATATTGCGAACCAAGCTCTGAAATTTTGCGATGATGTTCCATAGGATTTTGGCTTCGCACTCTAAATATTTCAAATTCTGAACCTTCGTAGAAAAAAATTTATAGCAAAAAGGCCACAATGACCTGTTTGGAGTAGCGAAACCTTAGAATCTCAAAGCTCTGGTACCAAATGTTGTGAAACCAACTCCAAAAAGAGAATAAAAGAGATATCAACACCTTAGAAATAAGCCACTTCGAGGGGGAAACCTCCAATACATTACATGAATGAAAAATTCTTGGATGATTCAAATTACAAAACCTCTTTTCAATTTATAGGAGTCCATGGGGCCATAATGTAATCCTAGTGGAGCCACAATGTAATCCTAGCCAACCTAACAATAATAATTTAAGGGCACAATGATAACAATATGGGGTTACAAGGGTACAATATTAATAATAAGGGGGTTACACTAACAACAATAAGGGACTATACTAGTAATATAGGGACCTAACAAAAAGGATGAATGGATATAACTTTTTAGGCTAGTTATGATGCTTAGTATATTAGGGTTTTTGTTTGTTTGGAGTTTTGGTGGATAGTAATGATAGTTAGGAAAATAGGTCTAGGGTTTTGGTCTAAATTCAAGGGTTTAGTTGCAAAGGTAAAGGTGATGCCAGGTATGTAAGATAAGAAACATGCTTAATTTTTCATTATGTATATAGTGAAATGAGAGGGATTCAAAATGAGCATTAAATTGAATTCATTCACTAGAAGAGAAAAGACAATTTCATGAAAATCTTATAAAAAATAGAGCATGGAAAGCATGTTTTCTATCAATAAAATAATAATAATTGGTATAAATAAGCATATGGATGAAATATGAGTAAAATAACATTAAACATGATGAGTTTATAAATAAAAAATAATGGTGAAAGGCATACCACTGGAGTCTCAACACTATGTCTACAACATTGTCCTTAATTTCATTAGCAAAAGCTTGTAGAATAGCTCCACTATAAATAACAACTATCCAACCTCTAAAAAGACTTAAGGTGGATTACTCATAGATAATAGAGCTCATGAAACCTCATAGGGTCGAAATCTTGTCCAAAAAGCATCATAACTACATCAGATGGGTCACCTCCTAGAATCTAGGGAAGTTAGAAACTTATCCTTGAAATTTAGCTAACGAATAGGAGTGTGTGTCTCCTCCATTAAATTAAATGTTTCCTCATAATATAGGCAAAGAAAACCTCAAACGCATATAATTCCACCTCATGGGACAACTAGCATCGAGTTTCTGGATTTTTCCTGGCATAACAACTATCTCAAAGGAATCCTATGCAGAAGCGACGTCCCTATAGTGGAAATGTTGTGCTTGTATGGCAGAAGCATCGCGCCAGTTCAAGGGTTAATTTGACCCATTTAGGATCATCCAAATCAAAATATGAAAGTTTGTTTGAGTAGCCTTGTGAGTGCAATTTCCAATGCACTTCGATTTTTTTGAAACCACCCACATGAAGACCTCCAAAGTGGTTTTTTCCAACCTCACTCCAGAAGTGCCGCGCCCGGTCCAGAACATTGGCAGAAGCATAGAAAAGAGGAATTTTTTGCATTTTCCTTCAAAAGCAGAGCTTGTCATAGAAAAAAAAGTACAGACATGGCATGTAATAATCAAGATTCAGCCAACGATATAATCAAGATGCATCCAATGATAATCCAGATTTGTGAAAAAATAATCAAGAATAGAGAAAGTACTCAAAATTAACCAAAATTTATTCTATAATGCCTATGGAGGATGGGCTAAAAAGCCATGGATTTCTCAATAAGGAGGTCTAGGTTGTCCTTCTCCTTAAGCTTCATTTGAGATTCTTTAAGCTTTTTCTTCACATCTTTGAGCTTGATTTATGAAATTTTGTTCCTATCACAATAAGGATTGGCCATATGTATCTAGAATTTATTTCTCTTTCTATCCTTCTTCAATATATCTAAATGTTCCCATTGACCTCGTCAATCAAACACTCTGTATCTTGATTTATTTCATCAAGAATTAGCTCATCAAAAGTCTGCCAACCTTATTTAAGAGTTTTTTATTCTCTTTCTCTCTGAAGCACCTCTTGAGGCTTGTTATCCTTGGTCTTATTCTTTTTGTTCCAACTTCTTGATCCTCTAGCTGATCATCATCTAATTTTTTTTTTCCCTTGCCTTTATCTTCATCAACATGTACCTTTGGTTCGTCTTGGAGGAACAACTTCACCTTTAGCTAAAATTTTTGTTGTTGTAGGAATGTAACTTGAGAATTTGTAATATAGAAAACCTCCCTTAAATATTATTTTTCTTCATCCCTCCCCTTTATGATCTCCTCAACTGACTTATCCTTCACCTACTACAACATGTGTTACACCAATTTTTGGTCATATAACCTGTTACTATTAGATGGAATAAAGTACACCATGTAAGACTGATTTTACCATAGTAAAATTTCTTTGACTATGAGAAATAATTTAATAACCCATAGTTTATTAAATTATTTTTGGTCTAAACAGGAAACCCCATGAGGAATAATTAAATAAATCCTCATTTTTTTTATTTTCCTCTAGGGATAGTTAACTAAACCATTGTTTAATTAATATTCCTTGTCATATTTAACCCAAAACATGAGAATTAATTAGATAAATTATTATTTATCTTATTATTCTCTAGGAGTAATTATTTAAATCATTATTTAATAATATTCCTCGTTGAATTTGACTAAATTGTTTTTAAATAATTAAATAAATCATTTATTTATTTATTATTTCTAAATAAATGGATTTAACCAATTCTAAATTCCTTTTCCCTCCGCCAAAAGTAATAAAATATTCGAAGTAAGTTGGATCTAGATTTGGTTAATAATATTTTAACTATACAACAATATCTAGACTAACACAATATTTTGTTATAAATAGAAGGGTTTTCCATTCATTCATTACCTTTTTTATCACATTTTGATCTATACTTTTGGTCTGAATTTGATCCTCCATCATTGCCATATTTTTTCTACTTTTCCTTGTGAGATCCCTTCCATTTCTATTTTGCCTGGGTTTTCTGCACCATCAAGAGAGAGAGATCTTGGATCTGAAACATTGAGGACATACAAGAACCCATCCCATTGAGGGGGATAGGTAACATCGTTCTGTGTTCCCTTCCCAGGTGTCATAATACAAAAGAAATCTTTATAAATTCTTGTCTTGTCTATTGGATGTATGGATAATATATTGTTTATTTTCGCTTTTTAATGTATTTAATTGCTTAGATCTATATTTTTGTAGCATTTTTTATGATCACCTACTGCAGATGTAAGGAAATTGACAACCACATTTGTTGTTAGGGTTGCTTGTTATGCACAACTAAAGTGAGTTTTTTTCATATGCTTGTGATTAGAATTCACTCTATCACCATGTCAACTTCTAAGGGTGCTTGTCCATCATGGTGCTACAATGGTGATTCACCATCATGGCTACGTGGCTCATCAATTTTTTTTCTTTGCTCATGTGTAGTTTTAGGCGTCAATACACCTCTAATGATCTTAGGAGAAAAAACCATTATGTTTCCCTTCTCATAGGTTTGAGTGATCTCAACCCTAGGTTCTTTTGAAATCTGAGCCTGCCTGCTAGAATATCCAACCTCCTTTTGTTGTAATGATGTTGTGCTAATAGTAGGTGGACTAGTAGCCTGAGATGATGCTACTTTCTCCATGAAAACTTCCCAGGTCATATTGTTTGTTGAGAGTTGGTGCAAAATAATAATATTAACCAAACCATGGTGAAATAGACTAGGATGAGGATTTCTACCTTTTCTTTGTACTTTTTCTGCCATCTTGACCAAACTCCTGAATAGATAATTTGACAAATTAAGAGATTCGGTAGATGTGAAGTGAATTAGTAACCTAACATGGTATTGGTACAGTCTTGAAAATATTCCTTCACATGTAAACACGATGAGATTCATTAATGGGGAATACTTATCAAGTAGATTCCTGAAAGGGAAAATATGTTCAAGTTCACCTCTGCAATGAGATTTTAGGAATATTGGATAATTTTCAAGGTCCAATTCCATGCCCTTGAACCAAAATCATCCTTCACTTGGAATCCTTATTGATGAACTGATGGCCTTTGTTGATAAAGTGAATTCAATGCATGTTATGGTGTCTTTTTCTCTGTTGAAGTTAGTGGCCAAATGGGTAGTCAATGCGGCATGACATCCTAACTCCATGATATTTTCACAAAATCTCAGACACTTAGTGTTTTCAAAACATCTTTTGGCATATGGGAAGGCTTTAAGTTCTTGCAATGTGGATGGATTAAATCTAGAATGATGGCCTCCCCTATGAGATTTCTCCTCACCCTCCATGCTATTTGTGAACATGATGAGGCCCTCCTAGATTGAAATGACTGAGTAGGGATGGTGAACTTGGGAAAACATGGAATATGGATAGGGTAAGTTTTAGGGGCTATGATGAGGTATAAGGAATTTGAGGAAAATTCCCCAAAAATTTGAGAAAGTAGGGTGATATGTTATCTTGAGGATACACGTGAAATTACTTTGAAATGGGTATGGGGAAGTGGATCAAAATAGGAAAATATGGATATTTTCTAGTTTTCTTGTGGAAACATAGTAGGGTCTAAGGGTTTTCATTGGAAACAGGGTAAATGGGACTGCGAGTAATAGAAGGTGTTGTGGTAGGGTTTGTAAAGGATACATGAAAGTTTATATGGTAAGAAAAAGGGTCTCCAATGGTTAAAACCAATCAATAAAGGAGAAACCCTAAAACATAGGAGAGAAAAACCCTAATGATAGAAAACACTCATGCAGTCATGAATTGACTTGAATAAGTCAGTTAAGGTAGCCACTTACTGATTTTAAGGGCCACAAGAGGTTTGCATAATTTTTTTAAAGTTTTGGTAGATGATATGAAAAAACGTAGCACTCTTTGCAGAAACGTAGCACTGACCCAAAAGCATAGTGCCAATACTTAGAAATGTCATACTGCTTTAGAAACATTGTGTTGCTCCCTCAGAAATGTCGCATAGCCTCCAGAACCATAGCATATTGATTTTTCATTCAAATTTTTCTTGTTTTCTTCCACCTTTGGCAATGGTAATGTATTCTGAATGTGAGAGATGCAGTTTATCGAGCAAGAGGAGATAAAATGAGTGAAAGAGATCACATTTCCATTTTTATAACATCAATAAGACACCATTTTTGTCATTTAGTGAAAACATGACCTTTTTGAAGAACACTCTTCATTTTGAATAATTTGAAAATGCAAAAATATTTTGAAAGAAGACAAATTGTAATTTTTTTATTTACCTACCTAAGCTAACCCCCTTTTAAATATAAATATGTATGATGGAAGTGAATGACCCTTCTTTTTTCCTTCTTTATGACATATTTTGGACCTTTTATGGTGGAGAAATGAAAGACACCTAGAAACTGACCTTAGTGAAACATGGTGAGTTGACCTAAGACTCTAAATGATAATGAAGACATGAATCATGAAATTACAATAACCATGAACAAAATAAAGGGAGTATCTTTTAAAAAAAACCTAGATATATCCAGCGATCAAAATTTTATTTGAAAACTCACTTGGAAATGTAAAATTTTGACGTAGAACCACTACTAGACAAATTTGAAAGAATCCATATTGACCACTGAATATTGGACACTAACACCCTGGAAAAGAAAGAGGCCTTCCTCCTCCTCCTCCTCCTCTTGAGAAGAATGTCAATATCAATATTTTGGATGGTCCTTCTGTGCCTGAATCTAAGACCAATATTTTTTATGATCCCATGGAGCCCATGGATCTCTTAGATCCTCCTCCATGTGATCCTCCTGCCAGGAAGATGCCACTTTGGCTTCAAGAAACATTAGAGGATGATGAGAGACAAGCTCTCATTCGAAGATCATTCAAATAAAGGAACAAGTCATTCATGTACCAGGGATATGTTTCAGAAATGAGCACTATGATTCAAGATGAACCTCCCACATTCAAAGAAGCCATAAAATAACAATTTTGGAAAGATGGTATGGCCAAAGAATATGAATCGGTTATGAAGAATGATGTATAATATGTTGGGCTGATACTGAATGGGAAATTTGTGGTGACTTCGAAGTTGCTATTCAAGGTAAAGCATGGAATTGATGGTAGCATTGAGAATAAATGACAAGGTTCGTGGCTTGAGGATTCTCCCAAAAATAGGGAGAAAATTATGATGATATATTTTCATGTGTAGCTCCACATACAACCATTCATTCAATAGTTTCCCTTTCAACAAGTCAAGGATGGACCCTTCATCAGATGGACGTGAAGAGTGTATTCCTTCATGGAATGCAAGAAGAAGTGTATGTTGAGAAACCTAAGGGATTTTAAGTTGAACATTGAAAGACACATGCTTGCAAGTTGACGAAGGAATTCTATGGTTTGAAGAAAGCCCCCAGAGCATGGTACGCGTGCATAGAAATTTATTTGGTGAATTGGGGATACATAAGAAGAAATGTCGATCCCAACCTCTTCTTGAAGGTATTCCAAGGTATGCTATTTATTTTGGTTTTATATGTTGATTATATATTCTTAATAGGTATTAAGCCCCTTATAATTGAGTGTAAGATGGAGATAGCCTCTGCATTAGAGATGAAGGACCTTGGACTCATGACCTATTTTTTAAGCATTGAGCTATGGAAAAGACCCAGTGAGATTTTCCTTTCACAAGGAAAATATGTCATGAAGTTTTTGGAAATATTTGGAATGTTAGAATGTAATTCCTTACCTACACTGATGGAAATGAAATTCAAGAAGTTATGTGGAGAAGTTATCGGACCTGATTTGGTGAACCCATCCGAGTATATATAGTTGATTGGGGATCTAATTTTCTTAGTGAACACCCACCTAGACATATGCTACGCAATGAATACATTGATTCAATTTATGACCGTGCCTCTTCATGCACAATATATCGATTCCAAACACATTTTGAGACATTTTTAAGGGACAATCACACTTAATTTGAGATATTCTGCTGAAAATGCTCAACTTCATGGATACATCGATGTTGGATGGGAAGGTAATGTTGTAAATAGGAAGAGTCTGTCTGGATTTTTTTTATCCTTGTCTTTTCCATGATATCATGGATGAGAAGGAAGGAGAATTCTGTAGCATTGATTATCACTGAGGAAGAGTATATTTCTGCTAGAATGGCTAGTTGCGAAGCAGTTTGGTTAAGGAATATCTTTGGAGAGATATTTTATCAGGTATTAGAAACTATAATGATATATTGTTACAATAAGAGCGGGATCCATTTGGAAGAGAATCTTGTATTTCATGACAAGCCCAAGCACATAATATTCGATATCACTTTATTTAAGACATGATGCAGAGAGGTTTTTTTAGACTCCATCACAATCGATAGATGAGAAGATTACATGTATTCTCATAAAGGCTTTTTTGACATAAAACTTATTGGTATTTAGAGATAATATTACACTAATTGAAGCGATCCCTCCCGATAAGGGGCATCGCTGATCAAGGAAACTGAGCTAACTCCTCCCCCCTTTATGAGCTCTTAGAGTTTGGAATTAATATGCAAGGCTCTTAGGATTGACCGATCTTTGGAGAATAGGGTAACACCCCTATCCATTGCCCATATGGTTGGAGATGTTTCTCCCCTATATTTTTCTTTGAAGAGTATACCCCAGTTGGCGTCATACCCACAAGTTAGGCTTGTTGGGATTGTCCCTCCCCATATGGCCAATGGGTTGAGGGGGCTTGGGGGCATGTGATCCTTACCTTTAATTTCCCGCTCTCTTTTCGTTTATGTTTTAATTTCCTTTTAATTAATAAATAAGAACATTTTTTGAAGTTTCGGTTATTATCTAGATCACGACGAATCTAGTTATGTGGTCTTAACCAAAATTTGATATTTCTTATTAGAACTTAGTATTCTTATGTTGATTCTATAATGAACATGTAACTTGTGCTTTGATGCTTATTTTAATCCTGAGATTCTCATCGACCCTGGTCTATATCCTTTGTATAGTTTTTAGTTGATTTAAATTTCGATGATATATTATGATAAGCGCATATTGCATATTTATATCATATTATAAGTTCTCATGAATGAATTTTAAATACCCTTATGTTTCACCTTTATTCCATTTCAAATAATTCGATAGTTATTTATTTTATGCATGTTTTAACATATTATTAGAGGGGTCATGTTTTATATGGTTCACGAAATATATAACTTTATGTTTTTGTCGAAAATATGCTTATATAATTTTGGGATATGGTAAGATTTATATGATAATATATCGTTTTGGTCATGATTAAATGTGTTTATCATTTCCATATCGTGACTTATATATGGTCGTGTGAGATGGATTTAGTATGGTTGAATTTGGATGTTATGTTTCCTATTTGGCACTCTCGCCTTTAGACACATGTATCACTGTAACCTATAGCCATAAGTCAACCTACAAAAAAATGAAGCATTCCCTAGTCGTGATAGACCTAGGGTACATTCTCGAAGCCACATGTTCCGATCTCTTGAGTTGTTTTGAATGGTTTTAATTTTGAATTTCTCTCTAGTTTCCATTTCTCTTTGTGTTTTTCTTAGTATCTCTACAAAAACCTAGAATTCGACCTTCTGTACACCTAATTTCAGTCTATTGAGCTAAACCTTGTCTCAAATTTAATCTTTGTAAACACTCATGCATGTAATCCAAATAGAACTAGTAGGGTTTTCCCTTGTTGAATATTATAATGAATACCATTCCCTTTTTTAGAAGGGGTGATGGTGGAATTTTATACAATAGATCCAAGGGTTTAATGAGGGTGTTTTCAAAGCATTCACTTCCACTTGAAATGGAGAGAGAGAGAGAGAGAGAGAGAGAGAGAGAGAGAGAGAGAGATTCTGGGAGGAGCATGAGAGAAGAAGAGAGGGAGGGAGGAGAGATAAAATATGGGAGGGGAGAGAGAGGAGAGAAGGGAGAGTGAGGAAGAGAGGGAGAGATAAATTTTGATGGGGGTTTTTCTGAATGAGGGAGTAAGGGAGGGAGTAATATAATGAGAGGGGGAGGTGGAAGTGATTAAGGGATAATGAGAGAGAAGTAGAGAGTGAGAGGGGTAGAGATAGAGCTAAAGAGTAGAGAGAAAGAGATAAATGGGGAGAGAAAGAGTGAAGTATTGCGAGAGAGAGTGAGGTATTGAGAAATAGAGATATGTAGAGGGAGAGGGTGAGAGATGGGGATAGGTGGTATTAAGAGAGAGGGGTATATAGATATATAACAAGGTAGGGATGGGGATAGAGATAGAGATGGAGGTTGGAGAGAAAGAGAGGTGGAGAGAGTGGGTGAGGAAGAGAAGGAGAGAAAGAGGGAGATAAATATGGAACTAAAGGGGAGAGTGAAAGGGAGAGGAGAGGTGAAGGGAGGAAGAGATTGATAGAGAGGAAACTTAGTTAGAGAGAGATAAAGAGAGGTTGGGAATATATCTAGAGAGAGAGAAATGGAGTTAGGGGAGAGGAAAGAGGGAGTTAGGGAGAGAGGAAAGAGTGAGGGAGGAGAAATATCAAGAGATGGGATGGAAAACATATATAGATATGGAGGTGGGAGAGAGAGAGAGATATATATGGAGAGATATGGTGGGAGAGAGAGAAGGAGAGAGGAGAGAGTGAGTAAGAGAGAGAGGAGATAGGGAGGGAGGAGAGATATAATGGGAGAGTGGGGGGTGAGAGTGAAAGTTGGGGTGATAGAGAAAGAAATAAGGTAAGAGGAAGAGAGAGGGAGAGGGACACAAATAGACATCAATAGAGAAAGAGAGGGGTGAGACAAAGATATAATGAAGGAGAGAGAGAAGAAGATAAGGACATAGATGGAAGGGGAGTGTTGGAAGCCCAACTTACTTTCTGCTCTCTTTGTCTCTCTCTCACACACAAACACATATATATTGGAAATTTTTATTGCGCCCCCTCTCTTTTCGTTTATGTTTTACTTCCATTTTAATTGATAAAGAGAAAAAAAAAATTTAGTTTTGGTTCTCATCTAGATCATGGTGAATCTATTTATGTGGTCTTAACCAATTTTTGATATTTATTACTAGCACTTAGTCTTCTTATGTTGGTTCTGTAATGAACATGTAACTTGTGCTTTGATTACTATTTTAATCCTAATATTCTCATTCACCTTGGTCTAGATCCTTGGTATAGTTTTTAGTTTATTTAAAGTTTGATGATATATTATGATAAGCACATATTGCATATTTATATCATATTATAAGTTCTCATCAATGATTTTTAGATACCCTTATGTTTCACCTTTACACCATTTCAAACGATTTGATAGGTATTTATTTTGATTCATGTTTTGACATATTATTAGAGGGGTCATATTTTAATGGTTCATGGAATATACAACTTCGGGTTTTTTTCAAAAATATGCTTATATCATTTTGGGATATGATAAGATTTATGCGATAATATAATGTTTTGGTCATGATTAAATATGTTTATCGTTTCCATATCTCGATCTATATATGGCGGTGCAAGATGGATTGGGTATGGTTGACTTTGGATGCTATGTTTCCTATTTGGAACTCCAACCTTTTGACACCTATATCACCATAACTAGTACCCATAACTCAACCTACAAAATATTGAAACATTCCTTAGTCATGATTGACCTATGGTACATTCGAAGGTGCACGTTGTGATCTCTCGAGCTTTTTTGAATGATTTTCATTTTGAATTTTTCTCCAGTTTTTATTTATATTTGTGTTTTTCTGAGTGTCTCTACAAACTACCTAGACTTGGAAGTTTGTACACCTAATTTCAGCTTATTGAGCTAAACCCTGGCTCAAATTTCATCTTTGTGAAAACCCATGCCCATAATCAGAATATAACTCGTAGGGTTTACTTTGTTGAATTTTATGATGAATACAATTATGTTTTCGAGAATGTGGGCTGGTGGAATTTTATACAACAACTCCAAGGGTTTAATGAAGATGTTTTCAAATCATTCGCTTCCACTTTCAATGGAAATCATGAGAGAGAGAGAGAGATAGTTTGAGGGGAGCATGAGAGAAGAAGAGATGGAGGGAGGAGAGATAAAATATGGGGAGGGGAGAGAGAGGAGAGAAGGGATAGTGAGGAAGAGAGGGAGAGATGGAGGGAGAGATAATGTTTGATGGGGGTTTTCGTGAAGGAGGGATTAAATGAGGGAGGAATAGAATGAGAGTGGGTGGAGGGAATATGGGATAGTGAGAGAGGTAAATATATAGCTATAGAGTAGGTAGAAAGAGATAAAGGGGGGGAGAAAGAGTAATGTGATGAGAGAGCAAGTGAGGTATTTAGAAAGAGAGTTATGTAGAGGGAAAAGGTGAGAGAGGAGGATATAGATATATACAAAGAAAGGGATGGTGATAGAGATAGATATGGAGGTTGGAGAGAGAGAGAGGTGGATAGAGAGGAGGGGGGAGAGATAAGGAGAAAAACAGGGGGATAGAGATGGAACTAAAAGGGATAGTGAAAGAGAGAGGAGGAGAGTGATAGAGAGGAAACAAGTTAGAGATAGAGATAGAGAGAGAGAGTGAAGAGTTAGAGAGAGGGAGAGGAAAAAGAGGTGAAGGAGAGAAAGAAGCGAGGGACAGAGAGAGAGAGAGGAATGAAAATATAGATAGAGAAGGACGTGGGTGAGAGATAGAAGGAGAGATATGGGGGGGGGAGACAAAAGGAGAGAGGAGAGAGTGAGTAAGAGAGATGAGATAGGGAGGGAGGAGAGATAGAAAGGGAGAGTATGGGGTGAGAGGAATAGGTGGGGTGATAGATAAATAAAGGGGTTAAGAGGAAGATGGAGGGAGAGAGAGACAAATAGATTTCAATAGAAAAAGAGAGAGGTGAGACAAATATATAATGAAGGAGAGAGAGGAGGAGATAAGGAAATATACGGATGGGGAGTGTTGGAAGCCCAACTGACTACCTTCTCTCTCTCTCTCTCACGCACACACACAAACACAAACACACACACACACACACACACACACATTGGAAATTTTATTGCACCCCCTCTCTTTTCTTTTATGTTTTACTTTCCTTTTAATTGATAAATCAGAACATTTTTCTAGTTTTGGTTATCATCTAGATCATTGTGTATCTAGTTATGTGGTCTTAACCAAAATTTGATATTTCTTACTAGCACTTAGTATTCTTATGAGGATTCTGTAAGGAACATGTAACGTGTGCTTTGATGCTTATTTTAATCCTAAGATTCTCATTGACCTTGGTCTAGATCCTTGGTATAATTTTTAGTTGATTTAAAGTTTGATGATATATTATGATAAACACATATTGCATATTTATACCATATTATATGGTCTTGTGAATGATTTGTAAATACCCTTATGTTTCACCTTTACACCATTTCAAATTATTCAAGAGGTATTTGTTTCGATTCATGTTTTAACATATTATTAAAGGGGTCATGTTTTATATTTTTCATGGCATATATAACTTTGGGTTTTTGTCGAAACTATGATAATATCATTTTGGGATATGGTAAGATTTATGTGATATGGTAAGACTTCCACATCCTGAGTTATATATGGCTGTGCGAGATGGATTTGGTATGGTTGACCTTGGATTCTATGTTTTCTATTTGTCACTCCTGCCTTTCAACACCTGTATCACTGTAACATGTAGCCATAACTTTACCTAAAAAACATTGAAACATTCCCTAGTCATGATTGACGTATGGTAGATTCTCAAAGCTACACGTTGTGATCTCTCAAGTTTTTCTGAATGGTTTGAATTTTGAATTTTTATTTAGTTTCCATTTCTCTTTGTGTTTTTCTCAGTATCTCTACAAACTACCGAGACTTAGACATTTTGTACACCTAATTTCAGTCTATTGAGCTAAACCCTGACTCCAATTTAATCTCTGTAAACACCCATGCCCATAAAAAGAATAGAAATGGTAGGGTTTTACCTTGTTTAATTTTATGATGAATACCATCCCATTTTCGAGAAGGCGGGCTGGTGGAATTTTATACAACAATTCCAAGGGTATAATGAGGGTGTTTTCAAAAAATTCGCTTCCACATTCAATGGCAATAAGGCTAATCTTGGTGACTTGGAAATAGTAGTTGATGTCAGTTTTATAGTCGAAGCTTCGTCCCTCACCACAAAAGGAGAATATTGGTTTGAGAACTGTCTTGTTCAAGACATACCATGGAGAAAGCTTTTGGAGCATAAAGACAAGGGTTACTCTATAATAGGTATGTTTGTGAACTAACTAAAACTGAAATGAAGAGATTTATTGTATTTTATATGCCATTATATAACTTGCGAGGTTCAATACACCTTGGTGTTTTTTTATCACATTTGATTGTTGATGGTTTTTCTCGGTCATGATCTTAATTTTCCCTATTTCCTACAAAACAATTTAGCCAAAATGGATAAATCCTACCAGTAAAACCCTGAAAACCTAGATAAGTTACTCTTCCACCATGTTCTTATATGTATTTTGGTTAAATTTCATTTGTCTAAAATTTTCCAACAGTGGGAAATTTTTCTCCTCTGAAATGGTTTTCACGAAAACGTACAATTGGGTAAACTTATGGTCATGCTAGAGACTCCACTTAACCCTCCCTCTCCAGTTTTGGCTCCACCTAATACTTATGTCGATGAAGTGTATATTTTTTGACATTCTAGCCTCGAATAATAACTTGATTCGCTTAACGATTACAAGGGTAAAATCCATGAACCTCCACTGAAGTGTGTGAATAGGAGAAAGGTATAGAACACTTTGTTTCATAATATATATATGTATATATAAAGAAAGAAAGAAAATATATATATATATATATATATATATATATATATATATATATATATATATATATATATATATATATATATATATATATATATATATATATATATATATATATGTATGTATATATATATACACACATACATCTATAAATAGTTTGAAATTATATGAAAGGTAGTTAAATGGATACAGACCTTCATACAAACCACACGTATAAAACAACAAATAATTAATGTAAACAAGATTTGAGTCTAATGTCAAGGTTAAGCAAAGAGAGAGAAAAATATATAGGCTAAGAAAAAATAGGAAAGAAATTCCGTTGGATAAAGATATATTTTTTCATATCAAGGCTAATATATAGATTGTGCCTAAAAATACCAAGCGTAACACTCGAGAAAGCCTAAATTTTTTGATAATAAAAATGATACACATTTTGTTGGTTTGATTCACAAATAGATAATTTGATGGTAATTTCTTCTATATAATGATTAAAATAACTCTTTGTACCACGACCAAGTAATAGTAAGTAGGTTTCATTTGTTAGATTCTTTTGAGGTGATTCTCGATATTTATTATAAGAATGTATACCGTTTGCTCTAGATCCATTCAAAAGATAAGAGACTTGCATTTTAGCAGTTGTTTGTCTTTTCTTTTCC
The DNA here is from genome assembly GCA_034641835.2 of Pinus albicaulis. Taxonomy (NCBI): domain Eukaryota; kingdom Viridiplantae; phylum Streptophyta; class Pinopsida; order Pinales; family Pinaceae; genus Pinus; species Pinus albicaulis. Next base: position 1,328,635,533 of record CM076575.1, on the reverse strand, counting down.
ATCAAGGATTATTATGTTCTTTAATTTTAATTTTAATTTATAATTTCACATATAAATTAAATTATGAATTATATTTTTTACTATCTTTGCACCTATTTATATTTCATTTATTGAATCCCAGTTACAGTTTGTTTTGGTGATAATACTAGTGTCATACTTCTATACATTTTTTGTATTATAACAATATGCTTTAGTTTTTGTTACATTATTTGATAACACATATTTCTATAGTATATTGTTGAATAAAATATTAACTTATATCATTAATTTATTAGATTTAGTTAGCACGAGAAAACACACAGTCTTATTCTTTTAACAATTATGCTTTATCTTGATTGGTTTACATTTGTATAATTAACTTAATCATTTATGCATTATATTTAATTGATCACTTAGAGTCTAGAAACATTAAAAATAGTTAGCATATATTAATTTTAGGTTAGTTTTAGGTTAACCATAGTTAGTCGATTAGTTCCCCCCCCCCCCCCCCCCAATCTTCTTCTTCAAAAGATTAGGAATATGAAGGCTAATGAAGCCTTAAAATCTGTCAAAGAAGACCACACCAAACAACTAGGGCTATTTGAAGACCTTCGGCTTAAGTTGTTTCTCCCTTATTGAATAGGGTTCACAAAACCTACATCAACAAAGTTGCACTAGAAGGGGGCCCCATCCGATTGTAAATGGAGAAAGACATTCATAAGGGACAAACTGTTAGGTCACCTATTGTTAGTAGGAGTAATAGAGAACCTCCCCATGCTGAAACTTATACTAGCACTTAGCCACTACTTGAATATACCAAAAACAGCCTACCACTCCAACTAAATCACATATTTTTGTTGAAATTGGTGAATTACTTCAAAGATATCATCAAATTCTCTCTCGAACCCAAACAATATTGGAAAAAACTTCTTCTATCTAAAGAATGTTGTCACAACACTTAGTCAATCCTCTTGACGTTTAGCCATAAGAGCTCACCATACTGGCTCCACTCAAATACATCCCTCAGCCTACTATCACTTTCAACAATAGGTTGTATGAAATTTTAACCATTAGAATCATATACCTCAATCAATATTCATTTGAACAACTTACTGGTGAAAAAAATTGACCAACTATGTTAGGAGGTCATGGTCCTCCTCCCTCCCCTCCTAGTTCACCCTCTTCCTTGGGAGTCTCCTCTAGTGAAGAAGGATCTTCCGAGTCATCAGAATCTAAAAGATCTCCATGGATGGAAAGCAATCAAGGAAGCCCACAAAACAATCCTATAGCCCCACGACTTGATCACGATGTTGTTTCTATTCCTGATTCAAAGTATCTAGGTGAAGATAATGTGAAAGCATTTATGTTGGCCATTAGAAAAAATAATGTCTGACATGAGGACATAATTTTCATATTTTTCTCTTATACAGTTGAGGGGAAGGGAAGGCTCCCCAAAGTATGATTTCATGGAAACAATTTGATGCTATGTTTATGGAGAAATCCGGAGACGATAAAAAGTAAAGGTGTTGGTCACAGAATTTTCAAACATAAAAATGGAGAACAAAGAGAAGGTAATATTTCAATGTTAGATTTATTTCTTTAAAAAATAAAATCTCTGCTGAATTATTTCCTATTATGTAAAATATTTTCCTCATGATATAACCATGTGGGGGGAAGGAGCCCAAAAACCTACATTGCAGGTAACCTTTGAGGAAGCCTTGTTAGTGGAAAAGAATATTCTTAGTCTTAAACCCAATTTTGATAAAAAAATATGATATGGCCTATTCTTTTGGTAATAAGTCTAAAATATTAAGATATTCCTCCAAAAATAGAGAGTCTTCCCCTTTCGATTTAAGCAACCTCCAAAAGGCTAATAATAAACTGCGGAACCTTGAAAATAATTCAACAAAAAGTTCTTCAAATGAGTTAAATTTTAGGAATCATTATAGGAAACATTTCTAAAATAAGTATTTTTCTCCAAATGAGGGAATTTCCACTGAAGTAATACTTGATACTATACAAGAAATAATGGCTGAAACATGCTCTCTTCAAAATGATACAAAAATAGAGGTTGAAATTAATAATGAAGAAGAAGGTGATCAACCACCACCTGCTATAGGGCATTTATCAGACATGATGTTTGAAGAATACCCTAATCTGATAGTTTCTAATCAACACCAGTAAAATACACGTAGTAAATGTACAACTGAAAATAAATAATATAAACCAAATGATGAAGTCAAAGGCTCCGAAAAAGCTAATAAATGTGCATAAAAACACTATTATAAATTTATAATACGATGCCATTGAAGACCAGAAAAATAGAAAGCTAATATTTTTGTATTTGAACTACTAAAAGTTACTGTAATTCAAAAAAATATTCAACAACAAGCTGAAAATTATTCTAAAAGTAAAGGTATTTTATGTTGAGATTCAACAAGAAAATGTTTTTGCACCCATGATCCTGTGAAAATTAAGCACCTACACTAGGGTGGGGCCCACAGGCTATTTTTCAGGTGCATGTCTATTTTTATTAGCCCTTAATTTATATGGACATTAAACTGTAATCTATTCTCAATGTGGACTTGAAAATAGTTAACTGAAGTGGAAAATAAGTTAACTAAGTGAATTTCGAGTTAGAGGTTGGTTGGTCGGACATGCAGAGTAATTCTAGTTGTAACTAAGTGATTCTACTTGTAACAGAGTTGGAAGTGCAGTGGTGCATGAGTGTGTGAAAGTTCTAAATAGTTTAACTCAGATAAGTGAGTTATACTCAATTGTGCTAGTCGTAAATGAAGATACACTAGTGATAGATCAAGTGAATTAAATATTAATTAATTTACAATCAGTGATCTCACATGCAACTGAAGATTTACTAATATTAGTTGCATGCATGTCAGATCTAGTGGAGACCCAACTGAGTTATAGGTGAAAGGGAAGATAGCTATCAGTTGTGACATTATCCGCTTACACACATGAAAACACACACACATTGGATGTGCCCATGATACTTGCATAGTCAAGGTAGGCAGGATTGCATCAATTTAGGGATTGATTTTAGCAAGGATTGTGCAGTGAAGGCAGGTTGTCTGGAGGCAGTAAATTGGCTAAGCGATTTTCCAATTTTTGTATGAAAGTGTGAGACAATTAAACGATGTACTAAGGGCTCTTGTGAGAAGAGATTTTTGTTTAATTTTTTAATGATCCATGATATAATATACAATAGAAGATAGTGAGGATTTTATCTGTAATATTTCCTTGGGGAAATTATATGTGTTGCATGTGATTGATATTTCTTCATGCTTATGTAATTGGAAATTGCGTTTTTAATTCCGCAAAGATTTGTATAAGTGATTCAATATTTAAATTTAGCAAATTTTTAGATCAGGTTAATCCAAGATATACATGCATATTGTTTAATCTCTACGTGGTATCATAGCACAGGAAATTGTAGAAGTGAACCAGGAGCTGAGTTTGTGACTGGATATAATTCGAATTTGAAAAAATACTTTCTTGGTGCTACAACTAATTCAAGATCGAAATGGATTTAAATGGCTTGAGGTTAGAGTATGCACTTGAGGGAAGCTCGAACTACATTTCTTGGAAGGACAGGATGGAGGTGCTACTCGAAGACAATGGATTGAAGGAATTCATTGAAAGCGATGTCCTAAGCCAGATGCTACAGATGCTGCCAATCTTGATGCATGGAAAATAAAGTGGCAAAGGCAAGGATGATCCTATTGGAGGGAGTACGAGACCACATAGTCTCAAGCTTTGATGGGAAAGCCACACCATATGCTATGTGTAAGGCTTTAATGGATCTATTCCAAAGTAGCAACAACCATAGGAAATTGGCGCTCAAAGATAAAGTCAGGAAGATCAAGATGGAAAAGGGTGACACCATTCCAAAATATCTCACAAAGTTTGTCCAATGTCGAGATGAACTGGGGAGTGTGGGAATAAGAGTTTTTGATGATTATTTGGTGAGTTTTGATCTCCTAGGACTTCGTAAGAGTTGGCATAGTTATGAAGACTCTATCAATGGATAAGAAAAATTTTCAGATTGGGAGCAACTGTGGTCATATCTGGTACAAGGAGAGTTTCGGTCGAACACCAGATATGGCTCTTCATCAAGGCATGATGATGAAGAGGATTGTAATTTGGATGCCAAGGAGAAGAAGGGGAAGGGGAATAAATTCCATTCTAAATTCGAGTCTAAAGTCAAGAAGTGGGACATGTCCAAGTGAAGTGTTTTCATTGTCATGAACATGGGCATTTTGCTACTAACTATCCAGAAAAGAAGAAGATCAAGAAGGTTGTTGTAGTTGTAGTTGGTGAGGCCCTTGCCTCACAATTTGAGCTTTACTTCTCCTTTATTGCATGAATGGTGTTAATTTCATTAGGATTGGTGTGGTATTTGGATAGTGGCACTTCCTTTCACATGACAGAAGATAAGGAACCTCTCAGTGACTTGGAGGAGAAAAATATCTAGATGCATATTGAGATGGGTGACGATGGATTATACAGTTCTATCGAGATTGGTACCATTACCTTTTAGAGGGAGTCAGGTAAACCATTTCAATTAAAAGATGTAATGAATGTGCCAAGTCTAAAGGAAAAATTCGTCATAGTCGCAATGTTGGAGGACTAAAGTTATGACGTTGTTTTTAGTGATGGAAAATATTTCCTACAACACGAAAAAATGGGTAAAGCCAAGAGGATAGGGATTCGATTTAAGAATATATACAAACTATAGGTAGATGTTTGCACTGCCATGATGGGCAAGGTAGAGAAAGTAGTGAGTTGGGATGAGGGTGAATTATGGCACAGGCAATAGGGCCATCTTCATCATGGAGCCTTGAAAGTAATGCAGCAAATATCTACTGGAATTTCAACGGGAACACTTTCTCAGTTAGATCAGTGAAAGGGTTGCACCACAGGGAAGTATGTCAAGTCCACCTTTCATGAGAAGGAGAATAGTTCTTCAACGATCCTTGAGAGAGTTCACACAGACGTGTGTGGACCATTCTCGATTGCGTCAACAACAAAACATAAGCACTATGTAATATTTGTTGATGAATTTTCTCGTAAATGTTGGATATTCTTCATGCAAAATAAATATCGATCATTCTCTAAGTTCTGGAATTTTAAGGCATCCATGGAGTAAGAGTCAGGGAAGCAAGTGGAGGCTCTTAGGAGCAATAATGGTGGAGAATACATCTCTAACAAATTCAAGAACTTCTGCAGCCAAGAAGGAATTTGAAGAGAACTCATAGAGCCTCATAACCCACAACAGAATGGGGTCACGAATAGGAAGAACAGAACGATCGTGGGTGCAACACGAGCGATGTTGCATGATCAGGGCCTACCAATGCATTTGTGGGGGGAAGCATGCAACATTGTGGTTTATGTGAAAAACCGTCATCCTTATAGAGTACTTGGCATGAGTACACCTGAAGAAGCTTTCATTGGTAAGAAATCAGATGTTTCACACTTTAAGATTTTTGGCTCTTCTATTTATGTGCATGTGACTAAGGACACTAGGAAGAATATGGAATCGACTGATGAAGTTGGGATTTTTGTGGGGTACATAGAAACACCCCATAATTATCGTGTGTATTTTCCAAACAACAGAATGACTATTGTGCTACGAGATATAAAATTTGATGAGGGGAAAGTCATGCGGTTGTCCCTTGAGACGGAGCTGGACTTGCATGTGTAGGAGGAATTGGTGGTTCTCAAAGATGAGTCTCAAGATGTAGATTAGCCACATGAGGAGGTTTATGGAGTGGAGGAAGCCACTCATGTAGAGCGATCCATCAGAAATGGCAGAAAGCACACCATGGAAGCTAATAGGCTTAGACTTGATGTTGCAGAGAAAATGTAGGAACCCCTACATCAAAACACAGACAGAGATGGTCTCCTAACCAATTTATTGGATACATGGCTCTTATGAGCAAACGTATTGTGACTAAACCATCTTCCTTTTAGGAATAAGTGCAAAAACCTAATTGGTTTGATGCAATGGTGGAGTATGAATCCATTGTAAAATTAGTGCATGGGAAATTTTCCCAAAACCGGTTGACAAATCAGTGGTAGGTTCAAGATGGATCTACAAGGTAAAGAAAGCTACTGATGGGAGTGTGGAGAAATACAAGGCTAGATTTTTGGCCTGGGGTTTCCCACAGATATAGGGGGTAGATTATGATGAGAATTTTGCACCTGTCACAAGGTACTCTTTCATAAGGACCATACTTACACTCTGAGTGCAGACGGGCTAGCGCATTCATCAAATGTATGTGAAAAATACATTTCTGAATGGGATCATTCAGGAAGAGGTGTAAATAGATCATCTTGAATGTTTCAAGATATTCAACAGTGATTTTCTTGTGTTCAGGCTCAAAAGAGCATTGTATGGGCTAAAGGAAGCACCCCATGCTTGGTACACTCGGATAGACAGGTATTTCACTGGACTGGGCTTCACCAAAAGTGAAGAAGATGCAAAATTGTACCAAAGTGTGATTGAGGGTAAGATATTGATCATTGTTCTTTATGTGGATGATTTAATTTTGAATAGTGATGAGTAGTTGATACAATCAGATAGTCAACTATTTCACTAGAGTGGGCTTCACCAAAAGTGAAGTAGATGAAAACCTGTACCAGATTATGGTTGAGGATAAGATATTGATCATTTTTATTTACGTTAATGATTTAATTTCTATTGGTGATGAGCATATGATACACTCATGCAAGTAGGATCTTGCAAGGGAGTTCGAAATGAAGGATATGGGCCTCCTTCATTATTTCCTTGGATTGGAAATATGGCAGTAGGATGGTGAAAGTTTTGTGTCTAAAGGAAAGTATGCAAAGGATATACTGGGTAATTTTAACATGAAGAGTTGCAAACACATGGATACGCCTCTTCCAAGAAACTGGAGGAAACATGATGCTACTTCTGGAGAGGTAGTGGATGCTAATCTCTATCAACAACTAGTGGGTTCACTAATGTATCTATTGAACATGAGATGAAACATTTTATATGAGGTTAACCAGCTGAGTCAAGCTATGATTGAGCCTACCAAGATATTTTGGAAGGTGGGGAAGAATGTCTTGAGATACCTGATGGGAACATCAGAGTATGTTCTATGGTAAAGAAGAACGGATCGAGTGAAGTTGGATGGCTTCATGGATGCAGATTGGGCTAGAAGTACATCAAACAAAAAGAGCACATCAGGGGGAATATTTGGCATTGGATCTATAGTTGTTTCTTGGTACAAAAAGAAGCAGAGATCCTTCAAACTCAGTTTAGTGGAAGTAGAATACATGGAAGCAAGTCAAGCTACATGTGAGGCTATATAGATGAGAAAGTTCTTGGTTGGTTTGTTTGGTTCTCAGATCGATCCGACAATGATTCATTGTAATAGTCATAATTTCATTAAAATATTGATTAATCATGTGTTTCATGATACGTCCAAGAATCCAAATATCCGGTACCATCATATCAGAGATTGTGTGTAGAGGAGAATCATGTTGCTTTAGTACATTCCCACAGAAGATCAATATGCAGATATTCTAACGAAGGTGCTCACCAAGAGAAAATTTGAATACAATAGAGACAAAATCAGGGTGAAGGATAATCCATTTCTTGGTGAGAGGGAGTGTTGATATTCAACAAGAAATTTTTTTGGCACCCACAATCCTAGTGAAAATTAAGCACCTACACTAGGGTAGGGCCCATAGGTTATATTTATGTGCACGTATATTTTTATTAACCCTTAATTGAGATGGACATTAAATTGTAATCTATTCTCAATTTGGACTTGAAAATAGTTAACTCCAATGGAAAATCATTTATCTAAGTGAATTTCGAGTTAGAGGTTGGTTGGTGGGACATGCCGAGTAATTATACTTGTAAATAAGTGATTATAGTTGTAACAAAATTGGAAGTACAGTGGCACATGAGTGTGTGCAAGTTTTAAATAGTTTAACTCAGTTAAGTGAGTTAAACTTAGTTGTACTAGTTGTAACTGAAAATAAACTAGTGAGATATCAAGTGAATTATATATTAATTAATTCACAGTCATTGATCTCACACACAACTAAATATTTACTAATATTAGCTACATGCATGTCAGATCTAGTGGAGACCCAGTTGAGTTCTAGGTGAAAGGGAAGATAACTATCAGTTGTGACATTATCCGCTTGCACACATGCAAGCACACACACATTGGATGTGCCCATGATACTTTCATAGTCAAGGAATGTAGGATTGCATTCATCAGGGATTGTGCAGTGAAGGCAAGTTGTCTGGAGGAAGTAAATTGGTTAAGGGATTTGTCAATTTTTTTATGAAAGTGTGAGAAAATTAGTTGATGTACTGAGGGCTCTTGTGAGAATAATTTTGTATGTAATTGTGTCATGATACGTGATATAATATAAAATAGAATATAGTGGGGCTTTTAGCTGTAAGCTTTCCCTAGGAAATTATCTGTGTTGTGTGAGATTGATCTTTATTCATGTTTATGTTATTGGAGATTATGTTTTTAATTCCACAAATATTTGAAGAAGCGATTCAGTATTTAAATTTAGCATATTGTTAGATCACGTGAATCCAAGTTATACATTCATATTGTATAATTTCTACATTTTAGATAGATATGTATCTAGTTTTGAAAAACATCCATCTGACACTGTGCAAATTTTGAAACGTCCATCAAATAACCTTCCTACACAAAAAAAAACCACACCCATTATAGCTTACTTACGAAATATTTAATCTTAACGTACATAATTGTTTTATTGATTAGAGGGCTTCCTTGAATATTATGTCACTTTCAGTATGCAAGAAATTAGATTCCAAAATGCAACCTTCCGTAGATAAAAATTTTCAACTCGGTAGGACAATTGTGAATGTAGTAGGGAGCTTATTTATGTACTCATTAGGTTGTAAAATTATCACATGGTTCAAAAAATCATTGACATGTTTATTGTTGACATTCTTGAGGCATATGGTTTATTTTTAAGTCAGGATTGGATGCAAAATTTAAGGGGTTACATGATCACTAACTTATCACATTTAGGTTACCTTGGAAAGGAGAACCCAACGATATTAGAGCTAACCAAGAGAAGTATATGTGGTATGTTGTAATTGAAATTCATGGTCCCAACGAACCTAGAATAATTATTGATTATTTTGATATTTATTCACGATATGGTGGTTTTTCTACTGATATTTCTCCTTTTACAAATAGAAAACAACAATATGAATTGTTGACTATCAATTAGTTAGTAACAAGAGATAAAAGATTGCATGAAGTTGATTCTGACCCTAAATGTGAATTATCGTCTTTCTATTTTGATGGGTCAAAGTATAAATAAGGTGTAGGTTTAGGTTGTATCCTCTTATATCTTAGAGGAAATACAATTTTTACTGCTTGCAGGCTTGAGTTTGAGTGCACTAATAATGTTGTAGAGTACAAGGAATTGATACAAGGACTGAAGAAGGATTTTAATCTTCAAATTCAGTGTCTAAAAGTCTGTGTTGATTATGAAATAGTCATAAAACCGATAAAAAACAAAATTCATTTTATTTCAAATCATTTGAAAAATTATCAAGAAGAGGTATGAGACTTTATTTCAATTTTTTTTGCATGTAATATTGCTTCTACACCTAGATATTTAAATCAAGAAGTTTATCTCTTAGAAAATGTAGTGTCTAGATTTATTCTACCTAAAGGATTTAAACCTAATTATTTTTCTGTTGAGTTATTGTTTATACCATCCATACCTGATAATGTAACTAATTGGAGGGTCTTTGATCATGACCAAGAGGTTCTTGAGTTCTCTCAAAAGATTTTTTTCATGATATTATGATCGACGAGCTGAATCACGAGAAGAACTTATGTGACCTCTCAAGTTCCAAGTCAATGGTTAGTAGAAGAATCAACATATCTCGTAAATTTTATCGCTCGACTTGTTATTAGGCTAGACAAGTTTTATGATGTGCAAGGCATATTAAAGAAAACTAGAAATTTTAAAAATAATAGTTCTACTACGCAATATGAGGTTCTTAATTTGCGAACTAAAGATAAACCTCGAAAAATTAATTTTGGAATTAATTTATCTCCTAATGAAAGGTGGATTTCATATGTCTGTTTAAATAATTTAAAGATATTTTCGCTTGGGAATATGAGGACCTTAAAACCTTTGATCCCAATACCATACAACACATAATTTCCATTAAAATTCACACAAAGCCTTTTAAATAGAAGTTAAGAAAAACTCATCCCAAATTGGAAGTGGTTGTCAAGAGTGAGTTAAACACTCTTGGCAACAAAGATAATATTCCCTATATGTAATACCTTGTGGGTTGCAAATTAAGTTCCGAAAAAAAATAAAAATGGATACATTCATCTCTGCATAGACTTCAAAAACCCGAACAAAGACTCTGATAATGATAAATATCTAGTAGCACCCATGGATATAATACTAGAATGGGTTTCTAGATTTGAGATGATATCCATGTTGGATGGTTTCTCAGGCTATAGGCAAGTTATGGTCACTCCCTTTGGCCAACTAAAAACAAGTTTCATATTTCCAAAGGGGGAATTCACCAACTGTAAGATGCAATTTGGCTTGATTAATGTTGGGGAAATGTTTAAGTAGGCAATGGATATTTCCTTTTTCGGGTTAATTAATGAGTATGTAGTCATCTACTTAGATGATATTATTGTTTACTCAATATATATGTATATATATATATATATATTTCCCATCTTAGAATAGTGTTTTTGAGAATTGTAAAAAATTCATCATTTCATTAAACCTAAAAAATTCTATTTTTGTGGCCACAAAAGGAAAATCGATAGGTTTCATTGTGTAAAAATAAGGTATAATGATTTATCTAGAAAGGACATATGCTATTGATAATTTTCTGCCTCCTAACTCTAAAAGAGTTGTGAAATATTTTCTTAGTAAAATAATTATTTTCAAATGATTGATCCCAAGATTTTCTCAAAAGTGAAAGTGCTTAAGGATATTGTAAATATAATTGTTGTTTATAAGTGGTCTAGCCCAGGAAAATGGGGTTTTGGTACCATAAAACAAACTATTTCTGAATCCCCTATCCCAATTATCATTGAATTTTTTAATAATTTTATATTTTACACCTTTGCTTCTGATTCTACCTATGTTTTTTTTTACACAAAAAACATAATATGATACTTAAATTCCCATTTCATTTATGAGTTATTCTTTCAAGGGAGTTGAACTAAAATACCCAACGATAGATAAACAACCTTTTGCAGCATTTAAAGCTATGAAACATTTTATATCTTACCTTCTTAAATTCAAAACAAAGGTAACCGTTCGTTGTTAATTACTGAGAAATTTATTTGTACAAAGAGAATAGGGAGAGAAAGGGCCCATTGAATGACAACCCTCCAGGAATATGAATTGGATATTGAGCTTACCCAAATAGTGAAAGGATAAGATCTATATAAGATTTTTGTTGAATCAAATAATTTTCCTGATCAAGATCCTTACTCTAATGATGAAATAATTATGCTGCAGAATGATACTTTTTTCCTTTCCTATGATCCTAATTCTTCGTATACTGACATTAAGTTTTATTCTTAAAATGGTACAACACCATCACATCTTGAGACTAAAAATAAGAGAGAATTAAATTTGAAAAACCCCCCTTAGAAATTGATTAATGATGTTTTGTTATGAAAAAAATATGATGGTGTGTTTATTCGTTGTTTGGAAGACAGTGATTCCCAACAAGTACTCCAAAAACTCCACTCAGGACCTGTTAGTGGTCACTTTGGTGGTGATACCAATGCTCATAAGGTGCTAAGGGCTAGATATTATTGTACCACAAAATTTAAGGACACCCATGCCCTAGCACGTAAGAGTGAAACCTACCAAAAGGTTGCTTGTAGGTAAAAAAACAAATGTTTCCACTTCATCCCATCACTGTTCAAGCTCCCTTTTCACAATTGTGCATTGACATTATTAGTCTAGTGAACCCTCCATTCTATCAACAACACACATACATTTTTACAACCATACATTACTCTATGAGGTGGGTATAGGAAACACCTTTAGGAGTAGTCAATACAAAATAGTTGATTGCATTTTTGGATTCTTATATTGTTACTCATTTTGGGGTTCCAAAATCTTTATTTTTTGACAATGCCTCTTACTTTTATTCTCAAGAATTGGATTCTTTTTATTTTGATAAAGGAATCCAAATTAAATACTCAACTAACTACTACCATTAGGGAAATGGTTTGGTTGAGTCATTAAACAAGAATTTAATCAAAATCCTAAAAACAATCGTTTCTAAGCACCATAAGAATAAATATATTTCCCTTCTTAATACAATTTGGGATGATGGGGTTACCCTTAAAGATGCAATAGTAACTCCCTTTCTTTCTAGTTTATGGTAGGGAGGCCATCTTACCCCCTAATATTTTCCTTCCCTCTTTGCAATTTCCCCAACAGGTCCAAGAAGTTAAGCCTTCTTCCATGTAGAACATGATTGATGCCTTACTGAAGTTAGACAAATAAAGAGAAAAATCTAGACATAAAATGTACCAACACCAACAAACTATTAAACATTGGTTTGAGAACAAGTCTTCTTTTGAGAAAAATATAGAAATATGAGACTTAGTTTTAAAATGGGAGAAGGGTTAAAAAGATAAGGGGTAACATTCCAAATTTCAGAAGTTATGGTTGTGACCATTCATTGTTATAGAAAATATTCGTCCTAGTACATTTCGTCAATAAAATTTGGAAGACTAGGTAGAACCTATTTTAGGTCAATGGTAAAATTTTGAAGAAGTACTCCTCTTGAGTCCCTCTTGGGATTACAACTCTTTGTAAATATTACTTTCCCTTTAATTTTTTAGTGTGCTTTTATTTTCTAGGTTTCTTTTGGATTACTTGATCTATTTCACAACCATGAAAACTAATAATCCTTTCTGAAAATTGTTTCAAGGAAATATTAAAAATAGATGCTATTTATTCATGTCTTAATTATATGGCTAGTTTGTGGTAGCATTAGCTGAAATTTCTATTCAATATTCCTAATTATTTTGATTAGAATTACATAAACTATTGGTGTCAATTGACTCTATTTGATTACGATATTCCCTGATAAATGTCAACAAATTTCTTCTATAAAAGAGTGCAATCAATATGAATTTGGTGACCTTTCCTGATTTTTACACCATCCCATATCTTAAGGTGGTTTAGATCTTCTTCCGGATCGACTAGGTTATTTCGATAAGGAATGACAACAATTATCCATGGGATCAACCTTTCTGTGAATGATTTATTGGGATAAAAGTACTCAGGTAAAATTGGTGAAAAAGACATCCCTACCGAGGTTATAAATGCCTACTAGTACCAATGGATATGTCTATGATATTTAAGAAAAAAAGTAAGCAGTCAAACGAGAAATATTACCTCAAAACAAGAACTATAGAAACCACGCCCCCCCCGCCCCCCAAAAAAAAAAATACATGAAAAAACATGCTAAAAATGAAAAGTGTTGATTTTGGAATAACATTTGTTTTTTTTTTTCAGAGTTAATTTTCAACATTTTTAAAAATGATAGTAAAACCAAAACTTTTTTTGTGCAAAAGGTACCCCAAAAACAAAATTTGTTGATGTTGGAATAACATTTTTATTTTTCGGGGTAAATTTTCAAGATTTTTTAATAATGATGTTAAATATAAAATATCATGACTCTGAAAAACTTTAAAGGTCCAATGGTTTTTAAGCTTGGAATTAAAGATAAATATCACGTATTTGAAAAGCCTTAAAATTCAAACGATTTTTAGGTATGGCATTACATATAAAATACCACATCTTTGAAAACCCTTAAAATTCCATCAATTTTCAGTCATGTTGCTAAAGAAAAAATACTTATAACTGTTTTCAACCATAACATTAAAGATAACATATTATGACTTAGAAAAACATTAAAATATTGACAATTTTCAACTAAAGAAAAACTTAAGTTTTTAAAATATTTCATGCATGACATTATGGAAAAAAATTATGACAAAAAAAACTTTAAAAATGGATACGTGAATGAAAGAGTCATTATACCAAGAGCAATATATTTTTTAAATGCTAAAAGTATAGATATTTTAAAATCTTAGCCTAGGACAACTTGACACATTGTAACAAATATTTAAAAATCAACCATGAGATTGACACACAGTGTAGGTGAACTCAACCCACTGTAATGAAAACTTAGAGACGAACCATGAAATTGACATATTGTGGGGGTAAACTCGATTCATTATAACGAAAACTTTAAAATCAACTATCAAATTGCATATAATGGGATTGAGTTGCTAGTCGAGCATTGACATGGACCTTGCAGGGAAAAAAAACAGAATAATAAATAAATATAAAAATAAATAAAAATGAAAAATACAAAAGAAAACAAAAATTCAAACATCGAAAAAAAAAAAAAAAAATATATATATATATATATATATATATATATATATTAAAAAATAAATATTAAAAAAAAGAAAGAAAATGTTTCAAAAAACACATAACAAAGAAAAAATCATAAACATCAAATGTTTTTTTTTTTTAAGTTAAAAAAAGAAAGAAAGACAAACAAATTAAAAATAAAGAAAAACCCACAAAATTAAAAGAAAAAAAGTTACAAAAAAAATTTAAAAAATAAAAAAATTGTGCCCACGCGGCCTAGGTGGATTCCCAGAAAATATCTTGTCACCCAGGACTGCGACCCTGGGTGGTTGTGTTGATTCCAATAATCGACTTGTCCCTGAGTACCATAGGGCCTCAGGCTTGTGTGGGTTGTGCAGCCCCATGCTCCGGCCCTGGGTGACAAAGTTTATTCCGGAAATCAAACTAGGCCACCAGGGGCACACATTTTTTAATTTATTTTTTTTTAGTTTTTTTATAATTTTTTATTTTTTTCATTTTTTAAAATTTAAAGTTTTCTTATTTTTTAAAATATTTTGTTTTTAATTTTTTTTAAATATATTTTTTAATTGGTTTAATTTTTTTTTAATTTTGTTTATAATTATGTGTTTATTTATTTATTTATAATTTGTTTTTTTAACTTAAAAAATGTTTTTGATGTTTCACTTTTTTCTGTTTTGTTAATTTTTAATTTTTTTCTTAAATTATGTGTTTTTTGAAATATTTTCATTCTTTTGGCCACCTCCCTATTACTCATTGATGCTGGACGAGATCAACCAAATCATTTCTACAGAAGAGGCTTCCTCGATGGCGGTGTCAGGCTATGGAAGCATAAATTGGAAATCTTTAATGCGGGGGAGGGAAGGACATCAGTTCCTCCACCACGCAAGAGCTATTATAATTGTGCTTGCTTATGTGAACCATTCATCTTCAGCTGTGTGCAATCACTTCAACGTGATTCGAGATTCAATGGCGTCATTCCACCTTTGGATATATTGCATTATCTGTAAAACTCTTAAGTTGTTTTATGGCTCTCAGTGTAATACACTCCCATCTCTACTTTAAAATTTTCTAGTTCCTTATCTAAGGTGGTGGTCCGTCCTGTACACCTTTGTTGTGCCTCAAGCAACATTCTCTCAATTTATCTTGCTAATTGAAAAACTTTCCCTCTTATATCTTCCCTGGGGGGTGTGCCTTCAGTTCAAGTTGGCTTCGGGTTTAATTATCTTCTTCTCTCATGGTTTCTTACCTTGGCCTCTTGGTGGATGTTTCTTGAGTTGTTTGTGTCAAACCTATGTTTCTTGTATTCTTGGTACTGGTTCTGTGGGTGGTGTTGTAGCCCTCAGGATTGAGGCATTGGTTCAAGGGTGGCATTGGACTCAGGGTCTTCTCGCATCCTTTATCTTCCTTTACGGGTTGAGTAGTCCCAATCCACTCTTCAGTGTTATATTATGGATCTAGTGTCAGTATCATTTTCAGGACCCTACCTTTCAATATCATCTCAAGTTTTTGCTATTTTCTAAATGGTCCTTTATTCTCGAGTCTCCTTCACCCACTCTGCTCCAGCTCATCTCTAATCAAGTGGTGAATTCTTGGTGGTGGGAATTTTTGTGCTGATTAACATCTCCTCTTTGGTTCGTGATGGGGTATGGTTGGTTCCGGGTAGCAGACAATAGTGTTTTGGGTGTCTCATCATTTTGGTTTGTCGACTTCCTTTTGAGCTCCAACATGATTCCCAACCCTCACTTCTTGTGCTTCGTGTCTCTGACAAAGTATGAAGGCTCTCCTACCTTCCTTGGGTCTCAGGGTGGTGTTGTCACTGTGTGTGGTAGAAGCTCTAAGCAGGCAGCGGGTCCTTCTAGAGGGACTAGATGTGGGGATGGTGGAACCCATGGGGGTCGTAGTTCTTCGGAAGCTGCCGCAAGTTGCCTATACATTGTGGTTGTGGCATAGGTAAATTTTTCCATGGGCGGGGACGTAGCCGTGCTACAATGCCTTAGGGATGCAATAGTCACGTACAATTTGGATCCGCGGGTTGGGCACCTTCTAAGAGGCTAGGAATCTCCTCAGTGGTCCTCAAACTAGTGCAATCTTTCTTTGCTCGACTGGACACCCTTGATCGAGTGCGCAGGGAGGAACATGAGGCCTTCATATCCAAACTTGATCAGATACAATACTTCCAGTGCCATGTTTGCAAAAGGGTGGTAGTGGTCTAGCGCGGGAAACGTTCGTTGATGGAAAAGGTTGAAAAACTGGAAACTTGGTTTTCTCACTTTGAGCACCATGTCAATTTCCTGCATCACCCTTCGCCTCCACCAGGTATAGGGTTAGACAAGGGTGCTTCAATTACCTCTGATGACTGATTATGATAATTGGTATGTTTCTTGTTCTTTTATTTTTATAGAATGTAAGGCCTCTCAGGCTATGGACCTCTCAACTGACAATTTTTATTTTTGTATGTTGTATGGTTATCGCATTGGTGAACAAACCTACTCGGGGTGATACCACATGAATTTCAATATCCTTGTATATGATTTTTTATTAACAGAAACTCTTCAACTTATATATATATATATAACTTATTCTTTGATATATATTTTTTTTTTTAGTTTTTAGAAGTTAATTCTTATTTTTACATTTTTATGTTTTTTTGTATTTTTAATATACATTTTTATATTTGATATTTTTTGGGGTCATGTTTTTTATTTTTATGTTTTATTACCAACATGGAAATCACCACCATTTAAAAAAAATTATCCACACTTAATACATTAAAAAAATTAAAGTGTAAAAAAAATCCCTCTAAAAAAAAAGGGTTGATTCTCCATCAAAACTTTTCAAAATCAGCATGAAAATCACTATAATTTTAAAAACAATGTTCATACTTGATACATCAAAAAATTTGAAGTGTAAAAAATAAGCCCTCTAAAAAAAATGGGTTGATGTTGCATCAACACTTTTCAAAATCAACATGAAAATCACTGACATTTAAAAAAACAAATATTACATAACAAAATTTAAAGTGTCAAAAATATGCTCCAAAATAAAAGGTGTATTTTGAATAACCACTTTTCAAAATAGGGTGATTTTTTTGCTACCTCAAAAAAATGGGCAATCGGTAATTTTCTCGTTTGACCGGTGACTATGTTAAGATTCCAAATTTAAATTGTTACTAAAAATGTAATCAAATTCTTCAGGATCTACATATAGTCCATGATATTTAGGGGTTTTTGAGATTAATTCCCCAACAATTAAAAAACCAAAAATTTGATCCATGAGTTCATAATAAGCCTGATGGGATCCTAACATAGCTTGGATTAAAGAGTGTCTCTTCGAAGGATATGGATGCCTGCGGGCAGTAGAGGCAATGCTCGTAGTATTAAATTCAAAACTATATCATCAACTTTGTTTTACTTTATCTTAACTCTGTTGATTATAGGACTCTCTCAAAAGTCATGGGCTTTACTTGTAAGTTTTTGTTTTCTATCTCTACTATAACATGATTCTATTAATAGATTAATTATATTCAAGGAGGGATGTAAAAACCATTTTTAGATTATGAAAGAAGATTACTTTATTAAAGCATCTAATCCTTATCCTTTACATAATTTATTCCAATACAAAGATGATTGGTTTGCCGAGTTAGTCTCCAATCGTTGGCAAACCAAATAAACCCATTCTCATTTTGGAAATGATATCCCCTCCCCTCCTTTTGTTTATGTTTTACTTTCCTTTTAATTGATAAAGAGGAACATTTATTTTCTAGTTTTGGTTATCATCTAGATCATGGTGAATCCGGTTATCCGGTCTTAACCAGAATTTGATATTTATTACTAGCACTTAGTCTTCTTATTTTGATTCTATAACAACCATGAAACTTGTGCTTTGATTCCTATTTGATTCCTAATATTCTCATTGATCTTGGTCCAGATGATTGGTATAGATTTTAAATGATTTAAAGTTCGATTATATATTATGATGAGTTCATATTCTATATTTATATCAGATTATAAGTTTTAGAGAATGATTTTTAAAGAACCTTATGTTTCACCTTTGCTTTGTTTCAAATAATTCTATATGTATTTTTTTTTATGCAAGTTTTAATGTATTATTACATGGGTTATGTTTTATATGGTTAATGGAATAGACAAATTTGGGTTTTTTTCAAATATGTCTTATATCATTTTGGGATACGGTAAGATTTATGTGATAATATAATGTTTCAGTCATGATTAAACATATTTATCAATTCCATATCCCAAGTGATAAATGGCAGTATGAAATGGATTGGGTATGATTAACTATGGATGTTGTGTTTCCTATTTGGCACTCTCACCTTTCGACACTTGCATACACCATAGCCCGTAGCCATAACTTAGCCATAACAAAACGTACAAAACATTGAAACATTCACTAGTCATGATTGATCTATGGTTCATTATCGAAGCCACATGTTCTGATCTATAGAATTACTCCAAAGGGTTTTAATTTTGGATATTTATTCGGCTTCCATTTCTCTCTGTGTTTTTTATGGTCTATTTACTAACTTCATGGACTTGACCCTTCTATATGCCTGTTCTTATTTTTTGAAGCTAAAAATCTACTCAAATTTTGTCTCTGTAAATACCCATGCCCGTAATCAGAACAAAACTAGTAGGGTTTGACCTTGTTGAAGTTTATGATGAATACTAGTCCCTTTAGAGATGGTGGGCTAGTGGCATTTTATATAATAGTTCCAAGGTTTTAACAAAGGTGTTGTAAAAGCCTTCAATTTCACTTTCAATGGAAAGCAAGATAAGCTTGGGGAGATGGAAATGGAAGTTGATTTTAGTGTTATATTTGAAGCTACCTCCCTCCCCACCAAAGGTGAACAATGGTTTGAGAATTGTCCTATTCCAGAAATACCATGATGAAATATTCTGAAGCATAAAGATAAGGGCTACTTTGTAAAATATATGTCTGTGAACTATTTCAAATAGAAAGGGAGAGATTTATTGTATTTCATATGATGTTATATAAATTGCAAGGGTTGATACACCCCCGTGTTTTTGTATCACATCCTACTGTTGATGATTTTTATCAGTCATGATATTAATTTAACTTATTTCCTACACAAGAGTTTAGCCATGATGGCTAAAATCTATTAGTCATACCATAAAAACGTAGATAGGTCACTCTTCAACCATCATCTTATAAGTATTTTTCTTAAATTTCATTTTCTAGAGTTGACCAATAGTGGGAATGTTTTCTCCTGTGAAATGGTTTTCAGGAAACCCTATGGTCAGGTCAACTTGAGGTTTCAACAAAGACTCCACTTAATCGCCCCTCTCCAGTTTTAGCTCCACCTAATGCTTATGCTGATGAGTTGGATATTTCTCAACATTCTTTCCTTGAACAATAGATTCATTCGTTCAAGGATTGTAGGGGTAAAATCCTTGAACCTCCACTAGCTCATGGCATCAAGAGAAGGGTACAGGAAACTATGTTTCAAAATACTTAATTAAAACCAAAATTTAAGAAACAAGTTGAAAATATGAAAAAGCTAGATACTAACCCCGATATAGAACATGCATGTAAAGAAATAAATAGTTAGTGAAAACATAATATTAATTCTAATGTCAAGGTTAGGTAAAGAGAAAGAAAAATATCTATGCTAAGTAGAAATAGGCAAGTGATTCCTCTGGCTAAAGATATATTTGTTAATCTCGAAGCTAATATATAGCCGTCGTCTAAAAATACCAAGCTTGATACTTGAGAAAGCATGAGTTTTTCTGATAATAAAAATGATACATCTGAAATTGAAAACGACTCTAGGAAAGTTGATTCTGAATATTTGTTAGATATATATTGGCATTAATAGTTCCTATTCACAATAACACACTTGAATGGACGAATCAATCTTTGTTTTTATGATAATAAAAATGATACACCTGAAATTGATAGCGACTCTAGGAAAGTTGATTCTGAATCTTTGTTAGATATATACTCGCATTAATAGTTCATATTCACCATAACACACTTGAATGGACGAATCAATCTTCTTGTGTAAGAAAATTAAATAATCGGGGCTTCCTATTGAGCTAAGGAGACACTGAGAACAAAAAAATTTAGAGTCAGTAAACAAATCATAGATTTCTGACACACACATTGTAGTAAATTCATCACTGGTCAAAGTCATCATTGTTGCATATCTTGATGATCCGAATAATTCTAAATAAAGGTTGTTATTATTATTTATGGCCTAGGCTTTGGAGATGTCAAGGTATGTTGTTGTTTTGAGTTTATTTACTAATATTAAAAGGGTGTTACAAAATGAAATATTCTGTTGCAACTCTATTTCTTGATGATGTCAAACAATAATCTCATTTTCTTATTTTTTCATAGGTCTTTGTGTTGGTTGAGACATTGCTCTCACCTTTCATGGAAAAAATACCTATGGATAACCTCCATCTGCTACAAATATTGGCAAAGGGATTCCTATTAGTTATCATGTTTATTTTTAGTTATCCATTGGGATATGACTTATATGCCAAAAAAAACAATCTCTATTATTTTGTAAACATACATTTTCAATTTCAAGCTTATTTTTCGACATGGTGAGTAAAAATTGTCTTATATAAACCTCCTATTTTGTAATGAAAGGGGGGAACCTATAGTATTACAGAGATACCTTTTTGTAGGAAAGAAATTTTTTTTGAACTGTGTATCATTGTGAAATATTTTTGAATTACACTCTGATTTGTAAGAGTTGATTTTATTGAGATAACGTTTTTTGTATTGTTTCATAATCATCGATATTACCATACAGTGGATTTTGCGTAATTTTTTTTTTTTCAAAATACAACATAGATAATTTACTATTTGTGTGGTTTTATTCCATAATAAATTTGCAATTTATTATATTTCTTTTCTTCCTTACATTGATTTAGTTTATATATGTTGTTATATGATCAATATTACCTAGAGTGACTTGTTTCCAGAGGTAGATAATTGCTATTGGCATATATCTCTGGTTTGGATATTTGTGTTTTTATTCCAGGGATTTAGAATTCAGATTATCTCATATTTACATATCAATTGCATTGATATGTTGTAGTAGTTCCTGAAACTATATTTTCATTTTATTATTTGTTTTTGGTTTAGTTCAAAAATAAATAATTTGATGATCATTTCTTCTATATAATTGTTATAGTAACTCTCTGTATGTGAGATTCATAATAGTAAGTAGGTTACATCTATTAGATTCTTTTGCATTGATTCTTGATGTTAACTATAATAATAAACACAATTTCATCTACATCCATTCAAATAATAAGAGACTTGCATTTTAGCAGTTGTTTGTATTTTCTTCTGCATTACAGATTATTATTTTCTTTCATTTTAATTTTAATTTATAACTATATAGGAATTACATCTTTTACTATTTTTACAACTAGTTATATTTAATTTCTTTCAGCCCAGTTACGCTTTGTTTTGGAAATAATACTTGTATCATATTTCTGAACATTTTTTGTATTATAACAATTTTCTTTATTTTCTATTACATTATTTTATAACACATATTTATGTAGAAAACTATTATATAATATCTTCACTTATAAAATTAATTTATTAGACCTAGTTAGCACGAGGAAATGTACAATCTTGTTCTTTTTAACAATTATGCTATATCTTGAATGTTTTATTTCATTGTATTATTAACTTAGTCTTTGATGCATTATATTTAATTTATCACTTATTTACAATCTTAGGAACATTAACAATAACTAGCATATATTAGTTTTAGGTTAACCATAGTTAGTTAGGATTAGTTTTCCCCCTGTATTCTTCTTCACAAGAGGAGGAATCTGAAGGCTAATGAAGCCTTAAAACCTATCGAGGATGGCCACACCAAAAATTTAGGGATATTTGAAGAGATCTAGTTTGGGTTGTTTCTCCCTTGTTTACTAGGGTGTACAAAACCCATGTCAACAGGGAGGTATAGGTAGAGATAATGAATAAGATATATATATATATATATATATATATATATATATATATATATATATATATATATATATATATATATATATATATATATGTATCGATGTATGTGTATGTATGTATGTATGTGTGTATGTATGTATGTAATTATATATATATATATTAATAAATAATATTATTATTATTATTATTATTATTATTATGAGAGAGAGTGATGAGAGAGAGAGGATGATAGAGGGAGGGAGGAAAGAGAGAAGTGGGGAAGGAAGATAGAGACAATTTGGTGGGGTAGATAGAAGGGGAGAGAGGGGAACAAGAGAGAGATGGATATGGAAGAATAAAAGGATAGAGAGATAGAGGTGGAGAAAAAAAGTGAGAGAGAAGGAGAGATAGAAGGAGATAAAGATAAAGCTAGAGTGTGGATACAAGAAAAGAGAGGGGGCGAGAGAGAGGGAGAGAAAAGTGGGGGTGAGGGCAATAGAGCTAGAGGGTGGAGAGAGAGGGAGAGAAAGGGGGAAAGAATGATAGAGAGAGAGGGAGTGAGGGAGAGTGAAAGAGAAGGAGAGAGGTAGGGAGATAGAGACAAGAGAGAAGGAGAGAAAGGGGGGAGAGAATTTCAGAGAGAGAGGGAGAGAGAGAGAAAGAGAGAGAGATCAGGGTGAAGTAATGTTACACAATCATTCACAAATTCTATAATTTTTGCGTAGTCTTTGCAACATCCGTCAAATGTGAAAGGGAAATGGATGAAGGTAGGAAAGACATTAATGGTTATGGAAGTTAGTCTTGGGAACATTTGCATGTTTCGAGAATTTTCTTCCTGATTTTTCTCCGCATTCCTCATTTTTTAT
Source organism: Pinus albicaulis (assembly GCA_034641835.2). Taxonomy (NCBI): domain Eukaryota; kingdom Viridiplantae; phylum Streptophyta; class Pinopsida; order Pinales; family Pinaceae; genus Pinus; species Pinus albicaulis. The sequence continues at coordinate 1,328,612,242 of CM076575.1, read as the reverse complement.
CGACGTTTTGAGTCTAAACCAGGACCCATCATCGAGAGTAATTTATGAGAAAAGAAGGAGAAGTGATAACGTATAAATAGAAAGGTTTTCCATCGTCCTCCCTATCTTAATTTTGAATTTTTCAAGTAGACGAATCTCTTCCCAAGTTTCCGTTCAATGTAGGGTAACAATTATTTTTTGGAAATTTATGTGGTTGTCAAAATTTGGAGATTTTTTTTCTCGATATTTTATCCATAGTCTCCATTTTTAATCAAATTTCGAGTCCCAACCTAGACCCGTCATTAAGAGTAATTTATGAGAGAATGAGGGGCTATGATAAGGTATAAATATAAAAGTATTCCATCCTCCTCTCTATCTTAATTAAAATTTTTTAAGTAGATAAATAGCTTCCCAAGTCTCCCTTCTGTGCAGGGTAACAATTCTTGTTTACAAATTTATGTGTTGTGCATGTTCTTGATAATGTGTGCGCTCGTTTTTCAAGAACATATGCACATTTATACAAGATAATTTTTAACCAAATCTCATGCTTTTCTTTCACCTAACATTCAAAAGACATCTAGTGAAAACGAATAAAAGAGAAACCACAACAAACCCTTGATATGGTCTGTTGTAAAATTGGAAATAATTTTTTTTTTCCACTTGTATTATTTAGAATTAAGTTTCTGTATTATTGTGTAACTATAAGATAATTTTTTTCTAATTGGAAGGAAATTTGAGTAATTTGAAGACAATTATTGACTTCTTGATTAATTGGAGGATTTTTTTTTATATCATGGTGTAATATAAAGGTAATTTTTATCTTCTTATAAAATTGGAAGACAATTTTTGTCCTTTTATATAATATTCGGAGACAATATTTTCCTTCTTGTGTATTTGGTAGATAGTTTTTTTTATTGTAAGACAATATATATCTTTATTTGTGATTAGAAGATACTTGTTGTCTCCTTATATTATTGTCCTTTTAAAAATGGGTAACCATGATAGTAAAAAAAAAAATTTCATCAATGAAAAAACAATCCATATAAAGTATCATTGAAGAAAGAGAAAAGGCTGTGATAGGTATGAAAAGTCAAAGAGTTTTATAAAATGATAATCCAACTTCTAGAAAAATATATGAACCTATAACTATTATTCAATCATATAAAATTGATGTGGATGATTAGATGACATTGGGTTTTCTTGGAGAGAATTATAGTATGGATGTATTTAGAGAAGTAAATATTGCACAAAATCTTGATGAAGATGTTATTTTATTACAGCCTCTTGTATAACAATGCAACATTTCAAAAAATAACTTTGAGCATGTCCATTCCCCTTCCAATAATGTAGCTCAATAACATAGGGGTCAAGAATTCCAAAATACAAGTCCATCACCCTACCTCCATTAGACATTGTGTAATGAAGAAGTCCAAAACACCTTCAAGAGGATTAAAGTGATTTATTGTCACTTGAAGGTAAGCTACTTGACTGAAATATTTGCTACCAATATTATAAAAGTATTAGAGAATTAATTAAACAAAATTTGTTGCAGCCAAATGTCATTTTGTTTCATTGTTAAAATCTAGTAGTTTAGTTTTTGTTCGAAGAATTATAGGCATTAAAAATGTAAAAAATATAGAAACAAATAATCATATATTTGTAAACCTTGTGAATGCTTCTAAAAAAATTGGTAATACAACTCAATCCCAAGAGCACACTGTCACCTATCAGGTATTGGCATAATCATTTGTTAACATGATCACAAGAAAACAACATTTTGTTAAAGCACACATTCCATCTCATTAAACTCACTGCCAAAACTATTCAAAATTATTATATTAGATTATATATAATTAAAATACATTGCAAGGAAAAAGAAAAAGAAAATACATTTGGTTTCCTTGTAGGTTAGTAATGAGCACTTAAAAAATATCATTTCTTTTTAGATTATGGTTTGATGCTATTATTTTAAAATTGTAGAAAAATTTTTCTGCAACAATGTTTTTATATATGTTGTATACTAGGTGTTAGAGTCAGTCCTTAAAGCCCTCCGTCAGAGATCATTTCGCTTTTTTCATATCATTTTTAGGTGTCTCGCTCATTCCACTTCGTTGCATTTCACTAGGGGCATGCCATTGACTGATGAGAGGGTTTGGTCGTCTTGTATTCCCTCATGCTTGTACCTGCTGGGCTAATTAAAACTCCTAAAAAATCATCGAATTTCAGGTCACGTCATTCATGGTCATAAATAATTATTTTCATAAAAGTGAGTCTTTTAGTCCTAGAGTCTAGGGTTTCAGTCTTTTGATATAATTAATAAAATCCCACAGGCCATGAGGATGGTTTCGCAAAATTTCTTAAATCAAGTTTTCATCATCAAAAACATTTGAGGACATTTCTAGTTCAAAACTCTGTTTTGAACTAGAAACTGTTAAATTTATTTTTTGTAATAATTATGTATTTTTCCACAATAAAAAAAGTTCAATGCAGCCTCTGGTCTTTGCCGAAGTCGAAATGCCAAATTCCCTACAAAAATCAAATCATTACATCAGTCCAAGACTCAGAAAGAACAGTGAAAAGCCAAAAGACAGAATTGCATTAAATGACAAAGTGCCAAAATTGCCAAACATTACAAAGTGGGTTATGGAGAAAATTAAATCAAATCTGATTCTTGTGAGATATTTCTCAAGCTATATAAGTCATTTGAAACAAGTCATTTTCACAAGTTTCCAAAGCAAACATCGAATTGGAGTGGTTGAAGGGAAAAAATTCTCGTTTTGAAGCCGTGACAGTGAACTCATAGTACGCGCGGCGCATACAAGTGGCGCGCGGCGCACTGGGCATCACTGGCCAGTGTATTTTTGAACGCGCGCGATGCACACAGAGCGCGCGGCGCATTGGGAATGCGTGCGGCGCATAGAGCCCTGAGGCAGGAAAAAAACAGTTCATCACCCAGATTCGCATCAAATCACTTCATTTTCCTGCAAGTAAGTTATTCATGCCTGCCCAGTGATTCATGAACATGTTATGGTGTTTCGAAAGTGAAGAAAACAAGTGTTTGATATGGTGAAATGTAAACCCTATATTCATTGCCAAATTCACTTCATAGGGTTTTGAAAGACATGTTAGGGATATTGTGGGGGTTTCCAAACTTGTGTTATTGACATATATGTTCATGCCCTCTACTATCATTGGTGTCATCACTTATTATACACCACAGCCTCAGGGTCTCTTTGATATTCCATCATTGATGTCATTGCTATTACCATATCATTCTCTCACTGTTTATCCTTTATGTTATAACATAGTCCTATATTCACTATCCTACATACTCCATTGACAGAGCCTAATTGTCTTTGCAAGGGCTATTTCTTTGTCCTACACTACACTCATTCCTATTCACTTGTCAAATCCCCATGTAATCAAGCAGTGGTTGTTTTCCATTCAAACTCATTTGACAATACCTTTATCATTGTGGTTTTCCTATAGCACCTTGATACATATGTGACACATTTGGGATTGGAACATACACTGAACTCTTGTTTTTCACCATACCTATATCAACATATATTTTTCAACATCTTGATTTCAGTGTCATGTCAGAGACGGATTCAGTTTATGAGTAGGGGTATGACAGTGATTTCACAGAAGAGGTTAATGTGCCACGGAGGTCTCACAAAAGTGGAAAGAGTGGTAGGCATGTCAGGGAGGAGCCTATTTCTTTGGCTCAATTGCAGGCTTACCCGCTTGCAATGGATTGTTTTCAGCATCAGTCATGTTTCCAATACTGTGAGATGATTTCCCAAACTCAGCATCATCATGAGCTAGCTCATCTATTTGTTCTACATTTACATGATGGTCGTGTAAACCTTGCCGGAGTAGACTTCATTCTGTCACCAGAGACCATTGCTCAGGCCACCGAGATACCAAATATAGGAGAGGAATGGAACAAACGAAAGCAGCTACAGAAATCCTATTATGAGCCATACATCAAACCTAGGTATTTGAGGCAGCTGAGCAGGGTTTTTCCATTCATATTTCTGAAGGATGAGTTTGCACCATTGATGAAGCTCAGCATTCGATATTTCAGTTGCGAGGGAAGATTCCCACGCCTCTATGCGTACCATATCCGTTCGTTGATGCATTTCACGAGGGTATGTATGCTGAGCATTCCATACTTCATGTATCGCAACATAGAGCGGATGACATTTCCTGTACAGAAGAAGACCCCAGCGCAGCAACATAGTAGCATATATCATTACACACTGATCAAAATCATGGTGGTACATTAGCTGACACATCAGGGCATTGCTTGGGAGGATTTCATCTCCCGTGACTTCTTCACAGCATCACAGCCGCCTCCCGAGGTAGTTCAGGATGAGGGAGGGCCTTCACACCAGTTTCATATTCCTGAGACTAAGCATATCAGTGTTCCAGTGTATGTGACATATCAGCGAGGCCACAGAGCCTTATTTGCAGCTACACGACGAGTACTATCTCCACCCGGGGTGGAAGGGGTCTCGTTGACTTCATCAGCAGAGCGAGTATTATCTCCACATGGTATGGAAGGGGTCTCGTCTTCTTCATCAGCATAGGTACAGGTTCAGGATAGAGGCAAGAGGCCTATACACAATGAGGACCCTTCAGGAGGCCGAGATGCTGACTTTACACTCATCGATGTTGATGCGAGCTCTCCTAGCTCGAAACTGAAAGAGATCATCCAGGAGCAGAAGGCAGAGATTGACACGCTGAATGTTAAGTTGCAGAGAGATCAGTGGGTGATAAAGTACCTGGAGCAGCGTAACAAACAGATATAGGATCAGCACACACTTGTAGAGCTGCGGCGAATCCGTGAAGATCGACAATTGGCCCGGAAGAGACCCGGTGACATGACACCAATTGAGCGAGAGACCTGCCTCACACATGTTAACATTAATTTGGAGAAGTTGTTGGCAAAGGCCAATAGAGACAAGGACATGCTCCGTCACATGAAAGGTCATTATTGGGCCCGCATGCACGTCTGCAAAGCAAAAATGAAGATCCTGAAGAGAAGATTGAGTAGAGCACTGAAACGGCGAAAGAGGCCTGATCCGCTCCGGATTTTGGCCGAGGCTTCATTGGCTGAGAATGAGGCATGATGGAGGATCTTCGCTTCAAATTTGAGAAAATTTGAAGAATTGTTTGTCATTTTTGAAAATTTTGGTCTCAAAATAGGTTTTTCCGCCCAACGCGTAGCGCGTCACGACGCGCGCTTATGATTGGGACACTTGCTGGAGGAAAAATTTGTATTTTTGGATTTTTCATGGTAAGTTATGCATGCTCAGAAATGGCCGAAGAATTTCACCAAGTTCTGGATGATCAAAAGGGCCAAAAACACCATGAAAATCACCTTTCTGCCACCTTTTGCACCAGTAGGAAGTACTTGTGGGAAAATGAAGTTTTGGAGGGGAAAATGAGCTCGAAATTGGGAAATTCCACTTGGGTTGGATAGAAGACATCTAGGGCTTTCCAACAAGCTATCATGAAATTGATTTTGATGCTGGGAAGTGCCCCAAAAATAGGCTGAAAGGCGCGCAACGCATAGATCTCAGGCGCGCGGCGCATAGAGATTTTTGGCTAATTTTTCATCTTCCAGCTCAGAATTTCGGCCAGTTGGACCAATTTTGATTGTGGATGTAATTTTTGAGTTATCTTGATGTAATTTTGTGGTTGTAATGTAACTATGACTCACTTTTACCTATTCTAGAAGATTCACTCACAAAAAAGTGAAAATCAAGTAAATGAATCAGTTTCCTTCCTTTTAGAGGCAAGTTGTTTGGGCTGCCTAGATTTTAGCTCCTTGTTTAGAATTTGTTGAAACTGCTCCTAGAAGGAGGAATTCGACCCCTAGAGGCATGGGAAGGGGTTAGGATGGTCTATATGATTTAATTTCTGAGACACTATCAGGGTTGGACTCTTGGGAAAAGTTTGGCACACTATTGTACATATTTTCCACATTTTGGCTAAGGAAAGATCAGAGGTTTTGCAGCACCTGTTGGGATTCTTGTGGTTTTCAGTTTTGATGGTGTGTTCTCTCAGTTATTTGTAATTTCTTTAATGTTTAATGTATGCCATCCCCTTCTTTTTCTTCTGAAACTAAATGAATGAGTAAATAAGGTTGAATCCATTGATTCCAGTGCTCTACCTTTAAATTTTTTTAGTTTTATATGTTTTCGCCAGTTTGGAGAGGATCCTTGTTCTCCCTTGCCCTCTTCAGCTCCTTTTCATTCTGATCCATCCATACACATAATCAAAAAGCATCAATACTACTGCCTACCTTGCCCCAACTCGAATTCTGCAAAGATCTAGCCTCATCCCCGAGCCCAAAATCGTTTTTCCCATTTTTCCAACAAAAACCCAAAAAATTTAAATCAAACCTTCCTATCTATTTACTAGCCTAAAATCAATATTCATTATAAGTCATCTCAGCCCCTTTGAAGACCTTTTGCCGAGATAGACCCGGAGAGAGCCCTCTCCTGTCCTCGTAGGGCTAGCTACGAGGCTGAGCGTGGTTTGATGTTGCCTTGAGTCTTACCTTATTTCAGCCTAAGGTAGATTTGAGCGCTAACATAGTGGCGACCATACTGGGGAATAAAATCTCAATGGTTTGCTTTTTGATGTGTTCATTTCATGAGTTATAGACAGAGTCTGAAGTCATGCCAGGTAGCTTTCGAAACGCTTTTGCCATGCATAAGCAGAAGTAGATAAACGCTGCTTCAGTCAATCTCCGGTTAGCTTGTGAATGCAGCATTTGATTTGAAAATTACCCCAGTACACTTGTTCATTCTAGACTTTTGGATGATTGAGTCTAGAAGTCGATAGGCTGAAAATAATCTATTGTGTCCTTTGATTTTTTTTCTTAAAAGATCAATAAACTGGCTTCAAAAAGGCATACTAGATCAAATCATGATCCAAATCTGCCTCCAGTATATGAAAACCCCAACCTAATCCCAAGAATTTTCCGTCGAGAAGCTCCCATCATTCATTTGGTCAAATCTCACTCATACCCCACTGTTTTTGAATACATTGAAGATATTGAGTTTGACGATCAGTTTGAGTTATCATTGTTTGAAACCAAGTCCAAAAGTGCTACTGGTTCTACCGTCATCAATCCTGAGTTCATCAAGTATCTAGAAGTTGAACAAGCAAATAGATCTATTGATAATTATATTCTGAATCTTCAAAACTCCATTGTGGCAACCAACATTCCTGAATTCATTGAATCTGCTTCACAAACTCTTGGGCCATCTGAAATTGCATATGGTTCACGGATTCCCACTGAGCCTCCCTTTATCCCTACCATTCCCGTACAGCTTGAAATCTCTGATCAGCAATCAACAGTAGTTCTTCCTCCATATCCACCGCATACACCTCATCCATCTACTGCTCCCATTCCACCTGTTTCTCCAAGACAGCAGATTATAAATCCGCCAAGAGCCATGGCTGCTAGATTCGCACCTCTTGTTTTACCTGCAAATTTGGATCCTATGCCTGCTGATTATCAGAGTAAGATTCCAATATTTGATGGCACTCCGCAGAGTGTGTCCGCTCAGCAGCATATTGTTAGAATGACAGATTTCTTGGACCTGCATGAAATAGATGAAGAGAATGTGTCCATGAGGTTGTTCGCCCAGACTTTTGGAGGTGAGGTTCGTAAATGGTTCAGAGCTTTACAGCCTACAAGTATCAATACATTACAAGAGCTTCAGACACAATTCCTAGATCGGTGGGAGATGAAGAAAGATCCGCTGCAAATTACTTCTAAGTATACTAGCATCAAGCGTAATCCTGGTGAGTCCGTTCAGGACTATATTATCAGATTCAATACAGTTTATAATGCAATTCCAAATGACTTAAGACCGTCTAGAAAATCAGCTCTCCTTAAATTCCCGGATGGTTTCGATCCGGAGATGGCTTATTCACTACGAGACAGAGATCCACCTACCTTGGAGGATATGCAGAAGATTGCTGTTAGTGTTGAGGCGAATCTGAATGATAAGAGAGCTAGGTTGAAAGAAGAGAAGAGAGTGACCATAAAGGAAGAAGCTTCCACATCTGCATCAGAATAGCACTTGCTTCGTGAGATGGAAAAAATGTTCAAAAGAATGACGCTTGATAAGCCAGAAACACAGATTTGTAATCCCAACTACCGTGTCTAGCATCAGCCACAATTCAGAATTAAGCAGCGTGAACAGAGAGTACAAGAGCCGGCAGCCCAACAGCAAGTTAAAACACCTCTTCTGCATAATTTTGTGAGTCAAGATTCAGATGATGACGATGATGTAATAGGGGAGAAAAACCACTTCTTTACTCCCGATGATCTTCCCATTTACATCACTGAAGATGAAGAATATGGAGAAAGTTCAACTGCACAGAAAGATGAGGATTTCATTTTAGCAAATGATGCAGCGCTAGAGGAAGAATCAGATGAATACCAAAGAGGGTATATGAATTCTTTGTCTGCTCAGCAGAAGCAATACTCATTGAGAAATAGAGATTTGCCCATAAACCCAATTCAGAAGAGAAAAGAGGCTTCATCACCGAAGATGGATTCACCTATACCACAGAAGAAAGGAAAAGAGACGATTGATCCTGCAGCTAATAAATCATCATCAGCAGAAAAGTAAAATCAGCCAAGCATAATGAAGGATAAGGCTGAAAGGAAAGAAGTTCCAGTCAAAGAGGTTGAAAGAGTTTCAGCTTTTAGTTTGGAGAATGAAATTTCCAAATTGAAGGTATCTATTCCTTTGACAGAAATTATGAAGAACAGAAGTTATCGAGGTCAAGTCTCTAAAATTCTGAATTTTGATCCAATGTTTGACACGGTAAATATTGAAGATGATCAGCCTGAATTGATATTTGGGCCTGCTTTAGATGGTGAGTCCCCTGACAGTGATGTTCCTCCCTTTTATATTAGTTTGAGGTTGCATGAATATGTATTGCACAATGCCATGTTCGATTCTGGTGCTTCGCACAATATTATGCCAAAGGCGATCATGGAAAAGTTGGGTTTAGATATTACAAGGAAATACCATGATTTGTATTCATTTGATTCCGGCCGCGTGAGATGTATCGGACTCATCAAAGATTTGGTTGTAAGTTTAGATCAGATTCCTGTGAAGAATGTCTTGATGGATGTGGTTGTGGCGGACATTCCTCCCCGATTTGGGATGCTCCTTTCTAGATCTTGGGGAGCAAAGTTGAAAGGTACACTACAGTTAGATTTATCCTATGCAAAAATTCCTGTCTTTGGCCAAATGAGAAAGTTATATCGAGAGCAGAAGATGAAATACGTGATAACAAGCAAGGAGAAACCAATCAATCATCCTGTAAATTATGTACATACCGACTTAGAGTCTTTTGTTTTGTTTGCTGATAGTTTTAATGATATAGATAGTCAGTTAGTTCAGGCAGAAGATATACCAGAGCTCACCGAGAATTTTAGAGAAGTTCTGCAGAAAGAAAGACGAGAAAAGCAAGCTACTGTTGAGCAATCAGCTAAAGACGATGGGCAGCAAACAGAAAAAACAGAGCTGGCGCAATTTCAACACTTAGAGGATGATGAAGATGGTCTTTGGACCATGGATTTTGATGGCGCAGTGGGTAGTGATGGTGCTGGAATTGGTGTTTGGATACGCAGTCCATTTTCCGCTCCGAATAAGGTCCCGAGCAATGTGAGAGTATGTTCCTACAAACTAGCATTTTATTGTTCTAACAATGAGGCGGAGTATGAGGCTCTGATTGCTGGCCTAAAGATTCTAAGAAAGCTGAAAGCGAAAATAATTGCAGTCTATGGTGATTCGGAGTTGGTGATAAAACAGGTAAAGGGTGAGTTTCAAGCCAAGCATCCTCGCATGAGGGCTTACCGTAATGCAGTTTTAGACATTTTGAAGTTATTTTCAGATTATACCTTGACGTGTGTGCCTCGCATACAAAATGGTGTTGCTGATGGACTTGCTAAGGCAGCAAGCAATTTAAAAATCCCAATGAATTACAGAAATAAGTTCGAGATCCATGTGAAGCACCGCCCTACCGTTCCGGACAATCAGAGATGTTGGCAAGTTTTTCAGGACGACGAGGAGATTAGTGATTTTCTGCAAAATAAGGGTAAGTTTAAAGATACCTCCATAGATACAGAACATGATGATGGTAATGATGATATACAAATAAATCAAATGGAAGTGCTGCAACTTAAATATAACATCATTCCTAAAGGATTGATTCCTTTAGAGGAACTCTTTGATCAAGACGATGTAGCCCGCAAACCGACATTGGGGCCGACTGAAAAAGGTGTTGAAGAAGTAAATATTGGGACCGCTGAAAATCCGAAGATGGTAAAGTTATCCAAGTCATTGTCACCAGAGGTAAGAGCGGAGTATGTGAGATTGTTGTCTTCATTTGCTGATGCTTTTGCGTGGGATTACTCAGATTTAAAAGCGTATGACACTAATATCATTCAGCATACTATCCCTATTAAATCAAATCAGAAGCCTTTCCATCAGAAGTTGAGGAGGATCAATCCGAAGCTGCTACCATCGATTGAAAAGGAGGTAAATAGGTTGTATAGGTCAGGAATCATTGTACCTATCAGATTTTCTGATTGGATATCAAATTTGGTGCCCGTGAGGAAAAAGACAGGTGAGATCTGTTTGTGTATTGATTTCAGAAATTTGAATAAGGTATCATTAAAAGACAATTATCCACTACCAAAAATGGACCATATATTGTAGCGAGTAGTTGGAGCATCAAGGATGTCACTACTCGACGGCTATTCAAGGTATAATCAAATTTTAGTGCATGAGGACGATCGTAACAAAACTGTGTTCACCACTCCATGGGGAACGTTTCATTATGCAAAGATGTCGTTTGGTTTGAAAAATGAAGGTGCCACTTTTCAGCGTGCAATGGACATGGCTTTCACCAATGAGAAAGATGTATTTTTGGTTGTTTACCTTGATGATTTGACTGTGTTTTCAAATTCTGATGAAGAACATTTGTATCACTTGAAATTTGTTTTCCAGAAGTGCAGAAAATATGGCATTTCGCTGAATCCGAAAAAGAGCTTGTTTTCCATGGATGAAGGCAAACTCCTTGGCCACATCATATCGAAAGACGACATTCGTGTTGACCCTGCACGTGTTGAAGCCATCCAGAAAATTGAACAGCCCCGGAACAAGAAAGAAATACAGTCATTTAATGGTAAAATGAATTTTCTGCGTCGTTTCATTCCAAATCTTGCTGAGCATCTTAGAGAGATCACGAACATGCTGAAAAAGGACAGTCAGGTGAAGTGGACAGAAGAGGCGGTAAAATCATTCAATTTGGTAAAGTTAGCTCTTTCTTCAGCCCCCATTTTAATCAGCCTGGATTACACACAGGTCTTCATTTTGTTTTCGTTTGCTTCTGAGCACACTTTGGCAGCTGTTTTAATGCAGAAAAGGGATGGAGTTGAGAAGCCCATTGCTTTTTTCAGTCGAATTATAAGGGACGGAGCGTTGAAATACAACATTATTGAGAAACAAGCACTTGCTCTTGTGAAGGCCTTGAAGGATTTTCGTGTGTATATACTGCATTCCCACATTATAGCTTACGTTCCTAGCGCAGCTGTCAAAGATGTTTTGGTACAAGCAGATCCGGAAGGAAGAGGGGGTAAGTGGATCGCTGCGTTGTTAGAATATGATGTGGAGATTAAACCGACCAAGTTGATCAAAGGACAAGGACTAGCCAAGCTCATGGCTAAAACAAATCTGCATGCTCTAGATATAAATTTGATCGCTGTCATGTCTGATGAAGATGAGGAGAGTACATCATTTCAGGTATCTGATATTTTTGTTTCTTCCCCTTGGTATGCTGACATTTTATACGTACTTCAGAATTTGTCTCCACCACCCGGGATGCCTAGGAATAAGAGTAGAACCTTGAAGTTGAGGGCTGCAAAGTTTTGCATATTGAATTCTGCATTATATTGGAAAGATCCTGGTGGAATGTTATTGAATTGTTTGGTAGAGGAAGAAGCCAAAAGAGTTTTGGAGGATTTTAATAGAGGAGACTACGGGGGCCATCTATTTTGGAAAACCACAGTGAATAAGATTCTGAGATCAGGTTACTACTGGCCTTCTTTATTTTCTGATGTATATAAGGCTGTTAAGAGTTGTCACGAATGTCAAATTTTCGAAGGGAAGCAGAAATTACAGCCTTTGCCTCTCAAACCAATTGAAGTCAGTGCACCATTTCAGCAGTGGGGGTTGGATTTCATTGGGGAAATCCATCTGGCATCTTCAGGACAGCATAGATGGATATTGACAGCAACGGATTACTTCATGAAGTGGATCGAGGCGATTCCCACCCGACAGGCTATGGATGCGGTAATTATCTCTTTCCTTGAGAATAACATTCTGTCACGTTTTGGTTGTCCTAGTAAGATAATCACAGATAATGCAGCTGCGTTTAAGTCAAAAAGGATGGTTTAATTTTGCAATAAGTATAACATCAACTTGGGACATTCGACTGCCTACCATCCGCAAGGAAATGGCTTGGTGGAATCTTCAAATAAGTCTTTGGTAAATATCATTAAGAAATTGCTGGAAATCAATAAGAAAGGCTGGCACAAGAAATTAGTGAATGCACTTTGGGCTGATAGGGTAAGTCAGAAAAAATCTATTGGCATGTCTCCTTTCGAGTTGGTGTATGGAATAGACACAGTTTTTCCCACTTCGCTTGCTGTCCCGGTAGTCAAATTTCTTCAGGAAGCTGGTAGTGAGGAAGATCCCATGCAGTGAAGGATAAATCAGATGATTCATTTACAGCAGACACGGGAGGAGGTCTTTCAAAATACATTCAAGTTGCAGGAGCGCATTAAGAATATTTATGACAGGAAGGCGAAAGTAGATAAGTTTCAGCTGGATGAGGTGGTTTTGAAGTGGGATGCTCGAAATGAAGATAAGGGAAAGCACGGAAATTTTGAAAACCTTTGGAAGGGTCCTTTTAAGATTGCAGCGTATCATGGTTAGAACGCCTTTCTTCTCAAGGAAATGAATGGGGATGATTGTCCTGGAGGGCCGAGAAATGGTTGGCTACTCAAGCGATACCATTTCTAAGTATTTTCTGTTGATTTCATCATCATTGTATATATCGTTCTACTTTTTTTTTATCACAAGTGTGTACTGATCTCTCGTCTTTAGTCTGGGGCCCGGAGAGAAGGATAAATTCTGAAGAAGGAGGTTAGTTGGTTTGAGGTGTGTCAAGTCAGTTTTATCAGTCTTTTCAGTTTTAAAGTCGAGTCAGTCTCACTCAGTTTTCAGTCAAAGTTTTCAGTCAATAAAAGTGTCCAAGGTTTTGTGTTATCTGTTGAAATAAATGATTCCATCACCCAATGGATGAAGGCACTGTCTGACTCCTCCAGAGATCTGTCGTTCTTGGCATCTCCTTGGAGCCACCATCCCCATTGGAGCCAATGTTAGAGTCGGTCCTTACAGCCCTCTGTCAGAGATCATTTCACTTTTTTCATATCATTTTTAGGTGTCTCGCTCATTCCACTTCATTGCATTTCGCTAGGGGCATGCCATTGACTGATGAGAGGGTTTGGTCGTCTTGTATTCCCTCATGCTTGTACCTGTTGGGCTAATTAAAACTCCTCAAAAATCATCGAAGTTCAGGTCACATCATTCATGGTCATAAATAATTATTTTCATAAAAGTGAGTCTTTTAGTCCTAGAGTCTAGGGTTTCAGTATTTTGATATAATTAATAAAAGCCCGCAGGCCATGAGGATGGTTTCGTAAAAGTTCTTAAATCAAGTTTTCATCATCAAAAACATTTGAGGACATTTCTAGTTCAAAAATCTGTTTTGAACTAGAAACTGTTAAATTTATTTTTTGTAATAATTATGTATTTTTGTACCATAAAAAAAGTTCAATGCAGCCTCTGGTCTTTGCCGAATTCGAAATGCCAAATTCCCTGCAAAAATCAAATCATTACATCAGTCCAAGACTCAGAAAGAACAGTGAAAAGCCAAAAGACAGAATTGCATTAAATGACAAAGTGCCAAAATTTCCAAAGATTACAAAGTGGGTTATGGAGAAAATTAAATCAAATATGATTCTTGTGAGATATTTCTCAAGCTATATAATTCATTTGAAACAAGTCATTTTTACAATTTTCCAAAGCAAACATCGAATTGGAGTGGTTGAAGGGCAAAAAGTCTCGTTTTGAAGCCGTGACAGTGAACTCATAGTGCGCGCGGTGCATACAAGTGGCGTGCGACCCATAGGGAGTGTGCGGCGCATAGGGAGTGCGCAGCACACTGGGCATCACTGGCCAGTGTATTTTTGAACACGCGCGACGCACACAGAGCGCGCGGCGCATTCGGCATGCGCGCGGCGCATAGAGCCCTGAGGCAGGAAAACAACAGTTCATCACCCAGATTCGCATCAAATCACTTCATTTGCCTGCAAGTAAGTTACTCATGCCTGTCCAGTGATTCATGAACATGTTATGGTGTTTCGAAAGTGAAGAAAACAAGTGTTTGATATGGTGAAATGTAAACCCTATATTTATTGCCAAATTCACTTCATAGGGTTTTGAAAGACATGTTAGGGATATTGTGGGGGTTTCCAAACTTGTGTTATTGACATATATTCTCATGCCCTCTACTATCATTGGTGTCATCACTTATTATACACCACAGCCTCAGGGTCTCTTTGCTATTCCATCATTGCTGTCATTGCTATTACCATATCATTCTCTCACTATTTATCCTTTATGTTATAACACAGTCCTATATTCACTATCCTACATACTCCATTGACAGAGCCTAATTGTCTTTGCAAGGGCTATTTCTTTGTCCTACACTACACTCATTCCTATTCACTTGTCAAATCCCCATGTAATCAAGCAGTGGCTGTTTTCCATTCAAACTCATTTGACAGTACTTTTATCATTGTGGTTTTCCTATAGCACCTTGATACATATGTGACACATTTGGGATTCGAACATACACTGAACTCTTGTTTTTCACCATACCTATATCAGCATATATTTTTCAACATCTTGATTTCAGCGTCATGTCAGATACGGATTTAGTTTATGAGCAGGGGTATGATAGTGATTCCACAGAAGAGGTTAATGTGCCACGGAGGTCTCACAAAAGTGGCAAAAGTGGTAGGCATGTCAAGGAGGAGCCTACTTCTTTGGCTCAATTGCAGGCTTGCCCGCTTGCAATGGATTGTTTTCAGCATCAGTCATGTTTCCAATACTGTGAGATGATTTCCCAAACTCAACATCATCATGAGCTAGCATGTCTATTTATTCTACATTTACATGATGGTCGTGTAAACCTTGCCGGAGTAGACTTCATTCTGTCACCAGAGACCATTGCTCAGGCCACCGGGATACCAAATATAGGAGAGGAATGGAACAAACGACAGCAGCTAGAGAAATCCTATTATGAGCCATACATCGAACCTGGGTATTTGAGGCAGCTGAGCAGGGTTTTTCCATTCAGATTTCTGAAGGATGAGTTTGCACCATTGATGAAGCTCATCATTCGATATTTCAGTTGCGAGGGCAGATTATCGCGCCTCTATGCGTACCATATCCGTTTGTTGATGCATTTCATGAGGGTACGTATGATGAGCATTCCATACTTCATGTATCGCAACATAGAGCGGATGACATTTTTTGTACAGAAGAATACCCCAGCGCAGCAACATAGCAGCATATATCATTACGCGCTGATCAAAATCATGGTGGTACATCAGCTGACACAGCTGGGCATTGCTTGGGAGGATTTCATCTCCCGTGACTTCTTCACAGCATCACAGCCGCCTCCCGAGGTAGTTGGCCTTCACACCAGTTTCCTATTCCTGAGACTGAGCATATCAGTGCTCCAGTGTATGTGACATATCAGCGAGGCCACAGAGCCTTATTTGCAGCTACACAACGAGTACTATCTCCACCCGGGGTGGAAGGGGTCTCGTTGACTTCATCAGCAGAGCGAGTATTATCTCCACATGGTATGGAAGGGGTCTTTCCTTCTTCATCAACACAGGTACAGGTTCAGGATAGAGGCAAGAGGCCTATACACGATGAGGGCCCTTCAGGAGGCCGAGACACTGACTTTACACTCATCGATGTTGATGCGAGCTCTCCTAGCTCGAAACTGAAAGAGATCATCCAGGAGCAGAAGGTCGAGATTGACACGCTGAATGTTAAGTTGCAGAGAGATCAGTGGGTGATAAACTACCTGGAGTAGCGTAACAAACAGCTAGAGGATCAGCACACACTTGTAGAGCTGCGGCGAATCAGTGAAGATCGACAATTGGCCCGGAAGAGACCCGGTGACATGACACCAATTGAGCGAGATACCTGCCTCACACATGTTAAAATTCATCTGGAGAAGTTGTTGGCAAAGGCCAATAGAGACAAAGACATGCTTCGTCACATGAAAGGTCATTATTGGGCCCACATGCACGTCTGCAAAGCAAAAATGAAGATCCTGAAGAGAAGATTGAGCAGAGCACTGGAATGGTGAAAGAGGCCTGATCCGCTCCAGATTTTGGCTGAGGCTTCATTGGCTGAGCATGAGGCATGATGAAGGAACTTCGCTCCGAATTTGAGCAAATTTGAAGAAGTTTTTGTCATTTTTGAAAATTTTGGTCTCAAAACAGGTTTTTCCGCCCAACGCGTAGCGCGTCACGACGCGCGCTTATTTATGGTTTTCAGTTTTGATGGTGTTTTCTCTTCGTTATTTGTAATTTATTTAATGTTTAATGTATGCCATCCCCTTCTTTTGCTTCTGAAACTAAATGAATGAGTAAATAAGGTTGAATCCATTGATTCCAGTGCTCTGCCTTTAAATTTGTTTAGTTTTATATGTTTTCGCCAGTTTGGAGAGGATCCTTGTTCTCCCTTGCCCTCTTCAGCTCCTTGTCATTCTGATCCATCCATACAAAATTTTGGTCTCAAAACAGGGTTTTCCACCCAACGCGTAGCGCGTCACGACGTGCGCTTATGATTGGGACACTTGCTGGAGGAAAAATTTGTATTTTTGGATTTGTCATGGTAAGTTATGCATGCTCAGAAATGGCCGAAGCATTTCACCAAGTTCTGGATGATCAAAAGGGCCAAAAACACCATGAAAATCACCTTTCTGCCACCTTTTTCACCAACAGGAAGTACTTGTGGGAAAATGATGTTTTGGAGGGGAAAATGAGCTCCAAATTGGGAAATTCCACTTGGGTTGGATAGCAGACATATAGGGCTTTCTAACAAGCTATCATTATCTTGATTTTGATGCCAGGAAGTGCCCCAAAAATAGGCTAAAAGGTGCGCGATGCATAGAGCTCAAGCGCGTGGCGCATAGAGATTTTTGGCTAATTTTTGATCTTCCAGCTCAGAATTTCGGCCAGTTGGACCAGTTTTGATTGTGGATGTAATTTTTGAGTTATATTGATGTAATTTTGTGGTTGTAATGTAACTATGACTCACTTTTACCTATTCTAGAAGATTCACTCACAAGAAAGTGAAAATCAAGTAAATGAATCAGTTTCCTTCCTTTTAGGGGCAAGTTGTTTGGGTTGCCTAGATTTTAGCTCCTTGTTTAGAATTGGTTGAAACTTCTCCTAGAAGGAGGACTTCGACCCCTAGAAGAATGGGAAGGGGTTAGGATGGTCTATATGATGTAATTTCTGAGACACTATCAGGGTTGGACTCTTGGGAAAAGTTTGGCACACTATTGTACATATTTTCCACATTTTGGCTAAGGAAAGATCAGAGGTTTTGCAGCACCTATTGGGATTCTTTTGGTTTTCGGTTTTGATGGTGTGTTCTCTCAGTTATTTGTAATTTCTTTAATTTTTAATGTATGCCATCCCCTTCTTTTTCTTCTGAAACTAAATGAATGAGTAAATAAGGTTGAATCCATTGATTCCAGTGCTCTGCCTTTAAATTTTTTTAGTTTTATATGTTTTCGCTAGTTTGGAGAGGACCCTTGTTCTCCCTTTCCCTCTTCAGCTCCTTGTCATTCTGATCCATCCATACAAATAATCAAAAAGCATCAATACTACTGCCTACCTTGCCCCAACTCAAATTCTGCAAAGATCTGGCCTTATCCCCGAACCCAAAATTGTTTTTCCCATTTTTCCAACGAAAACCCAAAAAATTTAAATCAAACTTTCCTATCTATTTACTAGCCTAAAATCAGTTCCCATTTTAAAGTCATCTTAGCCCCTTTGAAGACCTTTTGCAGAGATAGACCCGGAGAGAGCCCTCTCCCGTCCTCGTAGGGCTAGCTACGAGGCTGAGCGTGGTTTGATGTTGCCTTGAGTCTTACCTTATTTCAGCCTAAGGTAGATTTGAGCGCTAACACTAGGTATGAGTATGTGACTTCATTAAGGAATTGTTTGAAAAGACCCACCCGATATGTGTGGCATGTCCATGTGGCTCAATGGTAGGAAGATAATTTTCTATTTTGTAAACATATGTTTTCCATTGGTACTATATTATTAATGGTGGATTTTTTAAAGAATTATACCCTTCAACCAAAAAAGGATATTCCAAGCTAATATTATTACAAAGGGCAGTTCAATTTAATGGTCTATATCATATATAAGCATGGCCTAGATAGTAGTAAAGACGATTCAGTTATATTGAAGGAGTATCACTTGTACATAAGTGATAATAGGTTCCATGACATAGCTAAACATCATTTCTTTTAGTTGTTCTAAAAAAACTTGAAGGATAATATATAGATGGCTCAAAATTGGATTTGGTTGGATTGTTGATTTGGCCAGTTAAAAAACATGTGTATCTCAATGGTTTTATATGTTGCATAAAAAACACAACGTACCATATTGTATCTAGAAATTTTTGAGACTGGGCATGGAAAGAGGGAGCATGGTGGAGAAGGTGCATGCGTCAAAATAATATTATATAGGAAAGAACCAAAGTTTGGTACCACTTCCCTATTTCAAGATAAAAAATCCATTGTTGAATCAAATTATTTAGTCAACCAAGAAATCACATGTACACATATTTTTTGAGAGGATTTCTATGTATATTTATCACATTTATATGAATGAAAAACAATCCAAGGGACTCATGGATTTCATTTAGTTCAAACATCAAACAATTCTATCCTTGAAATATGCATGAGAAAACTCTCTTGATTTTGTGTTATATGTGGTAGTAGTGAATAAGACAATTGAAAATATATAGAATGAGTTGATAGATGGGATCATGCATGAATTTATGTTGGCCAATGAATAAGTGTGGAATTATCATAGTTGAATGAAGTCAAATCAAGTATTTTTGTAGATTATGATCACATCTCAGGTTTTATATGACTAGGTTAAGTGATTTTTTATTAATCTTGACTAACTAGCATGAATTTCGAATGCTTTTTTTATTTAGTGGATTCACATGTTCACACTCCATTTTATGTAGGGAAAATATAATGATAGTGGTTTCCCAAAAAGGTAATGAAAGGTGAAATGAATATTGGTTGGAACATTGGATAAAGGGAAAGAAAGTTCTCAAAGTATCATTAATAGATTCCAAATGAAATTTTGTTTTGATTACGTAATTAATTACCAATGGATAGTATATAACACATAGTGAAATAACATGAAATAAGAAAGTTTTTGTATCTGAAGATTATTATAAACTAGGTCATATTTTATAACACTATACAAACTTAGTTTTTGGTACAAACCTCCAAGTAAAAATCATGCCAAGAAAGAACCCATCAAGGATATGATACTTCCTCCTTGACCATGAACATCAAAATTTAATGGAGACAATTAGTATTAGAATTGATTCTAAGGTATACTTTAATGACCATAGGTAAGTAGTAAAATTTGTGGTATGTTGGTTATTTTATGTTTTCTAGGTGGTATGTTTGTTATCCAATTAACGTATAAATGACTCCTATTTGTTATTAATAATGTTTCTAACTCCATTGCCCTTTTTTCTGCCAAGTTAAACCAATTAAGCATAGCCACATGAATGCCCTTATATAAGAACAATTTTTGTTTTCAACAACATACCAATGATCCTTGGAGAGAATTTCTTGGTATACCTCTTGTAAGTTATGTAGTTTATTCTCTTTACCTACATCTTTTGCATGAATGGATTGTGAGAATAATAATAAGCCCTAGCATGTGTTCAAAATCATATTTTAATTTTCCTTAGATATCTCTATTTTATTCAATTCCTACATTTCTCTATACACATTCATTCATCGACTTCTACATTCTTCCTTTCTAGTAATGCATCATTTTACATGGAATTTTGACACTAAAATTTCTAATTTGATATCGCCTCAATTTTATAGTCCTTACATATCCATTTATCTATTATTTTCTCTTTTAAACACCTAATCATCGTATGCACACCCCTTTGTACTTTTCCTTTAATGTACTCTTCATTTTTTATCAACATCTTATACACCTCACTTAAATTTTGACATTGAATTTTCATTGCATATGAATTGTTATACGCACATATATTTCTCTTTTGTTAGTGAAACTATGGTTTTCCACGCTTATCGTAGGGAAATAACTATGTTTCTCATTATTAGACTTATCCTTATCCATTAAGTATATTTTCCACATATATCCTATGCCATCAATTAGGTTTTCCATTCTTAGCATTAATCTTAGCCATCAAGTAGGTTTTCCACACTTATAATTATCCATAATCTATATAGCATTAGCCTCTCTTGTCAATTTTTTAGTTAGTGTTATTGTACCTTCTTATTCTCATCCTTGGCCACCATAGCTTATTACAATATGGCACAAGTGATACTCTCTAAACCCTTTATAGGGTATCCACAAAAATAACAAACCTTAGCCACAAAGTAGGGTTTTCAATTTCCACAAAATGATTGATTTTCTGAATTCCAAAAAACTAGGGTTTTTCATATTCCACTTCGGTATATATTGACAAAAATTTCCAACTATATATGTTACAATTTACATTCTTATCACAAATCCTAGCATAATATTATGAAATTGTAGCTCATTGGAATCTATCTTTTGTTCAATATTTTGTTCACTTCTTGAGACAAAATGAGGTTTTACACACATAACCTTAGCCAAAAACTAGGTTCTTCATGCATAGCCATTAAGACCAACTAGGATTCCACTTGGATATACATTGAAAAACATTTCCAATTTGTAATTCTAGGTCATTATGGTGTGTCTACTTACATTCACTCAAATTTTCATTCACTATTTCGAGTTTTGGTGGTTAACTCTTGATATTATACATTTTATTCTATCCACCTTATGATATTTACACCTATACCACATTTTTCAATAAAGATAGGCGTCAAACTCTTGCCAAAATTAGGGGTTGGTTAATAGAAGGTAGAATTTCCTTACAAATATTCATATATTGCAACTATTATGTACATTGGTTAATTTATATTATGTGTTTCTTATGGTGCATCATTTATTCAATCAATGCATATGCATGGATGGTGCATCACTTATCTTACACCTAATACGGTGCATCATGGCTTGTGTGCATTTCTTGAGTGCATTTATGCTTAAATATATTTAGCCAGAGTTTCATTGGCTCATAACATTCATAAGTATAGTGAAAAAATATATCATCCGAAGGAAAATGCATAAAGAGAAAGCTTATGTTTACCTCTTAGGACAAAATGAGTATTTCCAATAGCATTGATGTAACCCAACTTCACATTTTAGCCCATCAACCAATTAATATGTAAATAAGGTATTCCACCTTTTTTCAAAATCCTCACATTAATTTTAAGTTTGATCCAAACGACAAGCCCCATTGAAAGTATAATTCATAATTAGAATTAGAAAATCTATATTGAAATTCATGCATACATACAAGGTTTTTCTCTTATTTCATTAATTAATATTTTATCTAAATGGATGTCAAAATATAAAGAAACAAGTGCTACATATTAGCTAGTCCTAGCCGCCCAGTTTAAATATAGTTAGATTAAAGTAAATAATAATAAAATAAAAAATTACAATTGATAATGGCTCATAGAACTCAAGGTTTTCATCACCAATGCGATCCATGCCTATGAATGGGAGATTATGCATGGAGAGGAAAGTTTAAAAGAATCTCACTATGTTATTGATATTGGATGGTGATGTATCTAAAGAAGTATGTCCTTGGAACCAGATCTATCCAACATAATCAATCACTATGACTTCTATACTTTTAAAATTAGACACCCTTCAACCTAACACTTTACATAATTTTACCTACTTTATTGAACATGATTACTCATTACCTTCAACTTTGAAAAATTCATGGTTCCACATTACCCTTGTAACTTTGCAAAATTCATAATAAATGTGACGAACTCTAATATGGAGGCCAGCAATGCTAATGTGAAACGAGGAGGAAACATGAAGGGAAGCTTCGCAATTCATTATTTATTTTTTAGCTTTGAAACTTTGCAATAGTTATTTATTTTTTTATTTTAAACCACCTTAAAATATAGAATAGTTCTTTATGTCCAAAATTACCATGTATTAAATATAATTAATTAATTATTTACTTATTTTTGGAACTTTGCAATTAATTAATTAATTGTTCATTTTTAAAATATGTAAGTCTTTAGCAAGTGTTATCAATGCATCCAAGTTAAAGCATAAATGATGAGGTTTAAACTCAATAAGTTCGTAGGCATGTATGAATTGGGTGAACAAGTTAAAATATGGATCATTGTGTTTTAAATGAAAGGTTCGTGACTTGTTTGGGTCCATCAATATTTCGAGTTCTTACTGGTCTATAAACCCTTATGCTCCTTTATAACTGAGAGGATCAGGTGATACATCACCATCATTAGAAAATAAGATTGAAACCAGCTTAACCAATCAACATGCAAAAAAAATCAAAATTAAAAACTTTCAAAAAAATAAATTAAATTTGTTTTGTAATGTGAAATTTATAATTTCTTATTTAATTTATGGTCAAACAGTAGATTAATTCATGGTCAATAAGAAAAAAAATGCATTATCACCTAATAGTAGCATATATATATATATATATATATATATATATATATATATATATATATATATATATATATATATATATATATATATTTCTAATTGCATATGATCAAAATATTTCTACATTATAAGTGATATATATTATTGATAATAAAATATTTATAATTACTTAAAAATTTTGTGAAGAATAATAATATCCTTTCAAAAATATTGCGTAGACTCCATATACCTCTCAAACACATGTCACTTATATTCAAACACATGTCACTTATATTCATGTAAGGTTTTGGAGGCATCCATCAAACAAATTAGATGATACAATTTCCGTAAAGTGGATTTCATTAATGTTGGGATGTGAAAGAATTTATGGACCAAGGAACAAAAAATAAAGACATGGACATATGATGTATAATCCAAATTCCTTTGAACACATGTGAATTATGTTCATATAAGGTTTTCATGACTTTAACTAACTAATTTTATGATCAATTCGACATCAAGTGAATTTTATTATTTCCATACTATAAGAGTAGCTCTAAGATAAGTAACATGATCCCATTTATTTATTTTATATTAACATGTCTATCATGATAATTTATGTTTGAAAGCTCCCATTATCAATGAAGCTTGAAATTAATAAATCTTCGAGTGATGGAATTGCTATGAAACCAATAAGATAACAAATCATCAATGGGACTATTCTCATAAATTACTACTTTCCTTTACCTCACCATATTGAAGGAATAAAACATGTTTATTTTTTTTTCGGTCAAAGTTTGGTATTATATTATCATATCATGAACATAATTTATAGTGGGATTTTCCATGGCTTGATTACATTCAGTCACCCTCAAGGGCATACAATGCACATAAAACTTTTGTACTTGTGAAAGCATTCGAAGCACTTGGTTATTTGCTGCAAAATTACAAAAAACATACCAAAAGCTACCATCATGGGGGTGGATGCATGGGGTCGGGTGGAGGAGCCATGAAGAGATGATCATGATGGTGCAAGTGGTAGCTGATGTGATCCACTTAAATCGGTAGGGCTCAGAGGTGGTCTTGAGAGTGCCTCAGAATATGGTGCAAACTCTCCAGAGCCTCAAGCGTCTCTGTCTGAAGGCTTTGAACAATGTTACTATAAGCCAATATTTCATTTCATTACTCATACCTCTGCTCTCTCAGGGTGTCCAACTTGACATGTATCTACTGGAGCTGGGCAGAGATGGCCTCAAGGGTGACTGGGGCCTCACTCTCGCCAGGGGATTGGGCTAGGGAGATAGCGATGACCGTTGTTGAGTGTTGGCTCTCTGTAGACTATAAGTATGAACTCATGTCTTCTGGAACCACTCGATTATCCATTACTCGCCCAAGACCACCATGACAGGGCGACCACACTCTCTTTTAATGTAGGCATACTTTCATGCATCTCGTTGTGCTATGATACCTCTCCAAATT
This sequence comes from Pinus albicaulis, assembly GCA_034641835.2. NCBI lineage: Eukaryota > Viridiplantae > Streptophyta > Pinopsida > Pinales > Pinaceae > Pinus > Pinus albicaulis. The sequence continues at coordinate 1,328,587,761 of CM076575.1, read as the reverse complement.
GCCTCAATTTTTCCTGTTTGGGATACCCAGGCTCCCCCACTTAACCCTCAGTTGAGCTTAGTTTGGACCACCTCTTGCGTCTCCCGAGACCCATAGATGAGGGACACATGGCAACCCCTATTGTTTACACTATTGTCCAGGGAGGTGTAGAGGCTCCACCACTCACAAATGCGAACTACAGGAAGGCCAGATTGCTACACGAGCTTGAGGCAGAACCACCCAGGGGCTATGACATCGTGGGGTTGCTGGTGCACAGTCCGCAAATTTGGAGCTGGTTCCCAAGCTGCAAAACTAATTCTTCTAGCCAAAAACACGTCCACTTTCTGGAATTCATCGCCACCTGCATTGTCCTCCTCCTGGTGTAGTGTGTGCATTCCCGTGTCATTGCCAGGAAGCCTCCTCACTTCCCACTGTTCACCACCATTTCCTGATGGGCCTGCTCCTATACTCTGTCCAATTCGGTGGATCTCAAGCCAGGGCTTGAGATCTAGTAGGTGATCATCTGCATAGACCACTGCATCAACCTTCACCATCGCCCGTAGAACACTGTCGCTCATGTGATTTAACATTACCAACTTGCCGTGAAATCTTCAACCCCGAGGCTCTTTACCGCTCGCGCATGTGAGCATGGTGAGTCATCGAGTGCATGGCTTGGGGTCGGGCTAGCATTAAATACCCCACGCCCACTTGTCCAAGTGATTGGACACCCCCAGTGGGTAGAAGGAATAAAACATGTTACTCTTTAGTTTAAATAATCAAATTTTTCAAAAATGCATTACATAATATTATGAGGGAAAATATATTATTTTGTGAAACAGAGAGATTTACAATATTTAAGCCAAAAAATAAATAAATAGTTATTAATAAGTAAAATATGTTAAACATATGAACCATTTCTTTAATTTAAAGGGGATCAACATCTTTATAAAGATTTAATGTTTTTTTTAACTAGTAAATCCAATTCATTTTTAAAAAGCTTCTTGATTACCATAAAAAAATAGGAATAGTTTCTAATGAAAAGTAGCTTACACTAATGTTTTCACATGAAACGTATAGGTAAGTGCTAAGTTGTGTGTACTAATAACATTTTTTAAATGTGTTTAATAATCCATTTATTTTAGATATATTTAAACTAAGCTGCAGGGACTATCTGCCTTGTAATACTTGTTTCTTAATGTCTTTATTGGTTTATGATCTATTTTCAGTTATTCAAAGAATAATCAATAAAATTTTAGAAATCATATATACACCAAAATGCACATACATATATAGTTGCTAGGTTTTGAATCATAAAAAGATCATCCCATGCTAATTTTATACTTATCCCCCTATATCAACTATATTTATTAATCTAATTGTGCTAGATTATAATAATTATAAGTGAGTAATAATAATACAAATTATTCTTCTCAGTGTCCCAATGAAAAAAATTGACATGTGATATGTGTAAGCCTATGGACTTGCTGGTAAGTTTAGATTTGGGTTGTGTTGCAGGGGTGTAGCAGTGGAGGAGAGAAATCTCCAATTTCTGAGCTAGTTTTCCATTGGAGGGATTATACTTTCATCCAGAGGCTTGTGAGGAAGATTTTAGGGCTTCAATAAATATTTTGGCACCAGTCCAAGTAGCATTCATCATCTACAATGCAAATTCCTGTAGGGACTGTGTTATTTTCGAGAGAAGCTGCAACAGTGGGTTTATTGCCCTATTTGGAATTTTTGGGTTTCTTGTGTGGGGATCAGCCCTTCTTGATCTAGGTGTATGCTTTCATGAGAGACTTATTTGGCCAAGTTGAGTGATCTTTTCCTCAAGATCTTGTACCTATTTTTATGTTATAATCATAATGGCATGGATCCCCTATTGTCTCATGCTTTTATCTATTATATTTCTACATATTTCCAGTTTTATGCACTATATTCCTACTTTTTCCATTTGGGAATATTACAGTGGTATTGCAGCATAATTTTGGCTCAGCCTATGTTCTTCAGCTATTATTTCATATAAGGAGGCTTCTCATAGGAAGGAGAAGATCTATAGAAGAGATGAAGGAAAAAATTCATTTTTAGAAGGGAAGGAGTTCTCAAAACTTCTTCTTCAAACTATGCAATGCATTAGCAGAAACATCAAAGATATGAGAATGGAGAGATGGAGAGATTCTCCAAGAGAGATTATACATGAAGGAAGCTCTATATTTTCACATTATGGGTGTGAGCATTCAGCTACACCATCATATCTACAATGTGGCACCATGCCTAGGGTCATGGCAAAAGAGATGGAGGAAGGAGATGTACCAAATGAGGAGACTCTTGGTGACTATCTTCAAGAGTATGAATCTCAAACTCAGAGATTTAGAGATCATCTAAACTTCCAATGGTTTTGCAAGATCAAGGAGGATAGAAGACCTAGCAACCATGATAGAAGCTCAAGGTGCAAGCAACATGATGAGGGTAGATTATTTCTATCTACTTTTGATGGGTCACCTAAATGTTTAGCCAGGGCTTGGGTGGAGGAGCTAGACACCTATTTGCAGCAACACCGAGTTTAAGAAGTTGAGGCCATTAGAGTAGTAGCATTGCACCTTGAAGTTAAGGCTTATGCCTAGTGGTTTTATGAATCTTCTTCATTAAAATATGAAAATATGTTTACTTATGTAAGGTTCACTGGGAAGTTAGTAAAGAGATTTAATGAAAAACATTCTGAAACTTCCTTGGTTGAGCTAACCAAGCATACACAAACAAAACCTTTGCATGAGTTGGAAGGATCTATAAATCCAACTCTATTTCGGAAAACTATTGAGGGGATTAAAAACTTGCATAATACCTTGCTAGAGGCAAGATCCCCATTTCAGAAAGAGCTCACTTCTCAAAGGGAAGACATGGAGGAACTAAACAAAGAACCTCTTAATGATGTTGAGGCAACCTCCATTCATAATGAATGGAAAAGAAGAGGTAACCCCATTGTCACAGCAACGGCAGATCTAGTACCTCATGAAGAGGAAGATTGAGCATTTTCTCCAAAGAGAGAAAATCTTGCACTCTTGCAAGAAGTTCCAAATAATCTCACATATGGATATCAGGGCACAGTCCATGTGCAGCATGTGCCATCATTTATAGGTTGTGAGATCTTGAATATATAAGGATATAAAGTGGAGGACAAGAATTATATGATGAGGAGCACACACCCCTCTCTATTTCAGAATATTGATGCACAGAAGAGGTATGAGGATTTGTGCAGTGAGGGAAATGACAAATCAATCCACTCACATATACAACTTGCTCTAGGCCTTGATGTTTCATTACATGGAGGCATTCCACTAGGGAAACCCCCTGATTGGAATATGAACAAATATTTCTCTCAACATGGTGTAGCATTTATATATTTTGCTAATGGAGGAGTCTTGGGAGGAGCTAGCACAGCGTAGCGAACCTTTGATGGGTTCAAAGGAGAGGTGAGAAATTTTTATGATATGGACATTGCCATCTCCCACTCATCTATTTGCGATGAAAGATGGTGATTCAGAAATCTATGATGACATGAGCATGGTGGCAAAGGGATACTCCATAGCCTTGGAGCAGCAAATGATGTTTCCACACATGAGGAAGATTTTAGAATATGACAAGAGGTTATTGACACTCTTGTATGCATTGGCCAAACTATGGAGGTTTTGGAGAGGAGATACCTTTCAAGAGGAACTCGACCTCCATGTTCTCCAATATTGTCTTGGGCAAGATAAGTTGCAAGGGAGGCAGCAAAAGTGGGGTAATAATACTCCAACATGTGGCTTTGTCTTTGAGCATGTCAAAGAGGAGAGTTATGATGTGACAGGTGCTTCATTTCAGATTTCTACAACACTGTCATTGTTGGGAAGCCTAGATCCATATTGGGAGTCCGAACTATTGGTGGACTATTCCAAATACCTCTTCACCAGTAAGGTTCTTGATGTACAAGTGATAGATGAGAGATATAGAGTGGTTTATGGAATCATTTATTTCCATGATCAGATTTACTTGACTAGAGACTCCAAGCTCAAGAAAAAGATTATACATGAAGCATATGAGGCACTCTCTTCAGGACATGTAGACTTCATTGAGTCTTATCACACCATCATGGAGGGATTCTATTGGGAGGATCTCAAATAACATGTGCACCAACATATCAGGAGATATGTAGCTTTTTTTATGTATGAGGAGGAGAGAAACCACCTTGCAAGGTTGTTTCAATCACTTCCCCTTTTGATGGAGAGATGGGAAGGCTCATCTATGAACCTATTCACCAACTTGTATACAATATATGGTAAATATTTTATTTTGATGCTTATTTATCAACTAAAAATGTATGTGCACTCCTTTACGATGAATTTGAAGCACATTTCTCCACAAGAGAGCATAGTTCTTTGTGGATTTCATGGTCCCCTTGGGCCTACATTCAGTAATGGGAATGACCACTTTATGGAGTACTTTAGGCAAGATATATTTTTCTTGGACCATATTCAACCAAAACCTAATGTCCTCTATTATTTTCAAGCTTTTGAGAAGCTTATGACAACAAAAAGTTGGTTTGATGGCCAATTATCATATCATGTTTTGGGACAAGAAGAAGAACAACAACACTGGCCTCAATTGAGGGACTATTGTCACCATCCAAGATTTCATATGACACTTAGTCCATATTTCTTTTGGAGCTCATATGGTGATGACACTCTCTTCACTATATGCATGAAGGATTGGGTAAGAAGGCTTCCTAGAACCAATGAGTGGGATCTTGAGATTCCAAGTATCTTTTGGCTTCATGAGGACTATATTATTGCAGCACAAGATCAACAGCTCCAAATTTATCATAAATGGAGAGAGAGACAATGTAAGTTGAAAAATGATATCTCTCACTTTTAGGCATGCAGCCCCTACACATTTCATAACTAGGGGATTGGTGATTGTTTCAATGAGCTACCAAGGATGGCTCACTTTGTTTGGATGATAGCATGGAGATTGGAGTTTCTCATTGGGGTTGAGACACCCAATATTTATCATTTCTCATGCCTTGAGGAGGGCAATGGACAACATATAACTCTTTCCATATATTTCCCACTATTTTATGATGAGGGCTATTTGGTTTATCCAGCAAAGGCAAACTTGTATTCTTGGGAGGAGACATATTCATTGGAGATTTTGTAGTATCCTTCCAGTTTCTTGAGGACAAGAAACATCTTGGAGGGGAGGACTATAATATTCCCAAATTATCTTACAGCTAATGGGAATATTAGAGTTTTGTTTTGTCACTCAGATAAGTGAATAAATGGGTATGGAGACCTATAAATCTCTTTATTGTGAATAAAAACCACTTCTTATGTTAAAGTGGAGCATCTTTTCAGCTTAATAAAGCACCCTAAGGTGTGAACAGGGGCTAAAACATGTGTACTGGGTCAAATTTGACGAAATCAACAATGATTTCATGGAGGAGTGGACATTAATGGAGGGACAGCGCAGTTTTAGATGGAGACACAATGCAAGGAAGTACTGTCATTAATGGATGGGGCTTAGGGTTTGGAAGCTCATATATTATAAAAGGAAGAGGATGGCAGCCATATCCTTTCATCCAGAGGCTTGTGAGGAAGACTTCAGGGCTTCAATACATACTTTTGCATGAGGCCAAGTAGCATTCATCAGCTACAACGTAGTTTCCTGTAAGGACTGCGATATTTTGGAGAGCAACTGCAGCAGTGGGTTTATTGCCCTATTTGGAGTGTTTGGGTTTCCTATGTGCGGATCAGCCCTTCATTTAGGAGATCTATTGGAGGATGATTATCCATATTGTATATCGGATCAGAAATCTCCCATCAATGATTTATTTGTAGACATTATTCATCCCTAGGGCCAAATCTACTATATTTCGTATAGTGTGTAATTCTGGAAACCTTTTTTGGGTTGTCCTAGAATTTTGTTTTGGAGCATGGATCTCTAGCCTTGGCATTTTTGGAGCATTCTATCAGCATCAATATATTTTTATATCCTTCAGCTGTTATTCTCTCTTAGACATGATGATTTTCTGGGTTCATATATTTCATGTATTAACAACATTTTACATCTAGGTGTAAGATTTCATGAGAGGCTTATTTGGCCAACTTGAGTGATATTTTCCTCAAGATATTGTACCTATTTATCTATTATAATCATAATGGAATGGATCCACTATTTTCTCATGCTTTGATATATTATATACAGTCCATCAATTATCTACTGATTTATAACTTTAGGCATATTTACAATTATTTTTCTAGCGAGGTCGGACCGTAGAGTACTTATAATGACACCTAGATTAACCAAAAGTAGATTACAAGGAGAGGAAACAAAAATTTTCTATTTTTAGGACTTATAAACCTAATAGGACTCTAAAACTCTTTATTACATTAAAAAAATTTAAAAGCTGCATATTTACATCAAAAGGTTCATGTGCCTGAGGTGGCACTGACCACGACTTAACCATAAATACACCCACCAAGTCATGAGAATTTTCTTATGAAATTTGAGGAGGTGGTTTCATAATTGTTGATGTGGCTTCCATGATGAGATAGAAACTTGAGCAACTCTATCGAGGAGTCTGTATCTATCCAAACATTCAACTGATGACTTCTGACCTTTCTAGGTGGTTGACTTGTCCCAAGACAACAATCAAGACTTGAAAAATCTCCAAAATCCTCTTCGCTGCATAAACAAGCGAATTTTAGGCAAGTTCGTAGCAAGATTTCATAGCACTTTCAACTTCGACCATTTTTGTAAACTATTTTCTCTCTTTGCTGATTTGAGGGTGTCTAGTGAGTCAAAACAATTAAATACATGCCTTTACCTACCTTTTCCATGACAAAACATGACATATATAACAAAAAATCATATTCAACCAGTTCATAGAATTTTCTCAGCTTCAAGCCTGTGACACGCTATGAAATTGCCTAATTGACAATAGACATGAAGATTTTGGATTTATTTTTGAAAAGTTTCCCATGGGTCTGTAAGTGATGAGCTAAAAATGATGCAATTTTTTTTTTCAAAGGTATTTTACCCTCTTTCAAACAGTAGAAGCTTCACCCTTTGTAGCAGTGGCTTCAGTCTCAACAAGTTCATTAATGATTGTCATATTTAAGCCCTTTTTCTTGAGTTTTGTTTGTATCATTTCCATCGGCACCTCCAACTCTTTTACTTGGCCTTTGAGCTTCTTTCTTTCTGCCTACAGCCAGATGTTCCTTTTCCTTGTGTGTTTCATCACTCTATGTAGAGGAAGGTTTCTCTTAAGAAATTTCTTAGCATCGGTTAAGGCTTCATCATAATGATTAATTTTCTCATTCACTTTCTCCCTGAACTACTCCACCATTCTTCCTTCTAGCGTAGCTTCTTCCAACTCCATCTTTGTTTCAATGATTTCCTCCCTAGCTTCCCTTAACTGCTCCTTTAAAAACTCTATTATAGATTTTTCAATGACCTTCTCCTTGCCTTTCATCTACTTAATTATTTATTCCTTTGTTGGGGATTGGTCAATGATGTCTTCTACCATAGGTTATTTGCCTTTCTTTTTCACTTTAGTATTTTGGTCAGCCTTGACACCTTTGGCCTGTTGTAATCTAGTGAGATATTTCCTTGGTTTAAATACAAAACCTGCATCTTCACTTGAAAATTGAAGTTTCTTGGTAGTGAGACCTTTCTTTTTATTCTTACGTCCTTTGACATCCACAACTTTGACCGCACGAGTTTCTTTTATATCTATGCCTTGTAAAATGTCCTCAATATTACCTTTTTGCACTGTTTGGCTCCTAGTGATTCTCCCCTAACTTTTTTTGCTAGGTCTTGGCTTGTTATTTGTAGGTGTGGGTTGAGTTATCTCTATTTCATGTGCATGTTCTATTTCAATATCCATGGGCTCTAAAATGGGCTGCATTTCCCCTTATTGTCATCATTCTTACTTGAAAGGTTGGTATTTGATTTAGGTGTTTCTTAGGACTTAATACATCCACTTCATAACCACTAAGAAATAGAAATGTGGCCCAATCTCTATTTAAATTTTTAAACTCTTCCAAAACGAGTATCTTGATCAATCCATGATGAAATATTGAAGTTTCACTACTCAGGCCTAGCTTGGAATTTATCTCACAGTTTTCCTAGGCTTATGAATAAGAAAACTTGAAGGTCCAAAAGCTGCTTACTAGTGAAATGTAGCAAAATCCTGAAGTGATACTAATATACATGTGAAACCTCCTTTCACATGTGAAATACTTCTAAATCAACAACAGGATTTTGGAGTAATTTTCTTTGAGGCGGCTTCTTCGGATTCCTGATGTCATGTCCACTCTAACGTGCTCAGGCTTCAAGAACTCATCGCAATTCTGCAATTTGAATTTGGCGGCCTTAAACCACTCTTCCCATGTCCTTGGAATATTTGTAACTTGGTAAATAGTTTCATGGGAAACCATGAAACTTAGCACACCCACCTTTGATGCAGTGTCAACAAAATTCGCTCCAAATTCATTAGAAACTTAGGCATGATAACCCTACAACTTCTGGAAAAAAATCATGCAATCAACACTGGTGAAGGCTGCTGAAAAACTTAGATCTTCATTAGCCAATTTTAAATCCATTGGCTCATACCTGACCAATGGGACCCCTTTGTTTTTTCTATTATGCATGGCCATTCTTCTCAACACAGCACTGGCCTATTTTCTAATATGACAGCTAAAGAGAAAAATTATGCACAACAAGGAGCTTGCAAAAAAAGGTTAAACCTTTCTAAAGCTAGAAGCAATAGCTATACTCGGAGGAAAAAGGAAAAGGTGGAAGACAACAGCTCACAAGGATAATTTTAAAAAGGTAAGTTAGAATGTGAGAGGGATGAAGACAAATAAGGAAGGATAAATAGAATGATGGGATGACAATGATGATCACACATGGTCCATGACTCCAAAAAACTAATCACATCACGTCAGACTGACCTCTATCCACTTGAAACTTGAAACCTCACCCATTACCTTGTTGGTGCAGAGAAACACGAGTTCGTAGTGTTTTCTATTATGAGCTTGTTAGATTCACTATGGACTTGTGAGGTGAGTCCGTACCGAAAACAACTTGTTTTCCATATATTTTGCTGCAGACTCAGGAAAAAGTAGATAGGTGGCTAAAACTAAATTTGAACCAATGCATGTATATTTTTGATAGATTTTTATTGATATTACCATGATGACATGACATGTGCGACTGTAAAAAAGTTTAGGATTATAACCTAATTCATAAAATTTCATCAATTTCATGAATTATTTTACCAAGACAACAAAACCTATACCAAATGACCTTCCTAACCAAAATGAAATTTTATTGGTGATAATACTTTCCTTAGAGAAATTAGAAAATGGAGGGCCTACTTGGAGTCCATCATAAGTCCGGCTCTTCTCCATTCTTTTGAACATTAGATTAAGCTCCATTTATTATAAATGGAACCTATAAAACAACTATAACAAGCACGAGAACTACAAGATACAAATAACATATAATAATATCAGTAACGAATGAGTCAATAATGAATTCAAATACATATGCATCAAATAGAAATAAGTATAGGAAAAAAATGATTTTTTAAAAATGAAATGTAAGAGAATATTACAACCCTTTTATAGATCTTGACAATGTGAATGTCTCCCACCAAACTTTTCCTTCGCACAAAGCAAGTCTTCAATCAAAGCTCAAGGATGGTAATGGATCCTTAGGTAAAAAGAAGAAACATTAGAGCATAGATAAAAGTCTCCAAAATCCAACCCAGACTCTATGGGAGGAAGTGAATTTATAGGGTAAATAGGATAGTTTGGGTTTTACCAATCTAGGAATTATATCCATATGAGGGAGGATAAGCTCTAGGGATAACAGATAATACCTCTAGAGTAGGAATTTGAGATCTCAATCAATAGTAAATAGTTAAAATCACCTTAGAATATTATAAGGAGATAAATAGTTAAATAGTTAATAATTATTTTTCCTCAAATTCTCTAACCATCGCACTTGTATCAAAGGAAACATGTGTTGGTTAGTGTAGTTGCTTAGTTGTGCAATATGCAATAATGCAAGTTGCTAGAAGATAAAGTTTGATGGGTCCAAAAGCTAGGTTTTTTGGGTGATTAACCCAAAAAACTTAGAGGTTTGGAGAGATAATTCTTAAGGCTTTAAAAAGGGATGATTGAAAGGTTTCAAGGATGTTTATTGATTTGGTTTCTAGGAAATTTGAGGAGATTTTACAAAATGACCTGTAACACTCTTCATGAGGTTTTTTATTATAAAGTGTGGAAGAATTCCATTTAAAAGGGTGAAATGTCACTATATTTTATGGGGACGGATTGGAAATATATAACTCTACCACTTTCTAATATTCCATTTTGAAAAGAGTTCAATTTTAATTTGAAATAAAATGTGTTTATAGATGAAAGGATCCAAAAGTTTAAAAATCTCATAGTTGAATTTCATATCCCATTAATAGATATAGTGTTTTCATCATATGTTAAATGTACATTTTATTTTTCTATGATTAACTATATTCCTAGAAAGTAATTTCAAGCACGAAAACAATTAATTATGAAATGTATATGAAATTTAAAAAAAAAATATTATTCCTTTATCAACAAAGAGTTGTGTTTATATATATATATATATATATATATATGCGACTTTTAAAAAATAATTTCTTATTTCAATTAAGTATTTTATTCTATACACTTTATTTTTACCTCATTGTTTTTAATTAGTTGTAGACATAAGTGTTAATGATTCACAATAATATTCTAATAATGGTGGAAATTTTTATCTAGATGATGAATGGTAGGAAAAATTAATTCATTATTATTCCATTAATAATAAATTTCCTAAGTTAAACACAACACTCATTGTTTTGGTTGATAATGAGTTTGGTGGGAAACTTCCATAAGGTTATACTTTTCATTTGACATAACAATCCCATAATATTCAAGAAGTGTAGTTGAAATGCAACATTGACGTGACCTTTCTAGTTTTTCATGACTATCAACTACATTTATCATCAAGAATAAGCTTAACTAACATGTCATGAAAAACCCAAGCCAAGCACCTTCAACCATGAAAAATGTTAGAGTTATCACTTCACCATAGGTGATATTGCACCATGACCACATACATGCAAATTCAACCCAACAATGTAATACTTCATTTCATATAAAATCTCTCTTTCTCTCTCTCTCTCTCTCTCTCTCTCTAGGTGATATTGCACCATGACCACATACATGCAAATACAACACAACAATGTAACACTTCAACATAAAATAAAATAAAAACACTTCATTTCATATAACATCTCTCTCTCTCTCTCTCTCATTGGCTATAATAGTAGTTCATGAAACAAGGGGAATACAATTATATGAAAGAAACCCTCTAAGAGGAAATTATATTATTAAACCATTCCCGTTTGTATTTGCATTGTAGAAATGGTCACAATAATTAGATTTTAGTTCAAACCATTTCCTCAAATTCCTTCAAAAATATCCCAATGAATCTCTCTATAAATATCTTAAGAAATATTCATCCCTAATATCACTCATTTATCCTTATCTCCTATTTTTATATATACTTCTATGGTTGTCTTACTTAATTACATTTTCATTTCATAATTTATATATTAGATATAATTCAGAAGTAGGACCCCCGATCGGGGTGTGATCTTGGTATTGATCCCTAGGTTGGATCATGATTAAATCATTAAAGGAGAGGTCTTACGACCCACAAATAGACTAGCTAGTGTTAGGTGTCTAATGGATGGAGGCATCGAAGGCCACATGTGAAGGACATGACTCAATTCACGAGGGAGCCATCATACGGTAACTGGGGGTATAATGGAATCGAGGCTCTGGCGAGGTTTTATACTCTAGTTATGGTATTTTGAGAGCATATATTCTCTAGTGAAGATCAATGGGACCAATGTTGATAGGAGCGACGAACCAGTCAACCACAATATGTGGCACCAAAAAAATCAACGGTATGTTGTTTGGTCCTTTACACTGTTATGTCTCCTCAGTATGAAAATCACTGGAAATTGCATGCTTTAAGCTTCACATTGGAATAGTTTTCTAGTTTTAACAGCTTTGTTGGATGCATGGGGTCCATGGCATTTTTATGTGGTTGAATTTTCATTTTTTTTGGCATCATGCTTCATAAAATTGGGGACATGGGGATGGGTAGGGGAGTAGGTGATTGCAAAAACCATGAACATGCAAGGTTGGCCACCCGGTCCATAGGTTGGTGGCACCACCCTCAATTTCATATTACATTAAAATTGCACACTGTGGTTACTACATATTTTTGCCACCCCTCTTGGGAGTGCAGGCAAGATAGGATCAACACTATTGTAAGGACAAGAGGGTAGTCGGAGAAATCATGACATCGAGCCTTAGGTAGGGGCGTGGGTCATAACCATGGTCGCGACATGGGAATTCAGCTTATGAATTACTTGTTACATATCTTTGATAATATGTTTTATTTATGTATGGTTCTCATTACTGTCATAAATACAATGCGCATAAAATATTTTAGGAACCCGATTGGGGGCACGTAGGAATGATACTTCGTCTCTTACTGAACTACTACAAGGAAGAGGACGTTGACGGTGCATGAAAAGAGTGTAAAGGAGGAAGCATGCTTAGAATGCAGGAGGAAAACCTAGAGGTATGGTTCTTAGAAAGAGAGAGGAGATCCCTCCTCCAAAGTGTCGAGGATCGGGCCACAAACCTCAAAACAAACATAACAAGGATGCCACACAGGCATACACTCAAGAGATTTTGATAAAGGTTAGGAAAGTAATAGCAAAGTGGGAGGAGGCCATCACTCGACAAGCGTAAGAAGAAGATGCAGTTCTAGAAGGAGAATTATCGTGCCCAACCCGGGAAAAACCAGAGTCAAAGTCTCATAGTACCATCAAACCATTCATATTTATTATAGGATGAAAAATTTGCTGGCAAAATCCATCATTCACACCAGTGATTTTATGCAGGTAGATCTGGAATTACAGGAAATTAAAAAATATTTCGAGCTCTTGTAGTTCTAAGTTCAGCTGCAGAATGCACGTCTAGGTAGAATCGAACATCTCCTTAAGAGGCCACAACAATCTGAGATGCCCGAGTCTCGACCCGATGCCCATCGAGTCCTCAGAGGACTAACCTGTCATTTTTCCTGTCAATTTATTATTATGTTTATGTTTTTTTATGTTTATATATAATTTTATGAATAACATAGAAGGTAACAACCTTAGAAAATCAAAATTTTTAAAGGAATTAGTGCTATAGGGTAAACTGCTTGGGTGGTTGGTTTTCGTATATCCCTCTCAGGGCTTTCTGGTGCCCGAGGCAGACAGTCAGATTAGCTATGCTGTTCACAAAGATGGTATGAGCATGTTCATATTAGCTTGAAATAACCTGAAGGAATACAATAGAGAATTACCTCTTTGACAACTTTAGAATCCTTTGGAGAGTGCCACGCAACAAAGCAAGAGTCCTTCTTCACCGGCTCCAAATCTGAATCCTGCAATCAGTCAAAGCACCCGCGTAACTTCTGATATAACAAGTATTCAATCAATTAAATCAACAATAAACATCTAGATTATACACATCTGAGCCATTCATATCATACTAAACAAATATTGAAATAACAATATAACATTAAGCATCGAATGGACAAAATGAACACAGTTCTATTGATTTTGAAAGAAGGAGGATTACAACCATCGGTTGTACCAAGCCCTCCTCAGTCTCCCAATCTCTCTTCTCTACCAAGTGAAGAAGTCCAAGACAACAATCTCTCTAGGAGCCTCTTTGACTCTTGGCCTTCACAATGTCACACTATTCTCTATTCCACAAGTATGCAAGAACTTTTGAGCAATCCTTCGACCTTCAATTAAGAGCCTTCAGCTCCTTCTTATAGGAGAGGGAGAAAGCCATTGTTGCCCTTCTCTTTCCACTAGTTCGGAATGGAAAAGGCTTAGATGTTTCCTTGATCTCCATGCTTTTGCCTCTCTTAGAGTTCAGTCTTCTATGGCAATGACCAATAATGAACTGGTGCTTCTGTAGTTTCCTTTGTGCACTGACTCCTTCCTGAGGGAAAGTCGGAGATTCAAATCTTTCTCCGCGCTCTTTTCCCAATTCAAACTTAAAACACGGGTAACGCGACCATCAAGTGTAAACAGAGCGTTGCCCTAGCCACTAACGCGGCCAATATATTTCTTGCCTGCGTTATAACGCCCTTGTCCTGTTCTATATATGTGTTACCCTGGCAGAAATAGGTTTAATTTAGGTCTTTGTACTTCTTCCATATTTGTCTTCCCCTCTGAGCTGATGAGGAGGTATTTTGACCTGTAACAGATGCCCCCTAAAGTGTGAGGTCAGAGACGAAGACGATGGCCGAAATAATTTATAATTTGTAGAGAGAGAGAGATTGAAAGACTAAGGAAAACCTGAAACAACAACATATGTCAGAAAATATAGTATTTGCCAAGAGTCGGGCATGTCCCATGCTCAGTAGCTTTAAACAACATGATTTCTCTAGAATAGAGATATGAAGAATCTATCCACCAATAGGCACAATGTGGAAGTGTTTGTCATAACAGGATCAGGCTGAAGAAGCTGTCTCCATAAACAATATCGCAGCTTGGGGAAGGGAACACAACTTTAATGGTGTAGCCGTTGCCCCAAGGTCTTGACCGCCGATTCACTAAAACTGCATATTTCTCAACATGTGAATGAGGGAGTTGTCGTCGAACATGTGAGAAATCGTCTGATTACCAATCAATAATGAAAACTGTTAACAGACGCGAAGGTGGCCACCGATAATGATGATGGTCCCTAAGATGCCCAGTACAATCTAGCGAGTGTGAATAAAAGGAGTTGAAGTCGAACACTCGTAGAATCATTCGACCAAGAGCCAATGATGAAGACCCTTGATCAAACCCAAGAATACCTGCCACTGATGTCTGCAAGTATCTGGGTATTGATGTGTTTCTGGATCAACTTCCTAGATAAGGTGTTGAAGTCGATAGGAAGTGATCTGTTGAGAGGTAGGCACTGAGGCGTCCTACATCAGTCAACACGAAACGGAAACCAACTGATTTTGTTTATGATTTGAGATAAGGAAGAGTAAATGGGAACGTCAGATGACAAATAATTTCTGGCATAATGAGCGGTTTGGTTGATAACAGGAGCAGTAGATAGCGAGATCTGCTTGAACAATAGAAGGCACTCTAGCAGGGTACTAGGCAGCTGAAGCGTGTTGAACACCAAAGAGTGTGTTAGGATTTACCGGTGCAGGGACACTGGGAAATGAAGGCTAATACTCATATATGGTAGGGTTCGGCTAACTGCGAAAGAGTTTTCTGGGAAGTGCCATGTTCAAGAATTTTGCTGCCAAATTGACCTTTTTGAAAATGTAACAGAGGTAATATCCATCTTGTCCAAATTTTTCCCCGTCTGATTAAGTTTAACGAGTCCAGACGAGTAAACTCGGTGAATTTTTCATGTTTAGAGAGTCTGAAAAATGTCATAAAAGACAACTCCATGTCCTGTCTGATTAGGTTTAACGAGTCTAGACGAGAAAACTCGGTGAATTTTTCATGTTTAGGGAGTCTGAAAAATGTCGTAAAAGACGGCTCCATTGGGGTACCTTTGTCATGTCTTGATAACCGGGCACGGCAAAGGGGTAATAGTAAGCCCGAAACAGTTCATTTTCCGTAAGTTAGTCCATCGAATCTGGAAAAGTGAGAAATCTGTGTTCAATGGACGTCTACCTCATTTTGTTATGAGTACGAGGAGACGAAGTAAACTCAATCTTCTTTGTGAAATTTTAACGAGTCCACCAGAGAAAACTCGATACCTCCGTGAAATTTTAACGAGTCACGCGGAGAAAACTCGATACCTCCGTGAAATTTTAACGAGTCACGCGGAGAAAACTCGATTTACTTTTTCTGTTTTTAAAGAGCGTTGAAAAAGAGGAAAAGAATGGCTCCTTGTTCTTTGTCTCAGTAGTTTAACGAGTCTGACAAAGGTGACTCGGGATTTTTTCGGTTTTATGAGCGAGAAAAAGATTCCTAAAAAGAATGCTCAGAGCTTCTTCATGGTTTTAACGAGTCTGAAGAAGAAAACTCTAGGTTTTCGGATTAACGAGCAAGAAAAGACTATAAAAAGAACGCTCGATGCCAACTTCGTGTAAGTTTAACGAGTCCGAAGAAGAGAACTCGAGGTTTTTCGGATTAACGAGCAAGAAAAATACCATAAAAAGAACGCTCGATAAAACATGAGTGTGTCTGCTCATAAATCTTGATCCCTTATTAGAATCATCGGTACCAAATCTCAAGAGTTGCGACATGTGCACAGTGAGGAATCACGACTTTGCCGACTGACTTAAGAGAGTCATGCCCCAGAATTAGCTATAAGAAGGTCAGAAGACATTCATTTTCACTGTTTCAAGTGCTGTGAAGAAGCTCTGGAGTGGAAAAGGGGTGAAAACTTCAGCTGGTGATTACGGTCGATCCAGGCAACAGTTTTCTATTCCGCGAGATCCAGGTAAGAGCTAGAACCTCCTGTTATCATTTAATTGCCAATTTTTTAGTTTTTACTAGTTCAAAATTAGGAAATTTTGAGGCCCTAGAAAAATATTTGCGCCTAACGCGGGTCAGGAGTACAACATCCGCGTTAAACGCACAACCCGTGAGGGATGTAAGCGTTAGAACGCTCTGTTTTGTATTAGTGACCGCGTTAGGCGCAACATGCTTTCTAGCAACTCAATTTTTTCGTTTTTGAAGTGATCCAGGCAAATTTTAATCGGTTGGAAATGTTTCATTTGTAGGTGTTCAGCTGTTAATCATGAGTATCTGGCGAGAGAGAGAGCATGAGCGGGAAGAACGAGAGATGGTGACGGATGCGGCAAGTTTAATGGCTCTCCAGAGGTGCGGATTGCTTAAGTATGCCCGTTTAGAACTGATGAGGGGTCAAGAGGACCTCCTGAGGTGGTTGATCCAGCAGTGGGACGAACGGCATCATGTCTTTCGAATTGGTGGCAACGAGCTCGCCATCGAAAAAGATGATGTTTACTTTTTGACCGGCTTGTCATGTCGTGGGGCGAGGCCCAACTTGACGGGGTCCAGAGCTGACCTTCGTTCTACTACTGATTTGATCCATGTGCACTGCATCCGTGGCACCCAGGCTGTGAGTAACCAGATACCTATTGCACAGGTGACTTTGAGACCCTTGCGGTCTATTCTATGGATGATTGTTCGCTTGGCGGGCGCCAAGAGTCAGCATGTGGCTACCAAGGCCCAGATGCTCCTAGCCTTGGATTGTATGCAGCCTCAGGTTTTCGACTGGTGTGACGGTGTAGTCCGTCGGGTCCGAGCAGAGCTTACTGCATGCAAGACCCGTACTCAAAGAGAGTTTGGGTACGGAACCCTGATTGTTTCTTTCATATTGGAGCGGATACCACTGATGAGGCCCAGGATCCCGATAGCGCCATTGGGTCCGCGCGAGCCTAGGCAGGCTCGGTGGGCCACTTTGCTTCCACGGACTGGAGAGGGTCCTGTCCGTCACTGTTTTGATGAGGGATTTTTTGATTGGCTGGACTCTCAGATCATCATGATTGAGGATTATCCCTATGCAGGGATGAACTTCACAGGCGATCCCGAGCTAGTCCTGCCCCCTGGCACCCAGTGGGGGCCCGATGGTAAGAAAAATAATCAGTGTTTCGCAAAGAAGTTTTTGTTTTTAGCTTTTGAATGTTTATGTAAAAAAAAATTTGTTGAAAAGGGGTGAAAATTAAGTTTTGACATGAAACTTTTGCTTGCTTGACACATATGTGGCACCTGTCCGTCCAGCTGGGGCCCCTCGCTATGCACGGCGAGGATTGCAGCTACCCGCGGCTAGCGCGCCTGTATAGGAGGCAGAAGCCGGCGACGACGATGATACCCAGATTTTACATGAACTCTCCAGGAACCTGGAGGGTCTGAGTATGGGTATACCACCGCTTCCTATGCGGGAGGTTCCAGTTCGTCTGCAGCAGCATACTGTGGGTGTGCCAGAGAGATACCTGGTTCCTCTGAGGAGGATGGCTAGAGCAGTTGTATGCTATTATGAGCATCAGGCTTAGCTGTTTGGAGTAGATGTATTAGTGTCAAAGCATGGCTTAGTGAGCCAAATTTTGTAAAACACCCCGAGTTTTGGGAGATTTTTCTTTTTGATGTTTTCTATGTACTGGACACGACATATATCTATATATATATATATATATTTTGGTGATTTTGTGTTTTTAAATTTTTATGCATTTTTTGATGTGATAAAAATATATGTACTCATGAGTAAATCTTTTACAATAAATGTGACAAATGCCAATCTAACACATAATTTGCCAAAGAATCGGCTAATGCATTAAATTCTCTAGGAACGTGCTCAAATGTGATTGTTTGAAATTGACGTTCTAAAAGTCGCACTCGTAAAAAATAACGTAACAACACAGGGTGGCGGACACGGTAATGATTGTTTAGCTGCATAATGATGAGTTGGGAATCTAACCTGACCACTAAATCGGAGATGTCACGAGATGCCGCTTCCGTGAGGAGTTGGATCACTGACATGTACTCGGCCACATTGTTGGTGGCGTTACCCAGGAAGATCCCCCCGGAACCAAGAAGGTCCAACTCAGGCGTATAGAGAACCCAAGCAGCTGAAGCAATGCGTCTAGTGTGACGACTAGCGCCGTCTGCATACTCGACGTATGATAACGAATGTGATGACATCTGTGGGAAAGAAAAATATTACATGAGAAAAACACTTCAAACCAAACAAATAATCCAGAAGCATCAAAATAAAAATAGGCAAAACTTATATACATAAAATTACAAAGCATATGCCTAGTGCAAAACTAGGCAAAATACTTCTTCAGATAGAGCCCGTTGCGGGGCTCCTCGAGTGGAATTCCATTGCAGTCCTATAGTTCGTAAGCTCCTTTTGAGAGGGCTTTAGTAACGATGTAAGGACCGAGCCACAATGGTTGGAGCGTTCCTGCCCCCAAGAGGTCATGGTTTTGATCATAAAGTAGAACAAGATCGCCTTCTTGGAAAGAACGAGGCTTGACAGATTTTTCGTATTGAGCTTTAACTCGGCGCTGGTGCGCTTCGAGTGCTAGTGTAGCATCTCGACGAGTTTCGTCCAAGTGGTCGAGCGAGAGAAAGCGCTCTTCGATGGCGGTGGTGCCAGGCAGGAGTTCAACGGCTAGTTTAAGCGATGGAATTTCACACTCAATCGGAAGTACTGCCTCCAGGCCGAAAGCAAGTTGGAAAGGTGTAATATTTGAAAAGCAATACGGAATATTTTCCATGATACCTGTCTTGACCGAGATATCAATGAGTAAAGTTTTGGAAAGATTACCCATGTTCCCCTCTGAATCGATAGTGTGGATAGTCGTATAAGAGGAGGGAACGATCTCAGGTTGGTCAAAGAACGGGATTTCAGTTTTTATCGCCTCCGAATCAATCGTCGAAGTGCGATGGTGGAACTCTCCCCAAGGTCGTTCTTCTAACGACATGATCTCTCGAATAGCTTCGTCTGTAGGCCAGACTTCATTGAGGAGATCCTTAGAGAGAACTGTTATGGGAGAGAGGGTCGTACCTGTGGTCGAAACCATATCAGTGGAGGGTTCAGATGCGACTTGGATGGCTTGGTAAGCCAACTCAACTGGCGAAAGCGGCATCTGATCTCCATAGGAATCAATTTATGAAGGTGCCGGAATGATCCATGGGTCGATAGAGCCATCCGAAGAGGTGGATATCATTGCAATCGTGTTTGGGATCTGAGGCAGCGGTAGAGGAAAACAACCCAGTAGGGAAGATTCCTTCAGAAAACCGGTACCGATACTGACGTAAGAGTCAGGGACACCACCTATTAAGGGTACAGAGCTACTTGGTAAAGTGGAATAATCAGGGGTGCAGAAGGATAGCTGATCGACCGTGACTATTTTCCCATCCAATGGAAATAGGATGAGTCGGAAGACCGAAGACACGATGGCGGTCATAGCATAAGACCAACTGCGACCAAGCAATAGATTATAGTCGAGATGACGCTCTACGACTTCAACATCCACGTTTACCGTTTTCCCACCAAGAGTGACAGGAAAGCTAGCAAGGTATCCTTTGGGTAGGAACGTGTGGCCATCGAAAGCTTTCAGGGAATTCGATGGCGGGGTTAGAGTAGGAGAACCTAAATTTAGCTAGCAAGCTTGTGACATAACGCAGGTCGAAGCACCTTCGTCTATGACAGTGCGATGGATGGGTCTCCCTTTCGACACAACCTGCACCTGGAATGCGAGTTGATGCGAGAGGCGAGGTTTAGCCTTTTCCATATCAAAGACTGCTAGCATGGAATCCTAGGGATCTATTCCACCAATGGCCGAAAGCAAGGCTTTCCTTTGTGCTGGACAGGTTTGTAATACTTCAAGTGCAGACATAGCTGACTGTGCCTGCGCCAAATCTTCTACAATATTGTAGTTTTGGGCTGCACGTGCAGAGGTATTATGAGTCGTGCGTCGAAGTGTCCCTTTTGGGGGACGAATTACAGGTTCAGCAGTAGGCCTTTCGATATGCAAATCGTTAGGCGGCAGCGGATTGGAACTAGTTCCAGGTTCTTGAGCATCTATGGTGGGGGCTCCATAAAGCTTGGCGTGATTTTGAAGGTCAATACTCTCGATGCCATAAATGGCAGATGGTCCTTCGCCGGAAGGATGCGAACCACCATTGCCCCGTTGATGGGGTTGTGGCGGGTTGTCAACCATATGTTGATGTTGCTGCTGTTGATTGGGGAAAGGATTGTGAAGAACGACAGGTGTTCTCCCAGAATCTTTGTTAGCAATAAAATCAGTGCATTCCTGCAACCGAGGACATTTGTATGTCAAGTGGTCCTCCACACAGATTTTACAAGGAAATCTCATGGGTTTATCCTTTCCTTTTTCGTTAGCAGCATTTTTCTGATTAGAGTTATTCTGATTATTCGACTGCTCTTCCGAAGAAGATGTTTTCTTCTTATTCTTCCTATTTTTCCCGTTGGGTTTTTGTGAGGTTTGCACCGAATTTACCTCAGCAGAAGGGAGAGGAGTCGTTTGATGGGGGGCGGTGGCAGCCGAGGATGGCTGGGAGTTTTCCCCCGAGACTGATTGGTGGCTACACCAGAGATCGCGCCAACGAGACCATCGACATGCGCTCCGGTTTTCTGAGTAGTCGGAGGTTTCGGGTTACCAGGGGCATGGGGGAGCAGATCGTAAAGCGTGCCGGATTGTGAATAGATCAAATCCAGGTGCTGGGCACGACGAATACATTGATCTTCTGTCACTGCACCAGAAAGGCCAATGTCTTTAGAGATATGGGGTAAAAGAGACTTTCAAAACCAATTTGCCAAGAGGTGGTCCGGTATTGGCGCTTTGAAAAGCCTCCTCCTATGTCTCCATTCATGAATATGGTCGGAGATGTGGGTGGCGGTGTCTTGGCGCAGTGATGTTAACAATTCTGTGCCAGTTTCCACTCTAATTGGTAGTTGAAAGTTCTTTAAGAACTCCGTCGCTAAAGCACCAAACGTATTGATGGTGGCGCGTGGTAATTCAATGTACCACTTGGTGGCATTGCCTGTAAGGGTGCGGGAAAACAGTCGAAGGCGGACACTATCATCTACCATGGAATTGGATATGGACCACAAATGGAAGGTAGTGATGTGTGCGGCCGGGTCATCTCCATGCTTCCCGTCGAACTTCGGGATATCTGAAGGAATCTTATGCAGTATAGGAGGCCAAAGCGAGTTGTGATTGATGGGGTCGTTTGTCAGCTTATGGATGTCGGGTATGTCCAAAGCTGCCAAGAAAGGCAATTGTGGATTTGCCCCCGAGTCTAACCAAGGCAGTATGGGCTGACTATTTGGACCATAGGGTCCCCCCATCCACGTGTTACTAGAAGGGTAAGTGGGACTTTGATAAAAACCTCCCATAGGTGGAGGAGTAGGAACATACGGTTGCTGTCCATAGGGCATAGCGTATTGAGGGGCAAATGGTTGGTTGCCCCCAGCGTAAAAGTGCCCTCCCACTCCAGACGGAGGTTGGGGTTAGTTAGTCCAAATGGATGCAATAGAGTTTCCCAGAGGCATACTAGTATTTGCATAATTTGGCAACGGTATAGATCCTACGCCTATGTTTGAACCACTTAAGGGGATAGTATTTACAATGGGTTGTCCCATTTGTCCTAAGGATTGCATAGGAAGAGAAATATTCCCTGCGACCTGTGTACTGATAACACTGCCCCCTGGCATAGTGGCCAGGGGGTTTGAACTTAACAGAGGGTTCCAACCGAAAGGGTTGCTAAAGGGCACTGAAGTAGTCATGCTCGTGGGAGGAGCTACCGTGGTCCCCAACGTGGTCACAATAGGAGTAGATGCCAAAGGGTTCGGTGAACTACTGACAGTTGTGTTGACCATAGGGTTGGGGGTAGGCATATGTTGACTATTGGGGTTACCCAGTAATGTCATAGAACTGACCACCGGCGGGGAGGATGATGGCGAACCAGGAATGGTTGCCATTGGTATCGACCCTGTGGATACCGGTGGAGAAATAGATGTTGGTGTTGCCGTAGACATATCTTGGCGCGGTGGAATCTGGATTATTACCGGTCCTAACGGATCAGTGAGCGGAGGATTGTAATTAGGTACAACGCCTTCAGTGAAAGGGTCCTCCGGGAGTTCCGGCTGATAAGGGTCTATGTGATAATCCAGATTAGTCAAAGGAGACTGCTCTTTCGTAGAAGGCCCGGGTTCACCAAGGTTCAATCTTTCCTCTAAGGTGAGAGGAGGTAGACCTTGCTGTCGTCTAGACTGACGGCGTGGGTCAGGGGACGCCACGGTGACCGGTTTAATTTTAACAAATTTTATTTAAAATGTGATATATTATGAAGTCTCAAGTGAAAATAACCACACACTTACTAAAAAGAAAAAAGACTCTCTAAAATCAATCAACAAGCAGCCAGTATAGGGTGCCCTGTCTGAGTACTACCGTTCACTGGTGATGAAATCCAGTCTCACAATAGCATACAGAGAGGGTTGGTCGAAAGTACAGTTACGGTTACTCTAGAGCTTCGCCCGAACCCCGGACGATAGGTGTAAGCACTCTCGTGAAGACGAGTACCCTCCTAAAGACTGAAGACAGAGTAGGTCCATCTGTTTCAGGTACCAGGACAGCCCGTCCCAGTCACCTTGTGTAAGTCCCTAAAAGTATAGCCACTAAGGATACCTCAAATCACAGACACTATCAGGGGGGTCCACGGTCAAGGACAATGTGCTATATGGGCAGAATACCTAGATCCCTGATCTAGTTTCGACATCCCCGAAGGGAACCCCAATATATAACACACCCACAGGATGCAGTCGAAGGCGGGCTACCTTCTAGTGCACCCAAGTGTTGTCTCGTGCTGAGCTCCGGTAAAGGAACGGTCCCAATAATGTGAGTGCAGCAGGATTTCACTCGTTAATGACTCTAGTTTTCAAGTTTTGAGATCTTGGGTAGTTTTCTCACTTTCCTAACCCAAGATCCTAGCCTGAACTACTGTTTGTGTGAGCTCAAAAAGAGTTATTAGATTGATTTTATTATCGCTTTGTTTTTAGTGTACTTTGTTAGTAGTCTGGCGGAGGGGAAATGGACGTATGAAGTATAGTGAGACTCTTGACTCAATAAACCATGCAGAACATGCTCTAAATATTAACTTCAATGAACAATGTTTCTACAAGGAGAGGTTTCTTCTTTCAATCATCCATGAACCAACATGTAAATAACACAGCTCAACTTTTAAGATTCAGCCTTCTATCTACCTCTTTTAACAGTCTGTGAACCAAACTTTCAGAATAAACTCAGCTTAAATGCAAAAAAATAAAAAATAAAAAAATTTTCTCTTTAAAAAAGTAAATGCTTTGCACACTAAATAAATAAGAGAAACAAATAATCAATGCCATTTTAGCAGACAAGTACAGGGATTCGGTCTGTGAAAGGTACTGGTGGCCAAAAAACTCCACAGCTAAAACATAGTCACAGAAGTGAACAACAGGTTTTTTTTTTGGCTGGGTAACGCTCTGTCTGTGAGAAAATACAGCGTTATAATGCACTGTATTTAAGCCTAGACTGTGTTATAACGCACTGGATATACTGCATAGGTCGCGTTAACCAGGGAAAAGCTCTTCAGTTGGCCAGACAGGCACAGGATTGAACTCTGCAAGCGTTTGGTATGTCTACTGGGCATCAAAAAATGGTCGGAAGGATACTGAACAGAGGAGAGAAGAAATGAAAGGGAAAAATAGTCCGGAAACTAAGGGGACATTCCCCAGTGGAGTCACCAATTCTGCTATAGGGTAAACTGCTTGGGTGGTTGGTTTTCGTATATCCCTCTCAGGGCTTTCCGGTGCTCGAGGCAGGCAGTCAGATTAGCTATGCTGTTCACAAAGATGGTATGAGCATGTTCATATTAGCTTGAAATAACCTGAAGGAATACAATAGAGAATTACCTCTTTGACAACTTTAGAATCCTTTGGAGAGCGCCACGCAGCAAAGCAAGATTCCTTCTTCACCGGCTCCAAATCTGAATCCTGCAATCAGTCAAAGCACCCGCGTAACTTCTGATATAACAAGTATTCAATCAATTAAATCAACAATAAACATCTAGATTATACACATCTGAGCCATTCATATCATACTAAACAAATATTGAAATAACAATATAACATTAAGCATCGAATGGACAAAACGAACATAGTTCTATTGATTTTGAAAGAAGGAGGATTACAACCATCGGTTGTACCAAGCCCTCCTCGGTCTCCCAATCTCTCTTCTCTATCAAGTGAAGAAGTCCAAGCCAACAAGCTCTCTAGGAGCCTCTTTGACTCTTGGCCTTCACAATGTCACACTATTCTCTATTCCACAAGTATGCAAGAACTTTGAGCAATCCTTCGACCTTCAATTAAGAGCCTTCATCTCCTTCTTATAGGAGAGGGAGAAAGCCATTGTTGCCCTTCTCTTTCCACTAGTTTGGAATGGAAAAGGCTTAGATGTTTCCTTGATCTCCATGCTTTTGCCTCTCTTGGAGTTCGGTCTTCTATGGCAATGACCAATAATGAACTGGTGCTTCTGCAGTTTCCTTTGTGCACTGACTCCTTCGTGAGGGAAAGTCGGAGATTCAAATCTTTCTCCGCGCTCTTTTCCCAATTCAAACTTAAAACACGGGTAACGCGACCATCAAGTGTAAACAGAGCGTTTCCCTAGCCACTAACGCGGCCAATATATTTCTTGCCTGTGTTATAACGCCCTTGTCCTATTCTATATATGCGTTACCCTGGCAGAAATAGGTTTAATTTAGGTCTTTGTACTTCTTCCATATTTGTCTTCCCCTCTGCGCTGATGAGGAGGTATTTTGACCTGTAACAATTAGATATATCAACTAATAGAGCTGAATATGATAGACTAAAGAAATTCTTGTTTTGGATGGCATATAATGCCTTTAGATGGCCAACAAACCTGGTTTCTTGCCAGGGTGGGTTGAGGCTGTTATCACTCTGAAATTTACATGGGTTGTTCTAAGTGTTAAAAATAAATATCAAACGTAACTATCAACCACTTTTGGAGATTAGGATCTGACCTTCCTAAACTTAGAGAGGGCTCTCTCTTAATGATTTAGTTTTGTTTTTTAAATTGATTTTAGGCTAGTTATGTATGCTTAATTGGATTGGTTTTGATTTCTTGGTGGAATTAATGATTTAGATGAATAGGTGCTTTTCCATTTTCCGTTGGGATGTGGAGTAAATATTCTTTGAAAACAAAAAAAAATCAAATTGTAAAGAAAGTATTATAGGGCAGGATAGATGAGCAATATCAGATCTCAAGGCTGAATGGTGAAGTGATTTTTCAATCTGGATCAAGGAGAAATTATGAGTTCCTTAAACCAGATAATGAAGAAGGATGAAGGAGTCAATCTAGATCGTAGGTAAAATAATAATTCTCTAAACCAGATATCAGAAGAAAACATAAAAATGTATAACCGTTCAAAGTAGAGTGTAAAGTTTATACAAATTCTGCAGTAAAATTCATGTTATAAGATTCAAATTTAGAACACATTTAAGTTTATGGAATACTTAGAAAGAGAAGATTAACAATTTGAAATATATAATTCACTAATATAGCTCAGCATGTGAATCCTGTAAAGAATTCTCTTAATAACTTGTCATGCATGTCAACTGGAAATGGTACAATAAATCTCAAGTAATAGATCAATCAACTATGGAAATATTCAGAAATCCACACCTTGATACTTCGAATTGACGAATTATTTATACAAAAAATATATTGTCAACTGACTAGGATTTATTCAAGGAAAACAAAATATCTTTATGCAAAAATATAGTGACACCTTTCAACTAACTGTTATCTATCCCTGATTTCTTTGAATGTTGTTACCTGTTTGCTTCTTTCGTTTGTCTTCATTCATCTGTGTGTTCTTTCACGTCCACATTCTTTCATCCTTTATAGTAAATCACACCATTTCTCCCACATTTCTTCATCCGGTAGTTTTATTTTCATCATCCTGTGGTAAATATCATCTGCCTCTGTATATTTTGCAAACGTGGGCTTATTCACAAAAAGCTGATTTACCTCATGCTGGAGGTAAAAGAAGTTTTCTAAAGTTTAAAGGAGCACTTTTCCCATGGGTAAACCCTTCATTGATGAATTGTTGGAAGTTTATTTGGCTACTTCCCTCTTATTCTTATCATAGTCTTCATGTCCCATGAGTTTATCATTGATTACTAAAGCATTAGGAAGACCCTTCTATCTCAATACATCAAACTTGTTCATAAACCTGTTCACTACGAGTTCCATAGTTTCACATTTATCCTCAAGTTGTGTCTTCAAATTTATTTTTGAAATTAATTTCTTCACCTCTAAGACAGTCTCTATTCTGTTAGCTATCCAAAGTTCTTTTAATTCATATTTGTTTTTGAATTCAGGAATTTGATTATTTCAAAGGTTTCCTCTGGTTTCTTTCCAAGATTGGCTTTAAATTTCTGAATTGCATCACTTTCTTCCTTCACCAAGTCATTCTGCTCAAATATGACCTGTATAGAAGGAAAAATATCATTGACTGAGTTAATGATATTGGCCCATAATTGTTGTTTTTCTTGGGCTAAAGGTTCTTTTAGTGACAACTCCTTGTTTAGCTTGTGGATTCTGTCAGTCAATCTATTTTCTTTTTGTACTTCTTCTTGATGCATTACTTCTGCCAATTTATTTCCATATACTAATCTCTTTACTGTTCCTTGAGCTTATTGATCTCTGTAGCTTGAATGGAAATATATTCCATTGCTTTAATTAATTTGTTGGCATCGTTAGTGGGATGGGTTGTTTGTATTGTTGATGTTGATGCTGATGTAGATACTGGAACTGATGTTGATAATGGAGATGAGGCATACACAGGTGCTGATGTAGATACTTCTATGTTGGCTTGTTTTTCCTGCACAATTTTATCCATTTTTGTCTCCATTTCCTTTAGCTGAGCTGTCAACTCAATGATTAGATTCATCAATTCATCCTTTTGATTATCTGTCTCCAAAACTTCCTCGGTTTGTGGATGCTTAATAGGTGGTAATTTTAATTTTTTCTTTAGTGTAGCCATATCTGCATTTTTCTTATTTATTAGTTCTTCTGTTGCTTTGATATATTTTGGATTATAACCAGTTTCAATTACCAAATATTCTAGTGACTTAATCCTGTTATCTTTTTCTTGTGATGAGGCTCTCTCTAGTTTTAATTATAACTTTATATTTTCTAGAGAGTTCTACAACTTCTGAACACTTAGAGATTTATGTGGCATGGTTGAATATATCATCTCTCCTGCCTGCTTGTGGAATTAAATTTGGTCAATTGGATGCACGTCTTTGGCAGGAACTTCAAAGCTTGTCTTAGTATAGTCTGTTGAAGTTTTGGGGGCTTGTACCTTTGGCTGTAGAAATTTCATCTGCATCTTCGTTGTTTTGAGGTCAAAAGATGAAAGAAACCTACTATGATCACTAGGAGTTTTATTCCAGTATTGTGAATATGTAATAGCCTTCAATGCTTCATTTCTAATTTTAATCTCTTTATATTTCTCCATGATATCCTTTTTTTTTTCTCAACTGGCTCGTTGGATGATGAAACCTCTGCACTGTTTTGATTTTGAATTATTTGTGCACTGGAAGTTGATGGCAGAAGTATTTATTTTGAATGTGTTGTAGGTGCACCATCCCTGATAAAAATATATGTTTCAATGGTTTCTTCGTGCTCTATTACTGTATTTATCTTTTTTTTTATTTTTGTACATAAGCTTGAATTTACTATCAAATGTAGTTTCTGCTAAATAAGAGCCTTCTTCTGTAGCCCTTTTTGAATTTCTATCCTGTGGGGCTAGATTAAGTAGGATGGAACTATTATCAAGCTACTCTCCACCCTCCTGTAAATATTTTTCCAAACACTCTGACTGGTTGTAACATTTCTCAACTACAGGCTTATATTCATCGATGAAAGGGGTTAGTTTAAACTTAACTCTTAATATTCTTATGACACCTAAGGGTTCATATGACCATTTGAAACTGTTTTTGAACTTTAACTCTTGTAAGCATTTTTCTACTTACTTTCCAGCATTCCTACTCTTGCATATAAAAGGCCATAGTTGGTTTTTAATCTTGAACTAATTTTCTTTTTAGCTAAAAGGAAATTGATCTCATCATAATTAAAAATATTCCTAATGTACTCTAAATAAAATATCCTCATTGAGAGGTATTTGGGAAGCTTGTAAGGGACTAATTGGCTTCCATACACTCTGATCTCTATGTGATTATGGTATAATACCAGTCTCCTATTTTGCTCTGATCTGATAACTGTAGAACCTTTTTTTATTTCTTCACTAATTCTTGGTTGAATACTGTTGCTGAGTATGTTAACTACTGGACATACAAAGGAATCAATCAAGTATTTGAAACTGAATTAAGTGGAATCCTTATTGATCAAGGGTGACCAAAAGATAACAGACTGGGGATTACCCTCTATGTCTAGTTTTTGTAGGTTGACTGCAAACCTTTCCAACTGAAAATATATGAATAAATGAAAAAATACTAAGGAGTATTTAAATACTCCTTCTTCTGGAATTTTGATCAGTTGGTCATGCATGGCATCTTCCAGGAATTGTGTAAATTTGAAAGTTATAGTTGGAGGCTGACCTAGAAAAAATATAGAGAGGAAACCAAGGATAGATTCATCTACATGCTCATCAGTGAAATATCCTAAAATGCAGGACATCATGGTGACAATTTGTCTGGTTCATTCTAAAAACATGGTAGGAAAGTATGGAGGTTTGTTTTTAGGGGTTTTAATTGATTGAGGTAGGAAATTATAAAAGATTTGAAACATTTTAGGGAAATATAGCTTCAAGTAAAGATCAGTAAGGATCTCAATGGAGAAAGGAACTCCCTCTGGTTTTGATTGAATTTGCAAGATTTGATTAATAGATTGAGCAGTGATGGTAAATAGGATTTCTTGGTTAGGGGTGACTATAACTATTTCATTTGGGAAATATATAATTTGGCATAGTCGGATGAATTCAGGGAATTGGTAGTTCTATGGAAATGTATATTTAGGCAAGTTAGAGTCCCACATATGAATATCATCTACCTGATCAGTGAATTTTTCATGGCTCCAACAATGGAGCTCCAAAATGTTGCTATCAGTCACAGTGTCATTTATTTTGAAGTCCTTATCAGCCAAAGGAGTGTCGTCGACATCTAACTATGGTGGTTGCAAAGGATTAATAGTTTGGATTCTTTGGGAAGCCATCAATTTGGTTTAATTATTTACTTAAAAATCTTATTTGATGGCATCAGGTATTCATAATTACCTGTAATATAGTGAATTTGGTCGTAGAAGGGTCCAGGTGGAAAAAGGGGCTTCAATCTTGGTCGACAATGGCTTTTTGGTCGTTTCCGCAAATCAACTGAGATAATGAAATAACGTTATTGTGGGGTTATTATGTTTCTTTGAAAAATGGGGTTTATCGCATGGCACAGGGGTGGGTTTGTTTATTATATTTTGAAATTTGAGTGGCTTATCGCGGTTGTTTATCGCATGCCAAAAGGTGGTTTCTCAGTTTGGGAATGAGGGGGTGCGATAAAATGTGGTAGCGTTGTGTGGCAGGGGAGAGGAGGAATGAAACCACCTATTTTTCACCCCCTGCCCCTCTATTTTAAGCTTTGAACAATGAGGAGTGAAAAAGGGATCGGAGACCATTTGATTTGATCAATGGTGATCGGGCAGCTAGTAGAAGTTGTGGGTTTTCAAAGAGGTGGGGTCAGGTAATAGGTATGCAAAGGGGTAACATGAAATGGGGTTTACGAAATATTTTAAGCGGTAGGCTAAAATGAAATAAGGGGGTTCATGAAAATATACTAGGTGGAGGGTTTTAAAATAAAGTGGGTCAGGGAATATATAAAGTAGGAGGGTTAATTCAAAGTGGGGCCTGAAAGACATTTTATTTCGTGCTTTAAAACTTTGAATAATTGGTTTTTTTTTGTTTTATGAAAACATAAGTTTAGTCGAGCCAAAAGAGGTTTTTTAGCAAGGAAAATGGGATTTTCAAAGGGGAAAAGGGTTTTTTAGGAGGAGAAAAGGGTTTTTAAATGGGAAAGGGATTTTCTAAAGGGGAAAGTTAATAAATATATTAGTGATAAGAGATACACCAAATCATTCTTATATCATCTTTGAAAAGTACTCTACCTACCATTTTATTTATCCTAACATTTTTTATTTCCGTTATTGGGTGCATTTGAGCGTGCTGGCTATTTTATTTTCCTTTGATAAGAAAACTAACTTATTTCTAACCTTATATCTTCCAATGGATTGGATTAAACTTATGAACTCATTTTTATTCTCTACCTAACTACTGATCTGCCAAGATTAAATGGTTTGTTCAGATATTAATTCACTAACTATCATGACATAAAATTTAAAGGCACGAATGATTAATATTAGACTGTATGATCATCATGAATTGTGGCCTTTTGGACAAGACACACACAATTTTATTTGCAAAAGTAAATTAAACCAAGAGTAGTGGCATTTGAATGTGCAACACATTCAGAATTTATTTTGTTTCTTTTTGTGGGGTTCATATTTTATATCTTTTTTTATCTTTCTTTCTTTTGGTCCTTTTATTATTATTTTAGGACATACCCTCTTTTCATTTTTTAATATGGAAATCATTTGCAAAAAGCAAAGGTATGTAAAATATTACAAGACTTAACATAGCCAATTCGAAATTATGATCCCTATTATTATAGGACCCTAACAGTCGCTCCACCTGGGGATGGAATCTCCTTGTGAGATGTCAAGAAATTTCTAATCAATGGCCTTGGAACTTTGACTTTTATTTGCTTTAAACTGCTATTGTGATCTCCTTTATTCAAACATATGATGTCATATCTTTTAAAGTTGTTTCCTCTTTAGGCTTAAACTTTACAAGATAATAATCCGCTCAAATATAAACTTTGTTATTGTATTTACAATGAGAGAAATCGAATCAAATGAACTACTAGTTATTCTAGTGAAAAATAGTGCTTCAGCATTCGACCATTGACTGGTCCACCTGGTAGATCTGTTCCGTCTAATTCTTTCAGGAAAAATGCATTGTTGCCTCTATAACAATAAATAATGTATGGGCCTTTCCAGAGATAGTCAAATTTCCCATGTTTTCATTTTTCTATAGTCAAATTTCCCATGTTTTCATTTTTCTTCCCTTATGGAATCCCATTTTCGTACTTCATCACCTATGAAGAAATTATTTTCTTTAGTTTTCTTATCAAATATTTTCTTAATTTTGTCTTGAATTACTTGGGATTTGGTATAAACTTCTTCCCTGGTTTGCTACAAATGAATAGTTTGATTTATCCTCCTTAGGATGTCATTTGGCTCTACATGCAGCTCTTGAATCATTTTCATTACTGGAACTTCTAATGAAAATGGAAAAACATCATACATGCCATAAACCAATTGATAGGGAGATGTGCCAATATATTTCTTAGTAGTTAGAATGTCTGCCCATAGACCATTCACCAACCTTTTATTCTAGCTTTTCTTATTATCTTCTAATAGCTTCTTGATGATTTTGACTAGGCTTTTGTTTGAAGATTATGATATTCCATTGCCTTGAGGGTAATAGGCAATGGAATGGCCTAGGGTGATATGGTATTGGCTACAAAAATCTATCATTTTCTTGGATTTGAAGGCAAAAACATTATCAGTAATGAGCTTTTGTGGGCATAAAAATATATAAAGGATGTTGTTCTCAAGAAATGAAATAATGATAGAGTTTGTGGCTTTTATAGAAGGGATGGCTTCTATCCACTTGGTAAAGTAATCAGTGGCTATCAAAATCCATTTATGTTGGGCATAGGAGGGTGGGTGAATTTCACCAATGAAGTCTAAACCACATTGTTGAAATGGAATTTATACTGAGATAGGTTTGAGGGGTAATGGTAAGAGTTTCTTCCTCCCTTAAAATATTTGACATTTTTGATAGGAGGTCACATACTTTCAGACATCTGAAAAAAGGGTGGGCCAGTAAAAACCTGCCCTCAAAATTTTGTTAGCAGTTATTTTCGACTATATGTGTCCTCCATAATCTCCTACGTGAAATTATTGCATGAATTTTTCAACTTCATATTTTAACAAACAATTTAACAAAATTCCACCGTGATATTTCCAAAATAAAACATTACCTAAGATACAATATTTTATTGCTTTCATTCTTAAGAATCTACTTTTAGTTCTAGATAAATCACGAGGGGCTTGTAAGTTGAATAAAACAAATATAAGGTCTGCATACTAGGGTGAATATATGCAAGATTCACTTATTTGTGGAGTCGCCATCTCTTCCTAATCATCTAGGGAAGCAATGAAATTCATGTCTAAGGCCTGACAGTTCGATTCAACCATGAGTTTTGCCAAACCTTTTCCTTTGATCAATTTTGTAGGCTTGATTTCAATGTCATATTCTAGTATTGTGGCAATCCATTTGCCTCTTTTTCCATCAAGCCCATTATGAGTTAGAATTTCCTTTACAACTAAGTTTGGAACATATGCTATTATGTGAGAGTATAGAATGTATACTCTGAAATATTTTATGGAGTTCACTAAACCAAGAGCTTTTTTTTCCATGATATTATACTTTAGTGTTGCATCTCTCAAGCATTTACTTAAGAAATCAATGGGTTGTTCATAACCCTCATCGTTATTTTGCAACATGACTGCTGCAATGGTGTGTTCTGAAGAAAATGAAAAAATTATGAAATCTCCTTTAAAATTAGGACTTATGAGGAAATGTGTTATATTAAGGGCTTCTTTGACTTCTTCAAAAGACTACCTAGCCTCTACTATCCACTTAAGTGTTGAATCCTTTTTTAACATGTTATTTAAATTTTTAAGTAGTTCTGTTAAGTTAGAGATGAACCTTCTAAGAAAATTTATTTTGCCTAAAAATTCTTGTAATTCTCTAATGTTTCTAGGATGAATGATATTTAGGATTGCTTCTATTCTAGATAGATCAATTCTAATGCCCTCCTTTGAAATGATGTGTCTTAGGATTTTTCCTTCTTCTAATCCAAAAAGTGATTTTTTAGGATTTAAGGATGTGCCAAAATTTCTACATTTTATGAATACTCTCCTTAGATGATCTAGATGTTCATTATCTGATTTGGGAAACACTGTGATATCATCTAGGTAAATGACTAAAAATTCATTGATTTCCTTTGCAAAGGATATGTCCATAGCTCTTTGGAATGTTTCTCCAAGATTCATTAGTCCAAAGGGCATTTTCAAGTATATGAAAGTTCCCCAGGGAGTGGTGAATGCTCTTAGCTTGATCTTCAGGTTGGACTAGGATCTTATTGTATCCATAAAATCCATAAAGTAATGAAATTATGGATGACCCTACTACCCTCTAGAGAATTTTGTCCATTTTAGGGAGAGGATATTTATCATTCAGTGATACTTTGTTCAATTTTCTGAAATCAACACAGAGTCTGATTTCTCCTGTTTTCTTTCTGGTGGGGACTAAATTAGAGACCCAATCAGAATATTTGATGGGTGCTATGATTTGAGTATCGCACATCATTTTAACTTCTTTCTATACTAACGGCATAATAATATGGTTAATTCTCCTTAACTTTCGTTTAAAGGGCTTCTGATTTTCTTTAATTGGTATCTTATGCTGGATAATGCTGGTATCATAAAACTTGAGGTCTTCATAACTCTAGGAAAAGATGTCTTGGAACTCCTTAAACAAGCTAATGTACTTCAACTTTTTATTTGGAGTTAATTTCTTAGATATTTTGATAAGCTTGGGATTTTCCTTTGTTCCTATGTTGCATTCCTCTATATCTAACCTTAGAGGATCCAATGTTAGGTTTTCTAGCTAAATCCTTGGAGTCAAAGAGGTCTTCTAGTGAATTTAGTTGGTTATATATTATTTACATCATTTAAATCTATTTCATTATTTATGGTATAATCTAATGTACAGTCAATTTCTATATTATAGTTCTGAAATTCTCCTTCATAATTCATAAAATCATAAATTTGTGAGTATTATGAAAATATTTTCCAATACTTCAAACTATCAGGTATGCTTGGCCTATGTCAACCATGTATTGATGATTTGGCTGAAATAGTTACCTTCATGTGTTGGAAAAAGTGGCCAAGCTATGTGCTTGCATATTCTGCTTTCTTGGAATAACAACAAAGTCAATCTCAAGAAAACAATTTATCAAATCTAGGATCATTTCTCTGTAACGGCTAAGTCTAGGGTTATTGACAAGGTACTCTCCCTTGACTTGTTTTATAATGAGTTCTGAATCTCCTATAATGGAAAATCTTTTAGCTCCAAGTTTTCTTATGATTTGAAGGCCTAGCACTAATGCTTCATATTTTGCAATGTTATTAGTGCATTTGAAATTTAATCTGAAAGCATATCCTTCTAAATGATCATTTTCTAAATTGTAGATCCATACTCCAGATCCTGCTCCTAATATATTTACAGAGCCATCGAAATCTAAATGCCACATAGACTCATGAGTCATATTTTCACTATCAACTTCTTTGTGTTTCTCTTCTACTATTGTGATTTTATCTTTTTCATTGTTTGAATTACATAGGATAAATAAGTCTAGATCATAATGCAAGGAATATATAGGATAATTATGTGGTCTTTTTGAACTACTTACCATGTATTTCATCAAGGTTTCTCTATATAGCTTCCTTTGCTGACCAAACACAAAAGTGGTAGCCTATGAGATGTTTAATTGCAGTGATACCTGTACTTTTTCTCCCCATGAGAGCGATAATAACATACCATATTTGGCATGGATATCAACAACTACTATGTCCATAAAAATACTCTTTGTTGGGCAATAGACTAGAGTTAGAAACAGGTCTTTTATTAGGCCAAGGAATTTGACTTGACTAGAATCAAAGGAGAACAAGTCCTTGTAGGGTCTGGTGATGTCTAAGTTTAATTTTTCCATGAATTCTTTAGGCATTAAGTTATGTGATGTTCTTCAATCCAAAATAGCATTATGTAAGATTTTATCATGAATTTTTAGGCTAATGTGGAATGGAGGGACACCCCCTTTTTGATGTTTTCCATTAACTTCAGGACCAAATAATAACTCAGGTTGATCATCATTGAGGTTAACAACATCTTCGCCTTCGCCTATGTTTAGTTTTTCATTAATTTGTGCCTTGTATGAATCATTTTTCACCAACTCTATTAAAGGAACTAGTATTTTCAATTTGGCTATTTCAATTTTGATATTGAATGGCATTTGAGTTTTTCCTAACTGAATGATTTCACCTTTACCAATTGTCGTTTGTGTGTTTTTGTCTTCTTTATTAACAGTTGGTAATTCAGTTTGTGTGTCAATAGTTTTGTTTTCAATTTTCTTGTCTAGAACATTTTGAGTAGCAATTGAAGTTTGAGTAGCAGTTGATGTGATTTCTACAATCTTTGGGTTGGAAGTATTCTAAGTTTCTCTAGGGAGAATTTGTAGAATTTTGGTCACAGGAGCTTCTATTTTTTTCTTAGTTTGGGTTTGGACTGATTTCTTAATAGAAAATTTTGTGTTCTTTTTTCTTCTAAGGCTATACTGTTTATGAGCTTCATAGATAGCAAATTCATAGCCTTGTTTATAGTCAAAGGACTCTGTAGATTCTAATTGTAATTGATGTAACATGTATAACTCTTGTTCTTACTGGGTAAGAAAAACAAATTTTCATTATTTACTCCCATCAAGTTTATCTGGGTGTTTTAGCCTTCTTCATTATGTTGTGAAATTTCAGCATAATTTTCCTGGAAAGGTGGTCTAATCTCTTGATCAGGTGTAACTTCTCTTGATTTTCCAGTATTATGATTTTTCCTAAAGTTAGGGTTTCTAATTTGGGGACCTTGTTGATTTTCCCACTGAGGTTTTATTTCCATGTTCTCTAGTCTATCCATTAATATTTCTACATTTTTAGCTAAACTATCTATTTTAATATCTGAAATGGATGATTCTTCCTTAGTAGTCACTATCCTCTCATTCCTCATCCCAGATCTTTTAGCTAGTAATTTAGCTTCTACAGTAACCACATCACTCTGCATTTGTTATAAAGTTGCAGGGTTTCTTTCTCTTAACTTATAGGATATGTCAGCATCAAAACCCTCTAGAAATTTAATCAGGGCCAAGTGTGGTGGAGGTCTAATATTCACTGGAATTGCATTGTAAATGTTGTTAAACCTAGTACAGTAATCTTGAACAAATTCATTAGGAGATATCCTAATGTTTTCATATTCAAATAATATATGTAAAGGGTTTTTCTTTCTTTCCCATTTATTTATAACCAATTGGTGGAAAGCAGCTAAAACAACAGTATGGTTAGCAGGTAAAGATTTAAACCATTTTTTAACATCTCCTACTAGTGTTTCTGAAAATAATCTCATTTGTACATCTCCTTCATCAAATTCATGTAATTCAAAATAATATGTCATTTTATTTACATGTTGTTGAGCAATATACTGACCAGTACCATCAAACTAAAAAATTTTACTCTGGTAATCTTGTGGCATACAATGTAAAGGGACCTGTAATACCAAAGGGGCATATCTGGCTACCATGGCTAAGCCTTTAGCTTGCCTGGGAGGTAAAGTAGTGTTGCTTGAAGATGAACTTGAAACTCTTGAAGATGAACTTGAAATGCTAGGTTAGAGAGGAAGTTTAGGTATGAATGGTTTTGTGGAATGAACTGTGGTGGAGATTATGGGTGAGGTGGAACTAAATAAAGTTGTATTTATAGTTTCTGAAGATATTATAGAGCGCTTAGGGGTAGCAATAGTTAGAGAAGCTAATTCAACTGACTATTGAAAATAGGCTATGTCTATATCTTTTATCAAAGTTGAGGTTAAAACATCAAGTTTATCAAAAGTATCTAAAACCTGTTGATCTCAATCAAGTTGTATAATATCCTACTTTGATTCAATATATTGAATAAAATTGGGGTCTATTACAATATCATGGAATGAGTTTTTAGTTTTGGTATGAAATAAAGAATGCTCAAATGATAAATCAAATTGAATATCATGTATGTTTGATCACTCCTTAGGAAATGAATTTTCTTTTATCAACTGACTACTACTTCCTAGACTTTCTACTTTTTTAGGTTTTCTTGAAATTTTGTTAGGATCATCAACAATTGTAGCAGGCTGTGGATCACGATGAGCCCTCGTATAATATGTTCTTTTAGAAGCCAGAATTGTAACTTTCAATGATAAATTATAACAACACTTTAAAACCTTAATGTGAAAAATGAAGAGAAATGTTTCCTTTAAGATTTGTTTTAACTAGGGACTAATTTCCCCAATATGGTCGCCAATATGTTATCACTCTGAAATTTCCAAGGGTTGTTTTAAGTGTTAAAAAGAAATATCAAAGGTAACTATCAACCACTTTTGGAGATTAGGATCTAGCCTTCCAAAACTCAGAGAGGGCTCTCTCTTAATGATTTTAATTTGTTTGTTTATTTGATTTTAAGCTAGTTATGTATGCTTAATTGGATTGGTTTTGATTTGTTGGTGGAGTTAATTATTTAGATGAATATGTTCTTTTCCATTTACCATTGGGCTATGGAGTAAATATTCTTTGAAAACATAATAAAATCAAATTATAAAGAAAGTGTTACAAGGTAGGATAGGTGAGAAATATCATATCTCAAGGCTGAATGGTGAAGTAATTTTTCAATCGGGGTCAAGGAGAAAAAAAGAATTCCTTAAACCAGATAATGAAGAAGGATGAAGGAGTCAATTGGGATCAAAGGGCTATTAATAATTCTCTAAATTGAATATCAGAAGAAAACATAGAAATGTATAACATTTCAAAGCAGAATGTAAAGTTCAAACAAATTTTGCAGTAAAATTCCTGTTATAGCATTCAAATTTAGAACACATTTAAGTTTATGGAATACTTAGAAAGAGAACATGAACAATTTTAAATATATACTTCACTGAGATAGATCAACACATGAATCCTGTAAAGAAGTCTCTTTATAACTTGTCATGTATGTCAACTGGAAATGGTACAATACCCCTCAGGCAATAGATCAATCAACTATGGAAATATTCATAAATCCACACCTTGATACTTTGAATTGATGAATTATTTATACAAAAATATTACAAAAAATATAATTTCAACTGACTAGGACTTATTCAAGGAAAATAAAATATATTTATGGAAAAATATAGTGACACCTTTCAACTAACTCATATATGTCCCTGATTTTTTAAATTGTTGTTGCATGTTTGTTTATTTCATTTGTCTTCTTTCATCTGTGTGTTCTTTCACCTGTATGTTCTTTCATCCTTTATAGTAAATAAAACCAGTTCTCCCACATTTCTTCATCTGGTATTTTTATTTTCATCATACTATAGTAAATCTCATATGCCTCTGTTTATTTGGAAAGCATGGGCTTATTTAAACAAAGGTGATCTACCTCATGCTAGAGGTAAAATATTTTTTCTAAAGTTTGAAGTAGCACTTTGCATGTCGGTACGCACTTCATGGATGAATTTTTCCAAGTTTCTATGGCTAATTCCATCATATTCTTATCAGTCTTCATTTCTCATGAGTTTATCATTGATTACTAAAGGATTAGGAAACCCCTTTAGTCTCAGTATATCAAACTTGTTCATAAACTTGTTCACTGTGAGTTCCATAGTTTGACTTTTCTCCTCAGGTTGTATCATCGAACTTATTTTGGAAATTACTTTCTTCACCTCTAATATAGTCTCTGTTATGTCAGATATCCCGAGTTCTTCTAATTCATATTCATTTTTTGAATTCAAGAATTTTATTATTTCGTAGGCTTCCTCTGGTTTCTTTCCAAGGTTGGCTTTAATTTTCTGAATTGCATCACCAGATTCCTTAACGAAGTCATTGTGCTCAAATATGATATGTACAGAAGGTCGAATATCATTAACTAAGTTAATGATATTGGCCCACAATTTTTGTTTTTCTTGGGCTAAAGGTTCTTTTAGTGACAACTCCTTTTCCATCTTGTGTATTCTGTCAGTCAATCTATTTGCTTTCTGTACTTCTGCTTGATGCATTACATCTGCCAATTTCTTTCCATCTTCTAAGCTCTTTAATTTTTCCTTGATCTTATTGATCTCTGTAGTTTTAATGGACATATCTTCCATTGCTTTAATTAATTTGTTGGCCTCATCAGTGGGATGGGCTATTGGTATTGCTGATGTAGATACTGAAACTGATGTTGATAATGGAGCTGAGGTAGACACAGGTATTGATGTAGATGCTATAGGAATATCAGTAATGGGAAATGCTTCCATGCTGGCTTGTTTTTCCTGCACAATTTTATCCATTTTTATATCCATTTCCTTTAGCTGAGATGTTAATTGAATGATTAGATTCATCATTTCATCCTTTTGATTACCTGTCTGCAAAAATGCCTTGGTTTATGGATGCTCAGTAGTTCGTAATTTTAATTATTTCTTCAGTGCAGGTATGTCTACATTTTTCTTCTTTATTAGTTATTCTAGTGCTTTGCTATCCTTTGGATTATAACCAGTTTCAATTACCAAATCTTCTAGTGAATTTATCCTATTATATTTTGCTTGTGATGAGGCTCTCTCTAGCTTTACCTATGACTTTATATTTTCTAGAGAGTTCTACAACTTCTGAACACTTAAAGATTTATGTGTCATGGTTGAATATATCATCTCTCCCGCTTGCTTGTGGAATTGAATTTGGTAAATTGGATGCACGTCCTTGGAAATAACTTCAAATCTTGTCTTAGTATGGTCTGTTGAAGTTTTTGGGGCCTGTACCTTTGGCTATAGAAATGTCATCTACATCTTCCTTGTTTTGAGGTCAAAAGCTGAAAGCAACCTATTATGGTCACTAGGAGTTTGATTCCAGTATTTTGCATATGTAACAACCTTCAATGCTTCATTTCTGATTTTAATCTCTTTATATTTCTCCATGATATCCTTTTCTTTCTCAAATGGCTTGCTGGATGATGAAACCTCTGCACTATTTTTCTTTTCAATGATTTGTGCACTGGAAGTTGATGTCAGAGGTATTTCTTCTGAATTTGTTGTAGGTGTATCATCCATGATAACAATATCTATTTCAATGGTTTCTTCCTTCTCTATCACTGGATTTAGATTTTTTTTCTTTCTGTACATAAGCTTGAATTTACTATCAGATGTAGTTTCTACTAAATAAGAGCCTTCTTCTCTAGCCCTTTTTGAATTTCTATCCCATGGGGCTAGATTAAGTAGGATGGAACTAGTACCAAGTTTCTTCTTGACCTCCTGTAAAGTTTTTTCCAACCACTCTAACTGGTTGGAATATTTATGAACTTCAGGCTTAGATTCATGGATGAAGGGGGTCAGTTTAAACTTAAATATTAATTTTATTATGACACCCAAGGGGTCATGTGATGATTTGAAGCTGTTGCTGAACTTTAACTCTTAAAATAATATTTCTTCTTCCTTTCCATCATTCCTATTGTTGCATATAAAAGGCCC
Source organism: Pinus albicaulis (assembly GCA_034641835.2). Lineage (NCBI taxonomy): Eukaryota > Viridiplantae > Streptophyta > Pinopsida > Pinales > Pinaceae > Pinus > Pinus albicaulis. The sequence continues at coordinate 1,328,546,528 of CM076575.1, read as the reverse complement.
TAGTCGGTTTTTAATCTTGAACTGATTTTTATTTTTAGCTAAAAGGAAATTGATCTTATTAGAATTCAAAATATGCCTGATGTACTCTAAATCAAATATCATCATTGGGAGGTATTTTGGAAGCTTGTAAGGGACTAATTGGCTTTCATGCACTCTGATCTCTATGTGATTCTGGTATAAATACCAATATCTAGTTTTTCTTTGATCTGATAACTATAGAACATTTTTCATTTCTTCATTGATTCTTGGTTGAATATTGTGGTTGAGTATGTTAACTATTGGATATACAAAATAATCAATGAAGTCTTTGAAACTAAATTCAGTGGAATCCTTTCTGATCAAGGATGTCCAAAAGATAACAGACTAGGGATTACCCTCCATGTCCTGTTTTTGTAGGTTGAATGCAAACCTTTCTAGTTGAAAATATATGAATCAATGAAACAATACTAAGGAGTATTTGAATACTCCTTCTTCTGGCAGTTTGATCAACTGATCATTCATGGCATCTGCCATGAATTGAGCAAAGTTGAAAGTTATATATGGAGGCTAACCGAGACAAAATATAGAGAGGAAACGAAGGATAGATTCATCTACATTCTCATCAATGAAATACCCTAAAATGCAGGACAACATGGTCACAATTTGTTTGGTTCGTTCTGAAAACATGGTAGCAGAGTATGGAGCGTTGTTTTTAGGGGTTTCTATTGATTGAGGTAGGAAATTTTTGAAATATTTGAAACCTTTTAGAGAAATATAGTTTCAAGTAAAGCTCAGTAAAGATCTCAATGGAGAAAGGCACTCCCTCTGGTTGTGATTGAATTTGCAGCATTTGATTAATAGATTGATCAGTGATGGTAAATAGGATTTCTTGGTTAGGGGTGACTATGGCTCTTTCATTTGGAAAATAGCTATTTTGGCAAATTCGATGAGTTTAGAGAATTGGTAGGTCTGTGGAAATGTTATTTAGGCAAGTTAGAGTCCCACGGATGAATATCATGTGCCTAATCAGCGAATTTGTCATGGCTCCAACAATGGAGCTCTAAAGGGTTGTTATCAGCCACAATTTCATTTATTTTGAAGTTCTTATCAGCCAAAGGAGTGTGGTCGCCATCTAACAGTGGTGGCTACAAAGGGTTAAAATTTTCTATGCTTTGGGAATCCATCAATTTGGTTTAATTATTGACTTAATAATCTTTTTTGATGGTGTTGGGTATTAAGAATTACCTGGAATATAGTTAATTTGGTCGTAGAAGGGTCCAGGCGGCAGCAGCGGCTTCAATCTTGGACGGAAATGAAATTTTGGTCTTTTCTGCAAATCAACTGAGATAATGAAATAGCAGTATTGCGGAGTTATTTTTTTCTCGAATGGCGCGAGGGTGGACTTTTTTTATTATTTTTTGACATTCGAGTGGTTTATCGCAGTGGTTTAAAGGTGGTTTGAAGGTTTTAGAATGGGGGGGTGAGATAGAATGTGGTAGCACCACATGGAAAGGGAGTGGGGGAATGAAACCACCCATTTCGCACCCCCCCCCCCTCTGTTTCAAACATTGAACAGCGGGGAGTATGAAATATTGTTTGATTTGATCAATGGTAATTGGGCGGCTGGTAGAAGTTGTGGGTTTTCAAAGAGGTGGGGTCAGGTAATAGATATGCGAAGGGGTAACATGAAATGGGGTTTATCAAATATTTTAAGCAGTAGGCTAAAATGAAATAAGTGGGATCGTGAAAATATATTAGGTGGAGGGTTTTAAAATAAAGTGGGCCATGGAATAAATAAAGCGGGAGGGTTAATTCAAAGCAGGGCCCGAAATATATTTTATTTCGTTCTTTAAAACTTTGAATAATTGGGTTTTGTTGTTTTATGAAAACATAAGGTTAGTCGAGGGGAAAAGGGGTTTTTAGCAAGGAAAATAGGATTTTCAAAGGAGAAAAGGGTTTTTTAGGAGGGGAAAAGGGTTTTCAAATGGGAAAGGGATTTTTTTTAAAGGGGAAAGGTTAGAAAGATATTAGTGATAAGAGATAAACCAAATGATTCTTATATAATCTTTGAAAAGTACTCTACCTACCCTTTTATTCATCCTAACATTTTTTATTTCCTTTATTGGGTGAATTTGAGATTGCTTACCCTTTTATTTTCTTTTGATAAGAAAACTAGCTTATTTCTAACCTTATATCTTCCAATGGCTTGGATTAAACTTATGAAATCATTTTTATTCTCTACCTAACTATTGATCTTCCAAGATTAAATGGTTTGGTCAGATCTTTATTTATCATGACATCAAATTTAAAGGCATTAATGATTAATATTAGACTGTATAATCATCATGAATTGTGGCATTTTGGACAAGATGCACACAATTTTATTTGCAAAACTAAGATTAATGGCATTTGAATGTGCAACACTTTCAGAATTTATTTTGCTTCTTTTTTGTTGAGTTCATATTTTATAGCTTTTTTTATCTTTCCTTATTTTTTTCCTTTGATTATTCTTTTAGGACATACCCTCTTTTCATTTTTTAATATGGAAAACATTTGCAAAAAGCAAAGGTATGTACAATATTACAAGACTTAACATAGCCAATTCAAAATTATGATCCCTATTATTATAGGACCCTAATAGAGGCATCATAAGATGATATCTATTGTAATCTTCCATTTTTGAAAAATTAATGAAAGTGAAAGGTACTACTAAGCTTACAAAAAAAAAAACAGAAGTAGGAGTTATTTCTTCATACTCCCCTTTAATAAGTAGTTGTGAATTTTTTATCTTCAATTGTCCTTTGAACTAGTGTCATCTCGATCTTTAGTCCTCTACACTCTTATTATTTCGTATTCTACCTTTATTTTCATATAAAAAAACAACCATCCACTTGAATACATGGGTGGAAGTTGTTGCTTCCACCAAGCTTATATATAACCTTTCCATATTCATGATTCAAGAACATTTATAGCTATACTTTCAAGTCCACTTTTATCATCAACATTCATCAATTTGTGTGTTCTTATATTAGCCCTAACCATACTCTAGGTGTTCTTGGATTACCCTTAATCATACAAACCTTAGGTTGTTTCAACTTACCACAAACATAAAATACTTCAAGTGGTTTTGAATGACCACATACCTTCCTCTTTCACAACTTTTGGTTATTTAGCACAATTTCCTCTCTCATGAAAAGTGGTTATTGAGTACCAATGTCTCTTTAGTGGGGGTATACTTGCATCATCATGCATAAAATTGAATTAGGTACATTCAATTCAATTTCCCTTCAGACTAATCTTCCCCTTATACAAAAATATCATTTACACATCAAATACACTAGGGACCAATACATTTTTTTAGGGATGTTTTTTCATGGATTCACTACATTTTCATCTTAGTTATGAACACATGGTACCTTTATTTAACTTGATCCACCTCCTTCTTCTTCCTTATATTTACATCTTCCTTTTATTCTTATTTCACTTCTCTCATCTTCCTTTTTGACTACTTTTCTTCTGCTCCTTTGTTGTTCCTCATTCTATTTATCTACTCAAGTATAGGGATACATTATTTTTGTAATTATCTTCATTTGTCCCACATCATATTCTTTATTTATCTTGCACTCTTATCCATATTCTCTTCTATCTTGGAGTCTATTTCTTTCTCTTTTCATTTAATATTAGATTAATATTCTTCTTCCTGCATCTTCTCTATTCATGATGTTTGTGCTTTCTATGCCATCTTTTCTTCATGGAGTATACATATTTTTCTCTCTTAATATTCATATTTTTGCTTCAAACTTGTCAAATTATGTTTTATATATCATAATTCTTCTCTAAATATTTCATAGTACCTGCATAACTTGTTTCTTGTAGGAATAATGTCTACATATAACAAGACACCTGTAATATATGTACATGCTTACAAAATATGTTTCTTGTTGAGTTGTTGAAAACCCAATAAGAAACCTATAACACTAGATTGTAAAACTTAATCGATGCACGAATATCATGATTTGACATGCCTTAAACTTGACTTTGAAATTGAATTGACTAAAATCATTACATACCTACCATGATATTTAATTCACACCTTGGCTTAACTTAATAAACTTGTAACTTTTGAATCCACTTGAATTTTGAGTTACACATTGATAAGGTACACCCTTAAAATTATGACACTTTGAATGACTTTCATTGGAATATCATGGCCTTTAAACTATGAATTGCGACTATGTCTCAATTTGACTTGAACTTCAAAATATATATTACTTCCTTTAATATACTTACAATAATATTCCATTATAATCTTCAGTGGTATTTACTTAACAAAATATTACTTAACTCCTTGAGTTGAAATTTTATCAAAAATTCAAAAATTCTCAATCTATAACTAAAATCCATATTTGACTTTGGATAATTTTGGGTCAAATTATGTAACTCAATAAATTCTTATCCTTTAACACAATTTTAATGAATTCATTATATAACAAGAGCTTTCATCGTGCATTAAAATTCAACTATCAAGTTGCAAACTTAATGATTTGACTCTAGAATTTCTCCCTCAATTTTAACTCTTGACTTGACTCACCATGACCTTGGCTTCCCTTCGCATCATGATATTCTCTAGCAATATTGAAATTATAGAATTATAGGAAACTTTCCTCTAGTTTATTATATTTTAGGAAGAAATTCAATAATTTTGTAATCAGGCAAAAATTTTAGTTCTAGCCAGTTATAGACATAGTCACCATCTCTACCATTTATCGATTAATTTCTTGGAGTGAGAGCATTGACTACAAATCTATGCTAGTCTATGAATGGGATAAAAAAAACAATTATTGTTGATATTCTTCATCCAAAAATTTATACTATTCCATGATTATAAAAAATATATATATATATATTTATTGTTGATATTCTGCGTCCAAATATTAATGGTAAAATTGATAGAGGAAATGTACAAAAAATTACGAATAAAATAGAAAAATGGGCTATTATTGACATCTTCATGTACATGATGGCCTCTCAAGAATGCCATGGAAAATCTAATTTTAGTCCATTGTATTAAAATACGAGAAACAATTTCAAAAGGGTACTTATTGGTGGATCTATGGATTACTAGGTCATAAGAGTGTTGAATATAAATCAAAATTTCATCCCAGGTCATCATATGCTTATAATTCTAACCCCTCAATAGCTAAACATATTTGAGATGATGTTCATTAATATCCCAAAGTGAACTAAATAACATGATGCAACTGATCTTTTCCCTTAATGGTCCTTTTATAAGGAATGAGAATTCACATCTTACAAAACATGTCCATTATCATAAGTAGGTAGCCATGTCTCCTCCTAGTTTTTCAAAAAACACCCACAAAATGAATGAAAATGCTTGCTATAGTATATCAAGTACAAGTAAGTGATAAAATATACCTTTATTCTTGTTATTGGGTTTGTTGATACAAGAAAATATGCATTCTATGATGAATTGACATACATCTTCTTGCATTCTAGGTGAATACATATAACTTTGTAATTTGGAAAGTACTTTTCTAGTTCACCAAATGTGCTACAACTTTGGAGATTTGAGCCTCTTTGATAAGATGCAATGTTTTTTCTTTATGAATATAAAGCATATCCAAATTATATATAAACCAATATCAAAGACATCAATGATCTTTTCTATCAGCTTCTTTTACATGAACTTGGCCCTATAGCTAATGAAACACATCCTTGAAGTCCTCAACTCCTTTGCATATTGGTATTTCTATGCCCATAAGAGTACCTAATGAATTTATTTTTGGTGTGGATGAATTTGAAAGAATTTTTTCCAATTTATCAATATTTTCCATGTCATGGGTGAGAGGATCCATGCCCACAATATTACCTAATTTTTTTATTTTTGGTATGGATGAATTTGAAATCATGTTTTCCAATTTATCAATAATGTCTCTGTTATAATTGATGTGAATGTGGAATTCTATAAAAACATCATCCACTTGTAAGTGTCTTGTTCATTGAAAATTACTCAAGTGCTACAAATATTGTAGTGGTTGGTGATAGGTGTGGATGATGTTTTCATTTCCATTTAGATATTCATTCCACTTGTTATTGATTTTAACCAAAGGATTAATGTTCCTGATCATATGTGGGGTATTTTATGTTCTTTTTGTAGCATCAGATGGTTTTATAGTCTTGAGACTTTGTGGAGAGGCTAAAACACGAGTTCTTCAAAACCCTAAAATCATTTCTGGAAATTCCACCTAGAGATGGCTCAATTAAATTAATTGACCATAATTAAAAATTTCCTAAGTATAACACAGGGAAAATGATTAATTAATATTAATTAATTAAGAAAGGGGATAATTATCTAGAAACTCACATGGATCAACTTGGAGATGATATAATCCATCGACTAATTTTTATCTTTGTCGTTGGAGTCCAAACTAGATATTATAAGAGGAGGTTGATGGGTAGATGGAGAACACACGAATGTAGATACTTAATGGTATGTGCAGTTCCATTTTGTAGTGAAAGTGATTCAACATCAATATTGAGCTAGTAATTGAGTAGCAGGTGGTAGAGGATAAACATAGCAGTATTCCTGAGGAGTTTCCAATTCCAGTCAGTTCGAAAGAGGAGGCCAAAATTACTCTCCTGGAAGCAGTGCAAGGACTGTGAAATTAATTTAGAATAACAATTCAATTTAGATGGGGATAAGCTCATTTTTAGTTCTAGAGGTTGGGAAGATTTTATAGAGTGCCAAAGAGACAGTTTCCCAGTCAACAAAAAGCAAGATGACTTGATTGGCAGTACTTCCAGGGTGAGCATGTGTAATATTCCCAAATGGGAAAAGTAGGAATATAGTGCAAAATGCTTGAAATAACAGTGTAAAACTCACATCAATACATGAGACTAATATGGAGACCTTCCATTCATCATAACGGCAGCATATATGTATAAAATAATAGGCCACAAACCATAAAACAAGATACAATAAGCCTCCAATGAGTAAATCCATCAATATTGAGGTGTTGCTACTATATCAAAATGCTAGAACACTGCTATAGTGCAATCATAGGTGCACTGCTATAGAAAATGAGTACAAAAAAGGTAACGAATGATATATGCTTCAAGGATAATGTACAATGAAGATCAACGCTCTATCAAACCTCCAAAAAAGAACACAAAAGGGTCTCCAGGAAAAACACCCAATAATACAATATGAGCTACATCCCTAGGGATGAAAGTATGTCGCAACAAAGTAACTGAAGAGTTATGGCTGCAGATGATATGAAAATAAGAATTCTCTCCTCCAATGGATCCTCCAAATGAAAGGCTAGCCCCTTCACTGAAGAAATCACTCCCTAAATCACCTACTGCAAATACCCCCGCAACTGCTCCCTAGAATAATGCGGATCTAGGCTAATACTACGCTGTAGGGGATAAAAACACTATGGCCTAGTGCCAAACGTATCAATGATGCTCCAAGGCCTTCTTTACTATCCTACCAAGAGAAAGTAACCTCCCTCCAATGATATTTATCTCGGAAATCACCCAAATCAAGCCTCCATAACTTCTGCCCTGTAACACAACACAACCGTTCAACAGAAACTGAGTTTTACATTAAGACTGAAGCCTTGGCCTGATGCCTTTGAATGTGCAATGTAATGCAATTCTGTTCCTATAGGTCACTCAAGGAAAGAGGTGGGATTCTCACTAGGGAAAAACCTGTGCTAAACAACACTGTAATCTTAGTTAAACAGTTGAAGAAAGCTATATGTCTAAATAGACCATATAATCAAAATGTCATAAACATCAACATTAATGAATATGGCTGCCATCCCCTTACTTATATAACTAATGAGCTTCCTAACCCTAGCTCCCACTCATTTAAGACACTACTTCCATGCAAAGACTCTCCAACTAAAATTGTGTTATCCCTCAATAAATGCCACTACTCAATGACAACATTGTTGATTTGGTGAAAGTTGACCTAGTCTGCATGCTCCATCCCCTTTTCACACCTAAGGGTGCTTAAAAAAGCTTATAAAAATTCCTCCATTCACATTAGTAGTGATTTTATTCATATTAAGGAGATATATGGGTCTCCATACCCTCTATTCATCAAACAAGGAAGTAAAAAAAAATATTAATATTTCAACTAGCTCATGGCTAATTGGGAATATTACAGTCCTCCCCTCCCAAATGTTGCTTGTCCTCAAGAAAATGAAAAGGTGAGTGTTGCAACTCTTCTCCTCCTCCATTGGTGACAACTCCATGTGATAAGCTTCCCTCATAAGTCAAGTGTCTCCCAATCCATCCCTCCATGACATGCGCCTCCCAATTTCTTATAAGATGCAAATGATTCATTCCACAAGGAAGCAAAAGACCCAATGACGAAATCATGGGTTTTCCAATGTTATCCGTAAAAAATATAGCATGATAAACATGGAGAGTCTCTCTCCCAAAGGGCATGCTCAATCCTCCCCTCCTTCCTCCATTCATTCCCATAATAAGAATAATTACATCATAAATGTATGGGATCAAAACCAAGTACATATAAACAACAATATGAAAAAATGGAGGTGGTTCATAGTCCCACATGTGCAACCAGCACTGTATATCTCCTGAATACCTCATATCATGATGTGGTAAGTGGTTTCCCATCCACTTACTTGTTGCCATAGTCTTCTCACATAATTTGAGAAGGTGAGAAATTTTTGGTGCCTTTGGAGTGCACCCAGAATGGTAAATCATCTCCCTATGTCCTCCTAGGGAGTGGGCATGCTCAACAATGTTTATGGCCCAAAGTTGGCCATGAAATTTGTAAGGAATAATGCTCCTACTTGTAGCAATGGCCTGCACATATACGGTAAAGGAGTGCAAATAAATATCAAGTAAAACATTATGCACATAAACATGATCCTTACCATAATCTCTGCTCATACAAATGGAGTGATCCATAGTTAGATCCCCTCTCATGCCCAAAGAAGAAAGAGGTGGTTGTGATAAATCGCTCAAAGGGTTATGTATCTCCTCCATCTCCAAATTGTCCATGCATCTCCTCAAATGCTCATATATCTCCTCCTCAAAGCCTTTCCAAGTGTATCCCTCCATGATGGCGTTGTACTCACTCATGGAATAAGTATGGCTGAAGAGAAAATATTCATGTGATTCTTGTAGAAACTTATCCTTGAGCTTGGAAGCTCTAGATAAGAAGATCCTACGGTGATAGTAGATGACCTCATCTCTTACTGAATATCCATCCTCTAAAAGTTGTCCATCAAGTATCATACAAGTGAAAAGATCCTTGGAATAATCCACCAACATCTTGGATTTCCTATATGGATCTATCCTCCATAGTGATAGCACTGATGATCTATCATATAAAGCCTCTATCATATGGTTTTCCTCCTCTTTTACATATCCCATGACAAATTCACATACCGAGATGCTGCTATCCCCTCTCTAATACTCTTCTTGTAGCTGCTCATGCTCAAGTAAAGGTTGAAGATTTTGAAGATTAGTCTTCCATGGCAAGCTATCACCTATCCAAAACTTCTTGAGTTTGGCCACACCATGCATGAGTTCCCACCATCTTCTATATGTGGAAGACTTCTCCCCAAGTGAGAAAATTTTATGAGCCTCCAAATTAAACGATTAGTCTCCTTGCACCATGATGGTTCCATCCTCCATCTTTATAGTATCCACTCTCAATGCATGATATGGTGTGAGAGTGGGTAACGATGATGTTGGGATAATTTCTCCCTCCTCCTTGAGTCTACCCAAGACTCTCTGCATTGTACAATGACTTCTCAATGCTCCCACTCCTTCTGGATCCATGAGTGGTGCAACATGTTGTGAGACATCTCTCATCAACTCCTGATCAAGTGGCCTCCCAGGTGGTCTACCACTAAATAGTGATGTCTCATGGACCAAATTCATATGAATAATAGATGGGACTATTAGTTCCTTGATTCCACTGTGCAAATCCATCCCTGTTTTCTGTGTGGAAGTGTTCTAATACATTGGTACTACTCTCATTGATGAAATAGTCCCTCTAATTGGAGAAATTGCTCCATCCTCATCTCCTGGTGGTGGTGGATCATCTCCTGCTATTATAGAGTTCTGACCTCTTTCTGGTTCTTCTTCTTCCTCCTCCTCATCATCTGAGAATACCTCTATATAATGTTCCTTTCCTACTACACATCTATTTCTGGGTGCCCACGATTCTTGGCATGTGAAGCAAAGCTTCCTTCTCCTCAAATATCTTCAGACATCATCAGTAAGAGGTATTTTACTTTGTCTCTCCTTTGAAGGAGGAGCCTTCTCTTCTTTTCCCTAGGATGGGAAAGTGGGATTTTGCTGAAATGTTTCCTTTGCTTTTGGCAAGGCATCTTGTAGATCTCTATCCCTATCAATGTCATCTTGAAGGGTAGTGTGCTTAGTAGACTTAACCAACCCATGAAGAGGTTTTTCTAAACCATCAATAAACATATAAACCCTCCTTTCTGCAGATAAATCAGGAACCATAACATAAAGTTTTAGAAATTCATAAATGTAAGTTGTTGGATTACTTGATTGTTTGAGATTTGATAACCCCATGAAATGCGCCTCCAAGTATCTTCGATCAAACCTCTCCACTAAAATCCTTTTGAAATCTGAATATGCAGTCACATTGGCATGACCCAATATAGACAAGCCATGCAACCACCAATCATGTGCCTCACCATCAAGGTGAAACACTATTATCTTGATGGCCTCCATCTCTGGTACCTTGTTCAGTAGGAAGTAGATTTCTAGCTTCTCTACCGATGATTTGGCAGTGCATTTAGATGACCCATCAAAGATGGGTAAGAAAAAATTTCCCATATTTTGGTGTAGATCATGATCTTGAATGAATCCTCCACCTCTATTGTGATGCCTGGGTCTCCTGTTGTCCTTGATCTGACAAAATTCTTGAAAACTCAACTGATCCTTGAATATCTGAGATTGAGACTCATATTCTGTGAAATAGTCTTCAATATTTTTTGTTCTCGAAACCCTTCATTTCCCATTGCTAAGAATGTAAGCATTGTAGAGCATTGGGAAACTTGTTGCTGCTTTACTAGTTAATCACTCTAGTGATGAGAAATGTCAGAGCCTTCACAATGTACAAACCCTTTAGGGGATTCCTTGTATCTATCCATCCTCATCTCCTTTATTTCTCTAGAAATGTCTTGCATGGTTCAAAGAAGAAGCTTTAGGTACTCCTTGTCCTCATCTTCTCCTGAAAAAGGGGTTTTACCCTTGTCTTATTTATCATATGTATAATCAAACTTCCAGTTTATTCTTCTGAGATACCTCTTCTCTCTATTTGTGAGAGGATCTCCTTCTTCTGATGACATATTGGCTTAAGATGCATAGGTTGAGCCAATATTATGTTGTGATACCACTGTAATATTTTCAAATAGGAGAAGCAGTAATATAGTGAAAAATTCTTGAAAGAATAGTGTAAACATCACATCAAAACATGAGACGAATATGGAGACCTTCCATTCATCATAACAGTAGCATATGTGTATAAAATAATAGGCCACAAACCATAGAACAAGATACAATAAGCCTCCAATGAGTAAAACCCTCAATATTGAGGTGTTGCTACTATATCAAAATTCCGGAAGACTGCTATAGCGCAGTCATAGGTGCACTGGTATAGAAAATGAGTACACAAAAGATAAGGGCTGATATTTTCCTCAAATATAATGTACAATGAATATCAAGGCTCTATACAACCCCCAGAAAAGTACCCAAAAGGGTCTCTCGGAAAAACATCCAATAATACAATATGATATGTAGCCCTAGGGATAAAATTATGTTGCAAAAAAGTAATTGAAGAGTTATGGCTGAAGTTGATATGAAAATAATAATGCTCTCCTCCAATGGATCCTTCAGATGAAAGGATGGCCCCTTCACTGAAGAAATCACTCCCCAAATCACCTATTGCAAATAACCCTGCAACTCCTCCCTAGAATAACGCAAATCCAGACTGATACTATGTTTTAGGGGATAAAAACACTATGGCATGGTGCCAAATGTATCAATAGTGCTCCAGGGCCTTCTTCACTAGCCTCCCAAGAGAAAGGAACCTCCCTCCAATGATATCTAGCCCAGAAATCACCCAAATCAACCCTCCACAACTTCTACCCTACAACACAACACAACATCTCAACAAAAACTGTGTTGTACATTAAGAGTGAAGCCTTGGCATGATGCCTAAATGTGGAATGTAGTGCAATGCTATTCCTAGAGGTCACTCAAGGAAAGAGTTGGGATTTCTGCTCGGGAACACCCTGTGCTAAACATCACTGCAGTCTTAGTTAAATAGTTGAGGAAAGCTATATGTCTAAACATACCATATAATCAAAATATCATAAACATCAACATGAATGAATATGGTTGTCATCCTCTTCCTTATATAAGTGATGAGCTTCCTGACCCTAGATCCCACTCATTTAAGACATTACTTCCATGCAAAGAGTCTCCAACTAAAACTGAGTTGTCTCTCAATGAATTCCACTACTCCTTGACAATGTTGTTGATTTGGTCAAAGTTGACCCGGTCTACATGCTCTAGCCACTTTTCACACCTAAGGGTGCTTAAAAAATCTGCTAAGAATTCCTCTTTTCACATTAGTAGTGATTTTATTCATATTAAGGAGATTTATGGGTCTCTATACCCTCTTATTCAACAAACAAGGAAGAAAAATAAAAAATTAATATTCCAACTATCTCATCACTAATTAGGGATATTACAGCATGAGAGGGTCTGTGTAGAAGTGACACATGGCCTATGTAGATTATGGTGGATGAATTTCTTTTTAGAGGCAGTCAGGTGTCGAGATTTCTCAAAGAGAGGGTAAAATCGATCAAATTATTTTTTCTAGCATTTCTCTTGGATAGAATCACCAATTTGGTGATATTTTATTATACTCAGAAATTTTGCTACTGCATAATAATAAAAACCCTCACTACTCACTGGTTTTCCCACATTTTGTTTTTCGAAGGATATTTTTCCAAAAATAACGGTGTCATAAATTTTTGTGTGTGTGCTAGTATTTTTTAATTCCTATTTGGATTCCGAAAATATTTTATTTTGTGAAGAAATTGGAGTGTCAATTGTTCATTGTTTGATGTAACTAATAAACTACTTAATAATTAACCCGTTAGAAGAATAATTTTCAGTTCTTGCATTTCAAGGAATTTTCACACGATATAGGAGCGTATTTTACATATGGGAAGCTTATAGGCAAAGAAAGGAAAATTCGTTGTTTAGAGGGAGCAGCAGGATGAATTTTTTTTGGTTGCGTAGTGCCTAGCTAGGAAATTCGAATTTTTGGAAAGGGGTTTGATTTTCTAGTTGCAGTTGAAGGAAAGTTCGATTTCTCCATAATAGTCATTCCAATAGGTAGAGGGAGCAACAACTTAGTATTTTCACTGAGAAAATTTCTTGTCTAGGAAAAAGGGGTTTTGTAGTAGTTTCTAGTAGAAGAACCAATGCCAAGTGGAAGAGAAATTTCACACACGGAGGGATTTTATCGAAGGGTTTCTAGTTTATTCTTGAAGGAAATCCTAATTTTTCTAGCTACAGAAGATTGTGCGAGTTTTCTAGACTAACCAGTTTGAGCTGTTGATATAGTAGTTCGTGTGCTAGTTTCTAGAAAAGGACATCTAGAAGGCTGAGAAAGTAGTCTTAGAGAGGAGCAGAAGGCAAAGTGAGGTAGAAGTAGTAGTTCTGAATATTCCAAAAAGGACTGAGAATTATCGAGAAACCGATCAAGGAGGAGAACAAGAAATTCCTATTTATTTTTTGGATTTTGAGTTTCACAGATTTTGCAGCTTTGGAGAGTTTTTTGTACACGATTTTCTTCCAATTGTTGAAGACAGATGCTAGAGGAAGTGAAAGTTTTATAATTCAAGTTGCAAAGCAAATAAGGGTCGCAGACAGGGACTGAGCTAAAAATTATATAGGGAGGCACTAGATACATGAGGAGGAGGAGTATGAAACTTCAGTGTGCCAGATGGGAAGGATCACATAACAAAAAGGAGATCAGTTAGATAAATTCTAATTGTTTCACATGGATCATCACCTTTGGTACATGGGCCCACAATATTCAATAGTAGGAGGATTAGTGTCAGTTGATGCAGTTACGTTCTGGAGTGAAAATTGCAAACTAGTTGCAGTCAAATATTGAGGAGCATAGAGCAATGTTGATAATAGATAAGGAGACTCAGTGCATTGAGAATAGTAGTGAAAAATTCTTAGTAGAAAATGTAGAGGCTAGTAAGATTCATATGCTTAGGAGAAAGTTGTAGCACAAAGACAAAAATTATTAAGTATTTCAGATGCTTCTTAGTTGCAGTAGTTGTAGTAGCAACAACAACTTGAGAGGGAGTCGCAGTGAAAATGTAGATTTGGAAGAAATACAAGTTGTATATTGTAGTGTTAACGAAAACACATATGCAATAACTTGGCTCAACTACAATTAGTGGCAGATGAATCAGTGTTAGTACAATAGTTGGTAGATAGTGGAAGGCAACTAAATTTTTCATACATTAGCAATGTGGTTGGAAGATGTTGCAGAGACAGGGCGTTGTGATGGTTGTGAAACACTAGTTGGATAGAACACCTTCCTCACTAAGAGGGAGTGTTAGTTTTTGTAGCATCAAATGGTGTTCTAGTATTGAGACTTTTTGGAGAGGCTAGAACACATGATTTATCCAAAACCCAGAAGCCAGTTCTAGAAATTCTACCTAGAGATGACTCAATTAAATTAATTGACCATAATTACAAATTTCCTAAGTCTAACTTAGGAAAAATGGTAAATTAATAGTAACTAATTGAGAAAGGTGATAATTATCTAGAAACACATATGGGTAGATTTGGATATGATCTCAACCATTGATTAAGTTTTGATCTTGGCCATTGGAGTCCCAATTGGAGATTATAAGAGGAGTTCAATGGGTATATGGAGAACACACCAATGCAGATACTCAGCGGTCTGGGTAGTTTTATTTTATAGTGCAGGTGGTTCAACAAAGAGGTTGATCTAGTGATCGAGTAGCATGCGGTAGAGGGGAAACATAACAATATTTTGGAGAAGTTTCTAGTTCCAAAGAGTCATAAAGAGGAAGGAAAAATTATTCTCCAGGAAGCAACGTAGGGACTATGTATTTTCTTTAGGAGGGCCATTTGATTTAGCTATGGAGAAGCTTGTTTTCAGTTCCAGAGGCCATGAAGATTTTCCAGAGTGCCGAAGAGACATTTTCCCAGTCAACAACAAGAAGGATGAATTTAATGGTAGTAGTTCTAGGCTAATAATGAGAGGGTCTATGTGGAAGTGACGTAGAGCCTCTGCAAAGTAGGGTGGATGACTTGCTTTTAAGAGGTAGTCAGGTGTTGGGATTACTCGGAGAGAGGGAAAAATCTATTAATTTATTTTTTCCAGTATTTATCTTAGGTAGAATTTCCAGTTTGGAAATATTTTATTGTACTCAAAATTTTTGTTACATAATAATAAAAACCCTCACTACTACACTCGTTTTCCCACATTGGGTTTTCCCAGGGACATTTGTAAAAAATAATGGTGTCACAAATTTTGTGTGTGTGCTAGTATTTACCCATTCCTATTTTTTCTTCCATGGTATTTTATTTTGTGAAGAAATTTCAGTGTCAATTATTCATTATTTTCCATTGCAAATAAACTTCTTAATAATTAACTAATTAGAAGAATATTTTGTAGTTGCTTCATTTCAAGGAATTTTCACATTTTAGGACTCAACCCTAAAAAAATTCAGAATGATAACATATTGGCTTACATTCTTATGTAAATTATATTTCCATATCATATTCAATACATTTGTATCCACTTCAATGAACTATAAATTGGGAAACATGACAATGCATGTCTGATTATTATTTGATATCAACTATTCAAAAATATTTTCTTGATTATTTCTACGTTTAAACTCTTACTATTAGCTATTATGGCATGAAGTGGTGCACCCACAACTAAAAACAATGAAATAAAATTTTGAAGGTATTGGGATACTCCCATAAGCATCCTAACTTGAGTGACATCACTGAGGATTTGGCCACTTAATTATGGCCTTTAACTTTACAATCTTAATATTGAGTTCCCTTCCACTAATCACATAACCCAAATACAAGAAGTAATATCAGGAAAGTTCACATTTATTAATTTTCTAGAAATTGATGCTTTTCAAAGTTTTGACACGTAAATGAAATGTGATATATGTTCTCTACCAAGGAAGAGATGAAAACAAATATGTAATATTTATTAATGTGTGATAGAAATTGATTCTTTTTAAGTTATTTAACACCTAATTGGGATGTGACATGTATGCCCTTGCAAGAAAGAGATAAAAACTAATATGTCATATATGTACAATTTTACAAATGAATCAATAAAGGAATGCAATACATCATTATTCAAACACATAAATGTAGTTGACACATTAAATAAAATAGGAAACATTGCTAACCATTCATGTATATCTTGCATCATATTGAAGTTAGTATTCCATATAGCTTGTTATTTTAATCATACCTAGTTGTGTCCTAATTTGATATCCAAATTTTTAAAATATTTATAATACTGCGATTAATCTAGTAAGTTATTGATCACGGGATCGAGGTACTAATTATCATAGGGTGGTCTTAGAAGAGTTTTATAGTTGATACAAATTCTCCAAGTCCCATACTTAGGCACTATGATGATGGGTGAGACAAAAAATAAGGTAAATAGTTGAATTAATTGGATGAATTACTCCCCACTTCAAAAATTGTTGTAATTATTTCTTTACTTCATCTTCTTCTAGTAAGTGAACATATTTGTAGGCCTATATTTAGCAATGGGGAGTCAGTTAAAAGCTATATATTATTCTCTAACTATGTGCCTATCACTATCCTCCAAACAATGTTTCTTATCTTTTGTACATCCCTCTATATTTTCCTTTAATTTTACTTATTCATATGATTATTTATTTTTTCTTAAGAAGAGAAATACCTACCTGAATTGATTAGGTTCTTGATTTAGTTATCACTTACAAAATTTTTAAATTTTTTGTGCATTGATGATATTAAAGTTCCCATCCTTGATCAAATGGTATTTATTTTATCTTCTCATGAATATTTCATCCCTCATGTATATGTAATGGCTACTAAATACTACACAACACACATCAAGTGGTACTTAAACTACCTCCACTTCATCAATAGTGTTTGAAATTATCGAAAATATAATATCACATTGGTTAGTGACCTTGGGATTTGTATCCTTATTTACCCATCCAATTTTTTATGAGTGAGAGTGGTCATGAAATTCCATTCAAAGTTTACTTACCATGTCCTTTCCTACAAGGTTGACTTGTAAACTTGAATCATCTGGAGTATCCACCATTGTCTTCTTCATTTGGATCTTGATTTTGGAGAATTTATTCATCTCCCACTTTCTTGGGATGGAGAATACTCATATTCAAAGTCTTCTACATTGTAGTGTAAAAATTATTTTTATCTACATCTCAGCTACTTTCAACTTGGTTTCTCATTCTTCATCTTGTCATTCATGTGGTTCTTTGGATTCATCTTTAGATGTAGCTGCAAACAACTAGATTCAATATTACCATCGATATTACAACAGTTATAATGGTTTATTATATCCTTGCATCTATGTGTAGTCATTGATATCTTCTTATCCTTTCATTTCTACCTTTTATGTCCCTCTTTGAAAGTATCGTAGCGGTATTTTGTTGGGAATAATTTATTTTTCCTATATTTTTTTCCATATTCCTCAGATAATGCACATTCACATAGGCCTCATCAATAGTCCCAAATTTAAAGGGAATAACTTTCCTACTTAAATGACCATAGAGATCACCCAAATACTTGAGGGGTACATGATATTTCTTGGGGGATATTTCTAATACAATCACGTATGCTTTGAACTCATTGGTGTACTCTTGTACAATTTTCCGTTACTTCCATTAGAATTCATGCCAATGTGATCCATTAGTTCTCTTCATACATAACAGGGAAAAACTAGTACTTAATGAGGGTTTTAAACACCACCCATCTATTTATTGGGGACTTTCCCTATAGCTTAAGAATCTATGCATGGAAAAATAATATATTTTTCTCTTTTCCTATGTTGTGAACACTTAAAAATACTTCTAACTATTGTAACCATTAATTCAACTTAATAACATAAATCTCACCTTTATAAGGTTTCATACCCACAATTATGTTTTCTTTACAAGAGGATTAGGAAAAAGTGGAATTACAACTTGGTCTCTATTTTGTGGACTCATTTTCCCACTTCTTGTCTAGGTTCTATTTGTCTCCAGATTTCCTATTTGAACAAAATTCTAAGATGGAGCTGCTAAAATCCCTATCAGATCTTGAATTTATATTTAGAGATTCCACAACTATCATCATGTTGAAATATGTATCAACAAATTGTGGTTCTAGCTTTCAAAATTTCTTCTTCAAACCATTCTTTGGATTGTTACAATACTTATTAACATGGCTTAGGTTTTTAGAGAACTTTATTTAAGCTGATATTTTATCCCAAAATCTCCTACAAAAGCCACAAGATCGACTGCTATGATACTAATACAATTTGTATGTTTCCATGAAAATTCCATTAGAATAGTTTGCCATAATAGAAGTGACAAATTCTTAGAAATTCTTTGTTATCTAGTGCTTTATTTAAGCTTAATATTTCATATTAATAGATTTTTGCACAGAATATTGAAATAAAAGAAGCTAAACAAATACCACACGATCCACACAATGAGCACAAGTTATATCCTAGGAAACCCAATCTCGGAAAACCGAACTAGAGGATGAGGACTATGCCTTGATCTTTTTTTCTCAATTATGAAATGCAAATATAAGGAAAGGTGAGCTCACTATGGAGTTTCAATGGACATTGTATCTTATATGGCTGCTATAGGGTCTTCTACTTATTCTACTCCAATATCTTACTTCCTTTATTTGCTTAACTATGGAACAAGAAAGAGAAACAACAAGAGTGGAACCTCGTCCTTCCCTAGTGGCCTAGTATTCAACAGGTCTTGATACTAGTTGTCAAGGGTCAATGTGAGACATTTTGCATGCCCCAAATCTTGATTAGGGTCAGTGTTGTAGACCCTCTATAATCTTCTTGAATCCATACATGACTAGTTCCACATGTGTGAATAATTGTGGCTTATATGGCACCCATTTAGTACCATGGTTGTTGATAACATAAGTGAATTCAAAAAGGGAGGACTTTCTCACATAAACTCCAACTTCTTTTGCGAGATTGTGAAATTCTCAATGTGTATAACAACATTAAGACAATATGAGCTCTGTTAATAATGTTATTTCCCCTCAACGTCATTGTTTAATGCCTTAAATGGACTATAAAAATTTATCGATCCCAAAATCATCAAAACATACCTGCCCATAAAATGGGCTCCAACAAACTTTAGCTCAAATTTTTTCCACCTAAAAAGTAACAAAATAAATATCAATTATATATTGATCTATTTTAAATTATGTTTCATTCCCATTAATATTTAAATCTTTTATAGGCATCTTTTCCCCTTTGTTTATCATATTATTCACCAAGAAATATCTTTTCTTATAATTCGATTTTCGAGTAATCTTAAATAACTTTAACCTAATAGACATACCACAACTATAATATAGGCATCTTTTCCCCTTTGTTTATCGTATTATTCACAAAGAAATATCTTTTCTTATAATTCGATTTTCGAGTAATCTTAAATAACTTTAACCTAATAGACATGCCACAACTATAATATCATATTTAAAAGGTAAATTGACTATAGTCAACTGTACTAATTTCAAAACAGAGAAGGAAAAACTTGCGACAATGATATTCAAAAACATTTTGTAAAAAAAGAGAGTTTAGCACAACGAAGTAAATGTTTGTATGAATAAGAGGAAAGTTTAGCGATGTGACAATAGTATGTTGGGGGATGGCATAATAGTGAGGAAATGGTATAGTTGGCCAATAACATCATCGCAAAATCAATGACGAGATTCGAAGGTTGCTATTATTTTTAGATGAGTAAGTATTAATTTCCTTTACGTGATGATTTATATTCATGATTCCTCGTCAATACCGTTAGAAAGTCCTACCATGGTTGGAAAAAAAACAATTTTACGTAATTTTACAGAGAAAAGGTTATCGAAAATGTTCTTTTTTTAATTCTCGTACGAATATCATAAATGTATTCTCTTAACAACCTCACAAATCTAAAGGGACTTATAAAAGTTAAGCCTATTGAAAAGTCAAAACTATATTCATACCCAAATTTTAACATTGAAAATTCTAAATATTATTGTTTAATAATATCATTTAACACAAATAAAAATTATGTTTTTTCTTAAAATTTGTAATATATTAGCATAAATTCATCTTAACTCTGTATTTATCAAATGTTGAGAGAGATAAAATCTCTAAGGTGTAAATTTTTCTTTCAATTTTGCACTAAAAAAAGGATAAAATCCCTTAAAGTGTAAACCTTTCTTTAAATTTCTCACCAAAAAAAGAGGTTTAATGATTAAACTTGAAGAAATTCGAGAAATTTGATCCAATTTAATCCCTCTTAGAACTTGATAGACTCAGATTTAAAATGGATCTAAGTTAGTCTGAATAATAGATAATTATACAAAAAATAAAACATAAATTTTCAAACACAAAGAACCATTAATACATGACTCAAAATCATTAAAATGTCATTTCATAATTTTTTTAAAACTTTACCAAAATAAAGCCCAACTTTTTAAACATAAGAACCATTCACAAACGTTTTAAAGGAAAAAGTTAATAAACTTTTATAAAAACATTCTCATGCCAAAGGACAACAATAAATAGAGGCAATTTTGGTTTGAGATTTTTTTTTTAATTTACACAAAAAATTCATAAAAGATTTAAAATATAGCTTTAAAAGAAAAATAAAAATAAGGGAAAATAAATATTGTTTTTATTTTTATTTTTAAATTAAGACATTATAAAGAAACAAGTTATCAATAAATTCCTTTTTAATTTTTTTTTTTACTTAGAAGACAATTTGAAGGAATAATAAAGCCTAATTTGATGTTCAACATTGAAAACTCAAGGTTCTAATCTCTGAATCACTTGTGAATCTTGTGTGTCTATATATAGCTCCCATACAAAAAAATTCAAATCTCAAATTTGGCACAACAAATTCACTCTCGGTTTCCTATTAAGCACTCTCATGCTCGAGGAAAACAATAATTATACAAAAGTAGAGCCTAAATTTTTTAACATGAGGAATATATATATATAAATCAAAATCATTGAAAGATGTTGATCTAGTATTTTTTTTTAAACATCACCTATAATATATTATGATACAAAAATAAAACTTAATTTTTCAAACATAAAGGCGATATGATGATGATGATGATGGTCGTGATGGTTAACGTCCACTGAGACCAATCTTTGGTCTATCGAACCTAAAGAAACGAATTATTTAGTTTGATTTAAGATTTTGTTCCTATATTCCAAAAGCCTGGAGAGAAGCCTCCGGAGCTCACAATAATTTTGACATCTTAAAAGGCTAGGAAAGTCAGTACTGCAAGAAAAATTATGAAATTGATTTTTGATATATACATGTATAAAAGTCATTGAAATGAGATAAAGAGAAAATAACTATTATTTTTATTTTTATTTTAAATTAAAAAATTATAATGAAAAATGTTTTATAAAAAATTTCCCTAATTGTTTTAAAAAACTTTTCTTACAAGACACTCTCATGTTGGAGGACAACAATAATTACAAAAAAGTAGAGCCTAATTTTTTAGACATAAAGGCTATAAATGCCTAAACATGAAGGAAATCATTAATAAGATTCCCTAATTTATTTTGAATTTTTTTCCTATAAGACACTCTGATACAAAAATAGGAATATTTTTGGTGGGAATTTTCTTTTATTTACACATATCATTCACAAAAAAATTGAAATATAATTAGAAAATAAAATAAATACAAAGATAAAATAATTGTTCTCTTTTTTTTCTTTTCCTTTTAATTAAGAAATTATAATGAAAAGTTTTATCAAAATTTCTCTTTTTTTTTAACTTCATGTGGTGTTCTATAGGAAGGTTTACCTTTACCAATAAGAGCTATATGTGAGATTATGAATTCAAGGAAATAATCCCTAAATTTATCTATGAATATTTTGTGCCTATATATAACTTTCGCATAAAAAGATTCAAAATTGCACAACAAACTCACAAATGGTTATTTTTATATGTAGAATTTTCATTAGAATTTATGCTTTGAAATAGGCTACTTTATAGAAGAATACCATGGGAAAAAACCATGAGTTGTGAAAATCATGAGTCAAATGTTCACATAATGGTAAATTGACTATTTTATTTTAATTAAAAAATAATAATATGGACTAGATTAAAGAAGAATACCATGAGAAAAAAAAACATAGATTGTGAAAATCTTGTCTCAAAATGTTTCAAAAGGGTAAATTGACTATTATGTTTAAATTAAACAATTATATTTTTTTATTCTATTTTATTTTTATATTATTATTTCTGGTTTATTTCCTATTTTATTATTTTATTTTTATGTAATTATACACCATCAAAATGTTTCATTAAAAGTTATAACAATTAGTTTTTAAATTAATTTTTTTTTGTTTCTTTTTTTCAAAATTTGATTAAGTCAAAATGTAAAAGAGTACAATATCTCTTATATTAAGTTGGGGAGTTTTTAAATTTTATTTTATTTTTAAGGGGTTTGATTTAGTCAAAATGTTAAAAATTACAATATTTATTTTATATTAGACTAAAAAGTTTTTAAATTTTACTTTATTTTTATTTATATGTAATTTGATTAAGTCAAAATGTTAAACAAAACATGACATGATAGAGCAAGACAACGAACATGACATTAAGAATTTAAGACATCTTTTCTATAATAGACTAAAAAAGACTTCTCAACTCAAAAATTCTATTTTATGATCTATTTTACATATAATAATGAGTTGTGAGTTGTTTTTAATGTTAAAATGACCTATAATTTATAATTCATACACCATGTAGAGTGCTCTCGAGTTAGCAATTGATCTATAGACATAATTGAGTTGTTTTTAGACTGTTAAAATGTCCTATAAGTCATACAACATGTATGGTGTTCTCGGCTTGGCCAATGATCCACATTATTGAGTTGCCCTAACCTAATACATTGTAGTTGTGTATGTTTTTTATTTGATTGCTTACCGTTATGTACTTTATCAACATTTAGATCATGGAATTTGGTTATTATTTTGCAATTTTCATCGCTTCATTGCAATGTATGATGGATGATATATGCGTATCTATGCTTGGTATTTAGAGTGTTTCTTTCTTAGATTTAAATGAAAATTTTTACTCAGTTTGTGATACATATGAGTATTAATACATCGTGATGTTAAAATACGTTTAGCATTTAAATATGATATTGTTTTTTTTAATTTAAGATGTTTAATTTTAATATAGTTTTAGAATTCATGATAATGTATTCCAAAAGTTGAAAGGTAAAACAATTGTGGAGACAAGGGATAGCAATGGTTTAGAAATGTTGACATAAATTTATGATATTTGTATCTATAAAATATTATAGACAACTTATACAATTGTAAAAAAACTCATTTATGAATAAAGTGCGTAACGGGGTGAGGGAGGGACGGGATTGTTTATCAGGTGGGATGGTATTTTTATTTGGAATTAAATACAAGTTATATTTAATACGAACTATTTTATTAATGGATCAATGCAGTTGGTTCAACGTCGGTAACCATTTATGATGAATAAGTTAGAACTTGAAAATTTTGAATTATATAATAAAAATGGAATTTATATTATAAAATTATAATTTATAATCTATATCAAACCACATATTATAAAATGAAAAGTAAATATTAATTTATGGGGGTGATTATGAGAATGAGACTTTTGTTTAGGTATTATAATTTAATATATAATAGTTTAGTTGAATGCCATGCTGTCTTGAACCAAGGAAATTAAAGTAACAATCATATGTAAATGTAATATGTACAATTACTATGAAAAATAAAAACTGAATGAAAACAAATTATTGAATATTAAAAATATAAAACCAATTTAAAGTCTATGTAAAGAGTTTAAAAATATATAATAGTTGAGTTGAACGCCAGAAATTTTGAACTAAGGAAACGAAAGTAACAATGGTATGTAAATGGAATCTGTACAATTACTATGAAAAATAAAAAATAAATTACTATGAAAAATAAAAAGTAAATGAAAAAAAGTTTTTGAATATAGTATAGTTGTGGTATGATATTGAATTTTTTTTAAGGTCAATAATAAATTCGGAGTGTTTTATATTACTCAAAAAAGTTAAAGTCAATTTGAAACATGCTTAAACATGTTTTTTTCATGTACCCGAGTCATGTTTAAGTACTCAATAACTTTAAGCAAACAAATATCCCACATATATGGTATTTTAGTTGATTACGTTATTTTAAATATTGTAAGTTAACTATATTTCATTTTAATATTCTTATAAATTTGGAAAATTATTTTTTCCTGATAATATTTATACTCTTTTTTTCTTAAAAATTATTGTATAGAAGGAAGTTAAATTTGAATGTACATAAGAAAAAGATATTGTATTTGGATGATAGTAAGTTGGAGTAAAGATACTTTATCTTCGAAATTCTATGACGGGATATTGAAAGGTTGACATAATTTATTGATAACATAATTATAGAAGTAAATAGCATTATAGATTTGTTGTTTTTAATTTTGAGATTTTTTAATTAAAACTTATTATTTCGAAATATCTACATATAATTTTTTAATACAAAATGTAACAATATTTGTTTATGGTCAACTGAATTCATTTCAAGTAATTAGAAACAATATTATTATCTTTTATATCCGAGAAATGACATGATACTCATATCAAATATATTGTTAAATGATTTTAAGCCTTGTTCATAAATAGCATTGAGCCTTTAGAATTATATAAAAAATATTTAATAAAATTAATAATTTTTTATTTTATTTTAAATTGCATAGACTATAAATCTATGAATATTTATTAGAATTAATAAAATATAATATTTTCTCTTAAAATATATAGATTTAATTGTATTATAAATTGTAAAATCTTTCTTTTTTATATTTAAGTAAATATATCCAATCAAAAAATTTAGATATAATTTTTAATTATATTAAAACACCAAAATATAGCAATAAAATCATGGGATTTTTTTTATAAATATTTTAGTAAATATATCTAATGAAAATTTTGAATTTTAATATAATTTTGAATTATATCAAAATACCAAATACCAAAATCTTTAATAGGAATAAAATCATTTCATTTATACTTTATAATGAAGATGTAGGTTATCATACTTAGTTTGAAAAAAATACTACAAATTTTTTGTTGATTCGCAACTAGAAGTTTGGGAAGTCTGGTTATTGAAAATTAGCGATAAAAAGTATACATCTTTGAATAAATTATTTTTAAATTTCATAAAATTAATTAATTTAAATAATTAATATATTAGATCTATATTTGTATAGGTTACTATGTGTTAATTTTTACTGATTATGATATGATTATGATTAAAATTTATTAATGGAAAAAGAAACATGATAATATAAAAAATAAAAATTAATTTATATTATAAATTTTTGTGTTTATTATTATTTTTATTTTAATATAAGATATAGAAAAATAAAATAGTTATAAAAGACATTTAAATTATTCATAATAAAATCAAATCTTATCATCTTAAGTCATGAAACCCTAACATATTAACTACTAATGTATAATGAATTAGACTCCTAACCTTGAAAAAATAGAACCATTAAATCCAAATTCTACCTAATAACTTACCATCTAACTGTTAATTCACTAACTCACTAATCATCTAACTTACTAATACCCTTATGTAATGACTAAACCTTAATTATTGATACACTAACCCACTAACATATAAACCCCTAACTACTAAAGTCTAACCTACTATCCCGTAACTAAACCATAATATATTAACCCACTAACTATTGTAGTGCTACCCTTTGACCCATTAATCGCTAAGCATTATTTAACTAACACACTAGCACCTAGTGCTTAACTCGCCAATTTTCTAAACCCTAACAAATTAAACTACAAACCCTCTTATCCATACTCACCAAACCCCTAACAAACTAACTGTTAACCACTAACTCTATTTACTAACCCCCAACCCATTAATTCATTAACCATTAATCATTTAACTGAAAATCAAAATAACCCACTAACCATTAACAAATTAATGTACTAATCATTAAATGACTAACACTTAGACCATTAATGACTAACCCACAAACCCATTATTGGTAACCAACTAACCACCCTTAACCACTACGTTGATAGTATCATTTTTTACTAGTGTACTAATTGATGCCAACTAGTTGAATCTAAGGCCAATGATAGATAACACAAGTTTAACTTCATTAGTTTGAAAGAACAAGAAGGAAATAAAATTTGAAAAAAAAAACTGGAAAAGATGGATTATATCTTGTGCTCTTTGATGGATATTTCAAATTTTAATAAATGAGCAAGAGGAAGAAGTCCTAACTCCAATGATATTACATAGAAGACCACAAAAATCGCCTTCCTCAATCGATAAAACTTTAAGGAATGGAAAATTAAGTATAATATTATACCATATTAAGGATGGTAAGAATTTTTTTTTAGCTCCAAGGTCTTAGGTGGCACATTTCCTCGAATGGGAAGTTTTTTATTTCAATCAATTTTTATTTTTTTGTAAGTTAGGAAATAAGCTATGAGAGGACAACTAAGGTTTCTTTCAATGTTTCTTTTACTTTCTAGTCCAGAATTTTTTTGTTGAAGGAGGATTTGCCTATGAAGTTGATGGCAAGAGCCATGTTAAGTTTTCTAGTGCTCACCTCAATGGATGAGAAGTTAGTGGATTTTGAAGCTAACAAGTCATATTGACTTATGATCTTCAAACCTTAGTTAGACTTTACTTCCTGATACTTTCTCTTTTATTTGCATAAAAAATGGGTGCAAGGTGACACATCATATTATATTTTTGTAGGGAATATTAATGATCCCATGTAACATAGAAAGGTAGAAACCGAGTAAAATGTGAGGATTTTCTTCATATATTTTTGAAATATCTACAAGTTGATTCTCTTCCCGGTGTAGAAATTTCTCTCTCCTATTCAAAGGTTCGTGTTTTTTATCTTTGTTCAAAAGAGATGGGGGTTCAAACCAAGAATTTGGTTGTTGCAAAGAATAAGGGGATATAACTAAATAAATACAGAGTGAAAAATGAGGTGACGAGATATTTCTCCATTTTAGGAATTTAAGAGGATTTTGGAAGGAAATGGTTGGGAGTTTGTATGGTAAGTTAGTGCAAGAAAAATCTCTAAGGAGTTGTCTGTTAAAAATTTGGGTAGTTCATCTAGGTTTCTCTCCATCGTTTTTAATTTTAGGAAGGGGTTGCCTTTGTTTCCTCTTTCACTCTTCTACATATGTGGAAACAATATTGTTAAACACTTGTTGAAAATGGCACCAAGAAATATTCTAATTTAATTTTCCCTTGAATAAAATTAGAAGAAAATTGTAATTCCACATAAGAAGACAACTTGTACGCATTAACTAAGTTAGTTTAACTTAATTAGATCATTTAATTTGGGTTGAGGGTCTAACTTGAGTCATGTAGAGTGGTTCATACTTTTAAGGAGCCCTAGTTGAGTTTATTTTGAGTTGTAATCAATTAATTCGGTTTATTTGAGTTAAATTCAGTTTAACTAGTTCCAACTGTTGGAGGAACTAGTGGGAGGTCTAGTAGTAAGTTGTGCACTCAATGATCAACCATATAATTGATAAATAAATTGTAAACAACTCATGCATGTGTGAACTTAGATTCACCTAGTTGAAATTGGAGTTCAAGGGTAGTGTACTATCACTTGTATAATTATCCAAATTGTATACATTTTGCATGCATTCAAAGGAAGTCCCTAGATGTATTGCGAAATTCATATTGGGAATTTACCTAATTAATAGGGGAAAATTACCCAAGAAAAAAATGCAAGGAAATAAGGATCTTGGAGGGCATAAAATTGGTTAAGTATTGGCCAAGGCTTGTCTAGGAAGCAATGAAACAGATAGAGATAGTGTAGGGGATTCTCTCATTTTAAGACTTATGCAATATACAGATAGAAGGGTTTTTAGCTGAGGCTTTCCCCATGAAATATTTGCGTAATGTGTGAGTAAGACTCTTTCTTTTTCATTTTTTGTGATTTCATGCCCATAATTAGTTTCCGCAATTGGTAGACCAGATTCAAGTATGTTGTTTTAGCATATTACAATTATCAGTTTGAATCTATGTGGATATTATATATGGTATCAGAGTAGAAATCACTATAGAATAGAAGAATAAGAGTTTGTACTTGCACGAGGAACAAGTTTTGAAGATTTCCTCTCCAGAGATAGAAGTAGGATCAAGATGTCATTCTATGGTGTCAGGCTCGAGTATGCCCTTGAGAATAGCTGAAATTACATTTCTTGGGGAGACTATATGGAAGCATTCTTGGAGGAAAATAGATTGAAGGATTTCATTGAAAAAGACATCCAAAAACCAACTATAATTGATGCACATGACTTAGTAGAGTGGAAGAAATGTGTATCAAATTCCAGAAGGATTCTACTAGAAGGAGTTCAAGATCATATTATCTCGAAACTCCATGGAAAGGAAACTCCAAATGCAATGTGGAAGTCCTTAATAGATTTTTTCTTAAAGAAAATCAGTGACCACAACAAGCTAGAACCGAAGGACAAACTCATGAAAATCAAGATGGAGAAGTGTGACATAATACGAAAGTAGAAAGAAATTTTTAAGAAACCCCCTAAGTTTATATGTATAACAAATGACCGAATCTCCATGATAAATGGAAAAAGGAAAGGAATATATATATATATTGGCGAATATCTCACCAGATTATATTATCTTGTAAAATCATGGAGAATATTTCATTGAATTATAAAATCTTGTAAGATGTTGGTCAATATTTCATTGAATAATAAATACTTTGTAAAGGGATAAAAAAGTTTCATAATGAGTATTTATTGTAATGGCTTCAAGTCTTGTTAAGCAATCCATTAAGAACCAAAACAAGTATATTCCTTATATCGAATATAAAGATATTTCTCATGGAAAGTTAATTAGTTTTAGCTCATGTGGTAGGGAGAAATCCTACATGTGACAATGTGTTGAACTCAAAATGAGTATTTATTGTAATCGATATGATCCTTATTGTCTAAGAAATCTCTCTAGGATTGAAATTTGTATATTCCTCGTATGGAATATAAATATATTTCTCATGTATTAAAAACAAAGGGAGGATATGAGAGAAATGATATAATTAGAAATCCATGTGATGGTGTACTTACCATTGAATAGTCATAATGGTTAAGAGGTTAGTCATGTAATTTAGCTAATATGTGTCAATTCATTTATTGTTTTAATTTTTTTATTACAATTAGTGTGTTTATTACAACTTGGTACCAACACAAATAATTTTAGTAAGGAAATGGGTGGTTTAGTTTCTAGTTAGAGTGTTTGTCATTTCTCCCATGGGCTAAGATTCACCCCTAAATTTTTTTATGGCTACATACTATCAATCCAATAAACACAATAGGCACAAGTATTGACAAGCTATCAATTACCCTACATAGGTAGTCTCCCATATTAAAAGGACATGTGGCCCTAGAATTATTGTTTCCTTGTTATAGTGTGCATGAAATTAATACATAATTTGAATTGACCTACCTAGTACCACTAGTCCTTGCTAGGATCTCAGGGTTTACCTTTAATATCTCCCTAAAGTAAAAATGCTTGGAAATAATAATTTGTACCAAGAATTATTGTTGTGTTGTGTAGCATGCAAGAAATTTATACATAATTTGCATTGACTACCTCATACCACTAGACCTTGCTCAAATATCAAGGTTTACCCTTTATATCTTCTTGAACTGACACTGCCTGGAAATATTACTTCAATGCCCTCCTCTCCCCCAAAATTCAAGGGCCACAGTTCAGCAGATATACAACACAACTGGTTCAAATATCGACAAGTTATAAACTAAACTGCATGGGGTCTTCCATATTATAGGGAAATTTGTCCTCTCAGATGTAGCCACAAATTTTCCCAAGCATTATTGTTGCCTTGTCATAGAGTACAGGAAATTAATACGTAATTTTCATTAACCTACCTAGTACCACTAGTCCTAGCTTGGATCTTAGGGTTTATCTTTCATTTCTTCCTGAACTCAGACTACATGGAAAGAAAAATTTGTACCAATAATTAGTGCTGCCTTGTTGTAGCTTGCAAGGAATTAATACATAATTTGCATTGAACTAGATAATACCACTAGTCCTTGCTCAGATCTCAAATTTTACCCTTTATATCTTCCTGAACACCCCCTACTTGGAAATAATAGTTCAGTTCCCTCCACACCCACAATAAAAGGGCTAGGATTCATCATATATACGACACAACATGTTCAAATAATGGAAAGATATCAACTACCCTGCATGGGGTCTTCCATATTATAGGGGCATGTGGTCTCTCAGATCAGCTTGAGGAATAGGATCAAGCTGAATTTTTTCACTGAGAATACACTCATTGACATAAATGTTAAATATGGAAATATGAAATCTGTACACAGATAATTTTTTGACAAATAGCTACACACAAATTTGACATCATGGACTACCATAATTAAAGGGTACAGTATGCAGGGTAATGGAAAGGATATATATATATATCTGTGTGTGTGTGTACAAAATTTTAACGTCAAGGGTTGACTTAGTGCTCTAGAGTAGAGTGAGATATGTCACGTGAAGTTATTTACTATCATTGCTGGTTTTTGTTCGTTTGACTCTCTTCAATTCCCTTTGGTGCGACCCCATGATCAGGGCCAATGGTTTTCCCGCTTTACCATATACGAAATGTGGGGAAGTACTTCAAGGTTTCCACGCTTTCATTCCAAGTATATATATATATATATATATATATATATATAGATATATATATATATATATATATATATAGATATAGATATATATATATATATATATATATATATATATATATATATGTATGTATCCAAAAATATTGATTATTTCTCCCTTTCTTATATGTGTAATACCATTTCCCTTGTTCATATAGATGTGGATTCGCAGAAGTGCTCCTGGGTTTGCCATGCTTTCATTCAAAGTAAAAGAAAAGAAAATATATATCTCCAAAACAATTGATTGTTGTTCCCACTCTTATACATGTAATTACATTTCCCTTGGTCATATAGATGTGGATTCGTAGCCTCTTTCCATAGGTGCTTTGTATTGTTTTCCTTCCCGCTATGGTGGCAGACAAAAACTAAATTAAACCTATCTACACAAGAAGGTTACTGTAGAAGTTGCCATATTTTCTATTTTTTTTAGGGATATTGCAGATTGATGGTTTACAAGAAATAAAATCCAACTAGTTTGTTTTTATGGATTGAATATAAATTATCAAGTATTAGTGCAAGTATTTTGAAACATAAGCTAAATTTTCTAGTAAAAAGTAAAAAATTTGTGGCAACCCCTTTTAGTATTCAGTGTACAATCTGGTTTAAGGAAACTCAAATATTTATGGTCAAAGAAGAAATTGATTTCTGCATTTAAATAGATTGAATTGTGAATAATTAATTCAATGGGAGGGAGGGGGGAATGGTACTTAACAGAATCAATGGAAGTATTGAAAAATATACAAATTCATTGAAGGTTGTTGAATTCATTTTTCAGTATAGAAGGGAATACATTCCAGAATCCCCACGTGGGAAATCATTGTTACTAAAACTTATGTACTTACTGGACATTCTCTTTCAATATTTATTCTCTTTGATCATCTGTTAGCTTACAAGAATCCTGAGTTGAATCTTTTTCCTCATTAGTGAAACTTGCAATTGATGTTGATGTCCAAATCCAACACGACTGCTATGAATCCTTTTCCATGTATTGTTTTGGAAGATATCTCATATATTTCTTCGGTTGGAAGGAAAGAACAATTGAGTTCATGAAGAGGCATGGGAATTAAAATTCCACAACACCCCTACTAGAATTTTTTTTGTGAAAATGGATTTGTAAAGCAACCCTTCCATTTGAACCATTTCTTTAAGCCACAGAGGCGTGGGAAGTGGTTCTTCCAAGTTGTTAAATTTGGCATTTTTCAATATATGACAATAAAGCCTCTTTATGCAATTATAGTAGCGATGATTGAATCATTTTGTTTTTATGGGGAAGGAGAGTTCAAGTGGTATTATGTGGTACAACTGAGGTCACACTTGGGAATTTGAAAAATATCATAAATTTTAGTGTTTAATAAAACATATTGTAAAATTTCCTTTTTTGCATTGGCAATTTTGTATAGTGGGTAAATTGACAATAAGTTAGTATCTAATAAAACATATTAGAAATTTTCTATTTTTTTCATTGTTAGAATTGTATGCTTATTACATTGAGAAATTTGAATAGTTCATACTTTGAAGACTTCCAAGAGCATGGCTTTATGTTTGCTTAAAGAAAAAAACATTAAAAATTAAAAATTCATTATGTATTCCATTGATAGATTTGTATTGTTTGTATAATGAATATCTATCAATACCTAATATATGAGTATGGCCTTATGTTTGAGCTTTGAGTTTTGTGAGCTAAAATAGAATGTAACATTGATGAAGAATTATGTAGTTGGTATGGTGAGGATCTCTCATGGAAATGACCTTAAATATGAGCTTAGGGTTTTGTGAACTAAGAATCTATGTTTGATCTCAGAGCTTTGTGAGCTAAAAATCAATTTAATAGTTATAAAGTTGTAAACAAAAATTTTAAAAGGAAAACAAAGCAATTATGGAACATAATACACATGAAAAGAAAATACGGCCATATTTACTATGGTAAAAACAATAAATAGAAAAAATATTAACCGTCATCAACAAAGTACAAGGCCATTTATTTAGTGTTCAAGAGAACTACTACATCACCACCATTATGACAGACATGAGAAATTGAATATTCTCTCCCAACACATGGTGGTCTAAAGAGAACAAACTGTAAAGATCTAAAAATAACAAAAATTAACACAATTGAATTTGTTTTATTTCTTCAGATCTTGTGCTAAAATATATATGGATATCTATTTTTACTTTTGTATAGACTACAACACCTAATATATACAAAGAATTCAATGAAATATTTCACAGCAACTACTACTTCTCTCACTGGGTTTCGACTCACATTTGTTAAAATTTGGAGACAGATCTTCACTAAGACAAACCTTTGTCATAAACATCATAATATTGTAGTTTAAAAAATTACGTTTATCTAAATTTGTAACATTTCTTACTAAAATTCACTCTATTTGTAGCTCCCTTGATAGGAGAGTCTAAAGAATTCTTCATTTTTGAAGCAATTTACAAGATGATCATTAGTGAGGCCTACAAATTGCATGAAGGTGTACATGATTTTCGGGCCAATAAATTGGAAATTTGACTTCAATAGACCCTTGCTAATAGTTTCTTCTTTGGATGACTTCACATGAATGGTCCTTGCATACTTGTCTTTTGTAATATTCGTAAATTAGCATACAACTAATTGGAATATTATTTTTTCTTTTGTCATTTAATTAGATGAATAAATGGGTAGGGAGGCCCATAAATATCTTTAGTAGGCATAAAATCCCTCTTAGTGTGAAAAGGGATCATATTCACAACTAGATAAAGCACCCTCATGTGTGAATAGGGGTTAATGCATGTGGAAAAGGTCAAGTTTGAGCAAGTCAATAGTGTTGGTATGGAGGGAGTGGTTCATCATTAAGAGACAATGCAGTGTGAATGGGAGGAAGACTCTATGATGGTGGAAACCCTAATGAGTGGGACCCAAGGTGAGAAGACTCACATTGTTTATAAGGAGGCAAAGGCAGCCATAGTGGGTTATGTTATTGATTATTGATTTTGTGGTCTATATGACTTCTTGCATCCTTCAGTTGTTTACTTGAGCTTGTAGTGTTGTTTAGCACAAGGTGTTCCTGAGCGAGAATCCCACCTCTTCCCTTGAGGTAGCCTCTTGGAATATTATTGTACTATCATTTCCACACATCTAACATTCTGGCCAAGCTTCAGTCCTTAGCTACAGCATAGTGTTTTTTAAGATTTGTGTTATGTTGTAGGGATGCAGGAGTGGAGGACAGAGATCTCCAACTTTTGAGCTTATTTTCCAGTGAGGGGACCAACCCTTCACCTATTGAGTTGATTGGGTGTTTTTGCAGCTAATAGATCATTCATTCAGCCCCATATTAGTAGTCATTCCTAGGGAGTGCATAAGTCAGGCAGCAGAAATTAAATGAGCAACTAAAAAAAGAGAGAAAATCCAAACTTCAAATATGGCCAAAAAATTTCTGGCTTTTCTTAGTAGAATCTATGGTTAAAAGCTCAGATCATTTGGAGCACGCTAATAGCCTTCTGCACATGGTTCTTCTCCTTAGTAACAATAGTTTCCAGCAGAAGTAGTAGTAGCAACACAACATTTCCAGTGCTTGGTTTATTTAGTGTATTTCAGCCATCTTGTGGCTTGAGTGAATTCCTTTTGGAGCACTATGTAATTCCATTTTCTGTTATATATAATGATATGGATCCATTGTTTTTTTCTCATATATTATGATGTCTTAATCTAATTTCTAGTTGCAGCATATTTCCGGCATTTTCCAGATTTTAGTGCTATGTTCCTATTTTGATTTATTTGGAATGTTGCATATGTTCTATATCTCTGTCTTTTCCATTTCGGAATACTACAGTGGTATCAGAGCATAATCTTGGCTCGACCTGTGGATCTTAGCCATTATGCTATTAGGAGAATAAGAAGAAGGAGAAAGAGACTAGAATGATGGAAAAAATGAGTTTTATCCCATCTCTCTTTAGATCTAAGAGGGACCTCACCAAGGAGGTCAAGCAAAGAAAAGTGGAGAAAAGAAATGAAACCGCACTAGGGTTTCAAGATGAGGAAGGTCCATGTACTTCCTATCAGCAGAAGAAAGATCTGGTATTGCATAGAGCTCGAAAGAAACATACCATGCCCTTTTATTTTGAAAAAGAAGACAAGAGGTATGGAGATGGAGGACACTTAGATAATGAGATTCTAAGTGAGTATATTGCAGAATATAAATCTCAACCTATAGCTTTCAAGGAGAATCTAACTCTCCCACAATGCATTCAGCTCAAAGAGGAAAGAAGACCTTGCAACAATAGATTTTTATTGCCTACATTTGATGGAGCAACCACATGCACAGCAGGCGCTTGGGGAATGAAGTTGGATGAATTTTCCCTACTACACATAGTAGTAGAGAGAGAGGATGTTGAGATTGCAGTGCTACACCTTGAGGGTGAAGCAAAAATTTGGTGGTTCAGCCATTTGAGTCATGCAAAAGTGACTGCATATGCAGATTTTACTCAAAAGTTGATCAAGAAGTTTGACAAGAAGAAATCAGAGGAGAAGAGGTCTTTACCACCACTTGCTGCAAGGGCACTTGCATCAGGAGAAACAACACTTGCAGTTTTGCAAGTGGACTTGATCGCTTGACATTTAGAGTCCCATGCACTATTCTAGAGATGCATGAGGAGGAGGAGACTTGTACCAGTGGTGATGCAGCTATAGAAGAGTAGCCATCATCATCAATAGTTGGGGAAGCCATCACACCAAAGGAAGGAACCCTTGTAGTAGTACAAGATGTTCCCAAGCCTGACCAAGTTATGCACATATTTCCATTTCCTGTTATTTCAGTACATCATATGGAGGATTATGGAAACATGTTGTTAGGGAAAATGCATGGCCTAGGGTCAAATCACATTGTTGATTTGGAGCAGCATACTATCACTGTGTTGAGGACTCTTGATGTGTTGAAGTAGGAGGTATTCAGTCATCCCAATGTATCATTTTTGAGCTACACACAACTCTTGGGGTTGGAGTGTAAAATTTTGGAGGATGGGATGAGCATTGTCCTAAACAATCCAATTCAAAACTATATGTTTAACATTGAGCATGAGCATGAGATAGAAAATACACCATTATGGAGATCAACAACACTATCATTAAGCCATAGTTATGAGTTGGGGGCCCAACTATTATTGGAGCATTATGATTACCATTTTACTTGTGTGACATTGGATGGGAAGATGATTGATGAGAGGCATCTTATCTTTCATTGTTGTGATGGATCTTTCTTGATGAGAATTTCATAGCTCGATGAGAAGACTTTGCCTTCAACATACTTGGATCCCTATGGATTCAGCATGGTCACGGATCAGTGGTCTTCAGTTGGGGATCTCCAAGAGATTTCATTTCAAAATATCATGAAATGCAAAGGTAGAAATCTGATGTGGGAGGATGGTATTCTCCACTGGAGGAGTACCAAGATGGAGCATGGTAGGAGACACCCACATTTGGATGAATGGGTGTGGATGGTGAGCAAGAGCCTAGTGAGCCACCTACATATCTATGACACAGGGCATCAAGAGGCATGGCTATGTTGGCTACTCTTGAAAGAGTTTGAACATCATTTGACATATCCTTCTTCAAAGGGTATGTTGGTGGATGGAACTTGGCATGGCACTTGCATCATATGGCAGCAAGGAGTTTGGGTATATTGGAGTGATGTGATGTATTTCATATCAGCCATCATGTTATTACTCCATAGTTCATATGGTGATGTTGTGGGGAGGCAACAAAAGTTGTTGTTGCTTTGGAAGTTCTTGGGAGAGTATGGGTTGATTTTCTCCCATACTTTGCATAATGTTTCAGGGGTAGGTGATGGTACTATCATGGTGCAAAGGGGCTACACCTTAGCCTTGGAGGATCAGGAGGTACTTCCACTTTGGGAGGAATTTCCCATATGTAGCAGCATTATGGTGGGTGACTTTGAAATTTGGCATGTCAAAGAATGGAGCTATGAGATGGCAGGAGCCTTATTACAAAGATCGACAACGCTGTCACTTGGGAGCTTGGGTTTGTTGATGGAGTGTTCCCAGGAACACTTCGCATATGATGCACTTGATGAAAAATTAGGATATGAGAGTGATGGAGTAGTGGATGGAGACATCTATTACCATGATATGATCTTCTTGACTTGGATCTCCAAGCGTAAGGAGAATGCTTTGCATGCAGCACATTGTTCATTCCTTTTCATGGAGATACGTCATACCACTATGGAGGGCTCATTCGTGGATCTTATTCTCAGCATATTCTTAGTACCTGGTAAGAATTATGTTGTTTCACTTATTGATTATCTAACACAGCATTTGCATTCTCTTAACAGCTCTATACAGTGCATTGCTCCACAAGAGGGAAAGCCTCTATTTTGGCTTCATGGTCATTGTGGGACCAACATCTATGATGGAGAGAGCCATTTCTTGTATGACTTTGGGCAAGTTTTATACTATTTCCTGTATGCTCAGTTGATATATAATTCCATTTACTAGTTACTAGTAGATGTGATGATATGCACAACTAGCAATTTGTTAGGAGATAACTTGCCATGTTATTTTCTAAAACAGCAGCTAGAAAAACTGTGTTGTGACCACTTGGGAAAATATTGGTACCTTCCAGCACTACATAAAACCTTTAGTACTTTTCTCATTTCGATTCCATATGAGGATAATGTCATAGTCATTTTATATGGGATGATCTGGGCAAGAACCAAAGAGTGGGTCTTTGAGGATCCAATTGCCTTTTTGCCTCATGAAGGCAACATTATTGCAGCCCAAATTCAACAACAACTCTACACTTATCATAAGTGGAGAGAGAGACAACGTGGGATGGACAATTTGGTCCATCATGTTCAGCTATGTAGTCCACCTACTTTGTAGGAGCTTAAGGTGGAGGATATCTTTCATGAGTTTCCATGTTGGAGGGTAACTCATTTTGTATGGATGATAGCTTGGGGATAGAGGCTTCACATGGGAATGATGGTTCCCCATATATCTCAGGTTTCATGCCTCAAGAAGGCCTCTAGACAACACATTATTTCCTCCATGGGTATTTTACTTCTTCATAATGATAGCTATTTTGGATGGTCACCAAAAGCTAACTTCCATACTTGGGATGAGCAACTTGGGGATTTATTGATGAGACAACTTCTTGTTCCTTGGAGGAGTTTATCATATGAGGATGCTACAAGAAGAGGAGACGAGGCTCTTCAGTTCTATCCTTGCAATTTCTTGAGGAAAAGAAACATTTGGGAGGGGATTACTGTAATATTCGTAAATTAGCATACAGCTAATTGGAATATCAATTTTTCTTTTGTCATTTAATTAGATGAATGAATGGGTAGGGAGGCCCATAAATATCTTTAATAGCTATAAAATCCCTCTTAGTGTGAAAAGCGATCATATTCACAGCTGGATAAAGCACCCTCATGTGTGAACAGGGGCTAATGCATGTGGAAAAGGTCAAGTTTGACCAAGTCAATAACATTGGTATGGAGAGAGTGGATCATCATTAAGAGACAACGCAGTGTGAATGGGAGGAAGACTCCATGATGGTGGAAACCCTAATGAGTGGGACCCAAGGTGAGAAGGCTCATATTG
This sequence comes from Pinus albicaulis, assembly GCA_034641835.2. NCBI lineage: Eukaryota > Viridiplantae > Streptophyta > Pinopsida > Pinales > Pinaceae > Pinus > Pinus albicaulis. The sequence goes on along the minus strand of CM076575.1, from coordinate 1,328,507,761 downwards.
TTTATAACGAGGGAAAGGCAGCCATAGTGGGTTATGTTATTGATTATTGATTTTGTGGTCTATATGACTTCTTGCATCCATTAGCTATTTAGTTGAGCTTGCAGTGTTGTTTAGCACAGGGTGTTCCCGAGTGAGAATCCCACCTCTTCCCTTGAGGTATCCTCTTGGAATATTATTGTAATATAATTTCCACACATCTGGAATTCTGGAAAAGCTTCAGTTTCTAGCTACAGTGTAGTTCTTGTTCAGATTTGTGTTGTATTGTAGGGGTACAGCATTGGAGGAGAGAGATCTCCAATTTTTGAGCTTATTTTCTAGTGAGGGGACCATCCCTTCACCTATTGATTTGATTGGGTGTTTTTTCAACTGATAGATCATTCCTTCAGCCCCACATTAGTAGTCATTCCCAGGGAGTGCGTAAGTCAGATAGCAGAAATGTAGTGAGCAACTAAAAAAAAGGCCGAGAATCCAAACTTAAACTCTGGCCAAAAAATTTCTGGGTTTTTTTGGGTTTTGTGAGTAGAATCCGTGGTTAAAAGAATGGATCATTCATATCACGCTAACAACATTTCGCACATGGCTCTTCTCCTTAGTAGTAGTAGTTTCCAACAGTAGTAGTAGTAGTACAACATTTCTAGTTCTTGGTTTCTTTAGTGTATTTCACCCATCTTGTGGCTTGAGTGAATTCCTTTTGGAGCACTGTGTAATTCCATTTGTTGTTATATATAATGATATGGCTCTATTGTTTTCTTCTCATAAATTATGATGTCTTAATGTAATTTCCAATTGGAGCATATTTCTGACATTTTCCAGATTTTAGTGTTATGTTCCTGTTTTGATTTATTTGGAATGCTGCATATGTTCTATATTCCTGTCTTTTCCATTTTCAAATATTATATCTTTTCTCACAATGGGATTGAAATTCATAAATTCCCATGCATATCTATCAAATGAGTTGAATTCTTGTTCAATCTGAATAGGTCCAAAAGAAAACATGTCAAACTGTAGAACTCAGAGAAAACATAACCTTATGAAACACTCATTAAGAAACAAAATAAAATACATATGAAGAAGAAAATAAATTTTTGAATCTGAACTCTTAAAGGAGGGAGATGAAATGAAATTTTATATGGAAAAAATGACAAACAAGATAAGGGGGATATCTAAATGTGAGTTATGAAAAGATATAAAAAACATGGAAGAATTTAAGTGCATATGGAAATTTATATGAAAATAAGTCAAACAAGGCAAAGAGGATGTCTAATTCCAGTACCCAAAATATGTAAGAAACCATCAGAGATTTCAAATATTTATAATATGGACATACATTGCTAATTGCAATACCTTAATGTCCCTACAATACTGAATTCTCTCTTTTCAAAAGATGGAAACAATATTGAGCTAGAGGTAAGAGTTACGTCAGGAATGTGTTTCACATTCTCAACTATCCCTTTTATTTTTTTCTACATACATGATATCATGTTGTGCTTTGATTGATGAAATTTTCATCTCATTGAAGGTTTCCACAATGGCGGGATCAAACCCAACAAATGCATCTCTAACAAATTTGTTTGAACTGATATCAATAATAACAACAAAGAGAAGGTAATTTTCATCAATATATAAACCTCAAATTTTTATAAATCATTATAATTAACCAACGAGAAGAAGTGTGCAATTCCAAAATAATATTTTGTTTTAGTTGAGAATTCTTACAAATATATAAGTGATCTTTGTACCAGAAGGAATCATTTTTCCAACTAAATGTATTAGATGTAGTAGTATCTTGCTGCAACTTTTGAATGAGTGTCCACACTTCTTCGTCCTTCTTCCATTCATCCCTTGCTTCGGTTATCCAATCTGGTTGGATAATAGAAATGACACAAATCAATGCTTGCACCTCTTCATTCTTTCATGAGATTGCATCTACAACAACATTTAGCTTCCATTTCTTGTAGATTATTTCAAAGTCATAACCCAACATCTTTGTAACCCATTTTTGCTACTCTTCTAAAGATTTTCTTTTTTCTAAAAAGTGTTGAAGACTATCATGATCAGTTTTTATCTTGAAGTGTCTTCCCATTAGGTAAGATCACCATTTCTTTAGTGCATGTAGTATTTCTAACATTTCCTTCTCATAAATAGCTTTTTGTAAATACTTTCCTTTGATTGGATGACTTTCAAAATAAATGGGTCTTCCTTATTGCATTAAAACAACACCAATTCCATTTCCCGAGGCATCACATTTCACAATAAAGGTTTCTTTGAAGTCTGGCATAGCTAAAACTAGTGTTAGCCACATTGCCTCTTTAAGATGTTCAATGGAGTTAGTTACTTCAGGAGTCCATGATAATGCATCTTTATTCAATAAAGTTGTTAGAGGTGCTTCTATTCTCCCTAATTCTTAACAAACTTGTGATAATACCTGTTAACCCGAGAAATCCTCGCAACTGCTTTATGGTTGTGGGGACTTTCCATTCCTTAATGTCTTTAATTTTGTTAGGGTCTACCTTAACACCCTTGTGAGATACAATATGACCTATTCCACCTCTTGTACTCCAAAGAAACATTTGGATGTCTTTTCATATAATTATTTCTCCTGCAATAGCTTGTGCACCCTATCAACATGTTGAACATGATCCTTCGAAGACCTACTATAGATTATTATATCATCAAAAAATACTAGCACAAATTTTCTAAGGAAGGGTTTGAAAATGGAATTCATCAACCCTTGAAATGTAGAAGGTGCATTGGTAAGGCCAAAAGGCATGACCAAAAATTCATAATGACCCTCATGAGTTCAAAATGTTGTTTATGGAATATCTTCAGTCTTCATTATAATTTGATGATATCCTAAATGAAGATCCAACTTGGTAAAATAAATTGCTCCATGTAATTCATCCAATAATTCATCAATGACAGGAATGGGAAATTTATCTTTAATGGTGAGCTTATTTAGCTCCCTATAATCCAAAAACATGCGCCATGATCCATACTTCTTGTGCACCAATACTACTGGAGCAGAGAAAGAACTTTGACTAGGTTGAAATATACCAACATCTAACATTTCTGCAATTATACATTCAATTTCGCTCTTTTGGAAATAAGGATATCTATAATGCCTGATGTTTGGACGAAAAATTCCTGGAATAAAATAAATAACATGATCGTGATCATGAATAGGTGGGATTCCTTTGGGAGTTTCAAACACATTGGAATGATTGTCCAAGACTTTTTGGGGATCTGTAGAAATAGATGATTTTGATGCTGGAACTTCTAGTGAGAATAATTATGCAACTACACCTCATTGTTATTTATTCAGAATATTTTTCAAGAAATTAGATCTCATTATATTTCTCACCTTCCTTGTGATACCCTGTAATTCGACTTCCCTTACTTCTGAAAAAAATTTCAAGAAAAGTTATTGAAAATTAAAAGCTACCGTCCCCAAAGATTGTAACCATTGTACTCCTAGTAAAACATCAGCACCTCCCATGGGAATGGAAAGCATTGGAATATTCAATACATATTCCCTCATGGTTAGCTTGATATTATGGCATTTTCAAGAGAAATCTATAGTTCCTCCATTTGCAACCATCAGTTGACATTATGGTGCTGGTTATAGGAAACAACTCAATTCCTTGGCTACCTTACAATTAATAAAATTATGGGTACTACTTGAATCAATCAACACTATTAAATTTTTCTTCTTGACATGTCCTTCTATCTTGACAGTTTGAGGAGTGGTAATTCCTACCAATGCATTACACGATATGGTCGGACTCATTTCTTCCTCTTCTAGGGTTGGTTCCTGGTGTATATCCTCTTCTTTTAAAGATTCTTGTACATTTTATTCTTCCTCTTCACAATCTATGTAAAATAATTTCTGTGCAACACACTTATGAACTTTAGTGTATTTGCTATCACAACTGTAGCAAAGCCCTTTTGCTAATATTTCTTCCAATTGTTGTGGTGTCAACCTTGTAGGTTGTGGAATTATAGGAGTGGTAACTCTTGAATCTTTATATATGTGAATAGTAGGCTTTTTTGTTTCCATAATTATACATTCAATTTTTCTTTCCATCCTGAATGCCTTTTCCAATGAATTAGGTTCCTAAACGCGAAATTCATGTTGGATGTTATCCTTTAAAGTCCCTGTTAAGACATCAATCCCGTGTTCCTCTGGAATATCAGTTACCCTTGTATTCAATTTTTGGAAGTCCTCAATATGCTCCACCATGGATTTGTTTTGTTTGAGATTTATCAATTGGCTAAAGAAGGTGTTGCTTTTTGTATCCTCATAATGTGCTATAATTTCCTCCGTAAAAATTGACCAAGTGACAATTTTTTTATGGGAACAAAGCCATCGATACCATACAAATGTATTTTATTCTAAATGTAAAGTTGCAATGTGTACCTTTTGTGTCTTTTGCACATTATTGAGATCAAAATATTGCTCCATCTGTAGTATCCATGTTACGAGATCCTTGCCATCAAACTTCCTCATATCCATCTTTCGAATAAGGTGGTTCTTCCATCCAACATTAGAGTTTATGAAATCACGATCAACATTTATTTTGTTCTCATCATGATGTTCCTCTACTATATTTCGCCATTATGAAACATTTCTTATATCAACTTTGCCAAATCATTTTTCATGTTTTCCATGTTGTCTTTCATTTTTTCATCATTCTTAGCTTCCATGCCCACTTCCATTCCATCCATATTAGCTTCCAAACCATTCATCTTAGCTTCCACGCCTTTCTTCAAACAATCCATCTTAGTTTCCAAGCCTTTCTTCAAAAGTTCCATTTCATTTTTTGTTGCTCTTTGTGATAGCGAAATTTGGTGCACTTGCTCTTGTAATTTTGATATCTCATCTTGTGTTTCTTCATCTTCGTGAGTCATAGTAGAGCCTTCTGAAGGATTAGTGGGTGTTGAATTCCTTTTAGGGGGCATTTTAGAACCCAATACTAATATCTATTCTTCAATATGCCCATGGAATAAATTCAAACTATTTTTTTTTCAAACAAGAGTTATGTAATTCGAAAAAAATACACACCTTTTTCTTGATTTTGAGGAGCTCGATATTGAAACTAGATTATCTCTATGATTTCAGATCTTCAATATTTGAAATTCATCCCTAAAGTAGCCCTTTAAATCTTCTTTCGAATTCCATAGGTCTAACCTGATTTGGATTCTTCAAGGCAAAGTTATGCCCAATCTCCCACAATGACCTAATTATGGACTGGTTCAGTAGAGTGAACTTGTACGACTTGCCACGTGTCATTTTTTTTCCTCCTTTGGCTCTCAAATTGATATATCAAAAACTACAGTGTATTTAATTGTGGCCAATTTTTACAGAATCCCAATCTGATGCTCAGAGAGTGAGTTATGACATTTTTCCTACGGCCACCTCTTTGAGATGAAATTCGGGAGCCTGAAACAATCCTAACTTCCATAGATCATATCTAAAAAAAATTTGTGAAACAAGATCTAAAATTTCTACAGTAGGTTCCTCAGGATTTCAGCTTCACACTGTAAAAAATTCAGCTTCTGAAACTTCGTATACGAAAATTTATAGAAAAAAATCCATGATGACCTATTTTAGTTGAAATTCGGGAGCCTGAAAAAACCCTAACTTCCCCAGATCATATCTCCGAAAATATTGCAAACCAAGATCTAAATTTTTATAGGAGGTTCCTCATGATTTCAGCTTCGCGCTGTAGAAATTTCATCTTCTGAACCTTCGTAGAAAAAATTTACTGTGAAAATGCCACAATGACCTGTTTGGAGCAGTGAAACCCTAAAATCCAAAGCTCTAATACCAAATCTTATGAAACCAAATCCAAAAATAGAAGAAAAGAGAGATCAACAACTTAGAAATCAGCCACTTCGAGGGGGAAGCCTCCAATACATTACATAAGTGAACAATTCTTGGATGATACAAATGACCAAAACCTCCTTCTATATATAGGAGTCCATGGGTCCACAATATAATCCTAGCCGACATAACGATAACAATGTAAGGGCACAATAATAACAATATTAGGGTTACAGGGGTACAACAATAAGAATAAGGGGGCTACACTAATAACAATAAGGGACTAAACTAGTAATATTGGGACTTAATAGAATCCACAAGTCAAATAAAAAGGTAACGAATTGTGGGTAATTTAATTGTGAATGGACAAAGTGCAATTGCAGGATGTCATATGTAGATGAAACCACACACAATAATTCTTGTGCTTGGTGATCCAACTCACTAGAAATTGAATTCAAAACCCACAAAAACACTCCACCAACATAGTTATAATTATAATTTAGTTTAACTCTTAGAATCCATAGTAGCGAATAATAGAAATTAATTAAATATTAACAAACAATTATACCAGAATTCTCAAAAGCATACAAAGGAATAAATGAAGCATTCACACCATCAAAAAAGATATTTTTACCCTCTAAACCAAAATGGGTAAAACCCATTTCGAATGGTGTAGCTAAGGCTTTATTTTCTCAACAATTTGTAAAATTAAAATAGGCTTAAAAGAAATACTAATGATACATTAATGACTAAAATTCTCATGATTACCTTTGTAGTTAATTACTATATTATGGGATGAATAGGGCCGTTGAAATGGATACATTCGTAGGCATATAATATAATCCTAATGAAAGGTCATTTGGGTAACCACACAAAAATCGTTAATAATAGAATCAACCTAACTAGTTCATTTCACTGCACATACAATTTTTGTTAGATCCTTCTAAAAAAGTTCTTTCACACTGAAACATTTTTATTCTCTCTACCTAATTTCTGCACAAGGAAAATCTCATAAATTTTACTTTGGGATTGGTAGGAACATTTTGTATTGATAATATTTTACAGTGAAAAACAGAAATCCACTCTAGCTTATATCACCTACCTTCCTATGCAAGAGGATCTCGAATCTAGCTCGTATGATATAAATTCCTACATAAGAGTATGTAATTTTCATGTGTTGGGTAGCCTATAAAGTTAACATGTTGAATTTATATTATTGGATCGAAAGGATCTAATAAAACCTAATATATGTAAAAGTAAATGTCAGGAATCAACACAAAATATTAAATATGCGATGTAAGATATACAATAACTTCATTAAACCCAATTTATTACACCCTATTCGAGAAGTTTGTAATAATAGACATTTCCAACTATTTCAACTCAATTTAGATAGGTATCCATCAAATAAGGTGGCATCCACTTGCCTAAACTGACACAAAACATGAAAATAATATTCAAGCCTCCCATTTCCTTACATCCAGTTTAAGAATTTTTTAATAAAAAACACTACTTAGGCACTCTTCTAGATACATCTACAGTATGCAACAAGTTTAATTCAATTTAAATAGGCTAAGTTATATGGCATGAAAAATAAAACCTGAAGGTGGAATCCACTTGACTATCCTTTACATAAAATCCAAAAGATAGTCTCAAAGCCTCCAAACTGTTAATCAATCATTCATGACAACATGATACCTATGCCAACCATATATTATGCATGCTTACACGATGCCTTGAGTGTTTGAAAAAATTTTGTAAAGATACATAAGATAAAAAATAATATGAACAATGAGTAATTGGGGAAAAATAGATTATATCAGTCTATGATAAAACTTCAAAAAAACAATTGAACAATAAAATTTCTATAAAAAGAAAGGAAACAACCATATCAAGACAGGAAATGAAGAAAATGACTATATAAACAAGATTTTGGAGAAGGAAATATAACAAGGTGGACAACTCATGAATATATAAGAAAATAATTATTCAATGGTATCATAAAATGCTATAAAAATGTCAAATGAAAGACAGAATAGTAGTTCAGTATGTAAATAGTAAAACTGACCTAAGTGAGACCACCCACTAAAAGGACACTTTTTTGCGTGTTGAATTTTTTTCCAGGCCCCTAACACAACAAAACCTCTTGTAATGTTGCTTTGAGAGAACATTAGTTTTATAAGATTTCATAACTTTTATATCGAATTAATTTTTTCCCAATTTCAAAAAGGAAAGGAAAATAATTCGAAGGAAATGACTATGCAGATAAACTCAAACAACCACTATGGTTTCTCTTGAAGTAGTTAAAATATAAATTAATTCCAAATCTTAGAAAATTTGGCTCATATAGAACTCACTAGTCTTAAAAAATTCACACATCACCTGACCAAAATCTAGTGTAATTTACAAAACCTATTAATTATGTATAATGGATTTAAACATAACTGGAATAAGGAAAATACAGAAAAGCATCTACAATACTAGCATAATTTTGATTATGTTTTAAGAATGATGAAAGCATTCCCTTTAGAAAACATTATGGGTAGAATGACACTCACGCATTGTTTTTTTTCCGACTTGGATATTAAGGCTTAAAGAAATTTCTCTCATAGACACTAACATAGAACTTGCAATGATGAAAGCATAATTCTGATGCTCATCAAGATCATAAATAATTATCGCAATGCCACACACTACATTGTTTTCCCCACCTGGATTCTTAGGCTTCAAAATTTATCTCACACAAACAGGACTATAGAACCATGTATGATGAAAGCATAATTGTGATTATTTTTAAGAATGATGAAAGAATGATCTTTAGAAAACTCTATGGGCACAAATCTATTCATTATATTGTTTGAGCCACCAATGATACTTTTTTCCTCTTATTTTCGTCCACCTTACAGGCTTCTAGGCTAGATTAGATTGATGTTGAACACCATGAATCAACTCTATACAATTTTTCACTTCACCTTTATGGGCTTGGGTAATATGACATTTGAATCTTGAATATGTTTATGGGAATGTTAGTTTCTTTTTTACAAAAGATAAATTTCACTTGACCCATTTGAATAGTTTGCAATAGCTCTGAGAAAAATCCCTTTCAATTGAAATTTTTCATGTAAAAGAAACTAACAAAAATATAGAAAAGTGCTTAGAAAAACTATAGTTCTACTTAAATAATTTGGGAGAATACTCAAAATTTCTAAAAATATGTTTCCCTAGCTCTGAAAAATATGATTCCCAAATGTTTCAGTTGAAGATAATACCCTTGTTGAAAATGAACTCAGAAAGTTAGCTGAAAATTTATTATTCATGTGCCCTAGCTAACACTCTAATATCCTGAGGAAATTTTGAAGGTAAAAGTGGTGCAAAGTATGCAAATAAATAATGTTGTTTGTGTGCCAAGGCTGCATGTCAAACACAGGGAAAAATTTAAGGATGGAAAATTATCTTGAAGTTTAAAACATTAGCGATTCTCACTAGTCCCTAATATGAAAATTATAAAATATGTATCGATATATTTGTAAAATTATTCAAAATCTATTATGATTTTATATATAGTATCTATATAATTTTTCCAATTTTTAAGGTAAAATAATTTTATATTGTAAAATTTGGGAAAATCATTTTTAGAAAAAAAAGGAAATTGACAAATCTAATTTTTGGAAAAATCATGGAAAATTAGCCCACGTGCAAATATTAGCCCCTAAAAATTTTCCATGGTCAAACATGGCCTGAGTGTGTTGGATAAATATCACAAAGGATCTCAAAAATTGTAAAGGGGAGATGCAAAAATCACCTTATGGGAATTTTCTCCCCTTATGTAAACATTGATTGAATTAACTTCCTAATTGTTGTCAAGTCAAATCTGCATGCACAATGTTATCACCCAAAAAAATTTCAAAACATCATTGTGTCAAATCTATTTTTGATCATGGTCTAAAATGGGTTTTAAAGTCATTTTAGGATTTGGTTAAGGGTAGGTTAGAGTTTTTTTAATTTTAAAGGTCATTATTAGATTCAAATAAAGTCTTTAGAGGTCCATTCCATGATCAAATATTAATATTTTCCATCTAGGGGTTAATCCATAAGGTTTTGGGTTAAATTTATCCACTATGAAAGCGCTGCTACTTTCATAGCGCAAAATGCAAAAAATACACTACAAGCACTACAAAAACGCGGTTTTGTAGCTGTCAACTTCAAAGGCGGTTTCTGAGCAACGAAAAATGAATTTTAGAAATCTTAAAGAGATTGTTTTTAATAACATATCTAAATATAAAAACCTCTCTCATTTTCTTTAAATTCATTAGGAGGTGGGAGAAATTGATAAATTAAAATGAGCTACGAAACTTCTGTTACTAAATTGTCCTGTACATGATTTTTTTAGCAGTCAACTTCAAGTTCAGTTTCTGGCCAAATGGAAACGTGTTATAGAATTCTGAAAGAGTTTTGTATTTATCCCTATCCCAGCTACCAAAATCCCTCTCAAATTTCTCATAGGTGTTATTAGTTGGGAGATACAAGGATTTCATTGAAGCCTATTTCTAGAAATAGAGTTTTCCTATCTTACACATGTTTTTCAAAGGTAGTTTCTGGACATCAAGAGATGTATTTAAAAACTCCAAGAGAGGTTTTTATTAACTACATAGTGGCCTACAAAAACCTCCTTCAGTTTCTCAAAATACATCACGGAGTAGGAGATATAGGCTATTTCCCAAGACCTATGTTTCAGGAAAAATATGAAAAACCAATAGGCCAACCTATTGCAAATGAAGAAGAAATGCCTCAAAAAAGATAAAATGAAGTTATTATATGGTTGTTGTGGTTTTTAGATGATGGGATAAGAAAATTTTGAGGTTTTGGGGCAATAATACTTTTCACTTGGTAATTCTTTTGACAAAAATGCATACTCAACAATTTCGTAGTGCATTTAGTGTAAAAAAGAAGGAAAGCGCTACGAAACTACTATAGCAGCTTTTCTTGCTCTTTTTCATCAAATTTTTAAGGGTGAAAAGATGAATCAAGAAGTAAAATTATTAGGGAGGATGTATGAAATGATAATAAAGACAATCTTGGATGAAAGAAGTCAAAAAACAGAAGTCAAAGAGTGTCAAAGAGGCAAAATAGAAACCAATTGCTAGCAGGAAATCTGAGAAAGACAAGAAGTCAAGCAACAACATCAAAGGGAAAAGAAGTTGTTTCAGTGATAGAGGATAGCCCAATGATGAAAGGAAACTTGGATGATATACTTCATGCAATTGATATAGAATAATCTCCCATTGAAGTGAATGATCCTAAATAGAAAAATAATAAAATCAGCAAAGAAATTCGAATTTGAAGGTGAGAATGCAGCTTTTGTCTTCCAAGATAGGTAATCTCTAACCAAACATGAAAATAAACTCCAAGGAAGTATTAAAGATAACCAAGTAACTATTGAAGTAGCTAAGGCCCCTGAAAAGGTGATTGATCTCTCATCTCCTATAGTAGATCATGCAGTCAACAAGGTAGAGAAGGGAAAAGAACACATGTCAGAGTGTCAACTGTTGGAAGAAAGGTTGAAACTAGAAAATCAAGAAATGGAAATGATGAGAAAGAGGGCAAGATGGCATAACATTGAAAAGACATAATTCAAGAGGTTGAAGGCTATTTGGGAAGGTCAAACAGTTGCTAGGTCAGAGATCCCAAGCAGTGCCCAGCAGTTCTATACATGGACAGTTCCAGCGATTAAAGAGGCAAGATTTGTTAGAGTGATCAACACTCATTTGAGAGAAAGCAATAGGAAGCTAAGAATTCAAGAGAAATATTTGGAACTACAGCTAAAATTGGCTCAGAAAGAGCTTAAAAAAACAAAAGTGCAGAATGACAAATCATTAAAAGGTCAAAAGTTAAATCAAATGGAAAACTAAGAATGAGCCTCATGAAAATTGTGTTTTTAGTTCATATGATCTATTGTTTTGATGAAACTAGTGGTTTTCTAAGTTTTGGCACATTTTTGGTTTTCATTTTGAAGAAATCTAGAAAATTCTGCTCACTTAGTAGTTTCGTAGCACAAACAGTGTAACAAGAGTGAAAAGTGCCAAGAAACTGTTGAAAGTCATAAAAAAACAAAAAAAACTTTGTTTTCTGGTTTGAGCAGTCAACTTCCAAGGAGGTTTCGAAGCACCTGAAATTTTTTTTGGGAAAAATTGAAGAGGTTTCTCTTCCTAAAAGAACTAAATACAAAAACTCTCTCAGTTTCTTCAAATTCATTAGGAGGTGTGAGAAATGGATAAATTAAAATGAGCTATGAAAAGCGCTACGAAACTGTGTTGATTTTGTAGCGCAACTCTGTTTTCAACTTTTTTGGATAATTCGAAGACAATGTTGCACAGATGGCACAGGGAGATGATTAAATACATATGGTTTATTTATTGGTAGAAAATGGCACCTAAAGCATGGTTCAATAAATGGTCAGAATGTCCCAAGGAGTCAAAGAAATCAAAGGCCTAAAAAACAGGGAGACAGTCTCCTAGGTTTCAGGAGAACAACATCATCAACCTCATGGTCACAAAAAGATGGAGCTCATCATCATAATTTGACTTCATGAATATAACAAGTGTCATTTGATGTTTTTAATTTGAGATAATGTTTTTAGGAGTTAAATTAAATAGTTTTAGTCCTATTTGGAATAGGACTGCTTATTAGGTTTCCAGCCATCATTTTGTAATAAAGATCATGTTTATGGTTAGAAAAGGTGTCAAACAGTGGATTTAGAGGTATCTAGTGGAGGATAAGGTTATCCTATATTGTAAATGGTCTACTAAATGCCAAGAGCTCGAATTATCAAAGGCTTGGAGACTTTTTGGAAAAACTAGTGCATATTGTAAAAAGACTATTTTTAGCTAATGCAGAGAGCTTCTACTTGACCAAATTGAGATTCAAAAGGGGTTTTTAGTGTTTTCCTGTTCTATCAGTGTTTCTTATATATCTTATTTGTAGTGGCGTTCATCTATATTACTCAAAAATCATCTTTAGATGCTCTGACTTCCTTTATAAATGGACTGATTGTGTTTTTACATGTCTCAAGTGTATGTCTCATGACTAAAAGCCATGATATGCCTCAACTTCCATGTCAAATAGATTCACTGATTTTCTGAGATTTCTATGATTCCATAAGCCCAATGTATACATGTTGATGTTGGTTTCAACCTACAGGTTGGAAAATGTTATTTAAGCAGACCACTTTGTAAAGCTTTGGATTGACTGATATATATAGTAACATACAACTTTTCTTCACCTGAGATTCTTAGTGTATTTTCAATGAGTTTTATGTCATATCTTTGAAATGTTTCTCTTACATAGCCTTAATGTCTCATTACTCAGAATTCATGTATTACATGCTTTGACTTCCTTTGAACTTCAAGTTATTGGGATTTTCCTGAATTTGTTACCCTTTCATTGAAGTATATACAAGCCTCAGCTTCCACAAGGAAAGTCATTGTTATTGAGAGCCTTATCACTGACTCCATAGCCCAATGGTAGCAGGAATTCATCTTCTCAACCTAAACCAAAACACAAATAATAGAGTTAGCCATCTATCTATATCCCATATCATTAACCCTTGAGAGAGCCCTCTCAGGCTAAGGAGGCTAAGCCTTAGTCACAATATTGGTTTGAAATAGTTACATCGAAGTTGTCTGATCAACAGGAAATCAGGTACGATTTTGGTGATAACATTTTGGTGCATCTACCGGGAGTGTGAAGATTATACTTTCCCGTTATTTTGAAGTTGAACTTCTGAAGGTAGTAGGAGCTCAAGAAGCTTTTTGAGGTTGCATCTACCTTGGCAACTCCACACATCAAATAAAAAATTGTAAGGTGACTCCACTGCTTGAAGATCAATAGCTTGATGATTTTTCAGAATGAATTCCATTGCAAGAAAAAAATCTAGGTATGCTCCTATGAATCAGTCTCATATCCCTGGCTTTCCAAATCATATGCCAAAGGTTGAGTGGTTAGAGGATCTTCCAATATTTAAAGATGAAAAGAAAGACAATGTTGCCCTTCATTTGGTTAGATTTCATATGCATGTACATAGTCTTAAGGTTCAGTTCCCTGAATATTGTCTCATGAAGATGTTTATGGCCACTTTAGAAGGAAAAGCATGGTCTTTGTATAAAATCTTGCCAAATGGTTCATTATATTCTCTTGCTGATTTCCATGTTGCATTTTATGAGATGTATAAGGATTGTCATCCATATTTGTTGTTGGTTAAAGACTGTTGTAAGCATTATGTGATTTTTATTAGATATTTGGAAAATTTTTATGAAGATGATGACTTCATGGATGAAGAAATTTTAGAGGCCCTTCATGACAATACCTTTCATCACCAAGAAGAACACCAAGAAGAAAGGATAACATCTCTTTTAGATAAAAAAGAAACCCAGTAGGAGGTTGTTTATGAAAACCATGTTACATCCTCTGAGTTTGAGAAATATTTGTAGCAAACTTGTCAGTTCTTTGATCATCAAGAGTATGTGAATCATTGCAAACAACAAGAGCAAATACTGGAAGATTTTTTCTATAACCATCAGGGTAAGGAAAGGGTTGATTTTTTATGTCATTCCTTGGATCAACTTACATCAAATAATGATCATATTAATGAGCAAGAATACAATATCTTTGAGAATCAGTTGGAAAAAAATTTGGATAGCATACAAATTAAATCTTTTGTGGTTGAACAAACCATATATGAGTTGTCCAAAGTTACATAATGTTATGAGTATCATAAAAAATATCATGTCTTCTTTGACCCTATAGCTGAATACATGGAAGAGTTTTTCAGTCCATTTTTATAGTTTTAGTTTCATTATGAAGATCAGATACATTCTAAGTTACCTTGTTCAACACAATATCATGTCTACTTTGGGTCCAAGTGAAATCAAGAGGTTCAAACATCAAATCAGATCAATTATCGGCTTCACTGGAAGTTTCATGTTGATTGAGTTAAAGTGGAGAGTTGTAGCTGATAGGGTAGGTAGGAGTATGTGAATAAGCTCAAAAGTGAATGGGCATATTTAAGTAGGTATGAAGTTGGTTTTTGCAGTGACCATCAAGCTTGAGCTAGAGGTGAAGGCCATTAGAGATTGAGGAGGAGCTTGGAAAAATTTCACAGTTTTATTCTAAAGGATGGATAGCAGCACCGGAGCTACTGGTTCTTAGTGTACCATAGGGGCACACTATCCCAAGTGGAGCCATTGTTATCACCCCAAAAAATTTCAAAACATGATTGCGTCAACTCTATTTTTTATCATGGTCTAAAATGGGTTTGAAAGTCATTTTAGGATTTGGTTAAGGGTAGGTTATATTTATTGTAAGTTTAAAGGTCATTATTAGATTCAAATAACGTCTTTAGAGGTCCATTCCATGATCAAATATTAAAATTTTCCATCTAGGGGTCAATCCATAAGGTTTAGGGTTAAATTTCTTCAATTAGCCAAGAATTCTCCATTTTGTAGTGCCGCTAGTTCAAAAAAGAGGATTTACACTATGAAAGCGCTACTACTTTCGTAGTGCAAAATGCAGAAAATACACTACAGGCGCTACGAAAACACGGTTTTGTAGCTGTCAACTTTAAAGGCAGTTTCTGACAAACTAAAAATGAATTTTAGAAATATGAAAGACAATTTTCTTCATCACGTATCTAGCTACAAAAACCTCTCTCATTTTCTTTAAATTCATTAGGAGGTGGGATAAATTGATAAATTAAAATTAGCTACGAAACTACTGTTACTAAATTGTCCTGTACATGACTTTTTTAGCAGTCAACTTCAAGTTCAGTTTCTGGCCAAATGAAAAAGTGTTCTGGAATTATGAAAAAGCTATGTCTTCATCCTAGCCCCATATACACAAACCTCTCTCAAATTTCTCACAGGTGTTATCAGTTAGGAGATACAAGGATTTCAATGAAGCCCTGTTTTTAGAAATAGATTTTTCCTATTTTACACATGTTTTTCAAAGGTAGTTTCTGGACATCAGGAGATGTGTTTCAAAAACCCAAGAGAGGTTTTTATTAAATAAATAGTGGCATACAAAAAAATCCTTCAGTTTCACAAAATACATCATGGAGTAGGATATATAGGCTCTGTCCCAAGACTTTCTTTTCAGGAAAAACAGGAAAATCCAATAGGGAAACCTATTGCAAATGAAGAAGAAATGCCTCAAAAAAGCTAACATGAAGTTAGTATATGGTTGTTGTGGTTTTTATATGATGAAATAAGAAATATTTTGAGGTTTTGAGGCAATAATACTTTTCACTTTGTAAATTTTTTGACAAAACTGCATACTCAGCAGTTTCGTAGCACTTTTAGTGTAAAAAAGCAGAAAAGAACTACGAAACTACTGTAGCAGCTTTCCTTGCACTTTTTCATCAAGTTTTGAAGGGTAAAAAGATGAATCAAGAACTGAAATTATTAGGGAGGATGTATTAAAGGGTAATCAAGACAATATTGGATGAAAGAATTCAAAAAACAGAAGTCAAAGAGTGTCAAAGAGGCAAAATAGAAACCAATTGCTAGCAAGAAATCTAAGAAAGACAAGAAGCCAAGCAACAACATCAAAGGGAAAAGTAGTTGTTTCAGTGATAGAGGATAGCACAGTGATGAAAGGAAACTTGGATGATATAATTCATGCAATTGATATATAAGAATCACCCATTGTGCAGGCAGATTTCATTGAAGTGAATGATCCTAAATAGAAAAAAATCAAATCAACAAAGAAATTGGATTTTCAAGGTGAGAATACATCTTTTTTCTTCCAAGCTAAGTAACCTCTAACGAGACATGAAAAGAAAATCCAAGGAACCAGTAAAGATACCCAAGTAACTATTGAAGTAGCTAAGGCCAATGAAAAGGCGATTGATCTCTCATCTCCTATAGTAGAGCATGCAGTCAACAAGGTAGAGATGGGAAAAGAACACATGTCAGAGTGTTAGCTATTGGAAGAAAGGTTGAAACTAGCAAATCAAGAAATGGAAATGATGGGAAATAGGGCAAGACAACACATCATTGAAAAGACAGAATTCAAGAGGTTGAAGACTGTTTAGGAAGGTCAAAAAGTTGTTAGGTCAGAGATCCCAAGTAGTGCCCAACAGTTCTATACATGGACAGTTCCAGCTATTAAAGAGACAAGGTTTGTTAGAGTGATCAACACTCATTTGAGAGCAAGCAACAGGAAGTTAAGAAGCCAAGTGAAATATTTTGAACTACAACTAAAATTGACTCAGGATGAGCTTAAAAAAATAGAGGTGCAGAATGACAAATCATTAAAAGGTCAAAAGCTAAATCAAATGGAAAACTAAGAATGAGCCTCATGAAAAATGTGTTTTTAGTTCATATGATCTATTATTTTGATGAAACCGGTGTTTTTCTAAGTTTTGGCACGTTTTTGGTTTTCATTTTGAAGAAATCTAGAAAAAATTTCTCACTCAGCATTTTTGTAGCACAAACAGTGTAAAAAGAGTGAAAAGTGCCACGAAACTGCTGAAAGTCATAAAAAACACAAAAAAACATTGTTTTCTGGTTTGAGCAATCAACTTCCAAGGATGTTTCTAAGCACCTGAAAACAAATTTTGGAAAAATGAAAGAGGTTTTTCTTCATAAAAGAACTAAAAATAGAATTGTCTCTCATTTTCCTCAAATTCGTTAGGAGGTGTGAGAAATAGATAAATTAAAATGTGCTACGAAAAGCACTACGAAACTGTGGTGCTTTCGTAGCGCGGCTATGTTCTCATTCTTTTTTGATAATTCAAAGACAAATTTGCACAGCTGGCTCAGGGAGATGATTAAAGACATATGGTTTAGTTATTGGCAGCAAATCGCATCTAAATCATGGTTCAATAAATGGTCGTAATTTCCCAAGCAGTCAAAGAAATCAAAGGCCTAAAAAATAGGGAGACAGTTTCCTAGGTTTCAGGAGAATAGCATCATCACCCTCATGGTCACAACAAGTTGGAGCTCATCATCAAAATTAGACTTCATGAATATAACAAGTGTCATTTTATGTTTTTAATTTTATATAAGGTTGTTAGGAGTTAATTTAAAGATTTTTAGTCTTATTTGAAATAGGACTGCTCATTAGGTTTGCAGCTGTCATTTTGTAATAAAGACCATGTTTATGGTTAGAAAAGGTGTCAAACAGTAGGATTTGGAGGTATCTAGTGGATGATAAGGTTATCCTATATTGTAAATGGTCTATTCAATTCCAAGAGGTCGAATTAGCAAAGGGTTGGAGACTTTTTGGCAAAACTGGTGCATATTGTAAAAAGATTGATTTTAGCTAATGTAGAGAGCTTCTACATGACCAAATTGAGATTCAGAAAGGGTTTTTAGTGTTTTCCTGTTCCATCAGTGTTTCTTATATATATTATTTGCAGTGGTTTTCATCTATATTACTCAGAACTCATCTTTAGATGCTCTGACTTCCTTTATCAATGGACTGACTGTGTTTTTACATGTCAAGTGTATGTCTAATGACTAAAAACCCTGATATGCCTCAAATTTCATGTCAAATAGATTCACTGATTTTATGATATTTCTTTGACTCCATAATCCCAATGTATACGTGATGATGTTGGTTTCACCCTACAGGTTGGAAAATTTTATTTAAGCAATCCACTTTGTAAAGCTTTGGATTGACTGATATATACAGTAACATACAACTTTTCTTCACCTGAGATTCTTAGTGTATTTTCAGTGAGTTTTATGTCCTATATTTGAAATGTCTCTCTTACATAGCCTTGATGTCTCATTACTCAGAATTCATGTATTACATGCTCTGACTTCCTTTGAACTTCAAGTTATTGGGATTTTCCTGAATATGTTACCCTTTCCCTGAAGTATATACAGGCCTCAGCTTCCACAAGGAAAGCATTTTTTATTGAGAGCCCTATCACTGACTCCATAGCCCAATGGTAGCAGGTATTCATCTTCTCAACCTGAACCAAAACACAAATAATAGATTTAACCATCTATCTATATCCCATATCATTAACCCTTGAGAGAGCCCTCTCAGGCTGAGGAGGCTAAGCCTTAGTCACAAGATTGGTTTGAAATAGTTACATTGAAGTTGTTTGATCAGCATCCAATCAGGTACGATTTTGGTGATAACACACAGCAACACAATTGAGCTTATGCTAACTTTGCCTATTCTAAAAAAGTCATGGAATCATTTACTAGGTCTGCCAGGTTAAGTTAGTCTCAACCAAATGTGGGCTTCAATTGAATTAGGCTAATGAGTCCAAGTAGACTGGGACCGAATCTATTAAGCATGCTTCCCATAACTCTCTACAACCAAGGAGAAAATTGGTGGGTCTTCCCTCAATGAATCACCTACAGTTTGAAAACAACGCCATATAAACCCCAAATCATTTCATTACTATATGATAATTGGTAACTTTCTAACATTTCTTTCAAAACTAGTTCCAATGGAGGGTATTACGGAAGAATTATTGATAAATTCATTACCTTACATCAAAAAACTTTGAGAGGTTTTATTATTTTTAAGTTACCTAAAGTTTGAAATGTCTTAGCTTAAAAATTGCACCTTGGATGTTGCCACTTTTTTCCTTTCATTTTATTATCATGATGTAAGACCAACACAGGAAATCACTCATCCCAAAGAAAGAAGTTGATTCTGGAAACCACTAAAAATACTTTTTACAAACAAACATTTGTAAAGAAAAAGAAAGTGAAAGAAAAGCCTCAAACATACAAGGAGATATGGAGTAGATGGTCAATAACCAAGCACATCAAAAACCATACAAAACATTTATATTCAGTACTCATATAAAAATTTGTGAAATTTTGCATCTTATAGATCTCCAGAATCTAAGGATCTCTTTTAAACCACATTTGAGAATGTTTTTGGAAAAGATAAAATTGTTGGTCAAGAAAATTTACATACAAAAGTGAAGCATGAATTTAATAACACTCACTTCAAGTTCAAAATAGCCAATGGAGTCTATCTGATGACATCATCATATCATACACACTCCCCACACCAACATAGTTCATATTACTATATGCTACTGATTTGGAGCAACACTGTATGCAATATTTTTGAATGATCTCTTTTGGCACAATAGAAGATTCAAACTCATAAAAAGTAATATCACATAATTGGGTTCCTGTTGAAGATTTTTTCATCTCATTTTGCTAGCAATGGTCAAAATCCTTAGCTTTACCATTTTGATAAATCTCAAAAGAAAAGTAACCAGAGGGACACTCATCCTCTGAAATTCAAATATTTCCTTAAATCTCTCTAGAATCTAAGATGCCACTCCATTTTGAGCTACCAGTAGAGGAAATAACATCTTATGAGGTTGACATGGAGTGGTGATTTTCTAACTGTAATTTCTTGCAGATATGTCATTGATGAAGAAATTCCGTTAGCATAAAAGGAAATTGTTGCTCTTGCAAAATTTTTGAAAGAGGATGTTGATATTTTTGTTTATTCTGGAGCTTATCCACATCTTCCATTTTGAAAGCACAATCCATTGGAAATTTCAATATTGTATGATAAATCCCAAATAGAATGCTCGCAATTAAATATAGTTGAATTGAACTTAGTTTCAGGCTAACCTTGAAGTGTCTAATGCAAGTACATCGTCTAGTCTTGGGGAAATTTGAAGCTGGCAGGAAAAAGGAATCATGTGAGTTTAAAAAAAAAAGAGAAAACATGTAAAATTTGAAATGCTTTCAAATGGAACAATGCATATAGTTCTTTTATTTCTTGTGTCTTTTCTTTGAAAGGGTCCAAATAAAAAAATGAATATGGCACCCTCTACAAATACATGGATTTACAATTCTCTTTCTTTTCATCATTTGTATACAAATAACTAAATCTTTATTGAGGTCATTTTCAAAAGAATGAAACCTTTTTATTTTTACCTGGTGAAGCTAGGTGGTTCGAAATTGGTCCTCGTTCTTATTATACACCCACATAGTCCCTGTTCCTTGGGAGGTTCCCTGCAATTTGTTGATCAACATTCTGAGTGAAGCTCTAGCAACTCCTAATATTTGTATCACAAGTCTTCATCCTACCCCGTTTTGATGGATTCAGGATGTTGAACCAGATCTTATGCATCTAGAGGAATTGTGAATCAAATGTTGAGTATCTTGAGAGAAGGGAAACACAACTTTTCTCAGTTATCTAATGACATTGACAATTCTTTGTGTACAAACATTTGTAGAGAGGACCTTGCAATCAATAATTGAATTCCTATGTATTCCTTGATTACAAGGATTGTTCAAGCATAAATATAAGTGATTCTTTCGATTGTAAGGGAAGGGATTTTTACTTAAATAGCCATGGATTTATGCATGTGCTTGTGGATTAGAAATCTATACGAATTGATGCATTGCACTCAGAAACACTTGGTATATTTGAGCTTCTTTATGAATTTGACATTTTTTTTAGTGGGTTCATAGGTGTGAAATTTTCTCCAAAATTTATACTATCATTTGTCAGCTTCACCTCAGAATATAACATATGTGAATTTAGCACATAGGAGATCAAAAAGTGAAATTCCACTACAAAAATGCTCATCTCTTTCTTTGCGAGGAGACATTTCGAATAGGTGCACCTTGTTTTCTAGGTTTCACCTTTATTTCATGTGAAGAGTAGAATTTGTTGTCCTAATGTTCTTTGACATGATTGACTTCACTTTCTATTGTAAATGACATATTTCAAGTTAGTGCAGAGAACAAACAATTCAGGACTTTATTGAATATGAATAATTTAAAGTTGTAATACAATTTTTTTTATTTTTGTTAAAATTTTAAAGCTTTATCAACTATCACCATAACTGAATATTGAATGGAAGTAAACAAAACAACATCTCAACTTAAATAAATTCCCAACAATGGATCAGGAGAAGATAATTCTTGAAGAAATATTTTAAAAGAAATTTTGACATAAATGGTTTAATGTCTTAAATCACATCAAATAAAATAGTTTCGACACAATGCATGAAGTCACTCTAAGTAAAATTCAACACCCTAAATCCATAAGCTAATATGCAAATACTATCAACTCAAATCACATTCATAATATATCAAGAGAAACATTTTGTTTCTCTATAGAGAGAAGCGCCAATCAAGGTGGGATCAATTTCAATTTATGTACTTTAACAGGAAAAAGGTATGTAATACATCAAATAATAGAAATAAATAGAAAAAAATAAATGTGAGCTCTTCATATATCATATATTTTATATGGAAATCTCTAAAAGCTAATAGTCTCTACAAATTATCAGAGCAACAATTGATTCATTGTATAGTAACTATTGAAAGCATTAAGAAGTTAAATTCATACTTCCAGAGCCTAATCATGCATGGTTGATATTTTTGTGAATCATGGTTGTAGCTGCACCTCTCAAAATACACGAATAATGTCTTAGAAACAATTTCATCTTCTTATATTTCTTGAAATTTAACAGAGTAAGCAGGTGGAAAACTTATGTGTAGCTCTACATCAATTTTATCTCTTGATCCAAATAGTGTGTAAAACCCTCGAATGCACTGAATTTAGTTAAACATAATTAGATCAATGTCAATACTCTGATATCAATTTAACTGCATATGCTTAGTTTCTTATCGCCCAATCCACTCCATCATCATGTGTGAAGAAAATTCTTTGGTAAAAAATAAGACGAAACAATTGCTTCTATTTGAAGTATCCTATAATTGACTAATTTTAATTTTAATTTCAACAAACCACCATCAATATTTTAACATGAATTTACTGAATATGCTTAGTTTTATATTGAAAATTTTTCTTCGTCACCATGTGCAAAGAAAATTCTACGAAGTAAAACATAAGACTAGACATGTTAGGATTATGCTTGTGTAAGTTCTTAGCTAAGAGAGTGCTACAAAAAATGCAAAAAATCAAGAAGATGAAACATTGTTTAGGCCTACAAAATACACAAAAGAGGTTCCAAAACTAAATACAGTAGGAATAACATACTATAATAATCCCCAAATAGAGAAGCAACAATATATGAACACAAAACTTGAAATAGCAATGAAAAAATCAACTCATAAAATGTGAGAAGAACACATAGCCATCATATTAGTATTATAGTAGCAAATGTAAACAATATCTTGAGGAAATAGTCACTCAAGCTAGGCAACAGAAGCCTCAAGAGAACATGTATATGAAATATGAAGAACATTTCTACTCAAAGAATGCCCAAGGCTATGACGGCGTAATTTTATTAGATGTAACTGCTGATAGAGAATGTTAATACATATATCTGTCAATATATGCCTCATACGATGTTGGGAGTGAAGATCTCGACTCCCAAACTCAATTTCAAGACAACCCGGGAAGGATTCCCTGAAATATTCAAAAAGTGCAGAATGTCGGAATGCAGCCCTAGGACTAAATAGCAGCTGCAACTCAAGAATTGGATGAAGATAGTTGTAGATTATGCATATGATAAATGAATCTTATCCAATGTATCCTTCAGCTGAAAGGCTAATCCAATCACTAGAGATCTCACCCTCCAATAAAACATTGCAATCCCTCACTGCAAATAATCACTGAAATAACGAAGTCAAGGAGAGGTATTGTGCTGTAGGTGATGGAAAATATATTGGCCATGTACCACGATGTGAAATAAGCTCTAAAATATTCCTCACTGATCTCCCAAAGGAAATAAAGCTTCCTCCTCTGAAAAACAAGCTCCGGAAGTGGTGTTATTAACCCTCCACTACAACACCCTACAACACAACACAGCTCTAAGAAGAAACTGTGCTATAGCTGAAGGAGGAAGCTTGGCCTCAAGCCTGTAAGTGGAGAAATTAAGTGCAAGCTCCTTCAAGAGGCCTCTCAAGAAAGGAGATGGAATCCCAAAACATGAATACCTTGGGCTAAGCAGCAGAGCAATCTCAACTAAACAGTTGAAGAATGCACAATAATCATGCAGACCACAAATCCAATGATCAATAAAATATCCTACTATGGCTTCCTTTCCCTCCTTATAAATAATTTGAAGCCTTCTGATCATGGGTCCCACTCATTAGGTTTTCTTCCACCAAGAAATCTTCCCACTATCACTGCACTGTCTCCATAGATAATCTCCACCATTCATTCCAACACTGTTGACTTGGTCAAACGTGACCTTGTCCACATGTATTTTCCCATGTTCACACATGAGGGTGAAAAATCCAACTACTATTATGATCCCTTTTCACATCATGAGGGATTTTATTCCTTTATAGAAATGTATGGGCCTCCTTACCCATCTATTCATCTCCTAGGTGTCAAAAGAAAAAATCAATATTCCAATTAGCTGCATGCTAATTTTGGAATATTACAGTCCTCCCCTCCCAAATGTTGCTTTTCCTCAAGCAACTGCAAGGATAGAACTGAGAAGTCTCCCCTCCTCTTCATGTATCATGCACATATGATAAACACCTCCAATGAATAAGATGTTGTCTCATTAATAAATCTCCCTATTTCCCCTCCCAAGCATGCAAGCTAGCAAAATATCTATCATCATAAAAAGGTAAAATACTCAAGGAGGCAATAGGGTGTTGTCTAGAGGTCCCTTTGAGGCATGGGATCTAAAATTCATTGGGAAACATCATTCCCATGTGGATCCTCCATCCCCAAGCTATCATCCATACAAAATGAGTTACCTCCCAACATGGAAACTCATGAAAATTTCCCTCCACCTGTAGCTCTTGTAGAATAGGTAGCTGCATAGTTGATCATGGTTGAAAAAATAGCCTACCCCATGCTATCCCTCTATCCAATTATGATAAGTGTAGAGTAGGTGCTGATATTGGGCTATAATAATGTTGCCTACAAGTGGCAAGAAGAAGACTAGATCTCCAAAAATCTTCTCCCCAACGTTAGGAATCATGTTGGCCCAAACCATCCTGTATATGATGAATAGGACATGATCACCATATGGCATCCAAATGAGAAAAATACTGAAGGTTTTATGTAGTGTCGAAAGGTACCAAAAGTTTCCCAAGTGGTCATAGCGCAGTTTCTCTAATTGTTGTTGCCAATCTTAACATGGCAACCATATCCCATACTCCTATTGAAGCATGGAACATGAAAGGTGTGGGAGTTTTCATTCGCCATGGACACATCTAACCAATGTGTCTCTCCTCCCAACATGCTCCCCACAAGGAAAAGAATAACATCGACATAGGGAACCATAATGAGAATCATACTAGCTTCCATATGTAACAATGGAGAGGGACAATGGTCCCTCAAATGCAACCTGCACAGTTTTACTCTCAACTGCATCAGAAAATGACATGATGTGTGGCTTCCCAACCACTTGTTTACTGCCCAAATCTCCTCACAAGTTTGAAGAAAGTGTATGGTGTATGGTACAAAGTGATCATACTTTGCATAAGATATCATCTCCCCAAGACCTCCTAGGGAGTCACCATCATCAATATTGTTTATGGCCT
This sequence comes from Pinus albicaulis, assembly GCA_034641835.2. NCBI lineage: Eukaryota > Viridiplantae > Streptophyta > Pinopsida > Pinales > Pinaceae > Pinus > Pinus albicaulis. The sequence continues at coordinate 1,328,482,456 of CM076575.1, read as the reverse complement.
CAAGTAGACCATGAAGTCTAGAAGAAAGAATTCTCCTTCTTTGAGAAATTTCCTTCACATATATAGTTAAGGAATGCACATATTCATCACAAAAATCATTCTTCAACCAAACAGTACCCTTACCATATGCTTTGCCCATGCAAATGGAGTGGCTCATAGATGAATCCCCTTTCATTCTCAAAGAGAAAAGAGGTGGCTGTGTTAACTCCCCTAAAGAGTTATGTATCTCCTCCATCTCCACATGATCCATGCATCTCCTCAAATGCTAATATATCTCGTCCTCAAAGCCTTCCCAAATGTACCCCTCCATGATGGTGTGGTATGCTCTCATAGAATAAGTGTGGCTGAAAAGGAAATCTTCACGAGCTTCATGTAGTAACTTATTCTTGAGCTTGGAATCTCTAGATAATAATATCCTACCATGAGAGTAGATGAACCCATCTCTAACTCAATATCCCTCCTCATGAAACTGGTCATCCAATATCATACAAGTAAAAAGGTCCTTGGAATAATCCACCAATAGCTAAGATTTCCAATATTGATATATCCTCCATAGTGATAGCGCTGATGATCTATCACAAAGAACATCTTTCATATGGTTTTTCTCCTCTTTGACATCTCCCATGCCAAAGATGCAAGTTGGAAGGCTACTATCCTTCCCATGCTACTCCTGCCACACCGTAGATCCTAGAATGAGAGTGAGTAATGATGATGTTGGGAGAATTCCTCTCCTCTCCTTGAGTCTACCCAAGACTCTTAGTCTTGTACCAAGCTCTCCCAAGGTCCTCACCCCTCTAGAATCAATGAGTGGTGCCTCCAAATGTGGAAGCATCCTTCATCATTTGCTGATCTAGTGATCTCCTCGGTGAGATGCCTCCATGCAATGACACATCAATATCAAGAGTAGACTGCATACATGAATGGACATACTTGTCCCTTCCCTCACTGCGCAATTTATTCTCCCTCTTCTGTGCATGAACCCTCTAAAATAGATAGGGGTGTGTGCTCTTCATCAAATGATGTTGGTCATCCTCCCTACCTCCTCCTTTTATCTGCATGGTTTCACAATATGTCAACAATGGCACATGTTGATCATGGGTTTTTCCTTGATCTCCACATATGAGATCCTGATGAAATCCTTTCAATAATACAAGAATCCCTCTTGTTGGAGCAAGTGCTCCATATACCTCTACAGGAGGTGCTAGATATGCTCTAGATATGACAACATTGTTTCCCTCAACCATCTCTTCCTCCTTAATATGAATGGGAAACCTTTCAATAAGTGGATCCTATTCTGAAAAAGGGATCTCCATGCTCTCTTGTCCAAGAATATGAGACAAATATCTTGCCTCTCCAACGGTTTTCTGAAATGGATTTGAGTTTATAGGTCCTTTCAACCCATGCAAAAATTTGGTTTGTTTTGGTTTGTTTAACTTCATCAAAAATGTTTCAAAATGTCCTCCATAAAACATTTCTTTTAATATCTTAGTGAACTTTTCATAAGAAGTATTTGCATTTTCTAATGAAAAGGACTCAAATATCCACCAATCATAAGCCTTACCTTCAAAATGCAGTGCTGCAAATTTGATGGTTTCATCTTCAGAAACTTGGTGCTGCTGCATATAGGTGTGTAGCTCCTCCACCCAAGCTCTAACTAAACATGTTGGTGACCCATCAAAAGTAAATAGAAAAAATCTACCCTTGTCATGTTGCTTGCTCCTCGTCACCTTGATGTTGCAAAACTCTTTAAAAGTGATATGATCTCTAAACTTATTAGTTTGAGATTCATATTCCTGCAGATAATCTCTAAGAGTATCCTCCTTAGGAATTCCTTCTTCTTTCATCTCCCGCATGGTAAGTGTTGTGCATCATAATGTGTGGCTACATGCTCACACTCATCATGTAAAAATTTAGAGTTTGCTTCAGATTCAAACTCTCTTGGATATTCTCTACATATCTCTCTCCTCATCTTCTTGAGATCTCTCTTAATGCTCTGCATAGTTTGAGAAAGAAGCTTTGAAAACCTCTCCTCCTTGCTTCCTCCAAATAATGGAGTCTTATTTTTGTCTTTTCTGTTCATCTCTTCTTCTTCTTGTTCCCCTGATAGCATAATGGCTAAGATCCACAAACTGAGCCAATATTATTCTCTCATACCACTGTAATATTCCCCAAATGGGGAAGCAGCAATATATGAACACAAAACTTGAAATAGTAGTGAGAAAATCAACTCATAAAATGTGATAAGAACACATAGCCATCATATTAGTATTATAGCAACAAATGTAAACAAGAACTTAAGGAAATAGTTAGTCAAGCTAGGCAACACAAGCCTTAAGAGAAAATGTATATGAAATATGAAGAGCACTGCTACTCAAAGAATTCCCAAGGCTATGAAAACTTAGTTTATTAGATGTAACTGCTACAAGAGAATTTCAATACAAATATATACAAATATATGGCTCATAAAATGTTTGGAGTGAGGATCTTGACTCCCAAACTCAATTTCAAGACAACCCGGGAAGGATTTCCTGAAATATGCAAAAAGTGCAGAATGCCAAAATGCAACCCTAGGACTGAATAGCAGCTACAACTCAAGAACTATATGAATATATCTGTACATGATGCATATGATAAATGAATCTCATCCAATGGATCCTTCAGGTGAAAGGCTGATCCAAACACTGAAGATCTCTCCCTCCAATCAAACACTGCAATCCCTCACTGAAAATACTCACTGAAATAACGTAGTCAAGGTGAGGTACTGCACTGTAGGTGATGGAAAATAGATTGAAAATTTTACAAGATGTGAAATAAGCTCAAAAATATTCCTCACTGATCTCCCAAAGGAAATAAAGCTTCCTCCTCTAAAAAACAAGCTCTGGAAGTGGTGTTATCAACCCTCCACTGAAATACTCTGCAACACAACCCAGCTCTAAATAGAAACTGCACTATAGATGAAGGAGGTAGCTTGGCATCAAGCCTCGATGTGGATAAATGAAGTGCAAGCTCCTTCAAGAGGCCTCTCAAGATAGGAGATTGAATCCCGAAACAGGAATACCTTGTGCTAAGCAGCACAACAATCTTGACTAAACAGTTGAAGAATGCACAATAGTCATGCATACCACAAATCCAATAATCAATAACATATCTTGCTATGGATGCCTTTCCCTCCTTATAAACAAGTGGAAGCCTTCTCATCGTGGGTCCCACTCATTAGGGTTTCCTCCACCAAGGAATCTTCCTCCCACTATCACTGTGATGTCTCCATAGATAATCTCCACCATTCATTCCAGCACTCTTGACTTGGTCAAATTTGACCTTGTCCACATGTATTTTCCCCTATTCACACATGAGGATGAGAAATCCAGTTATTATTATGATCCCATTTCACATCATGAGGGATTTTATTCCTTTTTTAGAAATGTATGGGCCTCCTTACCCATTTATTCATCTCCTAGATATCAAAAGAAAAAATCAATATTGCAATTAGCTGCATGTTAATTTTGGAATATTACATAGACCATATTATGAATAATGTGTAGCCCTCTCCACCAGCTAAATAATCATAAAAGAAATTAATTTCGGAAATACAGATTCATTTTCACCAGTCAGAACTGAGATATGATTATAATATATTATTTACAAAATAGTTTCAAGTAAAAAAATACAAATTTGTGAATACAATGAAGTATTAAATGAATAATTTCAAAATCTCAGGGATGTGATATAATATGTGCTTAATGCACATATCAGTTGTACAAACTGAATAAATAGATAGGGTGAAATTCTTGCTAGTTATCTAACTCCTAAGGAACTTCAATCCCAAAAGTTTTCAATTTGAATCAAGGATTCCTTTTACCTACCAAGGACAAACTAACTGCAATCATTGCATGTTAAATATGGTGTCATAATCTAGTATAGTAATAATCAAAAGTCTAGTTTTAGGTAAATTAAGAATTTAAATTTCTTATTCTCTCCAAATTATACTATCATTGATGTTGAACATTAGAAATAAAAATACATCTCATAGTACATCAACTAATGAACCTCATTTTCCAAATCTACCTATCTAATCAAGAGAATGCATGCTCTAAAGTGTATAATCAATATTCATAAGTTCTCATTCATATTCTTAGCTTGAAATATCTAAACAACATTGTGCTACAAGAATGTCACTTTGAATCACTAAAAATTATAAACCATAACCAAAAAATATGCCATACATGACCACAAATTCTACTTAATATTGACATCTAAGTAAACCACTATGAAGGTAATTGTATTATTCATGCAAAATTCAAAGAAATGCCATAGTAGACTAGACCATATTTTGTAGCATATATATATATATATTTACTAAAGCCCTTTTCTAGTAGCAACCTCAAGTTTCTCCAAGTCCTGAGTTATTGCAAGATATCCATACAATACCCTCTTTTTCAACTTAGTTTTTTGGTAAGTATCTGCTAAGTTCAGATTATCTTCACCATTTTCTTGATTCACAGTTGAAGATTGCACTTGTAGCCAATATTTCCACCCATTATTATTACTTTCAAAATATTTTATTTACCCTCTGGCTCTTTTAAATCGGCAGAAGAGGGAGAAAATTTTACAATTATTATGCCTGGATGGCCACCACTTCCCTATACTGTCTTTGAATTTCCACCATTAAACCCAAGCTCTGTAAGCACTGACCAACAACAAGAATCTTATAAACAAATATCATAAATCCTTTGATATAATATCATCTTAATATTTCGCAGGACATAGCTTATCAAGGTAATTGAAGACAAGCATAAAAAATGTTAAATATATAAAAATTTATAAAATAAACAAAAGAAATGAAGTATCATTTCAGGTACAAAAACTTTAGCCATCTAAAGAAAAATGTTAAGAAGAATACCATGTCAAGTTACTTTCAATCAGTTAAACACAAAAAGATATCAATATATCTATATAGGTGTACTAACTGTAGGTGGAGGTAGTCTTTGCTGAGGTGGTGGTATAGATAGCTCAGGATCTGAGACCAAAAGGTACTTTTACCCTAACTTAGAACTAGTCTACATGTGCTAATCATAAATATTTTTACACAGACATAACCACTCAGAAAACAATACTAATCTCTATATATTTTTACTAGGATAATAGAGGTAAGTAAGTACTTAGTTTTTTTTTATGCAACATGAAAATTATAAAAATATAAAATTCTCAGTTTTAAAATGTCACTTTGTGTTTCTATTAAAAGAAGGTCACCACTGAAATTCTAAATGTATCAATAAAGAGCATGGATGAAGGACCATCATTGACAACCATGAAAATCACTCTTATATTTTGGAAAACGAAATCGTTGGCTTCCTAAAAAGGATTTTGTTATGGAAGGGACTTAGAATAAAATTTCTATAACCTGTAGAAAATAAAATCCCTAGCTGTTGCGGGACCAACATGCATCATATTACATGTTTGTCTTATTAGAAAAAAATCAGGTTATCAAAATGACAATTGAGGCACATGATGTATTCTTAGTCCCTAGATAATCCAAGATGGATCAGTACATGAGAAATAGTCCTTGGTGGATTTGCACAGTAGAGAATAAGGAAAATTTTAAGGATAAAAATTATCTTGAAGTTTTAAAACATTGGAGAATATCACTAGTCCCTAATATGCAAACTATAAATTTTTTATTGATTTATTTGTAAAATTATTCAAATTCATAATGAATTTATATATACTCTCTATATAATTTTGGCAATTTTTAAAGTAAAAAAAAATTGTATTGTAAAATTTGGGTGAATCATTTTATAAAAAATGGAACTCAACGAAATTTTTTTTCTTTGGAAAAATCATGGAAAACTAGCCCACCTACAAATATTATCACCTTAAATCTTTCATGGTTGAGAAATCTTTCTCAGTGTATTCCTGACTTCCAAATGGTTTTTGGCTTAAGATTTTGTCTTAGGAAATGAATTTCTCTTGGAAATTTGGTGCATGCCCTTCACAGGGGCCCCATGGATATCCACTTGCTTAGAGAACACCCATGGATGAGGAGCATTGTGTGGCTTGGAGGAGGTCATAAAATATTAGTTTGCATGTGATAGCCTATATTTGTGTTCAAAGGTTTTGAGATGGATCAAGGACAGCTACAGATTTAATAGTATTTTTGCAAGGGAAGTTGACCCAATTTATTGCATTGCTTATGAGGATCAATGGAGTCCATGGAGGCTTATGATGAAGGGATATGTGTTGGGGTACATTAAGGGATTTTATTATCTTTATAGATAGCACCAACAACATTTTCATAGCAACACTGATGATTAAGTATAACTATAAGAAAATTGAAACATAAAATGAAGTACTACTCTAATTTTGTGTATCACATATCAATTTTGACCCTATATATCAAAGAAATATGAAGAGATTTGCTATAACAAAACCATTTAGTCCTACAACACTTTGATTTTTTAAAAAATTAAGTCTTGGCATCATAAAATGGGAAAGACAAGTAATACAAACCAATGGAAATCAAAATCTTGAATAAGGAAAAATGGAAAAGGTAAAAAACAATTTTATTATAGAGCAGTGGCCATTCTTTGAAAAATTGAATGAAAATATGAAGGCTTGTGTGATTGAAATGTGAAAAGTGAGGTGAATTTCATTTTGTACTTGGAAATGAAGGTTGGGTAACTCATCGAATCTTTGTATTTGTGGATGTATATTTGTGTAATGATGCACTGATTGAGCTCTCAACTTCAAGATCCATATCAAACCGCAATTTATGTCATGAGAAAAAAATTGAAAGGCATGTGGATGATAAAATCAAGCTTGAAATATGAGTTAAGTTGCACTTATTTAACCACACACAAGAAAACAAATATCATAAAACGTTATGGAATGAAATGAGAAAGGACCTTTCGTTCCACCACCATTAGTGTCATGGTTAGATGTTGGTGAAACTGACATTCTAATCTCCTTAGCATTATGATTTGCTACCACTTTTCTTCCCAAGTCAACGAACTCAGCTTCGCCTTGGCATCAAAAGAGTAATTGCATAAAAGGAATTCCAATCTCATTCCAATAGGTCTCCTATAATGAATGTGCAGGAACCTAGTACATAGACTGTTTTTCTCTTTGCGTAGCTACCTAGGGGTTGTTTCCCTTTCCAAATATCAATAATCATTTTCCAAGAAAATATAAAATAATAATATTATTTTACTATATTCTAAAAGCTGAAGATGTTGAAATCATGCCACAAAGTGAAATGAAATAAAATATATTTCCTCAAACTACCAAATATATAAATAAAACAATAACAATTGTAATAATAAAATTAGATCTATCTATCTATGCATGAAATCAGAATTATAAGAATTCAAGGGACTAGAAAAATCTTTGACCTAAGCAAACCAAAAATTTCAAACTCAACAAAAGCAACAAACATACCACTAAAATTTTCTAAGATATAAAAGCTAGACATCAACACAATTTCATGTGCCTAAATACACCCATTGTTGTTTACCATTAGACTTCTTAAATCAGTTATTATTATTTATTACTAGGACACTATTGATGTGAGAAGAAATAGGTCCTAGCTTCATCAAATCCGACTTCATTTCCAGTCAAATATCAAATCCATATTCATTTCTAGTACTAATATAAAATCACACCCTTTATAAATCTTAATGCCTAACCACTTAGATCGTCATATAATCCTTTTCATATGCCAGCAAAAATATATCCCTGAAAAAAATTTAACTTTTCAAAAATATAACATGATCATGTAAGACAATAAATACTAAATATAGAAAAAGGAGTTAGTGATTTTTCATGAAAATAATTATTTTCATGAAAAATATAAAATAAGCATATTAGTCTACTAGATCCTAAAAATGAATATGCTAAATTCATGCGACAAAGTGAAAGAAAATAAAAACAACTTTTTTCAAACCAAAAAATATACAAAAAAAACAATAATAATTGTAAAACTAGATCTATGAATCTAAGCATGAAGTAACAACTAAAATCATTCAAGGGACTAACATAATATTTGACCCAAAAAAAAAATCAAAACTCAAAAAAATGCCCCAAACACAGGCAACATATGAACCATTAAAATTTTCCAAGATATCAGAGCTAGACATCAAGGTGTTTCATGTACTTGAATGATCCCATTAATGCTTTGCATTAGTCTTGTTAAATTAGTTATGTATCATTTAATACTAGATAGACACTATCTATGTGAAACGAAATAGGTCCCAATCTCATCAAATCTAGCTTCATTTCCTGTCATAGATGAGAAACTAACAATGTACTGATTAAATATCAAACATCAATAATAAAATAAAACACATCAATGAAATGTAGATGCAATCTTACAATGAAAAATACAAAATATAGAACCTATTGTTACCTGAATTTGACATATAGTAATCTTGCATAATCAATAGAACATGTATACAAAAATAAGAGTCCTAGGGTATTTCAATTTCCCAATCCTCATCTGGGTCCTCATTTTCTACATTTCGAACATGATATTCTCCAACTGAAATATCATTATGAGCCTCCAAAACATTATGTTTTGTATCAAGTTCATTAGAGAAATTTTTTATATTGTTTTCTACCCTTTTATCACAATCTGATCACCAAAGAGCTAGTGCTCTTTCATATGGAAAATTGTTAATGTCATACATATAATATTAAACTATATCAACATATTTATCAAGATTTTTCCTCGACTTTGACTTTAAGAATGATAGTGCGCTAAACATTCTCTCATCCTCCACTGATCCAAAAATCATGGTTTGAGACAAATGTGATAATTTGAAATATTCTGATATGTCTTATTGCATTTATTTGTTGGAATTATTACTAATGTGTTGTCCTTGATGGAAACCTACTTGATGAAGATGTCAACAAGATGAGTCTACATGTGTTAAAAATTTTGGTTAAAGGCATAGAAATTCAGAGACAAAAGAATAATGAAAGTGATGTTTTGAAAGGTACATGACGCGGGTTCTGTGAATCAAATCTACGTACATATGCAAGTATGAAGAGGAAAAGGCATGTATATTTTTTTCACCATGGCATTATAAATACGAAGGGTCTTTACCATGGTATTGGCCCATAGTATTGAGCCTAGTAATGACTATTTGATATCATCAAATAATAGCATCGACATTAGTGTAGTTTTGACATGTGGTATTGGCTAAGGCCTAAGCTATATAAGGAGATGAAGATCAAAGTGTTTTTGGTGTGTAAGTGATGAATATTTGATGAATAGTTAGATATGAAGCAAGTATGCATGTAATGGGCTATTGATGAATCGTTTGATATGAAACTAAGTACGCACCTGAAAATTTCATGATGGATAAGATCCAATAGATATGAAATGACTATATTGATAATTGTTTGGTTTGATATGTGATATTTATGTCTGACGCATGTTTTATTATGCATGTTAAGATATGGATATGTTCTCATTCCTGAAGATATGTTGTGCAGTGAAGGCATAAGTCAATAATTGAAGTTATGTACGCAAGTTTTATAACTTGAAAGGCACGTTAATACATGCGTTTGATAACCTAAAATGCATATACATATGCGGGTTTCACGTTGGCAAGTCGTGTGTTGATTCTGGAGTTTGGAAAGATCCATACGTGAGTTTCATTCCTAAAGAGCGTGTATACACATGGAAGGGTTTTGTAGAAAGCACACATATAAGCTATGGTTTTTCTAAATATGATGTCTGATCAGTTTAACAAGTCCTGTTGTGCTTTTTTGTCCATCAATGAAGTCTTCATGTTGATCTAAGTTTAATAGAGATGATTGAAGTTGAATTAAATAAGGATTGATATGCTGAAGAGTGATCATGCTACTAGTTGTATATGATTGAAGATCAGTGATGGTTCTATGATTATTTCATAATGATTCAGTGGTTATGTGTGTGACTCAGGGTTTATTTTTGAATGATAGTGATTCCGTTTCAGGTTTCAGTGCTTTTGGATCTGTATGTAGGTATGATTTAAGGAAGTCATGTATACATGTATATTTACTAAAGTAAAGTAGTGTACATATTCTGACATGTTATTGATTAGGTTTTTCAGTTGGTTCAGTGAGTTGATTCAATGTTTGGGTTCAATATTGGTATTCTGGTTATACTGATCTAAATTCTTTGATTGTTTGAGAATAAGTTGATTGATTTGGGTCTTAGTTGGTTCAGTGATTGATTGATTCATTTGGTTAAAATATCAAGTGATTTGTTTTAGTTTTGATATTTGGCATTGGTATTAAATGATGGTAGTGGGTCTAGTTTGAAAATTTTATGAAACATGACCTACAAGTTGTGATGTTTTGAATCAGGGGACTAGAGCTCCCTTTCATTGGGTATTGGAGAATGAGAGAAGGTTGTAGCCTTTTGCTGATGGGTGCCTATATGCTGGTATTATTATGCACTAGTACAATATTGTAAGAATTATTTGATCATAATAAAAATAAGGCTGAGATAATAACAACAATGTTTTTTTTCCCACATTGAGTTTCCAATTAAAATCATGGTGTTCATATGTGTTTTTTATGTGTGATGCTTTATTCTATTTTTACTACACATGGTTACTATCTATCTAATGCTGATGTAGTACTAGCATACCATTTCAAGAAAAAATTGGCTGAAAAGGCTAAGTTTACTAGATATACACTAGTTGCATTAAATTCACGTGCATATGTGGGTTTACTTCATAATAGGTTAGTACATAAATCATAGTAAGAAAATTAAATCAAGTTTTTAAATATTGATTCACCTCCCATGTTAGTATTTTTCCTAACAATTGGAATCAGAGAAGGTCCTTCATAATAATCTTGATCGCTTGAAGGAAGATTAATAAAGATTAGCAATCAAGAGGGGAAAAAATATATGAGACCACCATTTTTCAATGGAACCTATCTAGTTTTCTAGAAAGTAAGAACACGAGCTTACTTATAGTCACTTGGAGTAGATGTATGGGGAATCATTGAAGGAGGCTATCAATATCCATCCTCCATTACCACAGATGAGGAATAAAAGAAGAAATATGATACCAATGCAAAGGTTGTCGATCCTCTAATGCAAAGTCATGAAGTTGAATATGAAAAAGGCTATATGGGATAATATCATCCAAAGCTATGAAGGTGACACCAAAATAAAATGTGCCAAGCTTGAACCATCAGACTTCAATATGAAACTCTCAAAATAAAAAATGAAGAAAGTATCACAAGTTTCTTTCTTAGGATAGATATTATTCCGAATTCTATGCTAAATATTTTTGAAGAAATAAAAGAATCATCACTGGTTGAAAAAATATTAAGGTCTCTAACACCCAAATTCCATTCAAAATTTTCTTCCATGAAGAAATGTAGGACTTGAAGAATCTTATCGTTGAGAAGCTTCATGGGATTTTAACAACCTATGAAATGAGAAATGTGGGTCCCTCAGATATCATATAAGTTTCATTACAATCTATGGTAAATGGAAAAGAAAAGAAGGAACTAGGTTATGTATCAGAAGAGGAAGAGGAAAACTTCGTAAAGAAACTCCAAGTGGGTACTGGAAGATTCATAGGTAAGCTTCCCTTCAAGTGTTTTCTTGTGGTAGAGTTGGTCATTATGCTGCTAAGTGTCCCTATAAAGAAAAACATGAGAAATGGAAAGAAGCTGCAAAAATAAATAGTAGAATGTTTGAAAATAAGAGAAGTTTTTATACACATGAAGATAAGGACAATCTTTCAAATGGCGAAGAAGGTGAGTCTCATCAAGATTATTACTTACTTATGGAATTTTAAGATATAAGTATTGATGAGCATAATAAATCAACTTAATATTTTTTTAGAAGAAGCTAAATTAGGAAAAGAAACTTTGAAGAAACAAATCATAGAAAAATAAAGTCATAATGAAAAGTTAGAATGCAAAATAGTAGGTCTAAGGAAAGAAAATGAGAAAGAAAAAAGTCTTAACCTTAGATTTTCTAAAGGATATGAAACATTAGATGAAATCATCAAAGTTCAACACTCTCCTCTTATAAAGAAAGATCTTGGATACAATGAAGAAACATCAAATAATGTAAAGTATTCTACAGAAACAAGAATTTATCTCAATGCAGTAAAAATAAGAAGTCAACAAAATTCCAACATCTAGCAAAAGAATAAAGGACCAAATAATTCCCAAGTAAATTATGCTCGATTCAATAAAAAGGAAAAGAAAACTAAAAGGTACTATACTCCCATAAATGTATACTTTAGTGGCTAATGTTTCACTTGTCACAATTTTGTTCATAAGGCCGCTCAATGTGTTTATTAAAATACAATCATGACTAAAGAAGAAAGAAAACAAAAGAATGCCACTGGGGTAAAGAAATACTCTTACAATGCCTTCTCGCCTCTTCAAATTGAAACTGAATGTTCTTTTTTCAATAAAATTTGGGCATAAATAATCTTAGTATAGGAGAAAAGGATGATCAACATGTCAAAAAGAGAAAATGGAAACAAAATCTAAGGTATGGAAAAAGAATACCATCGAATCGTAGAACTATGGTTTAGATTTATATGCAGGAAATAAAGAAAACTTGTGGTACATTAATAGTGGATGCTGAAAACACATGATAGGTGATAAACATAAGTTCATATATTTTAGTCAAATGAAGAAAGAAAAGAATGTAACCTTTGGAAATACTTCACTTGCTTTTATCAAAGGAAAATGAATTGTTTTTCTAAAATAAAAATTTAAAGCTAGAAATGTTTTTTTTGTTGATGGATTGCAGCATAACTTGTCAAGTGTTAGTCAAATGCATGACCAAGGGAATGAAGTTGTTTTTAGATCAAATAACTGTGTGGTTTGGAATCTTGATACGGGAAAACCCGTAATAAAAGGAACAAGTATTCTAGGTAATGTATATCTCTTGGAAGGTGGTCTAGAATGATTTTACTTAAGCAAAGAAGATGAAAATTTGTTGTGGCACAAAATATTGGGATATCTAACATTTATCCAAATACATAAGTCAAGAAAGCTAGGAGAATTTCGTGACTTTCCCAACATCTCTCTACTTGAAAGTACTATATGAAAATCATGTCAATTCGGTAAAGAAGCCAGGGTACAATTTAATGTGGAAGAAGGTTCTGCAGGTAAGCCACTTTAACTCATTAATACTAATTTGTGTGGGACAATGAGTAAAAAGTAACCTAGAGGTGAAAAATATTTCATCTTATTTATTGATGATTTTACTAGAATATTATGGATTGGCTTATTAAAATATAAAGATGAAGCATTTGGTAAATTTAAAGTCTTCAAAGATTTACTATAGAATGAGTTATATTTAAAAATCAAATGTCTCAAAAGTGACAGGGGAGGAGAATTTATATCAGAAGATTTTTAGACTTTTGTGAACAATATGGCATCAAGATGCAATTCTCTATAGCTAAAACTCCTCAACAAAATGGGGTAGCAGAAAGAATGAACAAAAAAATTAAAAAAATGGCACATGCCATGCTTGAGGAGTCTGGCACACCTCATACCTTATGGGGTGAAAAAACACATACATCGATAACTATTCTCAACAAAGCTCATGTTTGTGTAAACAAAGATAAAAATAATCATGAAATTTGGATTGGTAAGCCTCAACATGTCAATAATTTTAGAGTCTTTGGAAGTAAATGTTACATAAATGATAATAATGATAATCTTGGGAAATTTGAAGCTAGATCAGATGAAGGAATTATACTTGGTTACTCCTCTATAAGTAAAGGATATAACTTCTACAATAAAAAACTTCAATTGATTGTTGAATGTATTGACGTTGTAAATCGATGAAGGATGCACAAGTTCCAAAAGGGAAACAACAACAGATAATGAAATTGTTTCCACAACAAGCCAAAGGGATGCAAGGGAAGAAATTGGTGAATCATTAGAATAAGGAATTAATGACAAAAAATATTTAGAAATAAATATATCTAGGTATGTTCAGAAAAAGCATCCATAATCTCCAATCCTAGGTGAAAATTAAGTTGGAGTACAAACTAGAAGAGCCCTTATTGGGACACCTAGTTATCTAGCCTTAATATCCATAATTGAAAAAAAAATTGTAAATCAAGAAATAAAAGATGAATGTTCGGTTAAGGCTATGAATGAAAAAACTGACTAAATAGAAAATAATCATACATGGGAATTAGTACCTAGACCTCATGATAAGAATGTTATTGGGAAAAAATGGGTATTCAAAAATAAATTGAACGAGAATGGAGAAGTTATTAGAAATAAATCAAGAATAGTTTTCAAATTCTATGATCAACAAGAAGGAATAGAATTTGAAGAAACATTTGCACTTGTAGCTAGACTTGAAGCCATAAGAATGTTTCTTGCCTTTTCAATATTTCATCATTTCAAAGTGTTAAATTTAGAATGGCATGGTGTGTTCTATGCTTAATGAAAATTTACTTCAACATTTCTTAGGCCCGATTTAAATTAGAAATCACATAAACATGAAAGTAAAATTTTGATAAAACGAAATAATAAATCAATAAAAGAAAAGCCAATAATATAGTGTAATATTCCTAGTTAGCTTTCATCTATTTGGAATGTTAAATTTTTCTTTTGCCATTTAGATAGATGAATAGGACGGTAGGGACACCCATAAATCTCCTTAGTAGGAATAAAATCACTTCCAAAGTGAATGTGGGTCATCTTATCAATTGGATAAAGAACTCTTAGGTGTGAATAGATGTTGAAGCATGTCGATGGGGTAAAGTTTGACCAAATCAACATCTCTCATATAGAGGTAGTGGAGAGTTATTGAGGGACAACACAGTGTTAGTGGGAGGGAGACTCCATGAGATTAGCATATTTAATGAGTGTGGCCAAGGGTGAGGAGGCTCACAAATCATATAAGGAAGGTGATTCCAGTGATAGAAGGCAATCTGAATATTTTTTATGTCTTGGTATTTTATGACTTTTTGCATGCTTCAACTGTTTAGCGAAGTCTGCTAGGTTGTCTAGCACAAGGTTGTTTCTGAGAGGATATCCCACCCTCATCCTCGGGGGACTGCAAGTGCCCTCTCAGGATAGGTTTATTGAGCTAAATTTCCACCATCCAACATTAGGCCAAGCTTTAGCCATTATCCACAGCGCAGTCTCCTTTAGGATTGTGTTGTTTTGAAGGGCAGTAGAAGTGGAGGATTGATAGATCCAGTTTCTGAGCTTGATTTCCAGTGAGGGGAGAAACCCTTCATCCAGAAGGCTAGCAAGGAGGTTCCTTGAGAAATATTTAGTCATCTAGAATCAGGCCAAGCTACTACCATCATCTACAATGCAGTCTCCTACATAAACTACGTTATTCTATAGCGCAGTTGCAATGGAGGGCTTAGTGACCAAGTTTGTGAGTTAGATTTCCAGTGAGGGGATAAGCCCTTCATCCAGGAGATACATTAGAGGGGTATCATACATTTTCATATTATATCAGCCACCTCTTATTAGATATCCAGTTGTAGAGTGTTATTCAACCCTAGGGCTGCATTTCATCATTTTCGTATTTTGTATATTTCCGGAAACTCTTTCTAGGTTGTCTTGGAATTGTTCTTGGGATCCTAGATCTCTGTTCCCGACACCTTTTGAGTATTCTATAAGCAGATATTTTTGTTTCTATTGTCCAGCAGTAGTTACACTCACTAGGACTACGCTGTCATGGTCCTTCCGCATTTTGAGTTGCAACAACATTTCATGCTTGGGTGTATTTGATCATTCGAGGCTTGTTTTTCCTAACTTGAGTGAACTTTTCCTCAAGATATTGTACTCATTTTATATTGTTATATGTAATGAAATGGATCTAAGATTTTTTCAAGTTTTGATGTATTGATATTCACTGCATTTCCCAATTTTATATTCAATATTGTTACTTTTTCTATTTTGGAATATTACAGTGGTATCAGAGCATAATCTTGGCTCAGAATGTGTTGTACAACAAATATGTCATCAGAAGAAGAAGAGCCTATCACATAAAGGGGAAAGAGGTATCTTCATAGAAACTGAGGATATGATTATACATACCCCAAAGGAGACAAAGGAAAAAATTGTATATTAGGAGAGGAGGAAGAAAAAGAGTTTCCCAAGCTTCTTCTCCAAACCATGTAGGATATTACTCGAGAAATCAATAAGATGAGGATGGAGAGACACAAAGAATCCCCTAGAGGGTTTCTACATGGAGAAAGCATCGACATTTCACATCGGTGGTGTGATTAACCAGTGAAGTAGCAAGTTTCCCAATGCTCCACTATGCCTACATTCCTAGCAGTGGGAAATGGAGCTGGAGACCCCCAAGAACAAGAAACTATTGAAAATTATTTCCTAGAGTATAACTCTCAATCTCATAGATTCAAAGATAATCTGAACTTTCAGGATTTTTTCAAATCAAAGAAAATATGAGACCCTGACATAAAAATAGAGGTGGAGGGTTCATACAGAACAATGATCTACAATGGACCATGGGTAGATTCCATTTTACCACTTTTTATGGGTCATCCAAGTGCACAACCAAGTGTTTGGTAGAGAACCTAGACATCTACTTTTAGCTGAACCAACTACTGTAGAAGGAGGCCATCAAACTAGCAGTGCTGCACCTTGAAGTTGAGGCACATGATTGGCGGTTTCAGGGTCTTTTTACATTGGGGCATGCCAATGTGATTGCATACTCAGAGTTCACTCGGAGGTTAATGGAGAGGTTTGATCGAAGAGAACCAAAAGCACCTTTTATTGAGCTAGCCGAGCTCAAGCAGTCAGGCAATCTAGACACCTATATCTCTAAATTTCTAAAACTTTATGTCATGGTTCCTGATTTATCTGCAGCTAGGAGGGTTTATATGTTCATTGATGGGCTAGCAAAGCCTCTACATGTGTTGGTTAAATATACTAAACCAACTACTCTTCAAGATGCTATTGAGAGGGCAACATATTTAGAGGATGCCTTTCCAAGGTCAAAGACCACATTTCGGCAAAGGCCACCCTTTCAATCAAGAGGGAAAGATGTGAAGGTTCTCCCTTAAAAAAAGAACCAGAATAAAGGGCTTCTTAGTGATGATGTTTGAAGACACGTGAGGAGAAGGAAGTTTTTCTTCACATGCCAAGAACCATGGGCACCAGGGCATCAATGTATAGTAGAGAAAGCACACTATATAGAGGTATTATCTGATAGTGAGGGGGATGAAGAATAAGAGCTAGAAGGGGACAATAACATTGTGATAGCAGGGGAGAATCCACCACCACTAGGAGATGGGAGTGGGGAATTTTTTCCAGTTGGAGGGGGCCTTACATATTTTCACAGAGTACCCAAGTATCTAACTTTGAGAGTTTGGGGTACAATTTAGGATTACAGAGTATCAGTGTTGATTGACATTGTGGATACCCATAACTTTATTGATGCTCATCTAGTATAGCGGAGGGAAATACCCACTGATGATTTTGAGGGATTTTAATTTTTAGTCCCAAGAGCTAGAACCATGCAGTGTATGAATTATCTCCTGACATTGTCAGTAACCTTAGGGACATATAATTTGACTGATCACTTCTTTGTGGTCGACATCCCTAACACCAATATGATATTTGGTGTGTAATGTTTGATTACATTGGGGAAAGTCACCACGAATTGGGAGACTTTGTAGATGGAATGGGTATAAAAGAAGAGTGGTAAGCATCAGGTGATCAGGGGCATGCACACTTATCCACCTCAGATATCCTCTGCACATAAGATAGAACCTAATTTGCATAGTGAGAGTAGGGACACTTCAATCCACTCAGATATGAAGTTGACTCTGAGTCATGATATAGTATTATTTGGAGGCATTCCACCAGGAATGGCCCCAGACCAGGAGTTGGTTAAGGATTTCTCACAACAAGATGCACCATTCATAAATCTGGCTGATATGGGAGAATTAGGTGAGCTTATCACAACACATAGAGTCTTTGGTAGGCTCAAGGAGGAGATGGAAATTCTCCCGATATCATTATTACTAGTTGTCAAAAGCATCTTGTGCTGAGAGGAGATGTTTCAAGGGTGGATGATGGCACAATCATGGTGCAAGGGGGCTACTCCATGGCCTTTGAGAGTTAAAATATACTTAAACATAAGAAGTATTATTCCATATATGGTAGAGGGTTTTTGGAATTCATGGATACATTAGCCAAACAGACAGTTTTGGATGGGTAATAGCTTCCAGGTGAAGACTAACCTCCATAAACTTCAATCCATAATTAAGCAGGAGCAGCTACAAGGGAGGTATCAAAGGCAAGATATCAATATTCTAACATATGACTTTGGAATTGAGAATGTCAAAGAGGGGATTAGTAAAGCGACATGTGCCTTTTCACAAAGGCCAACAGAACTGTCATTGTTGGGTATAGATCCTTATTAGGAGTCCCAGTTATTGGTGGAGTATTCCAAGGACTGCTTCGCTTGTGAAGTTCTTGATGGATAGGTGACAGATGGAAGGTATATAGTGATGAGTGGAGTCATCTATTACCATTTCCAGATCTTCTTGACTGGAGACACTAAGCTCAAGAAGAAGATTCTACATGAAACACATGACTCACTCATTTCCAATCACCAAGATTTTACTGGGACCTATCAAGCCATTGGAGAGAGATTCTCATGGGAGGGTGCCAAGGAGGATGTGAACGAGCATATCAGGAGATGTATGGTTTTCTTGAAGAATGAGGAGGAAAAAAACCACCCTATATGGTTGTTACAACCACTTCCCTTTCCAATAGAGAGATGGGAAGGGTCATCTATGGACCTCTTCACCAGCTTTGCAACAGTACATGGTAAGGATTGTGTCTTTATACTTATTGATCAACTAACCAATTATTTACATCCCTTTTCCATTCATATATATTACATTTCTCCACAAAAGGGCAAGCCTCCCTTTAGACTCTTTTTGGAGCCACAATTAGTTATGGGAATCGCCAATTCCTAGGAGGATTTGGGGAGATGATGTCTTATTTGGGGTGTACTCAGTTGACACCAAACATTAGTTACTTTCCCTAGGTAGATTAGAAAATAAGGGAAGTAAGTAAGTGGTTGGGAAGTTACTCTCCCCATCATGTTCCGGGGCAGAAAGGAGCATAACTATGCTGGTTCCACTTGAGGAAATATTAGCATCCTTTGGTATTTCATATGGAAGTTAGTGTATCTCTACTTTTGGTTCCATATGTTGATGATGTCTTAATCGTTATTTTTGGAATGGTTTTAGGAATGGCACATGGATTGGATTTGTTCAATGGGAGCGATATCTCCAACATTTATTATGTCCCATGCTTTAGTGAGAACATTGGAGAGTATGTGGTTGCCACCATGGATATCTTACTTCCTTATGATGTAAGCCATTTGGCTAACTTGGACACTTGGGAAAAGCATCTAAGAGGCAGATTGATGGGAAAACATTTCATTCAGTGGAGCATCTTATCGGAGGTAGGGACCACTGGGGAAGGAGAAGAGGTTTTTCAATATTCATCCTTACAGTTTCTTGAGGACAAACAACATTTGGAAGGGGAGGACTGTAATATTCCTAATTAGCTTTCAACTATTTGGAATATTAAATTTTTCTTTTTTCATTTAGATAGATGAATAATAGGGTAGGGAGACCCATAAATATCCTTAGTAGGAATAAAATCACTTCCAAAGTGAATGTGGATCATCTTATAAGCTGCACAAAGCACTATTAGGTGTCAATAAGGTGGAAGCATGTGGATGGGGTCAAGTTTGACCAAATCAATAGTGCTGGTATAGAGGTATTGGAGCGTTATTAAGGGACAACGTAGCGTTAGTGGGAGGGAGTCTCCATGAGAGTTACATATTTAATGAGTGGGGTCAAGGGTAAGGAGGGTCACAAAGAATATAAGGAAAGGCATGGCAGCCACAGAAGGAATTTTTAATATTGTTTATGTCTTGGTATTTTATGAATTTTTTCACGCTTTAGTTGTTTAGCGAAGTCTATTGTGCTGTTTAGCACAAGGGTGTTTCCAAGCGGAAATACCAACCTAATCCTTGGGGGATTAATGAGAGTTTCCTTGACCTGCATTTCCACCATCCGACATCAGGCCAAACTTCATCCATTATCCATAGTGCAATATCCTTCAGGATTTTGTTGTCTTGTAGGGAAGTAGCAATGGAGGATTGATAGATCCAGTTTGTGTGCTTGTTTTACAGTGAGGGGAGTAGCCCTTCATCTAGGAGGCTAGTAAGGATGGTCCTTGAGAATTTTTTATATGTATTGATATTCACTTCATTTCCTAGTTTTATGTTCAATATTGTTTCTTTTCCTATTTTGGAATATTTCATTGGTATATTGGCTCCGACTATGTAGTACAAAGACTATGTCATCAAAAGAATAAGAGCCTATCACATAAAGGGGAAAGAGGTATCTTCATAGAAACCAAGGATATGATTATCCATACCAAAAAGGAGAGAAAGGGAAAACTCCTATATCAGGAGAGGAGGATGAATAGGAGTTTCCCAAGCTTCTTCTCCAAATGATGTAGGATATTTCCTGAGAAATCAAGGAGATGAGGATGGAGAGACACAAAGAGTCCCCTAGAGGGTTTCTACATGGAGAAAGCATCGGCATTTCACATCACTAGTATGATCAACCAGTGAAGCAACAAGTTTCCCAACGCTCCACTATGTCTACATTCCTAGCAGTGGGAAATGGAGGCAGAGGCCCCCAAGAAAAAGAAACTATTGAAGATTATTGCGTAGAGTATTACTCTCAATCTCATAGATTGAAAGATAATATAAACATTTAGGAGTTTTGTCAGATCAAGGAAAATAGGAGGCCCCAACACAAAAATAGAAGTGGAGGTTTCATGTAGAACAATGATCTACAATGGACCATGGGTAGATTCTTTTTTCCCGCTTTTGATGGGTCATCCAAGTGCACAGAAAAGTGTTTGGTGGAGAACCTAGACATATACTTTCAGTTGAACCAAGTATCGGAGCTGGGGGCCTTCAAACTAGTAGTGCTGCACCTTGAAGGTGAGGCACATGATTGGTGGTTTCATGGTCTTTCTACATTGGGGCATGCCAATGTGACTGCATACTCAGAGTTCACCCGAAGGTTAGTGGAGTGGTTTGATAGAAGAGAATCAAAGGCACCTTTTATTGAGCTAGCCAAGCTCAAGAAGTAAGGTAATCCAAACACCTATATCTCTAAATTTATAAAAAATTCTATCATGGTTACTAATTTATCTGCAGCTAGGAGGGTTTATATTTTCATTGATGGCTCTACATGGGTTGGTTAAATCTACTAAACCAACTAATCTTCATGATGCTATTGATAGGGAAACATATTTACAGGATGTCTTTCCAAGAGAAAAGGATCCATTCTAGCAAAGGCCACCCTTTCAATCAAAAGGGAAAGATGTGAAGGTTCTCCCTTCAAAATAGAACCAAAATAAAGGGATTCTTAGTGATGATGTCTGAAGAGACTTGAGGAGAAGGAAGTTTTGCTTCACATGCTAAGAACCATGGGCACCAGGGCATTAATGTGCAACAGGGAAAACAGACTATATATAGGTATTCTATGATAGAGAGGAGGAGGAAGAAGAGGTGCCAGAAAAGGATAGCAATGTTATGGTAGCAGGAGAGAATCTACCACCACCAAGAGGTGGGAGTGGGGAATTTTCTCTAGTTGGAGGGGCCCTTGCATTTTTTCAGGGAGTACCAAAGTATTTGACTTTGAGAGTCTAGGGTACAATTCAGGATTAGAGAGTATCATTTTTTATTGACGGTGTGGGTACCCACAAATATATTGATTCTCAGTTAGTACAGAGGAGGGCAATACCCACTGATGATTTTGAGGGGTTTTAACTTTTGGTCCCAAGAGCTACAACATTGCATTGTATAAAGTATATCCTGACATTGTCAGTAAACTTAGGGACATATACTTTGATTGATCACTTCTCTGTGGTCGAAATCCATGACACCAATGTGATATTGGAGTGCATTGGTTTATTACACTGGTGAAAGTCACCACGGATTGGGAGAATTTTCAGATGGAATGGATAGAAAAGAAGAGTGGTAAGCATCAAACGATCAAGGTCATGCACACTTATTCACCTTAGATAGCCTTTGCACATAATATGGAGCCCGATTTTCATAGTGGGAGCAGTGATTCTTTAGTCCACTTAGATATGCAATCAATTCTCAGCCACGATATAGTATTATTTGGAGGCATTCCACTAGGACGGCCCCTGGACCAAGACTTTGTTAAGGATTTCTCACAACAAGATACACCATTCATAGATCTGGCTAAGATGGGAGGCTTGGGTGAGCTTAGAAAAACATAGAGAGTCTTTGGTAGGCTCAAGGAGGAGATGGAAATTATCCCGATATCATTATTACCAATTCCCACAAAGCATCTTGTGCTGAGAGCATATGTTTTAAGGGTGGATGATGGCACAGTCATGGTGCAAGGGGGCTACTCCATGGCCTTTGAGAGTCAAAATATACTTCAACATAGGAAGTATTCTTCCATATATGGTAGAGGGTTTTGGAATTCATGCATACATTGGCCAAACTCAAACAATTTTGGATGGGTAATAGCTTCCACGTGAAGACTAACCTCCAAAAACTTGAACCCATACTTAAGTAGGAGCAGCTACAAGGGAGGCAGCAAAGGAAAGATATCAGTATTCCAACATATGACTTTGGCATTGAGCATGTCAAAGTGGGGAGTAGTATAATGACAGGTGCATTTTCACAAAGGCCAACAGAACTGTCATTGTTGGGTATATATCCTTATTGGGAGTCCCAGTTATTGGTGGAGTATTCCAAGGATCGCTCCACATGTGAGGTGCTCGATGGAAATGTGACAGATGAAAGGTATACAGTGATGGATGGATTCATCTATTACCATTTCCGTATATCCTTCACTTGAGACTCTAAGCTCAAGAAGAAGATTCTACCTTCTACACATGACTCACTCATTTCCGATCACCAAGATTTCACTAGGACCTATCAAGACATTGGAGAGAGATTCTCATGGGAGGGTGTCAAGGAGGATTTGCACCAACATATGAGGAGATGTATGGTTTTCTTGAAGAATGAGGACGAAAGAAAACCACCCTGTAAGGTTGTTACAACCACTTCCCTTTCTGATAAAGAGATGGGAAGGGTCATCTGTGGACCTCTTCACTAGCTTTCCAATAGTAAATTGTAAGGTTTGTGTCTTTATACCTATTTTTCAACTAATCAAGTATTTATATTCCTTTTCCATTCATATTCAGTACATTTCTCCACAAAATGGCAAGCCTCTCTTTAGACTTCATGGTCTTCTTGGAGCCACAATTAGTGATGGGAATCACCAATTCCTAGGAGGCTTTGGGGAAATGATATCTTATTTGGGGTGTACTCAGTTGACACCACACAATAGTTACTTTCCCCAAGTAGATGAGAAAATAAGGGCAGCAAGTAAGTGGTTGCGAAGCTATTCTCCCCATCATGTTCCAAGGAAACAAGGAGAAAAATTACACTGGTTCCACTTGAGGGAATATTAGCATCCTCCGGTATTTCATATGGCAGTTAGTGTATCTCTAATTTTAATTCCATATGTTTATGATGTCTTAATAATTATTTTTGGAATGGTTTTAGGAATGGCACATGGATTGGATTTGTTCATTGAGAGTGAGGTCTCCAGCATTTTTAATGTCCCATGCTTCAGTGAGAACATTGGACATTATGTGGTTGCCACCATGGATCTATTACTTCCTTATGATGTGAGCCATTTGGCTAACTTGGACACTTTGGAAGAGCATCTAAGAGGGAGATTGATGGGATAAAATATCATTTAGTGGAGCATCTTATCGGAGGTGGGGACCACCGAGGAAGGAGAAGAGGTTTTGCAGCATTCATCCTTACAGTTGCTTGAGGACAAGAATTTTGAAGCAATTGGTCTACATTTTATTTGTCAATTTTTCCTTATACAACGTTCCTATCCAGAAGCTAGGAAATATTCCTGAAAAAGGAACATTACAATCTTATCAGAGGTGGGGACCACTGGGGAAGGAGAAGAGGTTTTGCAGCATTCATCCTTATAGCTAATTGGAACATTAATTTTGCCTTGTTTATTTTTTAATTTCATGATTAAGGAATAAAATGTAAAGGAGGACATGAAACAAAGAATAAATACATGCCCAACGTTGAAAAGGATAAATCTGGGCCTTTTGTAACAAAGTCCACTTGTGTGTGAACAGAAATTGGACCACCTTGGAGAACCAGCGCAGTTTTAGAAGGGGGATCCAATGTGAAAGGGGTTAAGTCCATTGAAGTGGTTTAGGGATTGTGCACCCCTTCAAGTTATAAAAAGGAGGATAGGGCTCATGTAAAGTTTGTTGAACTATTTTTGAAATAGAGGTTTCTTGAGCAACTCTAGCTCTCTTGGCTGTTTAGCCTAAGGGAAGAAGATTTCCTATTTAGGAATCCTCCCTCCTTCCTTGAGTAGCTCTTGGAGGAGTATGTACTGAAATGAGCCACTATCAAGTTGAATACCAAGCTCTACTTCTTGGACAGTGCTGACCCATTGAGGGTTTAGCTGCTTTACAGTTTGCAGCAAGTGGTATCCTAGATCTGCAGATATCTAGTGTTTAGGAGGAGTTCTCTCTCAAGGAGGGTGTCTTGTGACCACTCGGAAGAGGATCTCTCTCCCTTTTTGTATTCATATCTGTACTATATAGAATTTTATTCATCTTTCTAAAGCTACTGTGCATTCCCTTTCAAGAACTGCGTTTTTTGCATTAGGGTTTAATGTACATTTGATTTTTGTGCAATAAAAGATCTCCAGTGATTGAGGCTTGCCTCTCACTTTGTAAATATTTAAATTAGCTATTGTTCTAAGCTATTTCAGATCTGATCTCTGTTATAATAAATTCATATTCATAAATTCTATGTATTCTATATTTTTTAGCTTATAAGTCAGATCTACACTTCTTCATGCATTATTTTGATGAAATCCCAAGGGGATCTTGTAGAGGAGGTTGAGTAGTTTCCAGATCTGGTATGTATCTGATGTTTCAACCATAGATCTGTCATAGATATGAGTTTTTAATTACAGCAGCTGAATCTCCTGAAAAATAACGTTGATATAGTCTATAGTATTTTTCTATGTGTGGGAGTAACTCATTTTGGGGGTTTTCCTTCATAGAAATGTTTTTTTTTCTCTATATAATTCATATGAATATTATTCTAGACCTTCATACTTAAATTTATGCATAAAATCAGTCAAGCCTTTCAGAAATTACGCTACCCAAGCTTCAACACTTTTCTGCATAATTTAGGTCATGGGAAATCAGGGTTTTTCTTGACTAGTCGGGAAGGAGGAACTGTTTAACATAGAAAAACTTATTTTTTTTTGCTTAAATTTGACATGTGAGTCCCTCTTAACCTAATATAATATATTACATAACCTTGACTCTTAATTTTACGCATATTTTCTTATACACCTATTTTAGTGCATAAAATGCTGCTTTTCCCCATCTTTCTGATGATAAAAGCAGAGTAAAGAGTGTTGTTGTTATTTATATTGGTTTTTGAGTGTTATCAGACATATTATAATGGATATTACCTCTCTACAAGAATCTATATACAGATTCTGAAAAAGGGCCAGCTAGCCTTTGGATCTCATCATTTCTTGTAAAGGTGACATATCCAGTAAATGCCCCTTCATTCAATCTCTGGTTTAGATCATATTGTTGATTGTTAATTTATTAAGAGGAAATATCTCACTGATACCAATTTTTGGGAGATCTATTTAGCATATCTAAGTTGATTTGTTTCTAATGAAAATCCATATTTAAGTCCCACACAGCATATGCAACAGGAACAAGGCTTTGGTCTACATTTTATTTGTCCATTTTTCCTTATACAGTGTTCCTATTTAGAAGCTATGAAATATTACTGAAAAAGGAACATTACAGTGGTATCGGAGCTCGTTTCTTGGCTTAGCCTGTGGCTTTCAAAGCCCAAGAAAGAAAGAGAACAATGATGGAGAGGATGAGACTAATTTCATCCATTTTCATATCAAAACAGGGCCTCTCCAAGGATTTTCAACCAATGGAAGAAGAAGGGCGTAGTGAAACTCCAAGAGGGTTTCAAAGCAAAAGAAGCTACAGTGAAATTCCTAGAGAATTTCAGGAAGATGAAGGAGTACCCAGTACTTCTTATGATGTGTGTGAGCATTCAGCCACACAATCTGATTTACAATTTTTTCACATCCCCAATTTCTTGCTGAGAGAAAGAGAAGAAGAATAAGGAATGATAGAAAAAGAGATTCCCCCACTCTTTTTCCAGACCTTGAAGGATATTCAAGAAAATCTCAATGAGGTTGAGGGGGTAGAGACTTGTACTAGCGCTGGCAAAACCTTGGAGGAGAAGCCTTCATGTTCAATGGAGGAAGACTACACAGTTGCAGAAGAAGTTATTGCTTCTACATCTCACCGACGTATGATTGAAAATTCATCTATTTTCATTTCAGCCCATTGCATGGAGAGATCTACATTTCTATGTGCAACTGATCTAGAAGAACAGAGTTTCATTGCGTTGTGCAAGAGCAGTAAGGGAGGAATAAGATCTTCCCTTGGAGATATCAAAGGGGTTGCATTTCACAAGCCCTTGAGATGGATGAGGTGCAAAAGCATGAGGATACCAAGAGAAGATGGAGAAGAGGGCCAATCTCATTCTTATCTATTGCAGAAGGTTGATGCACCTAAATAGGTGATTGGATTGCACAGTGGAAGCATGGAGGGTTTTCTCCATTCATGTATTCAGTCACCACTAGATGATGTCTCATTTCTTGGAGACATTGCACCAAGAAGGCCACTTCATCACCAAGAAGAGGTGAAGGCTTCACATGGTCAGGCATTTCCCATTGATTTCAAATAAGTGGAGACCTTGGGAGGTCTTGATGCAGCACTGAGAGTCTTGGGTAGGCTCAAGGAGGAGAGAAGCAGTCTCTCAACATCATCCACACCCACTCTCATTTCAGTTTCTACAATGTGGCAGGAAAAGCAGGGGAAGGATAGTAGCCTTCCCACATCTACATTTGGCATGGGAGATATGCATGCACATAACTCTTGGGAAGAGTTATTACAGTTTTCTCTCTTCTCTTTGAGAATGGAAGGAGGCTCATCTAGGAGTTGCTCCCATTGCATGAGAAAAACTTGTGGTAAGGGTGTTGATTATATTGATTCATTTCATGTATACATGCATCCCTTAACCACATATGTGCAGGATGTTGCTCTAAGGAGGAGCATTCTTATTTCGAGGTTGCATGGTCTACTTGAGGCCATGACCAATGTCGATAACTTCTTCCTAGGAAGACTTGGGGAGGAATTATGTTTTGGAGGACATACTGACATTTCCTCATCCATCATACACTTCCTCCAAGCTTATGAAGATATTGGGGCAGCATGCAAGTGGTTGGAAGACCACATTTTTCAGCAGTCTCTATTGCATTTGAGGTCCAAACTGGGTTGGTTGCATATGAGGGATCATTCCCCTTCACATTTTTTGCATATGGCAGCCAACATGAATTCTATTATTGCTCCCTATGTTGTTGATTTTTCTATTTTTATGAGGAGCATATGTGGGAGAGGAGAAATGATACATTGGATGAATGTATCCATTGGGCATACACTTTCCCATAGTCAACTGAATTTCAAGAAGAGGAGGGAATGTTTTGTGGCTGCTGCATGGTACATTGTATCATCTTCTAAAAAGGGTAATGTATTGAGTTTGTATCATGAAGGGGAGCCTCTCACATGGGAGGAATTAGAGCAAGGCATGTTTTTCCTGATCTCCATTTAGCCAACACTTATTTTCCTCTATCATTTCCAAGCTTTGAAGAAGCTTATTTCAGCAAGCAAGTGGTGGGATGGCCACTTATGGTATCATGAATTGAGGTAGCGAGATGATGGACAGAGATGGTCTCAAGGGAGGGACTATTTTCACCATCCAGCACATCATATGGCACTTAGTCCACATTTCTTTTGGAGCACATGTGGTGAAAGTAAATTGTTCACTATATGCCTAAGAGGGTGGGCAAGGAGGCTCACTGAAATCAATGAAGGAGATCATGAAGTTTCAAATTCCTTTTGGCTTCATGGTGACCAAATTTTTGCAGCCCAAGATCCACAACTCCACATCCATCAATAGTGTGAAGATGGACGGTGTGAGTTGGGTATATTCATCCCTCATTTCCAGCCTTGTAGCCCCTACTCAATGCACATCATGGCGATTAATAACTATTTCTATGAGCTATCAAGAATGGCTCCTTTTATTTGGATGATAGCATGGGTGTGGGAGACACTCATTGGGAAAAAAATTTCCCATGCTCTTCATCACGCCTACCTGATGAAGCCATGGAGAAACAAGAAGATCACCACTTGTACCTCCCATTTCTCATGATGTACACTTGCTATCTTGCAATTGGAGAAGGTCATTGGAGGGCAGATTCATTGCTTACCATTTTCAGCCATGGTGGGATCCATTGATGAGGCCACAGAAGGGGAAGGAGAAGTATGGTTCTTCCTTGTAGTTTCTTGAGGACAAGCAACATTTGGGAGGGGGATATTGTAATGTTCCTAAATTAGCTTCAGCTAATTGGAACATTGATTTTGCCTTATTTATTTTTTAATTTCATGATTAAGGAATAAAATGTAAAGAAGGACATGGAAAAATCCTTAAAACAAATAATAAATACATGTCTAATGTGGAAAAGGATAAATCTGGGCCTTTTGTAACAAATTCCACTTGTGTGTGAACAGAAATTGGACCACCTTGGAGAACCAGCGCAGTTTTAGAAGAGGGATCCAATGTGAAATGGGTTAAGTCCATTGAAGTATTTTAGGGTCTGTGCACCCCTTAAAGTTATAAAAAGGAGGAGAGGGATCATGTAAAGGTTGTTGAATTATTTTCGAAATAGAGGTTGCTTGAGAAACTCTAGCTCTCTTGGCTGTTTAGCCTAAGGGAAGAGGATTTCCTATTTAGGAATTCTCTCTCCTTCCTTGAGTAGCTCTTGGAGGAGTATGTACTGAAATGGGCCACTATCAGGTTGAAGACCAAGCTCTGCTTGTATGGATAGCGCTGGCCTATTGAGGGTTTAGCTGCTTTGCAGGTTGCAGCAAGTGGTATCCTAGATCTGCAGATATCTAGTGTTTAGGAGGAGTTCTCTCTCAAGGAGGGTGTCCTGTGACCACCCGAAAGAGGATCTCTCTCCATTTTTTTATTCAGATTTTTACTCTATAGCATTTGCTTCATCTTTCTAAAGCTATTGTGCAGTCCCTTTCAAGAACTGCATTTTCTGCATTGGGGTTTAATGCATATTTGATTTCTGTGCAATAGAAGATCTCTAGTGATTGAGGCTTACCTCTCACTTTATAAATATTTAAAGTAGCTATTTTTATAAGCTATTTCAGATCTGATATCTATTGTAATAAATTCATCTTCATAAATTCTATGTATTCTGCATTTTTGTAGCTTATAAGTCAGATCTACACTTCTTCATGCATTATTTTGATGAAATCCCAAGGGGATCTTGTAGAGGAGGCTGAGTAGTTTCTAGATATGGTATGGATCTGATGTTTTAGCCATAGATATATCATAGATCTTATTTTTCACTTACATCAGCTGAATCTCCTGAAAAATAACGCTGATATAGTCTACATTATTTTTCTATGTGTGGCAGCAACTCATTTTGGGGGTTTTCCTTCATATAAATGTCTGTTTTTCTCTGTATAATTCATATGAATATTATTATAGACCTGAATACTAGAATTTATACATAAAATCAGCCAATCTCTTCAGAAATTATGCTACCCAAGCTTCAACACTTTTCTGCATAATTTAGGTCATGGGAAATCAGGGTTTTTCTTGACTAGTCGGGAAGGAGGAACTGTTTAACATATAAAAACTTATTTCTTTTGCTGAAATTCGACATGTGAGTCCCTATTAACCTAATATAAAATATTCCATAACCTTTACCCTTAATTTTACGCATATTTTCTTATAAACCTATTTTAGTGCATAAAATGTTGCTTTTCCCCATATTTCTGATGATAAAAGCTGATTAAAGAGTGATGATGCTATTTATATTGGTTTATGAGTGTTATATGACATATTATAAGGTATATGAAGCCATCATACCTGAATAATGCATTTTTCAGGCATGATTTGCTGAGTAAACCCTTTTGGGATATTACCTCTTGACAAGAGTTTATAGACAGAGTCTAAAAAAGGGCCAAATAGCCTCTAGATCTCATCCTTTCTTGTAAAGGTGACATATATAGTAAATTTCCCTTCATTCAATCTCTATTTTAGATCATATTGTTGATTGTTAATGTCTTAAGAGGAGATATCTCACTAATACCAGTTTGTGGGAGATCTTTTTAGCAGATCTAAGTTGATTTTTTTCTGATGAAAATCCATATTTAAGTCCCACACATCATATACAATAGGAACCAAGATTTATTCTACATTTTATTTGTCCATTTTTCCTTATACATCGTTCCTATTCAGTAGCTTGGCAATATTCTTGAAAAAGGAACATTACAATCTTATCAGAGGTGGGGACCACCGGGGAAGGAGAAGAGGTTTTGTAGCATTCATCCTTACAGTTGCTTGAGGACAAGAAAAATTTGGAAGGGGAGGACTATAATATTCCTATTTAGCTTTTAGCTATTTGGAATATTTAATTTTTCTTTTGTCATTTAGATAGATGAATAAGAGGGTAGGGAGACCCATAAATATCCTTAGTAGGAATAAAATCACTTCCAAATTGAATATGGATCATCTTATAAGATGGAAAAAGCACTCTTAGGTGTCACAATAAAGGTTTAAGCATGTGAATGTGGTCAAGTTTGACCAAATCAACAATGTTGGTATACAACTAGTGGAGCGTTATTCAGGGAGAACGCAGTGTTAGTGGGATGGAGTCTCCATGAGAGTTACATATTTAATGAGTGGGGTCAAGGGTGAGGAGGGTCACAAAGAATATAAAGAAAGGGAAGGCATCCATAGAAGGAATTTATAATATTGTTTATATCTTGGTCTTTTATGAAATTTTTCACGCTTCAGATGTTTAGAGGAGTTTGTTGTGCTGTTTAGCGCAAGGGTGTTTCTGAGTAGAAATACCACCATCATCCTTCAGGGACTTCGAGTGCCCACTAATGAGAGGTTCCTTGAGCTGCAGTTCCACCATCCGACATCAAACCAACCTTTAGCCATTATCCATAGTGCAATATCCTTCAGGATTTTGTTGTCTTGAAGAGCAGTAGCAGTGAAGGATTGATAGATCTAGTTCGTGAGCTTGTCTTCTAGTGTGGGGAGTAGTCCTTCATCTCGGAGGCCAGTAAGGAGGGTCCTTGAGCATTGCTTTTATGTATTGATATTCACTGCATTTCCCAGTTTTATGTTCAATATTGTCTCTTTTCCTATTTTGGAATATTACAGTGGAATCAGAGCATAAGCTTGGCTCAGGTTGTGTAGTACAACAACTATGTCATCAGAAGAATAAAAGCCTATCACATAAAGGGGAAAGAGGTATCTCCATATAAATCGAGGATATGATTATACATACCCCAAAGGTGACAAAATAAAAACTCCTATATCAGGAGAGGAGGATGAAAAGGAGTTTCCCAAGCTTCTTGTCCAAACCATGTAGGATATTGCCTAAGAAATCAAGGATATGAGGATGGAGAGGAACAAAGAATCCCCTAGAGGGTTTCTACATGGAGAAAGAATCAGCATTTCACATCACTGGTATGATCAACTAGTGAAGAAGCAAGTTTCCCAATGCTCCACTATGTGTACATTCCTGGCAGTGGGAAATGGAGGTGGAGACCCCCAAGAACAATAAACTATTGAATATTATTTCCTAGAGTATGACTCTCAATCTCATAGATTCAAAGATAGTCTGAAATTTCAAAATTTTTGTCAGATCAAGGAAAACATGAGACCGTGACATAAAAATAGAAGTGGAGGGTTCATACAGAACAATGATCTACAATGGACCATGGGTAGATTCTATTTTCTCACTTTTGATGGGTCATCCACGTGAAAAACCAAGTTTTTTGTGGAGAACATAGACATCTACTTTCAACTGAACCAAGTACTGGAGATGGAGGTTATCAAACAATAGTCTTTATACATTGGGGCATGCCAATGTGACTGCATACTCAGAGTTCACCCGGAGGTTGGTGGAGAGGTTTGATCGAAGAGAACCAAAGGCACCTTTTATTCAGCTAGCCAAGCTCAAGCAGTCAGGTAATCCAGACACCTATATCTCTAAATTTTTAAAACTTTCTGTCATGGTTCCTAATTTATCTGCAGCTAGGAGGGTTTATATGTTCATTGATGGGCTAGCAGAGCCTCTTCATGGGTTGGTTAAATCTACTAAACCAACTACTCTTCAAGATGCTATTGAGAGGGAAAGAGATTTAGAGGATGCATTGCCAAGGGCAAAGGCTTTATTCCAGCAAAGGCCACCTTTTCAATCAAAATGGAAAGATGTGAAGGTCCTCCCTTAAAAAGAGAACCAGAATAAAGTGCTTCTTAGTGATGTTGTCTGAAGGGATTTGATGAGAAGGAAGTTTTTCTTCACATGCCACGAACCATGGGCACCAAGGCATCAATGTGTAGTAGGGAAATCACACTATATAGAGGTATTCTATAATACTGAGGTGGAGGAAGAAGAGGAGTCAGAAGGGGACAACAACGCTGTGATAGTAGGAGAGAATCCACCACCACCAGGAGGTGGGAGTGGGGCATTTTCTCCAATTGGAGGGACCCTTGCATATTTGTGGGGAGTACCCAAGTATCTGACTTTAAGAGTCTGCACTACAAGGAAAATACCCTCTAGAGGATGTTTTTGAGGAACCACAAAGAAAAATATCCCATACATCCATTTCTAGCAGAGGTTACTAGAGGAGGTTGGCGGGCAGAGGGTTTTGCGGATGTTTTCCTATCAGTGCTCTTATCATTAAAACTTGCCCCGGTGCTCTCAAAAAAATAAAGCACCGGTGCAGAAAAAATCATTGGCACACCGGACACCACGCACTCCGTACACACCCACCTAGTGCTTCATAATATAATAGAGAACTAGTGCCTCACAACTTGTCCACGTCGGTGCATTATAAAACACAATGCTAACACCGAAACCACCCAGTGCGGTAGATAGAAACCATACTGGTGCATCATAAAAAACATGCCAAAACACAAACCGACTGGTGTGTTTGTAGCAAATAGTACTGGTGTGCCTATAAACAATGCGCAATGGTAAAAGGTTAAATTAAAAAAATATTTATAAAAAAAACCCAGATTTTTCAGTTTTGCATTGCTCCTGAGCTATCAATTACTAGTGTGCATGATACTATAGAAGGCACCAGTGCACACCGAACATTGGCACACCGAAAAGTGTGCGTGAATTACACACACCACTGGGGCATCCAATTATTGTAACGCACTGGGGCATCAATTATTTTCTGCACCGGTGCATCATAAAACACTGCGCCAAAACAGAAACGAGCTGGTGCATTCTTCTTTAAGAGAACCAGTGCGCTAGAAACTGCACACACTGAAATAGTGTTATATAAAAAAAAATTAAGGCCCAAAAACCAGTGCTTTGAAAGTATTACGCAATGGTGCTTTACCATTATGCCACCTCGGTGCATCATCAAATTTTCGTGCCTAAACTGAAACATCCCGGTGCACGGTTAGGGAAATGCCCCAGAACATTATAAACAACACGCCAAAATTGATACTTCTCAGTGTGGTTTTATTTAACCTCACCAATGCGCTTATAAAACCTCGCGCACTGAAACAGGTTTATTTAAAAAAAAAATTACAGCCAAAAAACTTCATTATTCACTTTTCTGAGTGCTCCAGAGCTCTCAAGCCCCGGTGCTATTTCATTATTTCTGAGCCGTCGTGACATCAGTGCTCTCATTGCACCCATTGCATGCACTTCTGGTCTACATTGGCCACCAATCTCCAGCTTGAATTTTGAAAAATAGTGGGAAAATTTTATTTTCTAAATTTTACAGCGAATATGCCTCCTCAACAGCGAAATGTACCAGTTTTTTTTCTTTTTTTCTATAATTAAGCCTTTCAGTATATTAGAAATTGAAATAAACTTAAAAACAAGCATTAAAAAAGAAAAAAAAAATTGTCGGGCAGTGCGCTTGAGTTGTTTGGCTCGCACTGGATAGCTGTGCTACCTGTAAAATTTACAGGCAGCACCGCTACCAGTGCTAACGGTAACCACACCATTTCTGAGGCAGTACCGGAAGGCGGCCCAACTAATTTTAAACGAAAAATAAAAAATAAAAAAGGCGGTGTGCTCATTTATCCAGGCACACCGTTGACCCTGGAAATCACAGTGCAGTGCGTTGACTTCATTTTCCACCTTGGTTTATGTCATCACACCGCATTTTTCATTCCAAGAGGGTCAACGGTGCGGCCGGGTAAAAGACCGCGTCGTCAACTATTTCATTGTCATGAATTCGGTGCACTGACACGACTATACGTGCCAAGGCATATATTTCAGTCAACGCATCACTATTCTGAATTATATACATTCCATGGTGCTTGAAAAATAGACATATGCACCGAATCTGGTGCGGTCTGTTTCATTATGGACCCCGGGGACAGTGCGCTAAAATATTAGGATGCACCGACACCAGTGCATGACTGTTTTTATGGATTACCGACTTGTATGTTTGTTTTTTTTTCAAAAAAAATTATAGATGTATATTTATAAATAAATTTATGTTTTAATAAAAAAAGTTATTTAATATGGCAATGATTCAGAGAGAACATGAGAAATAGTAGCAACAACAAGCAGAACAATATGACATGATTTTCCAATGGGAGGCGAGAGAGAGGGAGAGAGATGGATGCCCTCGCCCTATTACTATAGATACCTGGAAGATCCTTATGCAAGTAGGCCTCCTCAAGTTCTATGAGGAGGCTATTTCCGGCCGAAAGGCCCATAGTGTGCTTTTGAGACATCTTATCGGTAGGTGGAATGCCCACAGACAGGCTTTTCAAGTTGTTCCTGACGAGTGGTACACACCCACTAAGGAGGACATTTATTTTACTACAAAACTATCAAGGAGAGGGGTGGATTTTCCCTCATTCCCAGACGTCCCAGCTGGTTGTGTACTAGGGAGTCAGTTAGTTTACTCCCAGAGATACATTGGAGCACATGTACTATCTCCTTTAGAGTTTTAGGTACCTGGAGGTCAGTTACGTATAGGTGCTTTTGGTAGATAGGATGTGCAGTGCTTCTCTATTATCACTTCGATCATTTCGCACAACACCAGTGACGGGAAACACATTATTTGCTCGCTTTTATATTACATTGATTCTTTAGTACAACAGCCATGACTTGTCAGGTGGTCTGCCATTTTTTTGCGACAATTTTGTACGACCTTAGATAGATGTCGTGCTCATGCACAAGGGAGGGTCAACTTCGCTTTTGCTTTAGAGCTGTTTTGTTTATTTTTTGAGAGGTTTCCAGATATGAGACCTAGTTTTGTTCAACAGCCTCATAGGTCAATGTTCGAGACCCGGATGCGCATGTGGGGGTAGATGATGCCCAAGAGGGGAGACACTATGTTTCCAGTGAGGATATCACATGATTCGCTGGAATTACTAGCCAGCATTGGCGGGCTACATCCCTTCATTATGGTTCCATGTTCTTATGCTAAACTAGATTGGCGAGGGTGTCCCAATATCCTCTTCACTCCCGATGAGCTGCCAGATGATAGAGATAATATTACTGTTTTATTTATATTTATTCTAACATGTTCTTTAACTTGTTTTTATTAAATTGTGTAATGAAATTGTCTAATTATAGTTGTGTACTTGTATATATTTTGTAGACATTGGCTCTTTTGATGGTGATGAGATTTCGGATCCACCACATGATCTAGGTGTCGATCCTGATGATTACGATCAAGAGATGACTGATGTGTAGGAGGATGAGGCCGGTGGCACAGCAGAGAGACGTGTTGATCTTGCGCCTCATGGTGCACTGGTACCGCCTTTTGCTAGGCGTGGTCGACCTGAGACCAAATACCAGATGGAGTTGGCCAACCAACTCTGTGGATTGATTTCAGATGCGAGCATCAGGCCCTCTCACTACAGAGAGATACAGGGCGGTGATAGACTATTACGGATGTGGAGAGGCATGACGTGTGACATGTACGGCCTAATGCATCATGTCGTAGGAGCTATGATAGCTATTACGCGATTGAGGAGGATTGTCCATAGCTATAGGCATAGTTGAGCTGCAGCACGTGATGGATAGTCCACCAGCACAAGCTCAAATGCATATCATGATCATTCACCTCACGGCGCACCTGATGATCAGCATGAGGCTCCACTGGTAGTATCTAACACTAGTCATCATGGAGATGAGTCTGGACCATCGGCCACGTCTAGTCAGCAGCCAGCAACATCCATCATGAGTACTAGTCACGATCATCATGAGCAAACTAGACCATCAACCACCAAGGCTGCAGTACTATTGACTGAGTAGGCCTCCACTACTACTGTGCCTCATATTGATCATGTTGTACTACAACTAGCAGATGCATCCATTAGTACTAGTGACCATCGACTGTCGAGGCTGCACCCAGCTTTACTGAGCAGGACACATCCACTTATACTAGTATTATTGATGTTGTTATACTACCACCAGTGCTTGATCCATGACATTTATATTACAGTTTTATATTTTTAACATTATTCAGTTATAAATATATATATGGTCCATGTATTTTATGTTCATGTTGGAGTTGTACTTAATTTTCATGTTGATGATCATCATGATGTGGCACATATTTTTAGTCATGTTAGATATGTTCATTTAATGTTTAGCTTGTAGATAGATGTGTATATGTGATAGGCGCATGAGTTATTTGACATTATATTGAGATCTATATTTGATGTTTGTGTTGTGATGTTGTTAATATATAATGTTAATTTGATGTTAATTGAATGTGTTTATTAGTCGAATATGATGTTTGTACGATGGTTATCATGATCGTGATGATGTTTATTAATTAATTTAATATTATTAAATGACCATGATATTTATTAAATATTATGTCGAGAATGTAATTGTAATTTAAATTTTAATTCTATGTAAAATTGTAAAATTGTAATTGTAATTGTAAATGAAATTCTATGTAAAATTGTAAATGTAATTGTATTTGTAACTGTAATTTTAATTGAATTGTCTGTAAAATATTTGTAAAATTGTAATTGTAATTGTAATTTTAATTGTAATTGTAATTGTAATTTAATTAATGTAATTGTATGTAAAATATTAATTTGTAAAATTTTAATTCTATTAATTTGAAAATTTTAATTGTATTAATGTGAAATGATTTTATTAAAATATTTAAATTTGTTAATTTGCAAATAATCGTAAAATAACAATTCTAGAATAATACGAATTTTTGTAACATAAAGTTTAGAAAATAAAGAAAATAAATTCATGTACTTTATAATTATCATTATTTTATTATGATCTTACATACAACCAAAAAAAAAAAAAAACTTTAAAAAGTCTGGTGCGCTTATCATCCTAACAGGCCCCGGTGCATCGTATTAATACAATGCACCGGTGCGTCACATTTCCGCACACCGAAAACGAATAAATGCAAATAAAAAAACACAACTTTATTTTGTTTAAGTTAAAAAAAATGGAAATTTGAAAAATGGGTGGCAAAATATTTTCAAAAATCTAATGTGATAAAATACTAAACACTTTTCATTATTTCACTATTTTTGCTAAACATTTTCAGTGAGATTTTTGCAGGAGACAGACCTAGATCAAGAGAGCATGAGGGCACTATGGATGGCAAAATACGTTCGAATAGAATTATTCAGACAATCAGAAACCAAAACTCTGGTGATTCAACCCCTTTTTCATAGAATTTCAAACCATTTTGTGATTAAAGTTAATTCTTTTTTTTACTTTCTTCTACAATTTTTTATTTTTTCCTGTAGTTTTATTCATTTTTAACCTGAAACCTTGATTTTTTTGTTTTTACCCT
Source organism: Pinus albicaulis (assembly GCA_034641835.2). Lineage (NCBI taxonomy): Eukaryota > Viridiplantae > Streptophyta > Pinopsida > Pinales > Pinaceae > Pinus > Pinus albicaulis. The sequence goes on along the minus strand of CM076575.1, from coordinate 1,328,444,344 downwards.
TTCTTCTCCCTGTTTCTTTGATTTCAAAATTAGGGTTTTCCATTTTAGATTGACATCCAACCCACGAGATGACTTGCATAGTCGGATCCCAATCCATTCGACCATTGCGTGAATTTTTGAAAAAATGGTTTTTTTTTTTCGATGCGCCCTGCGTATGCCACCGCACCAGTGCTTTGTATTATTAGAGTGCACCGTGCAAGTTATGTTTCATAAAAAATTGAAAACATTTTTCTAAATCCGTGCACCAAATCTGAAATAGGGCACCGGTGCTCTCTTTAACTATGAAAGCACCGTACGGTGTATTGCACCATTTTTGCGGTGCGTTTATAATACCCCATGCACTGTTAGGTCTATTACACTATTTTTGTGGTGCGTTTATAATACCGAATGCCCCGTATGGTGTATTATACTGTTTTTTGGTGCGTTATTAATATATCCACGCACCGGCGGCAGTGCGGATTTCATGAAAGGCGCACCAGTGTCTCGAGATTTACTTTCTACCCGAAAAGTTGAGAATTTATTTATAAATATATTAATGTATCATATGCTACAGGTTTCAAATTGATAAAGAAATGACTGACAAGATATCAAGTAACAAAATTATTGTTAGCACACCAAGAAAAGAAAAAAAGACAATTTCTTTGTAAATTATTTATAAAAAATATTATTTTTGAACTATATGTAACTTTAACTAATATGTATTGTTTATTGTGTATCATGCAGAGCCACAAAATGACGAAGCTCAATATGATTATTTCTGATCTACGACCAGAAGAGCGTAAATGTTTAATGGGAAATTTGCAAAAATATGAATCATGTGAATAAAACAATACTATCTATCCAATAGGAGTTTCTTTTTTTAATTATCATTAATAATATACTTAAAATTATTAGATATCATGTGTCAAACAGTCTACTAATTCACATCTATTTAATGTTTTACAGGGACCAACAACTCAGAAAAGGAATGTTGTTCTAAGAAAAGAAAAAAAATAGAACATGCAAATGAAAATGAATCGCTCCTTGGTTCATTTGGAGTGGTGCTGGAAGTTAACGAAAGGGGGAAAAATTTTTACAAAAGTTTGAGGGATCTAGTGGAACGAATACAACAATGTGCTTCAAATGTAATATGTAATCATTGAATTTTTCGATCATTAGGTACAATAAATAAAAAATTTAGCATTAAATTAATTTTCAAGAATTTTCTTGCAGAAAAGAAAAGAAAATGGAACCCATTCAACACATAAAATAGGACAACAAGGAAGAAAATGGTTGATCTCTAAGTTTGTGAGTAATAGTTACTTCCTTATAACAACTTAACTAGATTTCATTTTTGTATTTTTTAAGTTGTTTTACAAAAATCATCATTGAATGTCTTCAAATAGGTGCTAACATACAAAGAAGAACCATCAGATGAATTGACTGAAATTGGGTTAAATATGGGTTGTGAGTATATGTTGGCATATCAGAATTTATTATGGAATTTGTAAGCATCTATCGATATTGTTTTAATTAGCTTCATCTATGATTAATAGAACAAAAACATCTTTTATATTAAATATATGACTTGTTATGGGGTATAAAACTTGCAGGAAACAAAGTATGGAACTATGCCAATAGATGAAATTTTGAAAGATGGCATAGTACATGGTTTTGAAAGAATGTGTATAGTTTATGAGTCAATTTTTGCTATGGTACGTCATTTTTATTTTTGATTTACATTGATGTATATTATTTAATATTGGACTTCTCATTATTCTCATCAATGTATATACACTCATTTCAGTTTATTTTTATGTTTGTAGATAGAAAGTGAAGAAGAAGAAAACAAGCAAGGCCGTGAAAAAAACATTCATAAAAATAACACCATGTCATGGAAGTAGCTCTAGCAGTGAAAACAGTTCAAGCGAAGAGTGATGATCACTATGTAATTTGAATATCAAAGCGAGGCATTTTATTTTTTGAAATATGTCTGTGAAATCAGACATTTTGTTTAATGTAATGGACATAGTGTCCCAATTGAAAGACAAAGGGATACGAATAATTGTCCCATTTTGTATGATAAAGACTGTCTTATTCATATATATATATATAATCATGAAATATATTTTAATTTATTCTATTGCATTCTCCATTGTTGTTCTCAAATGCAATAATAAAAATTTAATTCAAATGAATATTGTTATAAGATTATATATATGTGTCGACTTTTGATGAATAATGAATTTAAGAAAACCACAATAATTCTGATATGATATAACAAATTAATCCAAACAACACATTCAAATGCACTAATAAAAATGTAATTAATATGAATAGTGTTATAAGATTTGTCGAATTTTGATGAATAATGAATTTAAGACAATCACAATAATTGGACTATCAGAGGTGGATGTTTCTAAAAAACCAAAATGAAAACCGGTGCGTTTATGTGTCTATACACACCGATGCGTTTATGATTCTATGGGCACTGCACTAATACCAATTCCAGTTATAAATATCTTTGCATTTGTGTGATACTACGCACTATGGAGTTTATGTATCTATAAGCACTAGTGCATTTGTAGATGCAATGTGCACTGCACGAATACTGATACCAATTATAAATCTTGATTCCTTTCTATGATACGGAGCACCGGTGCCTCATAAAGAGACATGCACTGGTGCGCTTATATGACCTATGGGCACCGCTCAAATCCCAAGACCAATTAGAATGGCCCTGTGTGTTGTATCACCAACACCAGGCCTGGTGCATTCTCCTTCAACCACCCTGGTGCGCTATCTACCGATATGCACTGGTGCGTTAAAACTTGATAAGAGCACTGATGAAAAAAAATCCTTAATAACCTTCGACTGCCCATTTTTTTTTAGTTGTGTTGAATTTCTGTTAAAAGCTTTGCAAAACCTCTATTACCAGAAACAGATGTGGTAGAATATGTTTTTTTGACAATTTTGTCCAGTTTTATAACACTAAAAACCTCCTTTATAACCTTCGCTAGAGGGTCTTTTCTTTATAGTGCTAGGGTAACATTTAGTATTACAGATTATCCATGTTGATTGACAGTGTGGCTACCCACAAGTTTATTGATGCTCAACTAGTATAGAGGAAGTTAATACCCACTGATGATTTTGAGGGATTTTAATTTTTGGTCCCAGGAGCTAGAACCATGCAGTGTATGAAGTATGTCCCAACATTGTTAGTAACCTTGGGGACATATACTTTGACTAATCACTTCTTTGTGTTTGACATCCCTGACACCAACGTGATATGGGTGTGCAATGGTTGATTACATTGGGGAAATTCACCACGGATTGGGAAATTTTGTAGATGGATTGGGTAGAAAATAAGAGTGGTAAGCATTAGGTGATTAGGGGAATGCACACTTATCCACCTCAGATAGCTTCTGCACATAAGATGGAGCCTTATTTGCATAGTCAGAGTAGGGACACTTCAGTCCACTTAGATATGCAGTTGATTATGAGCCACGATATAATATTATTTGGAGGCATTCCACTAGGAAGGCCCCTAGACTAGGAGTTGGTTAAGGATTTCTCACAAAAAGATGTACCATTCATAGATTTGGCTGAGATGGGAGACTTGGGTGAGCTTAGAAAAATGCAAAGAGCCTTTGATAAGCTCAAGGAAGAGATGGAAATTCTCCCGAGATCAGTATTACCAACTCTCACAAAGCATCTTGCACTGAGAGGAGATGTTTCAAGGTTGGATGATGACACAATCATGGTGCAAGGGGGCTACTCCATGGCCTTTGAGAGTTAGAATATAATTCAATGTAGGAAGGATTCTTCTATATATGGTAGAGGGTTTTTGGAATTCATGCATACATTGGCCAAACTCAGAAAATTTTGGATGGGTAATAGCTTCCAGGTGAAGACTAACCTCCACAAACTTCAAGCCATACTTAAGCAGGAGTAGCTACAAGGGAGGAAGTAAAGGCAAGGTATTAGTATTCTGACATATGACTTTGGCATTGAGCATGTCAAAGAGGGGAGTAGTAATGTGAGAGGTGCCTTTTCACAAAGGCCAATAGAACTGTCATTATTGGGTATAGATCCTTATTGGGAGTCCCATTTATTGGTGGAGTGTTCCAAGGATCGCTTCACATGTGAAGTGCTTGATGTACATGTGACAGATGAAAGGTATACAGTGATGGATGGATTCATCTATTACCATTGCCATATTTTCTTGAATAGAGAATCTAAGCTCAAGAAGAACATTCTACATGCAACACATGACTCACTCATTTCCGATCACCAAGATTTCACTGGGACCTATCAATCCATTGGAGAGAGATTCTCATGGGAGGGTGTCAAGGATGATGTGCACTAGCATATCAAGAGATGTATGGTTTGCTTGAAGAATGAGGAGGAAAAAAACAACCCTGTAAGGTTGTTGCAGCCACTTCCCTTTCCGATAGAGAGAAGGGAAGGGTCATTTATGGACCTCTTCACCAGCTTTCCAATAGTACATGGTAAGGATTGTGTCTTTATACTTATTGGTCAACTAAAAAAGTATTTATATTCCTTTTCCATTCATATACAGTACATTTCTCCATAAGAGGGAAATCCTCTCTTTAGACTTCATGGTATTCTTGGAGCCACAATTAGTGATGGGAATCTCCAATTCTTAGGAGGCTTTGGGGAAATGATATCTTATTTGGGGTGTACTCTGTTGACACCAAATATTAGTTACTTTCCCCAGGTAGATGAGAAATGAAGGGAAGCAAATAATTGGTTGTGAAGCTACTCTCCCCATCATGTTCTGGGGCAACAAGGAGCATAACTACACTGGTTCCACTTGAGGGACTATTAGCATTCTCTGGTATTTCATATGGTAGTTAATGAATCTATAATTTTGATTCCATATGTTCATGATGTCTTAATCATTATTGTTGGAATGGTTTTAGGAATGGCACATGAATTGGAGCTGTTCATTGGGAGTGATCTCCAACATTTTTTATGTCCCATGCTTTAGTGAGAACATTGGACAGTATGTGGTTGCCACCATGGATATCTTAATTCCTTATGATGTGAGCCATTTGGATAACTTGGACACTTGAGAAGAGCATCTAAGAGGTATATTGATGGGAAAACATTTCATTCAGTGGAGCATCTTATCAGAGGTGGGGACCATCGGAGAAGGGGAAGAGGTTTTGTAGCATTCATCCTTACAGTTGGTTGAGGACAAGAAAAAATTGGAAGGGGAGGACAATAATATTACTAATTATCTTTCAACTATTTGGAATATTAAAGTTTTATTTTTTCATTTAGATAGAGGAATAAGAGGGTAGGGAGACCCATAAATATCCTTAGTAGGAACAAAATCACTTCCAAAGTGAATATGGATCATCTTATAAGTTGGACAAAGCACTCTTAGGTGTGAATAGAGGTTGAAGATTGTGGATGGGGTCAAGTTTGGCCAAATCAATAGTGATGGTATAGAGGTAGTGGAGCGTTATTGAGGGACAATGCAGTGTTAGTGAGAGGGAGTATCCATGAGAGTTACATCTTTAATGAGAGGGGTCAAGGGTGAGGAGGGTCACAAATCATATAAGGAAAGGGATGATAGCCATAGAAGGCATTTAGAGTATTGTTTATGTCTTGGTCTTTGATGAATTTTTTCAAGCTTTAGTTGTTTAACGAAGTTTGCTGTGCTATTTAGCACAAGGCTGTTTCCGAGCAAAAATCCCACCCTCATCCTTGGGGGACTTCGACTGCCCACTAATGAGAGGTTCCTTGAGCTACATTTCCACCAACCTTCATCCATAGTCCATAGCACAATATCCTTCATGATTTTGTTGTCTTGCAAGGAAGTAGTAGTGGAGGATTCATATATCCAGTTTGTGAGCTTTTTTTCTAGTGAGGGTAGTAGCCCTTCATCTAGGAGGCTAGCAAGGAGGGTCCTTGAGCCTTGTTTTCATGTATTGATATTCACTACATTTCCTATTTTTATGTTCAATATCGTGTCTTTTACTATTATGGAATATTACAGTGGTATCAGAACATAATCTTGGCTCAAAGTGTGTAGTACAACAACTATGTCATCAGAAGAAGAAGAGCCTATCACATAAAGGGGAAAGAGGTATCTTCATCGAAACCGAGGATATGATTATCCATACCGGAAAGGACAGAAGGGAAAAAATCCTATATCAGGAGAGGAGGAAAAACTCCTAGGCTTCTTCTCCAAACGGTGTAGGATATTTCCCAAGAAATCAAGAAGATGAGGATGGAGAGACACAAAGAATCCCCTAGAGGGTTTCTACATGGAGAAAGCATCAGAATTTCACATCACTAGTATGATCAACCATTGAAAAAGAAAGTTTTGCAACACTCCACTATGCCTACATTCCTAGCAGTGGGAAATGGAGGTGGAGGCCCACAAGAACAAGAAACTACTGAAGATTATTTCGTAGAGTATGAATCTCAATATCATAGATCCAAGGATAATATAGAATTTCAGGATTTTTGTTAGATCAAGGAAAACATGAGACCCTGACATAAAAATAGAAGTGGAGGGTTCATACAGAACAATGATCTACAATGGACCATGCGTAGATTTTTTTTTCCCAATTTTGATGGGTCATCCAAGTGCACGAACAAGTGTTTGGTGGAGAACCTAGACATCTACTTTCAGTTGAACCATGTACTAGAGATGGAGGCTATCAAACTAGTAGTGCTGCACCTTGAAGGTGAGGCACATGGTTGGTGGTTGCATGGTATTTATACATTGGGGCATGCCAATGTGACTTCATACTCAGATTTCAATCGGGGGTTAGTGGAGAGGTTTGATCGAAGAGAACCAAAGGCACCTTTTATTGAACTAGCCAAGCTCAAGAAGTCAGGTAATCCAAACACCAATATCTCTAAATTTCTAAAACTTTTTGTCATGGTTCCTGAATTATCTGCATTTAGGAGGGTTTATATGTTCATTGATGGGCTAGCAGAGCCTCTTCATGGGTTGGTTAAATCTACTAAACCAACTACTCTTCAAGATTCTGTTGAGAGGGAAAGAGATTTACAGGATGCCTTGCCAAGGGCAAAGGCTCCATTCCAGCAAAGGCCACCCTTTCAATCAAAAGGGAAAGATGTGAAGTTTATCCCTTCAAAAGAGAACCATAATAAAGGGCTTGTTAGTGATGATCTCTGAAGAGATTTTAGGAGAAGGAAGTTTTTCTTCACATGCCAAGAACCATGAGCACCAGGGAATCGATGTGAAGTAGGGAAGGCACACTATATAGAGGTATTCTATGATAGTGAGGAGGAGGAATAAGAGGAGCCAGAATGGGACAACAATGCTATGGTAGCAGGAGAGAATACACCACCACCAGGAGGTGGGAGTGGGTAATTTTCTCCAGTTGGAGGGGCCCTTGCATCTTTGCGGGGAGTACCCAAGTATTTGACTTTGAGAGTGTTGGGGTTCCTGTGATTTGGCATATTTTGCAATACCAAATGACAAGACAACATCAAACCACTTTGGGATCTCAGGATCTAGCCCTCTTGGATCTAGAGAGGGATCTCTCTATAAAGGTAAAGAAATATATATCTTTGATGTTCAATTTAAGGTATTAGGGTAGTTATAGAGCACAAGGGTTTTGTTTTGTTTGTTTGGTTGAGAATATTGACAGAAGGGTTCAATGTGAGGTAAAGAAATGAGTAGAGAAGGGTTTTCGGCAATGGGGAGATAATTCAAAGAGATTACAAGTCCATTGGGCAATGGGGTCATAAAAGGGTTTACTTGCAATTCAAATATCCATGGCTTCCAAAGGGCTAGTCATCTAAAACAAAGGATCTCTTAAGATGATAGTATGGGAGGAAACAATAAGGAAATGAATGAGAATGACAAGGAAAACCTTCCAAGGTAACCACTTTGGAGTAAGTCAAGGGATAGGGCATAGCTTATAAATCTATGATAAAAACTCCTGGTGAGGCTATATCCAAAGACAGAAATCCAGCAGTCCTCCTGACTACTTTCAAACAGTAGAAAACACTTAAGTTCAAACATAGAGTGAAGTCTAAGATCAGAGAAAGACTTTTAACCTTATCTGCTTTTGGCATTCAACTCAAAGGGATCTTGGAAAGGCTATTTGTTGGAAAGGGAACTTAGGGGACAGGGCTAATCACTAAATCTCCCTATTCCCCTATTCTTTCAGCAAAACAAAACAAGAACATATAAGAAACAAACTCTAAATTCATACATCAGTAAGTATGGGAAAACCAACTCTTTAAGTTGTTAAATTATATTGAATTTGTTCTAAGATACACAATTAGTAGAAAATATAAAGATAAGAATGTGGAGGAAGCATTATGGTACTTGCAGCAGTATATCCTAAGATAAAATTACTGTTTCTTATCAGAGAAAATGAAACATGATGTAAAACAGAGGGAAAACAATAACAAAGAAGGGACACATCACCACTGATTTTAGATGAGGATCCGATGAACATGCTTGTCATATTAGAAGAGAAAAACCAGTCACATACATTCTTGTCCAATAGTTTCATATCATCCAGAAATCTTCTCCCAGCCTATTTACAACTACTGCTCACAGAACTCTAACTCAGTAAAACAGCTTAAAATCAGTGATTTTCCAACAAGCAACCAACATTTTCAATGTATTTTTCATTGGTTCTTATAGGGGAATGAGCGGTAGTAGTGGTAGATAGGTTTTAAATGATTCATTGAAATAGAGGGAGAAATGTCTTCGAAGCCCATTCTATTTAATATCTTTACATTAACTTTCAGTACACTTTAGTCGATTTAGAAGTCTTTGTCAGGTTGACAATAACTTCTATGTTGTGCTCTTGAAGTACTTTCCTGGCTGAGATGTCTTGTTCATACTCTGAGACAAGTGAGGTGAAGATTTCTCTTTCAGGTCTTCCATGCCTTGTAACTAATGCATTAACTGTTTTTAGGACTTTTGTTAGAATAGTAACTACTCTGGAGCTCGATGAAGAATAGAGAATGGATAGTAGTAATTTGGTCCTTTCTTCAGTAAAAAGAATGTCCTGCTAATATATCCTCTATGCTGATGCGATCAATTATTTGTATTTAATCTATGTTTTAGGCTTTATTAAAATTCCTTGATCCTCTTTATGGTTTTTGAAACTGCACCTCTGTTTGTAGCTATGGATTAGGCATCAAATCTTGGAAGTACTACACTGATTTCTTTGATCTTTAACTCTGATTTCTGTAGTGGTGGTCTTTATGTCTGAGGGGTTTGGTCATGCGAACAATGGTCATGATCCATTGTTTGGGACACAAAAAATATTCTAGCTGGCCCCCTTTACATTTACTTATGCCATAGGGTTGTCACCCTGAGTGTTTCTGTCACTTTTCATGACTGTGGGACAAGCTGGGAGGGACTGCCATAAAACCTACAACATAGCGCAAACATGTTAGGAAACCCTGCAAATTTGGTTAGGCTGCTTGTAGAAGGCTTAGCTGGAGGGCGTGGAGCAGTGTGGATGGTGATTGCAGTGGAAAAATGGGAAGAAAACCCTAGTAGAACAGCTAACCAGGTCCAATGGGGGTTTGGGTGGGATGAGGAATGAGGACCGTTAGATCCAATTGATCTAAGGTGGAGATATTCTGATGAATCATTACGAGAGAAAAAGGAAAACAAATTAATGGCGTCGTGATATAACATGAACCATGCGATTTCAGAGATCGATGGCTAGGATCAAATCAGGAGCAACATTGTCGAGGGCAGTGGTATAGCGGAAAAACGGGGATGGTTTTCACAAAATGAAATGGGAGGAGGTGGTTTTGCACGTGTTAGAGTCGGTCTTTACATCCCTCCATCAGAGATCATTTCTCTTATTGCATTTCATTGTTTAGGTGTCTCATTCTGCTCATTCATCTGCATTCCATTAGGGGCATGCCATTGACTGATGGAAAGGCTTTGTTTTCTCATTTTTCCTCATGCTTGTACCTGCTGGGTTAATCAAAGTTTCCCAAAATTCATCAAAGTTCAGTTCATGTCATTTACAGTTATAAATGGTTATTTTGGTCAAAAAGAGTCATGTTAATTTCTAGGTCCAGGGTTTGGTCTTTCGAAATGTTGAATAATGCTCGCAGGCCATGAGGAGGGTTTCAATAAGTTTTCAGTTCAAAATTTTTATCATCAAACATGCTCAAGGACATTTCTTGTTCAAAACTCTATTTTTAATAAGAAATTGTCAAAATTTGTTTTTGTAATAAAATGTATCTTTTCACCATGATGTACTTCACCATGCAAACTCTGGTCATCCTTTGCCAAGGTTCGATACCATCAGCCCTGCAAAAAATCATCCAATTTCATCATTCTAGCTCCAGAAAGTCAGTGAGGAAACAAAAGACAAAAGTTCTATTAAATGAAAAAGTGCCAAAGTCAAAAAACATTACAAAATGGGTTCTGAAGAAGAAAAAATTAAAACCATGTCTATAAGATATTTCTCAAAGCCCATTCATTTCATTTGCAACAAGAGTGATTGAGAAAATCTCCAAGAGAAAGTCAATTTTGAGGTTGAAGAGCGAAACTACATTTTAGAAGGCCGACTGTGTGTGTTGAAGGTAGCGTGGCGCATTAGGATAGGCCGCGGCGCACACACATGATGCGGCGCGTAGAGCCAAAAAACTCCATGCAAATTTCTAAGGGCGTGGCGCACCCGTTGAGCATGGCACATTGGGCCTGCGCGCGGCGCACAGGCTCGACAGGCTTAAAAATCATCATTCTTGCTCCAAACTCAAATTAATTCAATTCCTTTTCCTGCAAGTAAGTGTGTGATTCTTTCTCCTGCTATTAAATATTATTTGATGATGTTTGGAGGGAAGATTTGAAAGTTTGAACTTTGAAAATACAAACCCTATATTTACAACAAAATCTGCTCCTTTGGGTTTTGGAAATTGGTGTTTTGAAACTGCAATTTGGATGCCAAATGTCCTTCCCACTTATGATCCTTTCCTCTTTATAATTATACCATTATAGTTAATCCCTTATGCCCTAACCTCCACAACTACTCATATCCCTTGTTCCCTTTACTAAACCCTACCACTCCTATCTCTTTCCCTTTCCCATATTATTTGCAAAGAGTTTCCAAATCCTTAATCCCCATACAGTCAAATGATTATTTTCACATCATAAATTTCATTTGACAGTCCTCTTTCCCACTGTTTATACTTACCACAGTCCCTCCTTATCCCTTGAGTACACATTTGTCATTGAAAAAAATACACCAATTGCTCATTTTCAAACCAACCAAACATACAGTTGACAAACACATTTCAGCATCATGTCAGAAACAAATTCCTCATATGAGCAGGGATATGAGTAGGACAGTGATTCAACCACAGAGCTAAATGTACCAAAGAGGTCTCATAAGAGTGGCAGGCACGTCCGAGAGGAGCCCACTTCTTTGATTCAATTGCAGGCCTGCCCGCTTGCAATGACAGGCTTTCAGCAACATTCATGTTTTCGGTATTGTGAGATGATATCTTAGATTCAGCACCATCTGGAGTTGGTTCGCTTATTTGTCCTACATTTTCATGATGGTCATGTAAATCTTGCTGGAGTAAACTTCACGTTGACACCAGAGACCATTTCCGAGGCGACTGGGATACTGAACATTGGTGAGGAGTGGAATAAGAGACAGCAGCTGGATAGAGCATATTATGAGCCTTACATCAGGCCCGGATATTTGAGGCAGTTGAGCAAGGTATTCCCGTTTCGGTTTCTGAAGGACTCCTATGCACCATTAATGAAACTCATCATTAGATACTTCAGCTGCGAGGGTAGATTCTCGCGCCTTTATGCATATCATATCAGAATTTTGATGCATTTCACGAGAGTGTGAATGATGAATGTTCCATACTTCATGTGCCGAAACATAGAGCATATGACTACCCTTGTGCAGAAGAAGACTCCAGAGCAGCAACATAACAACGTTTATCATTATGCGCTCATCAAAATCATTTTGGTACATCAGCTTGGTTTGCAGGGCATCACATGGGATGAGTTCATTTCTCATGACTTCTTTGCAGCCCCCCAGCCTCCTCCCAAGATTTTTCATGATGAGGCAGAGCCTTCACATCAGTTTGAGGTTCCTGAGACTGAGCCTATCATTGCTCCAGTGTGTGTGACATATCAGAGAGGCCACAGAGCCTTATTTGCAGCAGCACGACGAGTACTATCTCCACCAGGGGTGGAAGGGGCCTCGTTACCTTCATCAGCAGCGCGAGTACTATCTCCACTAGGCATGGAAGGGGTCTCACCTTCTACATCAGCACAGGTACAGGACAGAGGCAAGAAGCCTATGCACGATGAGGGCCCCTCGCGAGGCCAAGATACTGATTTTATTTTGATCGATGTTGATGCGAGCTCTCCTAGCTCAAAGCTGAAAGAGATCATCCAGGAACAAAACGCTGAGATTGATACTTTGACCATGAAGTTTCATAGATTTCAGTGGGTTATAAATTATTTGGAGCAGCGGAATAAACAACTGGAGGATCAGCAGACACTCATAGAGTTGTGGCAAATCCGTGAAGACCGTGAATTGGTCCGAAAGAGACCAGGTGACATGACACCATTTGAGTGAGAGACTTGCCTTACGCATGTCAATATTCATCTGGATAAGCTCTTTTTGAAGGCCAATAGGGACAAATACATGCTTAGACATATGAAAAACCACTATTGGGCCCGCACACACGTTTGCAGAGAAAAAATGAAGATCTTGAAGGCAAGGTTGAGAAAAGCACTAAAACGTCGGAAAAGGCCGGATCCACTCCGAATCTTGGCCGAAGCTTCCTTGGCTGAGCATGAGACATGATGGGAGACCTTCACTCCAAATTTTAGTAAATTTGGAGAAGATTTTGTCATTATGAAAATTTTGGTTGCAAAACAGGTTTTTCTGCCCGATGCGTCATGCCACCCGACGCGCGCTTATGATTGGGACATATTTTGGAGGAAAAATTTGCATTTTTGGGTTTTTCATGATATATTATGTATGTTCAAGAATGGCTGAATCATTTCATCAAATTTTGGGCTGCCTAAAGGGCCAAAAACACTCCAAAAATGGCATTTCTGCCACTTTTTGCACCAGCATGAACCAGTCTTGGGAGATTGCAGTTTTGGAGGGGAAAATTACATCCAAATTGAAAAATTCTACTTGGGTTGGATAGAAAAAATCCAGGTGTTTCTAAAGAGCTATCATGAGCTCAATTTGGACTTCGAGAAGTGCCTCAAAATCACCTCCAAAGTGGCACGATGCATTGCGTTTTTTAGCACGGCGCATAGAGAAATTTTGCCTCATTTTCACTCTTTAGCTCAGAAATTCGCCCAGTTTTGACTAGTTTTACTTTTTCATGTGATGATTGACCTACCATGATGTAATTTGATGACTATGATGTAAATTTGGCATTTTTTTACTTGTTCTAGAGGATTCATTCACTAAAAAGTGAAAATTGAGTGAATGGATCAGTTTCCTAGCATATAGAGGCAAGTTGTTTGGCTGCCTAGATTTTAGCTCCATGTTTAGAATTGGTTGAAACAGCTCCTAGAATGATGAGCTCGACCCCTATAGGAATGGGAAGGGGTTAAGATGGTATATATATTGTATTTTCTAAGACATTTTCAGGGTTGGATACTTGGGAAAAGTTTGGCACTTCATTGTACATCCATTTTCAGTTTTTGGCAAAGGAAAGACCAGAGTTTTGCAGCACTTGTTGGGATCCTTGTGGCTTCTGAGTTTTGATGATGTTATTCTCATGTTATTGTATGTTTCATTAGTGTTATATGTATGCCATTTCCCTTCTCTATGCTTTTGAATTAAACAAATGAGTAATTGAGGTAGAATTCATTGATTTGCTAGTGCTCTGCCTTAAAATTTTGTTTAGTTTTACGTGTTTTTCGTCAGTTTGAAGAGGATCCTTGCACTCTCTTTCCCTCTTTAGATCCTCAACGGTATTTTATATCCATCCATTGAATCTAAGACATCAAATTTATTTCCTACCCTGCCCCAACTTGAACTTTGCAAGAATTTGGCCTCATCCCTAAGCCCAAAATTGCTTTTCCCTTTTTCCAACAAAAACCCCTAAAATCAAAATCAAACACTCCTATTTGTTTATCTAGCCTAAGATCAGTTTTTATTTTAGTTATCTCAAGCCCCTTTGAATATTTTCATTGAGATTTACCCGGAGAGAGCCCTCTCCTGTCCTCGTAGGGCTAGCTACGAGGTTGAGCGTGGTTTGGTGTTGTCCTTTTTCTGCGTTATTTCAGCCTGAGGTGGATTTGGGAACTAACATAGTGGCGACCATACTGGGGAGAAAATGGTTTGCTTGTTGGTGTTATTTGTTTCATAAGCTACAGACGGAGCCTGAAGTTATGCCAGGTAGCCTTCGAAATGCTTTTTCTTTGCATTAGCGGAAGTAGATAAACGCTGCTTCAGTCAATCTCCAGTCTAGCTTGTGAATGTGACACTCGACTTGTAGATTGTCTTGCCCCAGTACATGTACCAAGTTAGATCTGGTCATTGATGGTGGATAACGTTCAGACATATGAAGGCTGAAACATTCACCTGGCGACTCCAACTCATTCCAGATATTCCAATGCTCACTGATCCATTCATGCACTAAAATAAAATGGTATGGTATGTGGCAAACCCTGTGCTTTGTGAAGCTTTAAAAGAAGTTAGAGATCAGCTAGTGGATATTGAAATTGATGAAGTATTTTTCATTGTCGTGCTTCAATGTTTGAGATCTCCGAAGTCTCCTTATAAAGCTAAGAATGGTTTCTTTGAGTTAGTTATTGAAAAATTTGAGAAGGAGATTCAGCATTTAAATGATCAGATCCAATCATATGAATTTCGAGATCATAAAAGTTCTTTGAAACTCTCCCTCCTTCAAAAAAAGAAACAATAGAGCTACATGTGGATGTTTGCATTGACAGTGTGCAGCTGGAAGTATGTATTGCGGAGTTGGGGCAGCAAACAAAGTATGGCTTTTGCGATCCTATTGCAACGTACATGGAAATGTTTTTCAGTTTGAATGATAGATCAAATTGTCTTTTACATAACTAGACTCGTTATGTGCGTGTATGGCTACCAACATTTACATCTGTGTCCCAGTTGAAGCACTCTCAAGCAGCATCCTTGTCACAGTTACTTGATTGGTTGATCTGGCATTACAACGTTACTTGATCTATTGGTTTCGCAGAAAAGTAGGGGAGCTTTTTAAATAAATAAGCTGCCAAAGGCAACATTTCAGTTTCCGGTATTTGTTTATGTACAGGTTGCAGTATGTATATGTTTTTGGATTGGTATGAGTTATTTTGGGTTTTTAGTTATTGACTTCATTGCCCAATGGATAAGGCACTGTCTTCTCTCCCAAAGATCTGTCGTTCTTGGCACCTCCAAGGAACTACCATCCCCATTGGAGCCAATGTTAGAGTCGGTCTTTACATCCCTCCGTCAGAGAGCATTTCTCTTATTGCATTTCATTTTTTAGGTGTCTCATTCCGCTCATTCATTTGCATTCCGTTAGGGGCATGCCATTGACTGACGAAAGGGCTTTTTTTTCTCATTTTTTCTCATGCTTGTACCTACTGGGTTAATCAAAGTTTCCCAAAATTCATCAAAGTTCAGTTCATGTCATTTACAGTTATAAATGGTTATTTTGGTCAAAAAGAGTCATGTTAATTTCTAGGTCTAGGGTTTGGTCTTTCGAAATGTTGAATAATGCCCACAGGCCATGAGGAGGGTTTCAATAAGTTTTCAGTTCAAAATTTTTATCATCAAACATGCTCAAGGACATTTCTTGTTCAAAACTCTGTTTTGAATAAGAAATTGTCAAAATTTGCTTTTTTAATAAAATGTATCTTTTCACCATGATGTACTTCACCATGCAAACTTTGGTCATCCTTTGCCAAGGTTCGATGCCATCAGCCCTGCAAAAAATCAACCAATTTCATCATTCTAGCTCCAGAAAATCAGTGAGGAAACAAAAGACAAAAGTTCTATTAAATGAAAAAGTGCCAAAGTCAAAAAACATTACAAAATGGGTTCTGAAGAAGAAAAAAGTAAAACCATGTCTATAAGATATTTCTCAAAGCCCATTCATTTCATTTGCAACAAGAGTGATTGAGAAAATCTCCAAGAGAAAGTAAAGTTTGAGGTTGAATAGCGAAACTGCGTTTTAGAAGGCCGACTGTGTGTGTTGAAGGCAGTGCGGTGCATTAGGATAAGCCATGGCACATACACATGACACGGCACGTAGAGCCGAAAAACTCCATGCCAATTTCTAAGGGCACGACGCACCCGCTGAGCGCAGCGCATTGGGCCTGCGTGCGGCGCACAGGCTCGACAGGCTTAAAAATCATCATTCTTGCTCCAAACTCAAATCAATTCAATTCATTTGCCTCCAAGTAAGTGTGTGATGCTTGCTCCTGCTATTAAATATTATTTGATGATGTTTGGAGGGAAGATTTGAAAGCTTGAAGTTTGAAAATACAAACCCTATATTTACAACAAAATCTGCTCCTTTGGGTTTTGGAAATTTGTGTTTTGAAACTGCAATTTGGATGCCAAATGTCCTTCCCACTTATGATATTTTCCTCTTTATAATTATACCATTATAGTTAATCCCTTATGCCCTAACCTCCCCAACTACTCATATCCCTTGTTCCCTTTTACTAAACCCTACCACTCCTATCTCTTTCCCTTTCCCATATTATTTGCAAAGAGTTTCCAAATCCTTAATCCCCATACAGTCAAATGATTATTTTCACATCATAAATTTCATTTGATAGTCCTCTTTCCCACTATTTATACTTACCACAGTCCCTCATTATCCCTTGATTACACATTTGGCATTGAAACAAATACACCAATTGCTCATTTTCAAACCAACCAAACATACAATTGACAAACACATTTCAGCATCATGTCAGAAACAAATTCCTCATATGAGCAGGGATATGAGCAGGACAGTGATTCAACCACAGACCTAAATGTACCGAGGAGGTCTCATAAGAGTGGTAGGCACGTCCGGGAGGATCCCACTTCTTTGGTTCAATTGCAGGCCTACCCGCTTGCAATGACATGCTTTCAGCAACATTCATGTTTTCGGTATTGTGAGATGATATCTCAGATTCAGCACCATCCGGAGTTGGTTCGCTTATTTTTCCTACATTTGCGTGAGGGTCATGTAAATCTTGCTGGAGTAAACTTCACTTTGACACCAGAGACCATTTCTAAGGCGACTGGGATACCGAACATTGGTGAGGAGTGGAATAAGAGACAGCAGCTGGATAGAGCATATTATGAGCCTTACATCAGGCCTGGATATTTGGGGTAGTTGAGCAGGGTATTCCTATTTCGGTTTCTGAAGGAGTCCTATGCATCATTAATGAAACTCATCATTAGATACTTCAGCTGCGAGGGTAGATTCTCGCGCCTTTATGCATGTCATATCAGAATTTTGATGCATTTCACAAGAGTGCGAATGATGAATGTTCCTTACTTCATGTGCCGAAACATAGAGCGTATGACTACCCTTGTGCAGAAGAGGACTCCGAAGCAGCAACATAACAGCATTTATCATTATGCGCTCATCAAAATCATTGTGGTACATCAGATTGGTTTGCAGGGCATCACATGGGATGAGTTCATTTCTCGTGACTTCTTTACAGCCCCCCAGCCTCCTCCCGAGATTGTTCATGATGAGGCAGAGCCTTCACATCAGTTTGAGGTTCCTAAGACTGAGCCTATCAGTGCTCTAGTGTCTGTGACATATCAGAGAGGCCACAGAGCCTTATTTGCAGCAGCACAACGAGTACTATCTCCACCAGGGGTGGAAGGGGTCTCGTTACCTTCATCAGTAGTGTGAGTACTATCTCCACCAAGCATGGAAGGGGTCTCGCCTTCTACATCATCACAGGTACATGATAGAGGCAAGAAGCCTATGCACGATGAGGGCCCCTCGCGAGGCCAAGATACTAATTTTATTTTGATCGATGTTGATGTGAGCTCTCCTAGCTCAAAGATGAAAGAGATCATCCAGGAACAAAAGGCTGAGATTGATACTTTGACCGTGAAGTTGCAGAGAGCTCAGTGGGTTATAAATTATTTTGAGCAGCGGAATAAACAACTGGAGGATCAGCAGACACTCATAGAGTTGCGGCAAATCCATGAAGACCGTGAATTGGTCTGAAAGAGACCAGGTGACATGACACCATTTGAGCGAGAGACTTGCCTTACGCATGTCGATATTCATCTGGAGAAGCTCTTTGTGAAGGCCAATAGGGACAAAGACATGCTCAGACATATGAAAAACCACTATTGGGCCCGCACACACGTTTGCAGAGAAAAAATGAAGATCTTGAAGGCGAGGTTGAGAAAAGCACTAAAACGTCGGAAAAGGCCAGATCCACTCCGAATCTTGGCCGAAGCTTCCTTGGCTGAGCATGAGACATGATGGGAGACCTTCACTCTAAATTTCAATAAATTTGGAGAAGATTTTGTCATTTTGAAAATTTTGGTTGCAAAATAGGTTTTTCCGCCCGATGCGTCACGCCACCCGACGCGCGCTTATGATTGGGACATCTTATGGAGGAAAAATTTTCATTTTTGGGTTTTTCATGATATATTATGTATGTTCAGGAATGGCCAAAGAATTTCATCAAATTCTGGGCTGCCTAAAGGGCCAAAAACACTCCAAAAATGGCCTTTCTGCCACTTTTTGCACCAGCAGGAACCAGTCTTGCGAGATTGCAGTTTTGGAGGGGAAAATGACATCCAAATTGAAAAATTATACTTGGGTTGGATATCAGACATCCAAGGCTTTCCAACGAGCTATCATGAGCTCAATTTGGACTTCAGGAAGTGCCTCAAAATCACCTCCAAAGTGGGGCAATGCATTGAGTTTTTTAGCGCGGCGCATAGAGAAATTTTGCCTCATTTTCACTCTTCAGCTCAGAAATTCACCCAGTTTTGACTAGTTTTACTTTTTCATGTGATTATTGACCTACCATGATGTAATTTGATGACTATGATGTAAATTTGGCATGTTTTTACTTGTTCTAGAGGATTCATTCACTAAAAAGTGAAAATTGAGTGAACGGATCAGTTTCCTAGCATATAGAGGCAAGTTGTTTGGCTGCCTAGATTTTAGCTCCATGTTTAGAATTGGTTGAAACAGCTCCTAGAATGATGAGCTCGAACCCTAGAGGCATGGGAAGGGGTTAAGATGGTCTATATATTGTATTTTCTAAGACATTTTCAGGGTTGGATACTTGGGAAAAGTTTGGCACCTCATTGTACATCCATTTTCAGTTTTTGGCAAAGGAAAGACCAGAGTTTTGCAGCACTTGTTGGGATCCTTGTGGCTTCTGAGTTTTGATGATGTTATTCTCATGTTATTTTAAGTTTCATTAGTGTTATATGTATGCAATTTCCCTTCTCTATGCTTCTGAATTAAACAAATGAGTAATTGAGGTAGAATTCATTGATTTGCTGGTGCTCTGCCTTAAACGTTTGTTTAGTTTTACGTGTTTTTCGTCAGTTTGAAGAGGATCCTTGCACTCTCTTGCCCTCTTCAACTCCTCAGCAGTATTTTCTATCCATCCATTGAATATAAAACATCAAATTCATTGCCTACCCTGCCCCAACTTGAACTCTGCAAGAATTTGGCCTCATCCCCAAGCCCAAAATTGTTTTTCCCTTTTTCCAACAAAAACCCCTAAAAGTAAAAATAAAACCCTCCTATTTATTTATCTAGCCTAATATCAGTTGTTCTTTTAGTCATCTCAAGCCCCTTTGAATATTTTCATTGAGATTGACCCAGAGAGAGCCCTCTCCTGTCCTCGTAGGGCTAGCTACGAGGCTGAGCGTGGTTTGGTGTTGTCCTTTTTCTGCCTTATTTCAACCTGAGGTGGATTTGGGAACTATAAGCATGGATGGAATGTGATTCCATACATTGGCTGACACGTGGATTCTCGAAACCACCCATTTCGCAAAAAATTGAAATGTTAACTCTTGGGCACAAAAGTTTTGCGAAACGGAGTTTAAGCCGTCGGATCGCTTCGTATTGATTGGACGGTGTGGGTTACATGTGATAGTGGCAATGTGTGCAAGCAGAGAAACTAGTGGGCCATGTGATGACATGATCTTTTTTTGGTGAAGCAGATGGCGGGGTGGTGGTCAGGATATGCGAAAGCCATTGGATCTGCATGAGCGGACGACTGAGATCGCTCTGGAGAAGAATGAGGAGGGTTTTGGAAAAGAGAGATTTGCAAGGAGGCTTTAGCGCTTGGTTATAGCGCGGGCTATGTGTAGAAGGGGGCTAAGGGATTTTAAGCCCTTGGGGCTAATATCCTCATGGTGTAAAAGACTGCTTTGGGCCAAAATAAAGGGATTTTAAAGGCCAAATAGAGGTTCTGATAGGGTGAAGAAAGGGTTTTCAACCTGGTTCAGACGGAGATTTAATGTTAATCAGAGGATTAAAATGACTTAGGGGTTATATGAAGGTGTTTTGAGGGATTTTGTGAAGGAAAAAAAGGTGAAAAATGGAGATTTTGTGGGTGGAAAGAGAAGTGAAATGATGGAAAATGGAGCCTTATGAACAATTTTTTCTTTGATAAACAATAGGGCTTATTAATGTAAATAACAATGAATATTCTCTAAAGGATAGAAGACACATGAAGGCCTCAATAATGATAGATTTACAAATGAAAATTTTCTCTTGAAGGCTCGAAACATATTTAGCCACCTGTTTGCTATGCCAAAAATTATGGGTGGCTAATAGCGGTTCCAACTTGGGATGGCAGCTCCTTGGAGATGTCAAGAACCACAAAAATTCATCTTTGGAATGTAGATCAATATCTTGCATTTTTGACAACCTTTTCCTGTTCTCTGATCAGCTGCTTGAAAGATTATTAGAACATTTGATATCAGTAGAAAAATTCCTCCCCAAACAACTACCTACATAACCTACTTCCTAACATTTTTTCTTCTTCAAGGTGCTCTTGGACTTGCAAACCTTTCACATCATCATTTTTATTGAAAGCAAGAAACTATTATAAATCTAACCTTATTTCTCCATGAGTCCAGATTAAACAGTTGGACCCATCAGCTTCTCTACCTAAACTACTATCTGTCAAGAATAAATTGTCTGACATATTTCATTCACTATATTCTAAAACAGAAATTGAAAACATATCCAAACTAGGATTAGGCTGTCTGATTTGTTGTGGGTTCATGGCATAGAGACAAGCTACACATGAACTGAAACTTTGTAGAAAATTGAAACAAAATTGTGAAGGCTTGAAATTCTGAAAATTAAGAGCGTCCTTCCTTCTTCTTGTGACTCAGATTTTGAGCTTTTCAGAGTCACCTTTCTTTCTTCATTTCAGCTCTGATTTTGACCCTATTAGAGCTATTTTCTTCTTCTTTGCTGGTTCAAGTTTTGAGCATCTTAGAACCTCTCTTTCTTCTATCCTAATACGTTCTACTGATAAGCCAAGATTAAACAGTTTGGGAGATCTTCTTCACTATCCTATCAACAGTAAATTGAAATTGGCCCAATCATGATTAGGCTATATGATTGGATAGTAGTGCTCCTTAATGTAGTAGCATTTGAGCTTGCATACTTTCATATTTTCGTTTCCCTTAGGTATGGGGCTATAGCTTTCTTGTTTTATTTCTGCCCCCTTTTCTATTTTTTTATTGTTTTGTATTTTTATTTTTCTTTCAAAGAAAAACTAAAAAACTAACTAAATGCTCACAACTGAGCTTTATTGACATTCCTACCTACCCTAATCTATCTTGGAAATCTCTTTTCTTTTATATGATACAATAGTGCCAGTGTAGCCAGTTAAGCAGTAACAAATAATGGTAGAAAATCTGACTACTTATCAGAGATAACCATGGGTAATTTGAATATGGGTCTTCAAAACCAAGGCCACCGCCAGTGGTGACCACTCCTGATGTATTTGGCTCTTGCAAAGGGTCAATTCTTGGGAACTTGAGCCAATCAGGGCCTCCATATATTCTTCCATAGGATCAGAAAAAACATGATATAAATTTTCTTCTTTTAGGCCTTCCATGACTAGTAGGCTATCTGCATCCTTGACATCTTGGTTCACTACATCTTCAATGTGGCTCTTGAAAGCACAATCATCCTTTTCCTGCACATCAAAAGGCAGTGAAATTTCTTCTTTCTTAGGGGGAGGGAGGCTTTCCAAAAATTCTCTGGGGTCTCTAAATTGGTATGACTGATGTTGTGAGTTTAAAGTTTCAATTTCAGTTTCGTATCTTTCAACTACCAATTCTAGAAATATTTTCATGATTTCAGGGTTCACATTTTTTAGCTTTGAAAAGAGGAGAATAGCTCTTGGAAGGTCATCAGGTTGAAACTATGACAGGAATATTGACACTTCATAATGAAATTCTGCTCTTAAATTTGGTTGCATCTCTATAAATTGTTCAGAGTCTTCTATTGGTTGAGGGATTTGGTCTGCCGCCATGTTGAGTTTTAGACCAAAGAAAAAGGAAAGTTAGCCAGATATAAAAATATTTAGAGGAAAACTATCCTTAAACAAAGAAGCTTAATCCCATGTATTTCCTTTAGTATGGATGATGTTGTGATGAAACTGGTCTCCCAGTGGAGTCTTGTGAAAACAGAGATAATCAGTAGGCCTAATGATCACCAGTGGAGTCTTTTGGTCATTTAGGAACTGTGGAGTTGCCAGGTGGAGGGTTTAAAATGTTTTGAAGAAGGTTGTTTTCCACCATCAGCAATCTATACCAAATCGAGGCTAATTGGTCTTCTTTGAGTTCTTAGAGATGTTTTAAGGAGTGTTTTACTCAAATCCCCAGTGGATCTGCCATTATGTTGGTGACTCAACTGGATAGCACACCAAATATTCTTTAATCAGGGGAATTTCTGAGGTCCCAAAAGTGTATCAGGTATAATCTACTCAAAAATCCCCATTTGAGTCGCCATTATGTTGGGGTTCCTGTGATTTGGTAGATTTGGCAATACTAAATGAAAAGATAACATCAAACCACTTTGGGATCTTAGGATATAGCCCTCCTATATCCAGAGAGGGATCTCTCTATAAAGGTAAAGAAATGTATATCTTTGATGTTCAATTTAAGGTATTAGGCTAGTTATAGAGCACAAGGGTTTTTTTTGTTTTTTTGGTTGGGAATAAGGGTTCAATGTGACATAAAGAAATGAGTAGAGAAGGGTTTTCGGTAATGGGTATATAATTCAAAGAGAATAAAATTCCATTGGGAAATGGGGTCATAAAAGGGTTTACTTGCAATTCAAATATCCAAGGCTTCCAAAGGGCTAGTCATCTAAAACAGAGGATCTCTTAAGATGATAGTATGGGATGAAACAATAAGGAAATGAATGGAAATGACAAGGAAAACCTTCCAAGGTGACCACTTCGGAGTAAGTCAAGGGACACTGCATACCTTATACCTCTATGATCAAAACTCCTGGTGAGGCTAACTCCGAAGACAGCAATCCAGCAATCCTCCTGACTACTTTCAAACAGTAGAAAACACTTAAGTTCAAACACAGAGTGAAGTCTAAGATCAGAGAAATACTTTTAACCTTCTCTGCTTTTTGCATTCAACTCAAAGGGATCTAAGAAAGGATGACTATTGGAAAGGGAACTTAGGGGACAGGGATAATAAGTAAATCTCCCTATTCTCCTATTCTTTCAGCAGAACCAAACAAGAACATCTAAGAAACAAACTCTAAATTCATACATCAATAAGTATGGGAAAACCAACTCTTTGACTAGTTAAATTATATTGAATTTGTTCTAAGATACACAATTAACAGAAAACATAAATATAAGAATGTGCAGGAAGCATTAGCGTACTTGCAACAGTATATCCTAAGCTAAAATTATTGTTTCTTATCGGAGAAAATGAAACATGATGTAGAACAGAGGGGAAACAATAACAAATAAGGGACACACCACCACTGATTTTAGATCAAGATCCAATGAACATGCTTGTCATATTAGAAGAGAAAAACCAATCACATACATTCTTGTTCAATAGTTTGATATCATCCAGAAATCTTCTCTGAGCCTATTTACAGCTACTACTCACAGAACTCTAACTTAGTAAAACAACTTATAATCAATAATTTTCTAACAACCAGCCAACATTTTCAATGTATTTTTCATGGGTTCTTATAGGGGAATGAGTGGTATAAGTGGTATATATGATTTAAATGATTCATTAAAATAGAGGGAGAAATGTCTTCGAAGCCCATTTTGTTTAATATCTTTACATTAAATTTCAGTACCCTTTAGTCAATTTAGAAGTCTTTTTCAGGTTGACAAGAACTTCTAGGGTGTGCTCTTGAAGTACTTTCCTGGTTGAGATGTCTTGTTCATACTCTGAGACAAGTAACCTGAAGATTTGTCTTTTAGGTCTTCCATTCCTTGTAACCAATCCACTGACAGTTTTTAGGACTTTTTTCAGAATAGTAACTACTTTGGAGCTCGATGAAGAATAGAGAATGGGTAGTAGTAATTTGGTCCTTTCTTCAATAAAAGGAATGTCCTGCTGATATATCCTCTACACTGCTGCGATCAATGATTTGTATTTAATCTGTGTTTTAGGCTTTATTAAACTTCCTTGATCCTCTTTATGGTTTGTGAAACTGCACCTCTATTTGTAGTTGCGGATTAGGCATAAAATCTTCAAAGTACCGCACTGATTCCTTTGATCTTTAACTCTTATTTCTGTAGTGGCAGTCTTGATGTCTGAGGGGATTGGTCTTGTGAACAATGGTCATGATCTATTTTTTGGGACACGAAACATATCCCTGCTGGCCCCCTTTGCATTTACTTAT
The DNA here is from genome assembly GCA_034641835.2 of Pinus albicaulis. Classification (NCBI taxonomy): domain Eukaryota; kingdom Viridiplantae; phylum Streptophyta; class Pinopsida; order Pinales; family Pinaceae; genus Pinus; species Pinus albicaulis. The sequence goes on along the minus strand of CM076575.1, from coordinate 1,328,419,474 downwards.
GCCATAGGGTCGTCACCCTGAGTGTTTCTGTCACTTTTCATGACTGTGGGACAATCTGGGAAGGACCACAATTAAACCTGCAACATAGTGCAAACATGTTAGGAAATCATGAAAATTTGTTTAGGATGCTTGCGGAAGGCTTAGCTGGAGGGCCTGGAGCAGTAAGGATGGTGATAGCATTGGAAAAATGGGAAGAAAACCCTGGTAGAGCATCTAACCAGGTCCAATGGGGGTTTGGGTGAGACAAGGAACAAGGACAGTTAGATCCAAGTGATCTATGGTGGAGATCGTCCGATGAAGCATTACGAGAGAAAAAGGAAAAAAAGTTAATGGCATCGCGATATAACGTGGACCGTGCGATCTCATAGATCGATGGCTAGGATCAAATCGGGAGCAACGTTGCAGAGGGCAGCGGTATAGCGGAAAATCAGGGATGGTTTTCGCAAAATGAAATGGGGGGTGGTGGTTTTGTGCAAATGGAATGTGATTCCATATATTGGTTGACACGTGGATTCTCGAAACTTCCCATTTCATAAAAATTTGAAACGTTAACTCTTGGGCACAAAAATTTTGTGAAATGGATTTTAAGCCATCAGATCGCTTGGTATTGATCGGACGGTGTGGGTTGCATGCGATAGCAGAAATGTGTGTGGGCAGAGAAAAATTTGGGCCATGCGATGACGTGATATATTTTTCGTGGATGGACAGCGGGGTGGTGGTCGGGATATGCAAAAGCCGTGGGATCTACATGAGCGGACGATTGAGATTGCTCCGGAGAAGAATGAGGAGGGTTTGGGAAAAAAGAGATTTGCGAAGAGGCTTTGATGCTTGGTTATAGTGTGGGTCATGTGTAGAAGGGGTTTAAGGGATTTTAAGCCCTTGGGTCTAATATCCTCATGGTGTAAAAGACTGCTTTGGGCCTAAATAAAGGGATTTTAAAGGCCAAATAGAGGTTCCAATAGGGTGAAGAAAGGATTTTCAACGTGAGTCAGAGGGATATTTAAGGTTAATCAGAGGATTAAAATCATTTAGGGGTTAGATGAAGGTGTTTTGATGGATTTTGTGAAGGAAACAAAGGTGAAAAATGGAGATTTTGTGGGTGGAAAGAGAAGTGAAATGATGGAAAATGGAGCCTTATGAACAGTTTTTTCTTTGATAAACAGCAGGGCTTATTAATGGAAACAATAGTGAATATTCTGTAAAGGATAAAAGACACATGAAGGCTTCAAGAATGATATATTTAAAAAGGAAATGTTTCTCTTGAAGGCTCAGAAACATATTTAGCCACCTGTTTGTTATGCCAAAAATTATGGGTGGCTAACAGAGAGTCTGGGGTAAAATTCAGGATTACAGAGTATCAATGTTGATTGATAGTGTGGCTACCCACAAGTTTATTTATGCCTACTAGTATAGAGGAAGGCAATACCCATTGATGATTTTGAGGGATTTTAATTTTTGGTCCCAGAAGATAGAACGATGCAGTGTATGAATTATGTCCCAACATTGTCAATAACCTTGGGGACATATACGTTGACTGATCGCTTCTTTTTGGTCGACATCCCTGACACCAATGTGATATGGGTGTGCAATGGTTGATTACATTGGGGAAAGTCACCATGGATTGGGAGACTTTGTAGATGGAATGGGTAGAAAATAAGAGTGGTAAGCATCATGTGATCAGGGGCATGCACACTTATCCACCTCAGATAGCCTCTGCACATAAGATGGAGCTTGATTTTCATAGTTGGAGCAGAGACAGTTTTATCCACTCAGATATGCAGTTGATTTTGAGCCATGATATAGTATTATTTGGAGGCATTCCACCAGGAAGGTCCCCAGACCTGGAGTTTTTTAAGGATTTCCCACAACAAGATGCACCATTCATAGATCTGTCTAAGATGGGAGACTTGGGTGAGCTTAGCACAACATAGAGAGTCTTTGGTAGGCTCAAGGAAGAGATGGAAATTCTCTTGATATCAGTAATAGAAACTCTCACAAAGCATCTTTCACTGAGAAGAGATGTTTCAAGGGTGGATGATGACACAATATTGGTTCAAGGGGGCTACTCCATGGCCTTTGAGAGTTATAGGATACTTCAACATAGGAAGGATTCTTCCATATATGGTAGAGGGTTTTTGTAATTCACGCATGAATTGGCCAAACTCAGACAGTTTTGGATGCATAATAGCTTCCAAGTGAAGACTAACCTCAACAAACTTCAACCCATACTTAAGCAGGAGCAGCTACAAGGGAGGAAGCCAAGGCAAGATATCAGTATTTCTACATATGAATTTGGCATTGAGCATGTCAAAGAGGGCAGTAGTAAAGTGAGAAGTGCCTTTTCACAAAGGCCAACAGAGCTGTCATTTTTAGGTATAGATCCTTGTTGGGAGTCCTAGTTATAGGTGGAGTGTTCCAAGGATCGCTTCACATGTGAAGTGCTTGATGGACATGTGACAGATGAGAGATATACAGTGATGGATACATTCATCTATTACAATTTCTATATCTTCTTGACTAGAGATTCTCAGCTCAAGAAGAACATTCTACATGCAGCACATGACTCACTCATTTTCGATCACCAAGATTTCAGTGGGACCTATCAAGCCATTGGAGAGAGATTCTCATGGGAGGGTTTCAAGGAGGATGTGCACCAGCATATCAGGATATGTATCGTTTTCTTGAAGAATGAGGAGGAAAAAAACCACCCTGTAAGGTTTTTACAACCACTTCCCTTTCCGATAGAGAGATGGGAAGGGTCAGCTATGGACCTCTTCACCAACTTTCCAATAGTACATGGTAAGGATTGTGTCTTTATACTTATTGATCAACTAACTAATTATTTACATTCATTTTCCATTCATATATAGTACATTGCTCCACAAGAGGGCAAGCCTCTCTTTAGAATTCATGGTATTCTTGGAGCCACAATTAGTGATGGGAATCACCAATTCCTAGGAGGATTTAGGGAAATGATATCTTATTTTGGGTGCACTCAGTTGACATAAAACATTAGTTAATTTCCCCAAGAAGATGAGAAACGAAGGGCAAAAATTAAGTGGTTCCGAAGCTACTCTCCCCATCATGTTCTAGAGCAGCAAGGACCATAACAATGTTGGTTCCACTTGAGGGACTATTAGCATCCTCCGATATTTCATATGGCAGTTATTGTATCTCTAGTTTTGATTCCAGATGTTTATGATGACTTAATCATTATTGTTGGAATGGTTGTAGGAATGGCACATGGATTGGAGCTATTCATTGGGAGTGATATCTCCAACATTTTTTATGTCCCATGCTTCAGTGAGAACATTAGACAGTATGTGGTGCCACCATGGTTATCTTACTTCCTTATGATGTGTGCCATTTGGCTAACTTGGACACTTGGTAAGAGAATCTAAGAGGCATATTCATGGGAGAACATTTCATTCAGTGGAGTAGCTTATCAGAGGTGGGGACCACCGGGGAACGAAAAGAGGTTTTGTAGCATTCATCCTTACAGTTGCTTGAGGAAAAGCAACATTTGGAACTGGAGGACTATAATATTCCTAATTAGCTTTCAGCTATTTGTAATATTAATTTTTTCTTTTGTCATTTAGATAGATGAATAAGAGGATAGGGCCACCCATAAATATCCTTAGTAGGAATAAAATCACTTCCAATTTGAATATGGGTCATCTTATAAGCTGGAAAAATCACTCTTAGGTGTGAATAGAGGTCGAATCATGTGGATGGGGTCAAGTTTGACCAATCAACAGCACTTGTATAAAGGTAGTGGAGCGTTATTGAGGGACAACACAGTGTTAGTGGGAAGGAGTCTCTGTGAGAGTTACATATTTAATGAGTGGGGTCAACGGTGAGGAGGGTCAAAAAGCATATAAGGAAAGGGTTGGCAGCCATAGAAGGCATTCTGAATATTGTTTATGTCTTGGTATTTTATGAATTTTTTCACGCTTCAGTCGTTTAGCGGAGTCTGTTGTGTTTTTTAGCACAAGGGTGTTTCCAAGCAGAAATCCCACCCTCATCCTTCAGGGACTTTGAGTGCCCACTAATGAGAGGTTCCTTGAGTTGAATTTCCACCATCTAACATCAGGCCAAAATTTAGCCATTATCCATAGTGTAGTATCCTTTAGGATTTTGTTGTCTTGCAGTGCAGTAGCAGTGGAGGATTGATAGATCCAGTTTGTGATCTTCTTTTCCAGTGAGGGGAGTAGCCCTTCATCTGGGAGGATAGAAAGGAGGGTCCTTGAGCACTATTTACTCGTCTGGCATCAGACCAAGATGCCTCCATCATCTACATCATAGTCTCCTTCAGAAACTGCGTTATTCTATAGGGCTGTTGCAGTGGAGGGCTTAGTGCCCAAGTTTGTGAGTTATTGTTATAGCATCATTTTTCACCCTCATGTGATTCATGATTGTCTCTATGGCCTTGGGCACCCATTCCCATAGACTTGAACAAAATTCATAAAAAACAGTGTTAAAAATCCCATATGCGGTTATGCCCAGACTTTTCCGCGTGTATACGCGAGTCCACATGTACTTTTCTGCGTATTCCATTAAAATCATTAAAAATATATATAAAAATTCCCTATTTTTGGGCTAGGTTGATGGTTACTCCAGTAGTTCAACCACCCCAGCACGTGGCCAACTGTTTCCATCTGATTGAAACTACTTTGAGGGAGTATAAAATCCCCTCATGTGTATGGCCTAAGAGAGAGAGAAATTTTATAGATATTATACTCTGTTGGAATCCCAATTCAAGTCTGAATTCCCGTGCCTCCTGCACTTTCCCAGATTTTTACAGGAAACCCTTGTTTCCTAGAGATGTTCATCAGTTTAGATGCCATCTCGAGTGCACAAGTCTTGAAAGTATCTTAGCGAGGCAAGGGCGGGACGGATCTGGACGACGGTCTGTTCGAAGATCGTGGAAGGATTCAGGTGATCTCTCCACATTTTATTACTGTACATGCTGTTCATAATGAAGAAGAACCATCTTGTTCCTGAAGTCACGTGTTAACATCTACTTGTATATGTGAAAAGATTATTATTTAAGCATTTATTATTGTTTACACGATGTTTCACATGGTTTTCACTGACATTTAGGGTAATTATATGCTGTACAACTAGATTTCCGTGCACGTTTCTTCTTGATTTTTAGGTTAAGGAGGAAGAAGGGTTGCTGGGGGTTTGGACCCCGTGGGATCTACATCAAACGTAGGATTACGGGTGAGTTCTACTATCGATGTTATCTAGTTTTTAGCATACAAGTGTGGTTGTGTGAGTCCTTATTGAATAGCATGCCCTGATCTGTGGAGGTTTTGACCCAACAAACCTCTAGGGAGTTATTTCCCGAAACAGAACTAGCGACTCCACCGGGGATCGCATTCTTGTGATTCCCCTATTGGGTGGTTTCAGCTGTTTTAAAGGTTTCCAACAGTTTTAATCATTATTTCCAGTCCAGTTAGTTTTCTCTCCAAGTGTTTTTTCTCTGCACAGTGGCGTATACATGTTGTTTATGTAAAAGGTGGTCGCGTATATGCGTGTTTCCTTGACACAGTCGCGTATACACGCTGGTTGAAAAACTGTTAAAGCGCGTATGCCTGGGGGGAAATTTTGAAATTTTGGTTTTTAGCTCTTCTGGTCTTGTCTGCCTGTGGTGACCTGTTTCTACAGTGTTTTTTGATCTCTGGACTATGTTTAAAGTGTTTATATGTCTATTTATCTCTCCTTTGTGTGAAGACTCTCTCGGTTGGTGAAATTTTTGGTTGTTACGTTTGCAATTTTGGTTTGAGTACCAAGGTCTTTTCTTGAAGATTCTTGGCTGTTCTGCTTAATCAGAATAGAGAGCTCCTGCTCATTTACTCTTTCCTTGTGTGTTGCTTTACATTTTGATTTTTTACCTATTTGGTGCGTTTGGTTTCCTTGATGTTCAGTAGACTAGTTTTGTTGCAATTTTCGAAGAGTCTCTTTTTGATTCTTTGAAGTTTTTTATTGCAAGTTTATACTATTGTACTGAGTTGATTTATTGAGTTTCTTGTCTTCCTTTTTTCTCGTATAAAGCCCCGCTGCGAGAGTGGCATGGTTGGCTTTGAGCATTTTGTTGAAGTTATACTTGAAATTCAGAGTTTGTTTGACTTAGTTACCGGATAGTTCAATTGGTCTTCTTGAAATCTCTTTTTTATAAACTAAAACTGGCATATAGGTTAGGGAATCCAATTTCCGTCGCATTTTGCGTACTAGCCTCCATTCTGATCACTTTCCATAGGGTCGATCCCATCAGGTCATGAGTATTTCACCCATTTCACTCGTCGATTATTTAATCATGACTTGGTGATAGAGCCTTCCTTTACATGGGCTTCTTATTTAGTTCCTCACTATCACTTGTTGCCCATGCTACGTTTTATGTAGGCTCGGGAGTCCTCTTTAGTCCTGCCATGACTTATGTGTTGAAGCTTCATTCTTCTTCTTCCTCATTGTCATTTTTTTGGCTATTACCCTAGAGGCTCCCTGGTGTTGTTAAGTTGTATTACTGCATTGCATATTGGCTACTTGTTTATCCTGGCCTTTAGCCGGCCTCATTCTGGACTCAATGTTGAAGCCAACTTTTGACCTTACCTATCTGTACAAGTTAACCATTGCATGCACTTGGCTATCACGACTTGACACCCTTTTACCCATGGATGGAACATTCCTCTGAGTATCGCTTACCAGTTTTCGCCACCTTGCATTGAGCATAGGATCGTTCTAGTCCCAGGAACTAGTGCATCTGTTTCTTGATACTCGTTCTATCCATTGTACCATAGCATTCTTTTATTCTTTTTCAGGCTTATTATATGAAAAAGACAAAAAAATCAAATAGAACAAAAAGAGCGGGAACGGGATATAACTTCGTAATTTGATGGTAGTACAGTGTCAGTTTGTCGCCCTTGAACAAAGCACATACACTTATATCTTTCCTCCATTTGGGATGGTTTTAGTTTTTTACCTAGGTTCAGCCTTTGCCTTGTTTCACTAGTCAGTCCTCCCCCGGTTGGTTATCTCTTCCAATCATATGGAGAGTTCTTTTTGCCTCCTGCATAACAGACTTATACAGTGTCACTTTTTACTGCCATGGTCATCACGAGTCGTGCTTTTATTCAAGGGAAGTCTAACCAGAGTCGGCCATTCTGCAGTGTCTCTTGACTCATTATTCAGTCGGCCTTCCCGGTTTTGTCAGTATCTTGTTCTATCACATCAGATGTTCTGGTCTTCTGCTCGTACTAGTTTAAGAAGGTCTCCATTGACTTCTTGCTGGTGGGTTTGTCTCTTATCAACTACGACACATTGCTCTGAGAAGCAAACCTAGAGCCGCACCCTGGCCCTATTTCCATCATTGATAGGTGACCTTGTGCTCAGCATTTGATCATCATTATGGGTCTTTGACTGACTGGTTTCCCCTGTGTTCAATGTCAGCATACATTATCACACTTGGGATTCGTGCAGTACCTTGATTTCCATTTGACCCTATTGGTGGATATCTCGCCTCTGTGACAGCTTTCATTATTGGTTGGTTCAGAGGGTTTCTTCCGTGCTCTAGCTTCATCTTGTGCATGATGGAAACGTACTTCGGTTTGGTTCCATCACTCTACTTCGTCCGATTCTTTCCAAATCTTGGCCTGCGGGTTACACTCGCGTTGGACTGATGTGGGATGCCTTAATGCCTTCCTTCCAGCAGATCTTTTCCCATCGACTCCAACTCATTGCTCTGGGAATAAGGTCTAGAGTATTTTTTTTAGTACCTTAGGGTTTGCAATCATCAGTGGCAGACTCTTCGCTATCGATAGTGGGGACTCATCATTGCCTCCTGATCGGTAGATTCTTTCAAGTGTTTGACTTCAACTCATTCAATCACACTTGCTAGATTGTATTGGGGCACATTGACACTCATTTTCATTATTGGTGGGTTGTCTCGCATTGGTTAATGGTATAAATTATTGACCAGTAATCCAATGATTTCTCACATGGTCGACTTCAGCTCATTTATTCCCATTGTCTAGAATTGTGCCATAGTGATCGGTGAAGAACTTGGGTTGCATCAACATTTCTTGGTTCACTTTTGACAGTCCATTCAATTTCTACCAGTGATGTCGTTCACCCTTATATGTTGCAGTGTCAGTACAACAGCATCCTATATGTTGGCTCCCGAGTTGCGTGATTGTACCATTTATTCCACCTCTTATGACTTGGTACTTGGAGATTCAGTTACTTATATGATCAGACATCCATTTTCAGCATCATTGATCAGCTTTCTATATGTGATACTTAGACATTGATTCTGACTTGTACTTTCGGGCCATGCTCAGATGACTCATTGTGTACTTTCAGTTTAGCTATACTTGTATACATTTTGGATCTATTCTGTACTTTTGATATGATGTATTTTTTACTGAGCATGGGTATGCCCGCCTCAGCATGAGTTGACTCTCTGTTTTCTTTCATTAGTTTTTGACAGGTTGAAATCTGGTGAAGTCCTCCCTTGTCCTTGCGAAGTTCTTTCTATGTGCATAATACATTTTGGCCATCATGTACCCCTTCTGACCTCATATATTAGGGGGCATCTGTTATAGCATCATTTTTCACCCTCATGTGATTCATGATTGTCTCTATGGCCTTGGGCACCCATTCCCACAGACTTGAACAAAATTCATAAAAAAAAATGTTAAAAATCCCATATGCGGTTATGCCCAGACTTTTCCGCGTGTATACGCGAGTCCACATGTACTTTTCTGCGTATGCCATTAAAATCATTAAAAAAATATATAAAAATTCCCTATTTATGGGCTGGTTTGATGGTTACTCCAGTAGTTCAACCACCCCAGCACGTGGCCAACTGTTTCCAACTGATTGAAACTACTTTGAGGGAGTATAAAAGCCCCTCATGTGTATGGCCTAAGAGAGAGAGAAATTTTATAGATATTATACTCTGTTTGAATCCCAATTCAAGTCTGAATTCCCATGCCTCCTGCACTTTCCCAGATTTTTACAGGAAACCCTTGTTTCCTAGAGATGTTCATCCATTTATATGCCATCTCGAGTGCACAAGTCTTGAAAGTATCTTAGCGAGGCAAGGGCGGGACGGATCTGGACGACGGTCTGTTCGAAGATCATGGAAGGATTCAGGTGATCTCTCCACAGTTTATTACTGTACATGCTATTCATAATGAAGAAGAACCATCTTGTTCCTGAAGTCACGTGTTAACATCTACTTGTATATGTGAAAATATTATTATTTAAGAATTTATTATTGTTTACATGATGTTTCACATGGTTTTCACTAACATTTAGGATAATTATATGATGTACAACTAGATCTTCGTGCACGTTTCTTCTTGATTTTCAGGTTAAGGAGGAGGAAGGGTTGCTGGGGGTTTGGACCCCGCGGGATCTACATCAAACGTAGGATTGCGGGTGAGTTCTACTATCGATGTTATCTAGTTTTTAGCATACAAGTGTGGTTGTGTGAGTCCTTCTTGAATGGCATGCCCTGATCTGTGGACGTTTTGACCCAACAAACCTCTAGGGTGTTTTTTCCTGAAACAGTTATATTTCCAGTGAGGCGAGCAGCCCTTCATCTAGGAGATCTATTAGAGGAGTATCAAACATTTCCAGATCGTATCAGCCATGTATTATCATATATCCAGTTTTTGAGCGTTATTCAACCCTATGGCTGCATTTCATCATTTTTGTATTTTGTGTATTTCCATAAACCCTTTCTTGGTTGTCTTGGAATTGTGCTTGGGAGCTTAGATCTCTAACCCCAACACCTTTTGAGTATTATATTTGAATATATTTGTATTTCTATTGTCTAGCAGTAGTGAGACTCACTGGGATTGCATTTTCATGGTCGTCCGACGTTTTGAGTTGTAGCAACATTTCATGTTTGGGTTTATTTTATCATTGGAGGCTTGTTTTGCCTAACTTGAGTGACCTTTTCCTCAAGATATTGTACTCATTTTCTGTTGTTTTATGTAATGAAATGTATCTATGATTTTTTTATGTTTTGATGTATTGATATTCACTACATTTCACAATTTTATGTTCAATATTGTTGCTTTTCATGTTTTGGAATATTACATATAGATCATATTTTACAATTCTTATTGTCCAACAAAGATATATGATAGTGTGTGTTACGAAAATGAATATGATGCTTCGGCTAGTAAAATCTTTCTTTGATCAACCAACGCTCCAAGTGTCACACACACAACCCTCAAAGACAACTCATTAAAATTCAATGTTTGTCAACCAAAAGTCAACACAGTATAGTAAACAGAAAGTCAATGGTGTAGATTAGGGCTTCTGTCAAACTACTCCTTCTTCCTTGATTTTTGTGCCCAGCTGTATAACCTTCAAAAATCAGAATTTTAGCTAAGATTTTATGTCAAACGGTCAAGGGTTGGCCATGGTCAACACTAGTCAATGCTCAACAAAACAACCCTAAACAAATCTGCAGATTTTCAACAGCTCTAGCTCCACACTTGTGAAGGACAGAGGCCTCCAAAGGCTATTGAACCAATCATATCACAATAACATAATCTGTGATGAGTTGATGAGAAAATTACCTCCTTGTCTCTCCAGTTTATATCCATCAATGAGTGTGTGTGACACATCTATTAGGCTTGTGAGCCTACATTACAAATCTATATGACCTTGCACATGTGTGAAAATAAATTCAAAATATATGTTCTACTCATCCAAACAACATGATCAGTGGTTGTCATTGATTTCAACCCAAGCAACATCAAGAATGTAAAAGAGGAATCTTTTGATTAGTGGTTGTCATTGATGTCAACCCAAGCAGCACCCGGGGCTACCCCGATCTTGCATGGTAATTTTGACCTAAAAAATTACTATATTATAGCTCAAGAATACTTTTTATGGCTTCTACTTGTTGATATGTTTCTGTTGATATATGTAACACCATGCAATTCTTCACGGTTTTAGAGATATTCATGTTTGAAGTTTGTAACCCTAGTTAGTGGGCTAAAACCCCATGGGGTTGTGGAATGGGTAATTGAAAAGTAAATAATTAATCATTTTTAAGCTCCTAAAATCCCTCCCACGTTCACTTGTTGAAGCCCCTCTCAAGCTAATAATTTATATAAATTGCGATCCTCATATGCTCCTTATGTAGGGATTTCGCTACCTGAAATAGGTCATCGTGGAATTTTCGCACGAAATTTTTTTTCTAAAAAGGTTCAGAAGTTGAAATTTTTATGAGGTGAAGCTGAAATATTGAGGAATCTCCTGTGAATATTTCAGATCAAGGTGCACAATATTTGTAGCGATTTAATCTTTGTAAGTCGGTGTGTTTGTAGGCTCTAAACTTCATCTCAAAGAAGTGCCTTTGGGAAAATCGTCATAACTCTCTCTTTGATTATCAGATTGGAATTCTGTAAAAGGTGACAGATAGTGCATGGATTTTAGTTTTCTCTATATACATTTTAGAGCCAAATGAATAAAAATCGACATGTGGCACACCGTACAAGTTCTCTGTATTGAACTAGTCGATCATTAGGTCATTGTGAGATATTGGACATAACTCTCCCTTGAAGCTCCAAATTGGGTTAGACTTGTGGCATTGGAAAGAAGACTCAGAGGAATACTACAGAAACAAAAATCACATATTGGAGATCTGAAATAACAGAGATACACTAGATTCAATATCGAGCTCCTATAAGGCAAGAAAAAGCTAGATCATGTGTTGTCAAGGGCTGCAAAGGACCAAAATTTATAGGGCAGCAAAGCAAAGCAAGGTGTAGAAGAGGGTAGCATGAAAAGCTAAGAAATCAAGGTGCAGAACAACAACAATAAGTTTATCACATGAATAATTCAAGTGGGCAGCACTACATATAGTCACTGTAAAGGTATCATTGTAAATACATCAATGCAAAAATTGTACTAGTGTCTATCTGCCAAGAGTTGAAGAGGCAGTGTCAAGAGGTCTAGGATCATCATTAGGTGGTTGTGTCATAGTTGGGATTATGGTCTAGTGTGTCTTCTTCTTCTACATCATTCTATATCTTTGTAAAGTGGACCATTTTCCCTCGTACAGGAGTCCATTCTTCTTTTATTCTTCTATAGGGTGGTGCTAGGCTGGTGCATGAAGTCACTAATAGGTTCAAGCCTATGAAAACCTCAGGGTGGTAGGGTGGTTCTAAGGTGAGTTGTAGCTCATTGGATGTTGGGGCATCCGTTCAGTTGACTACCGAATAATCTTGGGTGTTGGAGAATCTATCCAGTGGGAGCTGGAGAAGAATACTTTTCTAGACTCTAGGAAGTTGGAGCTTCATTTTCAATTGGAGTTGAATATTAAAGAATTATTAGAGAAGAATTCTGGTGGTTTTTGTCCCAGAGAGTTTTTCCACCTTAAAGACTGTGTGCATTTGTGTTCCTTTTGTTTACTGCTATCATTGTACAAAAAATGACAATAATTGAAAATTAACTAATTCTTTAATTGAAAGGAATATTGATTCACACCCACGCCCCTGCGGAAATATTTCCAACAATTGGTATTAGAGCTTAGTTCCTTCAGTAGTAGTTTAATAGTTGGAAGGAGGTCATGGAGCATACCAAGAATGGTGTACCTATGCTCAATGTAAATAATTATGCACTCTAGAAAGGAAGAATGGAGGTCTATCTCTTCACTCAAGGTTACGAAGTATGGGACACTGTTCAAAATGGATTTATATCAACCACATATGAACAAGGTAAGAAGAGTTTGGTAAATGATGAAAAATAAAATAATATTATTATCAATGGACTTATTGAATCTGCTTATCATAAGGTGTTGGGTTGTAAAACCTCCAAAAATGTATGGGACGAGCTTGAGAATATATATATGCAATTGACTTAAATTTCAAAGAAGCAAAGCTTCAAATCTACAGAGAAAAATTTGAGCAACTCATAATGAAAGAAGATAACACCATTGCTACATGCTTCCAACACGTTGATGAAATGACCAACACTCTTGAAAGATTGGGAGAGCCTGTTGACGAGAAGACTATTATATGAAATATTCTTAGAATGTGACCAAGGAGATTCAACCGAAAGGCATCGCTCTTAGAATATATTTCAAATCTGGACAAACTCAGCAAAGAGAAATTACATGGAGTTCTCACAGCATATGAAATGAGACTTGATGAATAAGAGGATACTTCACATCTAGAAATTGTGTTCGCTGCATCTAAGAAAACCAATAAGGAGAAACAACCTTCAAAGGCACAGACCTACACCTGCAAGTGTGAAGAAAAGGAAGATGATGAATAAGGTATTTCAGATGGATAATATGCTTACTTTACGAGAAAACTAAAAATTTTTAAGGGAAGATTCAAGGGTAAACTTCCATTGATATGTTTCAGCTGTGGTGAGGTTGGGCATTTCGCAGAAATGTCCAAAGAGAAGTGATGACAAATCAAAAGTAAATAAAGGCTTTAAGAAATTCAATAGTCAAAGAAAAAATAAAGGATTTAAAAGGAACTTTCTCTCTAAAGAAGATACCTCATCATCTAATGAAGACAATGACAGTGAAGAAGAAGCCAATGAGAGAGTATTGTTTATGGCCAAGCACATTAAACGAGAGGTATCAAACAACGAAGAAGAAGGGATGAGCAAAGAATAATTTTATGAGGCAATCAAGCTTATAAAAGAGCTCAAGGCTGAGAAGATTCATTCCAATACAGTTAAGGAACAAGTTCAAGGTCTCAAAATTGAAGTTGAAGAACACAAATGTATTGAAAAGTCACTTCAAAATAATTTGGAAGAAAGCAACCAAGGAAGGGAAGCATTAGAAGATGAAGTAGTCACACTGCATAAGGAAGTGAAGAAAGGAAAAAATGTCCAAAAATATGCCAATAGCTCAAATGCATTGGAAGAACTCATAAAAAATTGACGACCTTACAACGACAGAACTGGCCTCGGTCACAAAGAAGAAGAAGCATGACCTTCTACAACAAAATACAATGAACCTATGAGATCTGACATGCATGTAGACTTCATTAGACAATATTCGCAAGAACATCCTTGGAAGATGATTCCTCAATGAATATTTCCATCCAAGTACCAATATATTTTTCATGGCTATTGTTATTCATGTGGAAAATTTGGTCCTAATGTTCTATGTCACATGTACCCTAGGAACCAATACAATTCCAGGAGATCTGTCAAATATGAACCTCTGAGGGATGTACGAAACATCAATAGATTTGAACATTAATAAATAATATGGAATGTTACAAATTTCAGAACTTTGAACACATAGCCAGATACTGTTGACTTGAAAATCATCCAGAAGAATATTCGAAGCCATAGAATGAACAAACATGGAAGAAGAAGAAGACTGATAATTGTGCTCTCGCTCTCAAGGCTCAAAAAAATAAAGATGTGTGGTATTTTGATATCAGTTGCTCAACACATATGACTGGAGGTAGAAATAAATTTGTATCTCTTAAAGAGAAGAAGGATGGAACCATGTCTTTTGGAAATTATGGATCTTCAAATGTTATAGGATCAGGTACTGTCACTCTCAGAAGTAAAGATTCTCTAGCCAAGAATGTTCTATTGGTTAAAAAAATGAATCACAATCTGCTCAGAGTTGGACAAATGTGTGATCAAGGATACACAATACTATTAAACTCCACAAAATGTGAAATTAGGAAAGGCATGTATGGTGAAATTGTGACTACGGCAAGTTGAGCTCCAAATGACATATATGTTCTGGATGAAGCAACTAAAGCACATCTAATAGCTAAAGAAGATGATATAGTATTTGGTAGCAGTGATGATCGCCTAAGTAAGAAATTTTCTACAAATATGCAAAGTGAGTTTGAGATGTCCTTACTAGGTGAGCTAACATAATTTTTAGGGCTTCAAATATCTCAACAAGAGAAATAAATATTTATATGTCAAGCCAACTACATCAAGGAAATTCTCAAGAAATTCAAAATGGAAGATTGCAAACCCGTCCTTACTCTGATGGTAATAGGTTTTAAATTGAGCATAGACAACTCATCTAAGGATGTGGATCAAAGATTCTATAGATCTATGATTGGTAGTATTCTATTTCTAACAGCCTCCCAGCCAGATGTTATGCAAGCAGTTGGACAGGTAGTAAGATTCCAAGAAGCACCAAAAGAATCACATATTATTGTTGTCAAAAGAATTCTTCGATATCTAAATGGAGCAGTAGAATATGGCTTGTGGTATCCCAAGGATAACAATCTCATTATTCAAGCCTTTACAGATGCAGATTGGGAAAGAAACATTGATGATCATAAGAGTACTCGTGAATCATTGGAATATCTTTTCCAGAAGCCTGGGATTCTCCCAAGTTCTCATTAGACTTTCCTTATTCAAAATATAAAGGGGGAGTGGAAGTGTGTGCAAGTTCGTAGGATGGTTGTGTTTCAGGGGGAGTTACACATTGCTATTGATGTAAAAGGGGAAGAGAATGTTGTAGGAAGAGGTGTCATGATCGCAGGAGGAGTACTTGTGTTGCCATCAATGCCAAAGGGGGAGATTTTTTATTAGTGGTTGTCATTGATGTCAATCCAAGCAGCAGTAGTGGCTACCCTGATATTGCATGGTAATTTTGACCTACAAAATTACTATATTCTAGGTCAATAATATTTTTGATGGCTTCTACTTGACGAGATATTTCTGTTGATATATGACACACCATGTAATTCTTCATGGTTTGAGATATATTCATGTTTGAAGTTTGTAACCCCAGTTAGTGGGCTAAAATCCCATGGGGCTGTGGCATGGGTCATTGAAAAGGAAATAACTAATAATTTTTAAGCTCCTAAAATCCCTCCCACGTTCACTTGTTGAAGCCCCTCTCAATCTAATCATTGATATATATTGTGATCCTCATACCCTCCTTATGTAGGGATTTCGCTACCTGAAATAGGTGATCATGGAATTTTCGCTCTAACATTTTTTTTGCGAAGGTTCAGAAGCTAAAATTTTTATGAGGTGTAGCCAAAATACTGAAGAAGCTCGTGTAAAAATTTTAGATCAAGTTACGAAACATTTTTGGAGATATGATCTGTGGAAGTCAGTGTTTATTCAGGCTCCTAAACTTCATCGGAAAGAAGTGCCCTTGGGAAAATCATCATAACTCTCTCTCTGAGTATCGGATTGGAATTCTGTAAAAGGTGTAATATAGTGCATCGAATGTAGTTTTATTTTTATTAATTTCAAATCCGAATGAATAAACAATGACACGCAAGTTCGCTCTACTGAACCATAACATAATTTTTCCATTGTGAGATATCGGGCATAACTCTCCCTTGAAGAATCCAAATTGGGTCAAACCTATGGCATTGGAAAGAAGACTCAAAGGAATATTACAAAACTAAAAATCATGTATTGGGGATCTGAAATAACATAGATACACTCAATTCATTATCGAACTCCTAGAAGGCAAGAAAATGGTAGATCATGTGTTTTCAAGGGTTGCAAATGACCAGAATTTCTAGGGCAGCAAAGAAAATCAAGGTGCAGCAGAGAGTAGCATGAAAAGAGCATAAATCAAGGTGCAAAACAACAACAATAATTTCATCACATGAAGACTTCAAGTGGGCGGCACTGCATACAGTCACTGTAAAGGTATCATTGTACTAAGTCATTGTAAATACATCATTGTAAAAATTGTACTAGTGCCTATCTGCCAAGAGTTGAAGAGGCGGTGTTGGGAGGTCTAGGATCATCATTAGGTGGTTGTGTCATAGTTGGGGTTATGGTCTAGTGTGTCTTCTTCTTATACATCATTCTATATCATTGTAAAGTGGACCATTTTCCCTGGTGCGAGAGTCCAATCTTCTTTTACTCTTCTATAGGGTGGTAGGCTAGTGCTAGGCTGGTGCATGAAGTCACCAATAGTTTCAAGCCTATGAAAAATTCATGGTGGTAGGGTGGTGTTACGGTGAGTTGCAGCTCATTCGGTGTTGGGGCATCCGTTCAGTTGACTACTGAAGAATCGCGGGCATTGGAGCATCCATCTAGTGGGAGCTGGAAAAGAATACTTTTCTAGATTCTAGGATGTTGGAGCTTTATTTTCAATTGGAATTGAATATTAAAGAATTATTAGAAAATAATTTAGGTGGTTTTTGTCCCAGAGAGGGTTTCCACCTTAAAAACTGTGTGCATTTTTGTTCATTTTGTTTACTGCTATCATTGTACAAACACTGATAATAATTGAAGATTAACTAATGCTCTAATTGAAAGGAATACTGATTCACCACCCCCTGCTTAGTATTTCCAATATAATCCAAAAAAAATATGATCATCATCATATAAGAAGTGAAACATGGATTTTTGACCTAGTTGCCCAAAATTAACACAAATTCTATCATATGGATGTTAAATCTGCATTTTTAAATGGGGACTTAGAATAAGAAGTCTATATTGAAAAACCTAAAGGGTTCATTCTAGGAAATGCTGAAACACTTGTTTGCAAACTTAAGAATGCATTATAAGGGCTAAAACAAGGCCCTTGTGTACGATATTATCTCCTTGATAGGTATATTAAACAACAAGGCTTCACTAAGGTGTCTGCAGATAGCAATATACACATAAATATGGATGATGATAAACTTTTATTTTTTATTTTTTACATGGATGGCATTATCTTTAGAAGCAATGAAGAATCCATTAGTACTCAAAGGTTTGATTCTTTCATGCAACAACAATTTGAAATGTTGTTACCTGGTGAACTAACATACTTTCTTGGTTTAAAATTACAACAAGCAAAGAATGGAATCATTCTCTCACAAACAAAGTACCTCAAGAAGATTCTGAAGAAAAATGGAATGGAATATTTTAAACTGGTATGCAATCCAATGGTGACAATATCTAGTCTCAGTTCGTATGATGATTCTCCCATATTCAACCCACCAAAATATAGATCCATGATCGGAAGTTTACTTTATCTTATAAGCATGAGACCAAATATCATGCATGTAGTTGGGATTGTTGGATGATTACAATCTAATACAAAAGAAACTCATCTTCATGCAGTCAAAATAATATTCAAGTATCTATAGGGCACTCAAGGCTTTGTTTTATGGTATCCTAAAGATGCATGTCTTACTCTTCATGCTTACACAAATGGATATTTGGCAGGAAATGTTGATGGTAGAAAAAGCACTGGTGGTTGAGTGTTCTACATGGGGCCCTACTTGGTATCATGGTTCCAAAAAAATGAAAAAAAATTAAGCTCAATTTCTTTATCTATAGAAAAAATAGAATATGTTTCTACTGCATCTTGTTGCACACAACGTCTCTGGATGATGTAAAAATTGTAGGATATTTAAATCAATTATTCTCCACCCATTTCCATTCTATGTGATATTGCAAGTGGCATTAGTATTTCGACAAATCCTATTATGCACTCGAAGACCAAGCATATTACAATTAAATATCATTTTATATGAGAACATGTGCTTGAAAAAAATGTCAAACTGGAATATGTTCCCTCAAAAGAACAATTTGCTGATATACTATAGAACTTTTTCCACGTAATGCATTTAAATATCTCAGAATGAAATTAGGAATGGTCCCTACTTCATCACTTTGTTAATTATTCTGATAAATCCTTCGAGTTCAGGGGGAGAAATGTATATGTTATATTGATGATGATTCTCATGGTTGCTTTTGATATCCATCCTTTTTATTACTAACAGTGAATCTGGTATAGTCACAGTGAACATGTTCAAACATTACAACCTCAGGGGGAGCTATAGTTTTGAAGTTGCAGTACTTTAATTTATGTACATGGATCCTATGAAGAATGGTCACGTATACACTGGAGTTTTTACTTAAACAGGCGCATATGTTTTGCTATGATGAAGAAACAAGCTCAAATTTTTCTTGTTGGTTTTGGAATTGGTTGAGTACAATATGATAATTTTGCCTGTAGTTTAGGAGAAGCATTTGAATTTTGCATTGGTGACATTATATTTACTTTCAAATGTATTGGTACGTAATGATGCTTATTATTGGTAATGATGCTAAAGATAATCATGTATTTGTTGCTATTGCTACCTCACTCTTTGAGGTATTTTTGTCTTGGTTACAAATGTCATATTTGTATCTTTATATCAAGTTCATGAAAATACCCCTAATGTAATCATTGTAATACTTAGTCATGTTTGGACTATTAAGGGTCAATTCAATTATGGATGTAATCCAATTTTTGGTATTTTATGTAATAATGAGTTCAATATGAAAACCCACTTTGTTGGGTGATTGATGTAAGTCTAAGTCCTTGGTGATAGGAAAAGTCCTAGAGTCATGTACTTAATTGAAAATATTTTAGATATTTTAGCATGTGCTTAGGGGGAGCATGGTTAGTATATAACACAGATTAGACATATAGTGATTATGTATCTACAAGGAAAGAGAAGCCTTCATTCAGCATTGGTCAACCCTTTTCCCTTGATGTCAAAGTGGTAGAGTAACTTAGCGTTCAAAAATATTGGTGCTTAACTTGATCTATTTTACAAGTATCTATAGGTTGTGGTGACCAAACACCAAAGTGGTTGCCATAAAGTCCAAAGGGGGGAGATTTTTTGGCAATATGAATAATGTGTTTTCCTTGATGGAAACCTACTTTATGAAGATGTTAAAAATATGGTTCTACATGTGTCAGAAATTTTGGTCAAAGGAATAGAGGTTCAGAGATAGAAGAATAATGAAAATGATGTTTTGAGAGGCACATGCAAGTTCTGTGAAGCAAATATGTATACATACATGGGTATGAAGAATAAAAGGTGCGTACAATTTCTACACCATGGTATTCTAAATACCAAGGGCCTTTACCATGGTATTGGCTCATAGTATTGAGCCCAACAACGATTTTTTGGTCCATCATAGAATACCATCGGCATTAGTGTGGTTTTGACATATGGTATTGGATAAGGCCTAACCTATATAAGGAGATGAAGATGAAAGTTTTTTCGGCATGCAAATGATGAATATTTGATAAACAATTAGATATGAGGTAAGTATGCATGTAATGGCTATTGATGAATTGCTTTATCTAAAACTAAGTATGCACCCAAAATTTGATGATTCATCAGATCCAATAGATTTGAAATGACTATATGGATAATGAATTGGTTTGATATGTGATATATATGTCTGACACTTCTTTTATTATGTATGTCAAGATATGGGTTTTTTCTTAAGATCTAGTGTGCAACGAAGGTATAATTCAATAATTAGAGATCTATATGCTAGTTTGATAACCTAAAAGGCATGCGCATACGCGGGTTTTATAACCTGAAAGGTGCATACCTACACGAGTTTCATTCTTGTAAGTCATGTCTTAATTATGCACTTTGGAGAGATTTGTACGTGGGTTTGATTCTTGAAGAGTGTGAATACACACAAAAGTGTTTTGTGAAAATAACATATATAAGCTAGGGTTTTGTTGAATATGATTTCTAATTAGTCTAATCAGTATTATTGTGCTTATGTTGTATTTCAATGAAGTATTCATGTTGATCTGAGTTTAATAGTGATGCTTGAAGTTGAATTGATTAAGGCTTGATATGTTGAAAAGTGATGATGCTACTAGTTGTATGTGATTGAAGATTAATGATGGTTCTGTGATTATTTCAGAATGACTCAGTGGTTTTTTGTGTGTCTTAGATATAATTTCAAAATGACAGTGATTCAATTTCAATGTTTAGTGCTTTGAGATATGTATGCAGGTATGCTTCAAGGAAGTCACGTATACACACAAATTTACTAAAGTAAAATAGCATATATATTCTCAAATTTTATTGATTAGTTTTTTTAGTTGGTTTAGTGAATTGATGCAGTGTTTGAAAATTGTTCCAATATTGAGGATATACCACACACATGGTCTCAAACAATTCATATCGAGGAAATATTTCTCTTATCTCTGACGATAACAATCTTGCAATTTTTATCAAATTTTTTCTCACTAAAATCACAATATTATCTAATTGGTCTCTGTACATGGGTTAATTTTTGGTCATTTGTCTCATCTTACTAATATAATGAAAGGTAACCCTATACCCATGCACTATGATACATAGTATCCATTTTTCATCAAATGGAACAAACAAATCAGTATTTTCTATATTGATGATCTTAGTCCAACATGTATACTATGGACCAATAAAATATTCTGGCATAATAAATAAGTTATCTAATGCAATTTATCTTGACTTTATTGCATTTTTTTTTTCGAAAATATACATTATGCGATTCTGAGAAATTTTCATGAGGAAATTCATTTCATGTAGCATAGGAATAATTCCAGCCAGTGTTAATAATGTCTGTATATCAGTTAGATGAAAAAGATCTTGAGCTTTGTCTACATTGTAGTGATTTTCATATATCAACCCTACCAAGGATTTGAACTCATTAAATAGTATCTGATATCGTCCATTCAATGAGATCCATCTTGTATTAACATCTTTCAGTAGTTTTTTTCCATCCATAACACCATCCGCAAATTTTTGAAACTATAAAAATAATTTGGGACTATGAGAAAAAGATCCATGACTCTCACGTACAAGATATTCAAGTTTTGAAACTAATGGAAACTTTCTTAAAATTTTAAATGTAGGAGTCATCATATGAACCATACAATAAATATTAAGCATATATGGTGAAACTGATATTTTTAGTATAACACAAAGGCCACTTCATTTTCCTTTCATTATTGATGCTCCATCTACTCCAACACATACCAACTTTTTTGAAATCATTAAATGATCCATAACACTTTCCTTCAAACTATTAAGAACAATTTCATGAATAATTTTAGTTGCAAAAGTCTCTCTCATATTTTTAATCCCAAATAGATAGGAATTCCTAATATGGTCATTAACTATATAAATTCTCATGTAGATCCATGAAGTATTATTTATAACCATAACATCATCCAAATAAAATGCCAAAAACCTAGCATTTTTTATCTTCTCCTTCAAATTATCCTTTTCTATTTTAGCTATATATCTTGCCCATTCCCAACCACTAGTTACAGACCAATGAGAAGATGGAAACTTTGACACTTCAAGAAAATATAGATATTTCATGTGATCTATATAATCTTTCATAAGACGACCCTTAGATACGATGTGAAATACAGAGCTAAATTATATCATCTTGGATAAAAAACTTCTTTCCATCCTCTTTTCAAATAGAGATATGATGGTTCCTTGAGTTGCCTCAAGTTTTCTCCTACTTATTAAATATTCCTTGTATTCTTCTGCATATTGGATATGTTGAGATTCCTCAGAATATTTCTATCTGAGATTAATTTTTTTTCATCATTTACAATTTTCTTTTCATACACCTTTACTGCATGATTCTGTATTGTATATAGCTTCATCTGGAATTTCACTTCCTTGCGATTTTTCCAACTACATGCATTACATATAACTTTTATGGAAACATCATTCTCATCTGTAGGAGTTATTTCTTCAATAAATGGAAAACATGCTACCCAATCTTCTTGGAACTGTCTCCCTTCAGCCTGCTGACCTTTTCTTATTTTTCATGAATGGATTGTGTCACCTTCCAAGGAAAAATATTCAACATTTTCATCACCAATGTATGTTGAAACTGCATTTATCTCACCTTGATCACTTGAGGAAACTATTATTTCGTCCATCATGTGGATATCAAATGCATTTTCACAATATTTAACATCTCTCTTAGTAACATATTGTTCAAAGGAGCTTGAAGCATGAAGGGAATGTGTATTATTGGATGGAGGTTTTTTAAAGTATGATAATACATCCATTTTCCGTGATGGTTTATTCCCAAGATCAACTTCTGAAATCTCACTAAATATTCCACAAACAAAATTTCAAATCGATCTAAAAAACTGCATCAATAGTTTCTAAGAGTTGAGAATTACTAGATCTGTAAGTAGCATTCAAAGTAAAATAACTGTAATGTTCACAAAAACCATTAAGATTTTTTTTTATTAAAATTTTATGCCAAGAACAGAAGAAAAAATAAATCCTTATACGCAAAAAAATAACACCATGACTCATCATATATAAAATAAAGAACATCATTCAAATGTAAAATATATAAAAATTTCCATTAGTTTAATTCGTATCTCGAAATCAACTGATGAACACTCAAAAGCTTTAAACAGAACAACAAAATCTTACAATAAATTTAATCATCCTTAGTAAAACACCTCTCCGTCCAAACATTACACACACACACACACACCAATATATCTATATCTATATCTATATATATATATATATATATATATATATATATATATATATATATATATATGGTGAGAATGTCTCCTAAATGTATTTGCATATTTTGGCACGAAGTCAAATACTGCACTATAATACAGAGGTGCACTATACAATCTTTAAGGTTGATGTATTTATAAACCAACTTATACATTATCAAGCATAAATAGATATTTAATTCATGTATCCCCACCATACAGTGACTCAAAAGATGCACATCACATATAGTCATACTTGTGGTTTTTGTTTTTGGTGATAAAATACATGTGGTTTTTGTTTCATTCCTTCTGGGCCCTCTTTCGCTTGTGGTTATTATCTATCAGATGGCCATACTAATAAGAAGTCATTATACTACAGTAGCATACACCCATACCACTACAAGACGTAGAGAAATTGGAAACATCATGTTCTCTTAAGGCACTCCTTGTGTTAATGATGTCGTCTGAAAATCCCGTGGGTACATTCATATGTCTCGTGGGCACCTTACTATCTTCCATGTCTAGATTCAATGTTTAAAGTGAAAATGGCTCTACAATATCCCATAATTTATTCATTATATTTGGATGCTTATATTTCCTCTTTAACTAATGGTTTTCACTTGAGCCTTTTTCACTTTAATTTGTAAGGTATATGATCATGAATTACTTATGGGTACCGTAGAGAAATTTTCAGTTGAATTTGTAAGGTATATGGAGATGATTTTTTAGAATAATTACAATTTTTAATAAATTTGACTCTTTACATGGAAATATTGAATTAACACAAACATTCCTTATAATTAACATCCTCACCTATAGACTATGAAGTACGTAGGCCAATATGCTATTATCTAAAATTCAAGTTATTGAAGTCACTCTCCTTCATTTAAATACTATAAATAGGTGACAATTTTATTTTTTCTATAGAAGTATGAGTTGGGATAGTTTTGAAAAGTGGAGACACACTCTAATATTCCATTATCTGAAATTCTAGTCAGTGAAGTTATTCTCCTTCATTTTGATAGTATAAATAAGTGGCAATGTTTTTTGTCCTATAGAATTGAGTTGGTACAACAGTTTGAAAGCTAAATTTCTCTTCTATGCTTGTAAATGTGTTTCTATAAGAAAATTACTATGAAATCTATTATAAATGGATTAAGATCTTATTACATCCTCTCAGTGTTCACTTCTTTAATTAGTATCGTAGGAGTAATCAACAGTTTGATGAAGTAAATGTGGCATATGACGTGGGAAAACTATTACTAACTCATTAACAAAAAATGAGACATAAACTAAACAATCACACTTCATTTTTAGAATATATAATAGCAAAACCAAACCCTTCCACTTCATAGTATAGCATGAGCATGGGATTTCTTAAATCATAAAATTTTTATGTGTTCACATATGAGATAAGTCTGCCATATGCCATGGTTGGGATTTAAAATTTGCATCCACATTCTATTTAAGTGTAGAATGGGAGCTTCCTTATTTGTTTGCATGAAATCTTGTCCAAACACCACCTAATAGTCATCCAATATAACAATGGAGAGACTTGTCTTTCTGATCCATCCCCCAGCTTGATTCAGTGCAAATATATTTTCCTACGGTAAGATACAGCATAGCATTGAGTAATGTCAACCAAAATCTAGAAAAGGTATTCCTCTAGCAAGGTACATCATACAACAAAGAGCTGAGAAATATTAAACCAAATTGATGAAAGGGTATGTTATAGAACGCCAAATTTTGTGCATAATCATAATAAATATAACACTAATACTTAGGTTTGAAGATTCTAAGTTTTGGTCATTATCAAAATTTATATGAAATTTGTTCCTCGATTGTTTACTGTACATACTAGAGGTTTATGGGATAACTCAAACTACTGAGAACTGAACTCCAAGGAAATTCTTGCCTAGCTACAACACATTGTTGGAATAAAAATCGCATTTTTAAGAAGAATGCCATGTGCAAGTAAAAAAAAAACATATTTGTTATAATCTTATCATACTAAAAATGGTTATTGTTTAGAAAGAAAGAAATATCTTGATAACCATAACCTGAAAATGAAATTCTTCTAGAAGCTACTCAAACATCTTGCATTTCTTTAACTTGAATTTATTTCTCCACGACAATTATTCTTCTTAAATTTCTTATGAAGAAAATACCTAATTGTAAAATATTTATATTGCAGAGATTATTCATAAATCTATAAAGGAATAAAATGTACAAGCATACCTATCTTTTTGACACATTCAAGCATCCCCAAAGACTATGTTTCTCTACAATAAAGTTTTTTCTCAACTTTGGGAAGCCAAACTTGCTACTGTAATTTTCACTCAAGTTTAGGAAGCTAGACTAACTAAACTAGTAATGGTAAATCAAGTTCAAACTGTAAATTTTTTCCACATTCCAAGGATAAATAAGGACACCACCATCAATATAAAAACATACCCTAATTCTAAAGCATATTTACCGGTTAAAGAGTCTCTAGTAAATGCTTCCATAGGGAAGCCTCGAAGTTAAAATACATATGCAGGGGCGGTAGAGCATATCTACCAGTTGAAGAGTTTCTAATAATGGATCCTGTGGGGAAGCCTCCAGTTTAAAATACATATGAAGGGGTGGTATATGATCCCAAAAGAAAATATACATGATCATTAAGAAGGTGAACAAGTTCGGGAAGCCATACTTGCACTAGTAATGGGAAATAGAGGGAAATTGAGTTCATATTGTGAATGGAAAATCAAGGTCAAATTATAAATACAGGAGAAAATGCAACCAAACCCCTAAAATCTGGGGCAAACTCAACCAGACCTCGATCTTTAGGAATGGAGAGGGCTAAATAACCCCTAACCTATGTCGTTCCTTGAAATTAGGGGGTGATTGAAGCAAATCCCACCCTCAAATGAGGAGAATCGGGGCGAATCAAGCTTAGAAATACATTTTTGCAAGCGAAAACACATTTTATGGTGTTATTTTTACCAGAAAAATAATAAATAAATAAATATATATATATATATATATATATATTGGGCCGACTATAGAAAATGGGTGTTATATAAAAAAAATAAATTTTTTTAGTGTCACAAACTAAGATACTATGTCATTAAGTGTCTCCATAAGAAGACTGAAAAGAAGCCCTCAAGAGGAGAGACTTGTGAATCTATTGCTTCATAATTTTTGTTGCATTTTGTGAATATTCCTAGATCCGACAATCTAAGGAATCCTGTTGCATCAAGTGAGTGTACCTCTCTATTAAGTAAATTATATTTACATAATTAATTCAGATCTAAATTATTGAGGTAACTACTAAAGTAGCCTACACTGAATAAATATGATTAAGAAACAAGGAAACTGAGGAAGAAATCAATGACACATATGACACAATTATTTTTGGATTAATTCCCCTGAAAAAACTAATGCGAGAAAACCAGTGCAACAGATCTGAGGGTTTGTATTATTAAGAAGTAGTTGTTTCTGAATACATCGATGAATACCTCCATGGGTTATTTCTTTTTAGAGAGAAACAATGGCATAAATAAATTGTGATTTTTACCTCATACAATCACTGGAAAACCTAGCTGATCCGGTCACTGGAAAAGCTGCCTCTAGAGGTCTCTACATAGTTACTACATAAGCCATGTGTCACCTCCTATATGCACTACTTCACGCCAGCAATAGATCAATATAACTCTCGAAATCACAGAATTGGGCCTCTCGATCTCACACCCTGTCTTTCATATTTTGGATCTGATCCAACAACTGAATATTGGACACCTTCTAAACATTTCCACAACCTCTCTGTAGCCTTGACTAGCTCTATGTTGTATCTATGTCAGTCTACCTGGCTCTCCGCTAGCTCTATTGGACGTCTTCCTTCCTCTCTCTACTAATGATTCTTCGGATGAGAAAATATTTCTCTCTGAAAGCTACTCGACCCCTCTTTGCACTGAATCACTTAGATCTAATATTCATCTGAGAACTGAATTAGAAGAATTCAATCTCAATATTCATTCCATGTGTATTTCTAAATGAACCTCAAGCCTTCCTTTATAATCTTCTCGCTGAGAAATCAACGACAAAGATTAGATCTCTAATCAATGACTAAGATTATATTAGACTTCATCTCTGCCTTTTCTAGATTACTCTCACTTTGTTTTATTAATTTACTTTAATATTTTAATTTCCCTAAGTTTAGAATAAGGGTCTCCATTAAAATAATTAATTATTTTAATAAAACATTAGCTGAGGGGATTTTTCATAAATGGTTTTTGGGTTCTTTGGGATACCAGTGTCTAAGTCTCTCCACAAAATTTTGGGCTTAGAGCACTTTCCAATGCTACAAAAATGAACACTACCTCTTAGCGAGGAAGGTGCTAAAAAAATATTCATGTTGCATACTACTTCCTCCCTTAAGCATCCTTTGCGCTACTGATGTCCATCAACCACTGTGTTACTTCTGTAACTGTAATTCTTCCCATGCCACTGCCACTGCCACTACTACATCTATACTACAACTCCCTCTCAAGTGCTTCATATGTTATTCTTCTAGCACTAACACTGCTAACACTACATATGCACTGTAGCTCAACTGCTGAGAGAAGCAACTGAAAATCACCCAAAAAACTGAACAAGTGTTCATTCGATTCACCTCAGTGCTGAACACTCTGACTGCTAATAAATACTGTGTTGTCCCTATGATGCATTGTGTTACTGCTACTCTGCACTACATAGCACTGTTATGCACTCTGTTGCACTACGTTGCTACTGCTACACTTTTGCTTCTCTACTCTGTGTTGATCGAGAAATGAGCATTACTACCCACTGTATTACCGTCTCCATGACTCCTTAGATCTCACTAAAACTCCTAGGTCCTTCTATTGCTGATATGGGCTCTCGTAGCAAGGTAATGATCCATGAGGTGGGCTCCTCAAAGATCATTTCCAATTGAAGTTCAAGGTAAATTACATTTCTATGACACCCCACTTCTTACCAGGAGAAGCATGAGCACTCATAGCAGACTCATCATGCTCGATATTTGTTGCTGAAACTGTTGCATCATGATTCTCATCCTTATCCTTTTTCTTCAATGAAAACTATGATGCAAAGTGGCCCATCTCACCACATCTAAACCATTTTACCTTCGAGACATCTCCCTTTTGTCTCCATTTCCCTTTCTTCCCTTTTGATGTGAGGGATGCATTCTCCTCCTCCTCTAAAGTCTTTGATCCACTATCACTGCTGTCATCATGTTTGCACTTGACTAGACCTCTCCTCAGCTCTTCCTCCTGAAATGTTGCCCACACTTTCTCCCAACTAGGAAGCATAGCCTTTCTGAGAATGCTTTGGACAAAAACGTCCCACTCCTTCATGACTACATTAAGGGCTAGCATCACCATTTTTTCTGCAGTTGGGGTGGATCCAACGACTACAAACTAGTCTCGAATCTCCTAAATCCTCATAAGGGAGGAAGAAATGTGTTCCCCCTTCTGCATCTGGATCATGCAGAGATTTTGATCCAAGTACATCTTTTGCTTCTCAGAATTTCTTTCGTACAAAAATACAAAGCTTCCCACATCTCTCTAGCAGTGTTCTTTCTAGCTAAATGTGAGACTATGTGACCCTTGACACCATCAAGGATTAACCTCTTGAACTTTTTCATATCAGCCTTGTACTTCTTAAGTTTATCCAGATCTCTAGGTACAACCACCACATTCACCACAAATGTCTTGAGATCAAATTCAGCTAGAAGGAACTGAATCCTTTCCTTCCAAATTACATAGTTGGAGGAACCCTCCAACCGGTTATCATCTCCAAGACCATGAGCTACCATCTCAGTCAAATATTGTCGAACTGATTCCTTTTTCTCCCCCTCTGCGTTGCCTAGGCAGAATTACACACTTCTTCTGGAGCTCGTAGATCTGCTACTCTGATATGCTACTCAGATCCTCAAAAAATGTTGAATTCCTTGGTTAGGATTTCACTGAGGGAGAATTCCCCACTATGTTATTTTTATTTCTTCTGACACTTCTCTACCCGAAAACCACCTACAAAAAAATTGTGTCCCTCTGGCTCTACATGAAGTATCTATGCAACTCCCTTTTCCTTAGTAAAATATCGAACTAGAAGTCCTACCTCTCTGTCAACTCACTTAGAGAGAGACAACCTTGAAACTTCAACCCTCCTGGCTAGATTTGTACAATCACTATGTGGATTCGATCTGTTGTTTTTGCAGAAATTATCTCTTCAATTCAGATTCATATCTTCTCTTCCTGTTTCACATAAAATGCTCTGATACCATGTGAAAAATTCTAGATCAGATAATATAAGGAATCCTACTACATCAACTAACTGGACTTGTCCTATTAAGTAAATTACATTTATATAATTACTTCAGATCTAAATTATTGAAGTAACTACTGAAGCAACGTACACTGAATAAATATGATTCTAAAACAAGGAAACTAATCAAGAAATTAATCACACATAGGACACAATTATTTTTGGACTAAGTCCCCGAAAAATCCCAATGCGGGAAAACCAGTGCAGCTGATCTGAGGGTTTGTATTATTAAGAAGTAGTTATTTCTAAATACATTTTTGAATACCTCCAAGGGATATGCAACTACAGACATAAATAACAACATAAAGAAGTTATGTGTTTTACCTCACACAATCATTAGATAATTCGGGTGATCGAGCCACAGGAAAATTTTCGTTTTGGGGTCTCTACGTAGCCTCAGTGTAGTGACTACATAGGCCATGCATTATCTCCTCTAGGCACTATGTCACCCCAATGATAGATCGATATTACTCCCATAATCACAGATCTAGGATTCCAGGTTTCACATACCATATTCTGAATTCTGGATCTGATCTGATAGCTGTATCTTAGACACCCTCTGAACCTTTGCACAACCTCTTCCTAGCCCTGACTAGCCCTGCATTTTCTCCGCATCAGCTTGAATGGATTTGCGTCGACTTTGTTGGATGTCTTCATGCCTCTCTCTCCTCTTGATTCTTTGGTTAAGAAAATATTTATATTCGGAAGCTGCTCTACCCCTCACCACACTGAATTTCTTAGATATGATCTTCATCTGAGCAATGCTCTGTCAAAAGAATTTGATCTCAAAATTCACTCTATGTGTCTTTCCAAATGACCCTCAAGCCTTCCTTTATAATATTCTCATTGAGAAACCAATGACTAAGATTAGATCGCTAATCAATGGCCAATGTTATATTAGACTTGATCTTCACCTTTTCTAGATTATTCTCGCTCTATTTTATTAATGTCCTTTAATTATTCAATTTCCCTAAGTTTAGACTTTAGGGTCTAAAAATTAACCGAGTGGAATTTTCAAAAACGGTTTCTGGGTTCTTTGGAATACTAGCGTATAAGCCTCTCCAAAAAATTTGGGTTTTAGAGAACATTTTGATGCTACAAAAATCAACATATTTCATCATCATCACATGTATGGTGTCATCGGTGATGGGTTTTCTATGGTACCTGGATAGTGGGGCCTCATTCCATTTGAATAACAGCAAAGAATTCTTCAGTGACTTGGAGGATAAGGACCTCCATATGCACATCAATATGGGATATGATGGGAGGTATCATTGGTACTGTTACCTTTCAAAGGGAATATGCTTCTCCTGTCACATTGAAAGATGTCATGTATGTTCTTCCTTTAAAGAAGAACTTAGTTTCAATTTCTATGATGGAAGATTGTGGCTATGATGTAATATTTAACAAAGGAAAGGAATTCCTTTGTCTCATAGCCATAGGATAGGTGAAGAATATCGAGGTTCAGTTAAGGAACCTCTACAAAATATATGAAGACTGTGATATTTTGAGAATGAAATCAAAGGAAGTGTAGAGTTGATACATTGGTGAGTCACGGCATAGAACATTGGTTTATCTACACCATGGAGCTTTAAAGATCATTCAACACATTTCTATACGACTTCCCAAGGGTGCACTTGAGAAACATGATACATGCAAAGGGTGTAAATTTTGGAAGTACATCAAATGCACCTTTCATGATAAGGACAATCCAGCACAAATGATCCTTGAAAGAGTTCACTCTAATGTGTGTGGACCATTATCGACAACCTCCATGGCCAAGCATAGGTACTAAGTGATTTTGTAGATGATGTTTCAAGAAAATGTTGGATATTATTCACACACAAGAAATACCAGACATTCCAAAAGTTTTCTGAGTTTGAATAACTTTTTGAATAAGACATAGGTAGGAAAGTGAAGGCTCTCGGAAGTGAAAACATTGGATAATATGTGCTTAATGAATTCAAGCACTTTTGTGCATCAAAAGGAATTCAGTGAGATTTTATAGAACCTCATAACACACAATGTAATGGGGTTTCATAAATGAATAACAAAATAATTGTGGGAGTTTCACGATCGATGTTACATGATCAGGGCCTACAATTTCACTTATGCGCAAAAGCATGCAACACAACTATGTATGTGTAGAATAAAAATCATCATCAGATGCTTGGGATGATTACACCATAGAAAGCCTTTTCCATTAAGAAGCCATCTGTGGCATACTTTAGAATATTTGGTTCATCATTTTATTATCATGTTACCGAGGATGCACAAAAAAAGCTAGAACCTATTAGCCACCTATAATATTTTGTTATACCAAAAGGTGGCTAAGATCTTTTTTGAGCCTCCAAAGAACAAATTTTATCACTAAAAATTGTTGGCTCTTGAAGACTTCTTGTAGGCCTCATGCCTCGGTCCAAAATCCTCATTTGCTGTCCCATTTTATACTCAAGAATTTCTGCTGATTCCAACTGAAAGACTGCTAAAAGATCGTCATTTCTCCTCTTCTCAAAACCTTTCATCTGCTCCCCTTTTTCTCCATCGAAACTACCTTGTTTTCATAAGTCCTCTTCTTTCCATTTATGAAAATTTCCCCTTTCATAGTTAAAAACTCACTTTTTAACTATTTTCGGAACCCCCAAATCCATTAAAATCCTTGAAAATTTCTCATAAAAAATCAAAGTTTTATTGCTATGGACCTAAGCCCCTTGGGCTAAGTCCTAAACCACTTCCCCCCACATGCCCATGTGTTAAAACCAAACGCCAAAGCTTTTCGGTGCTAATCGCATCGCAAATATCCAAAGGGTGCATGACTTTGAACCATTACAAAGCTCCGATTGCGATTAGCCTTTCATATAAAACCCTCCGATCATATTATTTCCTCATATAACCATAGAGCCCGAAATCGGGCCAGAAACCATTGAAAAATCCCTCTCCGATCAATATTTTCCTTTGTAAACCCAAAAACCCACTTTCCGAAAGTTTTAAGTTGAGAACTTAAAATCACGTGATAAATACAAATGGGTTGATTGAAAAGAGCCGATCGTGCAATCGCAATCGGAAACAACACAAATGGGTTGATTGGAAAGACCAGGCTCAATGGCCCGATTGCGATTGGCCCTTGTCTTTATACTCCCGGGCATATTACATTCCATGAAAACCACCGGCCCCGCAATCGGGCGCCTATTTCCTTTACTTATATATATTTTCCGCCCAATCCATTATAACTTGTTTTATTTGCAAAAACTTTGGTTTTCATATGTTTAAGGGTTTTTCCACCGGTGCATAGGTCGATTCAATCCTGGCCGTTGATCTAGTCCCTTGATCCAACAGCCTGCGCTCAATCGCATCGCAAACTTTCAATCGCATGCATTTTTGTTGCACTCCCGATTGTCGATCCCCGATTAAATCCCGACCGTTGATCTTGTTCTCAGATCGACGGCCTGCGCTCAATCGCAAAGTTCCCTCCGATCGCAATCGCAGACCTTCCCGTCTCACCCCCGATTGTCGATCCCCGATTCAATCCCGACCGTCCATCTGTTTCGCAATCCGACGCCCATCGCACACCCTTGCGATCCCTCCGATTACATCCTATCCGTTCATTTCCCACTGATCCAATGGTCATCGCTTGATCGCACTGGTCGCCCGAACGCTAATCGCAAGCCCTTTCCACCGTCCTCCAATTTAATCCTAGCCGTCCATCCTCCCGAAGATCCGACGGTCCTTATTTCCTCCGATGACAAGTCTTGCCCCCATTTCGAAAACCCTCCGATTCACTTTCTGCCATTGATCTGATCTGTAGATCAACGGCCAGTGCTTAATCGCATCGCTGCGTTTCAATCGCATCCCCTTTTCTGCCACCCCCGATTGAGATCCTCCGATTAGATCTGGACCGTCCACGTGTCCAGATCGGACGGTCCAAAACCACCCCGCCTTATTTCTTCTCCTCGCTCTCATTTTTCTGTTTTGCACCGATCTCCACCGTTAGATGTTTTTATCCAACGGCTACGCTCCTCCCCCGCCATCTGAAGCAGTTTAAACCTATTTTCCACAGGATTTCTTAATTGTTTTGTGTTTGATGCAGGTGTTCTAAATTGTTTTCCATTGTATAACGAAGAAATGCCAAGGGCTGGGAATGACAATTCTCATGCCCTTGTTTCATTACAGAGAAGCTATTCACGGGGCTCTATTCCATGTTTCGTCAGTACTCTGTGAGTAAATATGCCGTAAAGCCCAGTGCGGGTCTGCACATCGACAAGACACTGTTTTAATTCAAACACAGTTAAAGAGTATCAGTTTTGAAGACAGAGCACAGCAGATGAAGATTGAAGACAGTTTTTACGGGGATTACGGCTAAGAAAGTTATCAAAAGCCTAATCCCCAATCTAAAACACAGTTTAAAGGAAAAACTAAAGTGTTTTATCAGACAGAAAGCCTCCACCGCCACATCTGAGGCAAATTGATTCCTCAGCTACCACCGAGCCACCTGTTGCCTCAAAGCATTCAAATAGAGGTCGAAGTTATTGAAGAAAATCTGATATTCGCCTCCAGCACAGCCAAGAAATTACTCCACACAGCGTACAGAGCATCAAAGTCAAATAAAGCTCCCACCGAGCTTTTATATTTATTGTAAATACTTAATACATTGTTCCACATGTGAATTTCTTCATCGAGCCCATCAAAAGGCCACGAAGTCTTGAAACTGTATTAATTATCCTGAGAGATATTTTCTCAAATCACCTCCTCATCCTTCTATAAATACCTCAGAAGAAGATGAGAAGTTGTTGGTTGCAGAACTTTGAAATACACTTGAGCTCGAAACTTCTATTTGTACATAGTGTTCACTGGCCCTTGAAGCTTTGTTTGTGCTAGAGTAGTTAGGTTGAATAGTGAAGATGATTGCTTAACTGAAACATTGGACTTGAAGATTGTAACTGGTTTGACATCAATATAAAATTTGTTTCTTGGGATCCTGGTCTTTATCACTGGTGAAGTGCTTCTTTCCTTGTTAATCGTTTTCCTTCTATGTATGCCATATTGTTCATTTTCCCTCTGTAAAGAACAGTTTAAACAGGGTTAGGATTTTCTGTATAGCAGTAACCTTCTCTGGCTGAGAAATCTTTATCTTAATGTTTTCTTCATATTTGTTTATTTAAGAATGATTCAATACAATTTAAACAGTTAGGAATGTTGGCGTTCCCTCGTCCTTCTGTTTGCTCAAACATTGTTCTCGAATGTTATTTCCATTATTTTCTATTAAAGTTAGACTAGAGAAGATATGGTTTGCCCCGATTCCTAGATTCTTTTCTCCAAAGGCAGATTCTGAAAGTTTCCCTTGGTGTTGACTGAAAGCAGACTAGGTTTAAAAGTACTTTATCTGATCTTAAGTTACACTCTGTTTTTCTTATGTGTTTTCATACTTTCCGAAGGTAATTATGTGGATTACTGGATTGTTTGTCAATTAAGCTGCTTTAATAAGAACTTGCCCAAGAAGTCTATGGTTAGCCCTGTCCTTGGTTGGTTTTAAAAACAGTTACTTAAGTGGCTTTTCTTGTTTGGACTGACTATAAATCCTCTGAGAAATTATTATCAATTTCCACCCCTCCAACATTTTAATGTTTCCATTTCATCATTTTAATCTCAATAATCTTGTGGTACAGATGACTTTCCCCTTGGATCACACTTGATGTTGTTGTTCAATTAAAGCCCATATATGACTCCATAGCCCAATGGACTAAAAACCAACATTATATCTATCTATCTGCCAAAACTGTTCTATTTGCTTGCAACTTCTCACTTTTGAAACTTTTTGCACTTAGGACTTTCTCCTCAAGTAACATTTCATGCTCAACCATCCAAAACAAAACAAAACCCTTGGACTTCATAACTAGCCTAATATCATTACCTTAAGATTTTCAAAGACAATATCCATCTTTGTACATATTGGAGAGATCCCTCTCCGGATTTAGGAGGGCTAGATCCTAGAATCCCAAAGTTGGTTGAAATGATGTTAACTCTGTGATTAGACTCTCCCAATCTTGCTAATAAATTACAGAGACCTAACATTTATGGCGACTTCGCTGGGGGACTGAGTGTTTCTAATATCTCAGAAAACCCTTTATTCAAGAACACTTTGAGAGTAAAAAGCAGCCTTTTCAAGCACTGCCTAATATAGGTAATTATGATGAAACTTGTTTGAATCAGTGACAAACTAGGTAAACCCTAGGTTTCTCTTAAGACTTCATCTAACCTTGAAAAATCAGTTGGCTTAGCCATAAGAGTAGACTGCCTTTGTCTCGCAACCTTAGCTAAGTTTTGAAACAAAGTTAGGATATTCTTAACAACCACAAAACGGAAAAATGACTTAGAAAAACCTAAAAATATTTCAGATTGGAATAAAATAAACATGGTGGTGGACCATAAGACCTTTTACCTCTGAAAGGAGCTAAAAATTTCCACTTGGCGACTCCACAATCCTAGCAGACCTTAAGACTCCACTGGGAAGAACCCTTATCATTATAAAATCTTTCAAACTCAGTTAGAGGACTGTGGGATTTAAAATTGTAAAAACAGATTGGTTAACCTCTCCAAGATTGTCATATCTGGTTGAAATTTTCTTGTTTTAGGTCTAAACAACATAGCATAGTGGCTTCTAAAAATATTCACACTAGAGCCCACCCAGACCCTAACCCACCTGAGATAGTTGATAACCTAGAAAGCATCCTTAGGAAGTCTCCTAAGATTAAATCTTCAACTATTTTCAGATCACCCTTGAGAGCTAATTCAGTTCCTGAGAATCTTACAGCTCTACAAGAATCATATGGTGGTGGAACCATAAAACGTTTTACCTCCTTAGGAGCGAAAATTTTTCCACCTGGCGACTCCACACTCTGAAACTCCCAGAAGACCAAATGACTCCACTGGTAGAAGACCCTGAACTGATTGACCGGACACAGTGACCTCTTTTCTGATTTACAAACATGATTCCAAGAATACAACGAAGATATGCCCCAATGAGTAGAGATCATATCCCTGGGTTTCCACATAAGATGCCCCAGGTGAATTGGGATGACAACCTGCCTGTTTTCCAAGGTG
Source organism: Pinus albicaulis (assembly GCA_034641835.2). NCBI lineage: Eukaryota > Viridiplantae > Streptophyta > Pinopsida > Pinales > Pinaceae > Pinus > Pinus albicaulis. The sequence goes on along the minus strand of CM076575.1, from coordinate 1,328,382,744 downwards.
AAAAGTTTGATGACCCTCTATTACATCTCATCGGATTTCATATACATGTATGGAGGTTGAAAGTTGAATGGCATGAAGACTGCCTAATGAAAATGTTGATGTTAACATTAGAAGGAAAAGCTAGGGATTAGTATGAATGCTTAAGATCTAGTAGTTTGTTTTCTTTAAGAGACCTTGAATATGTGTTCTATGAGAACTATGAAGAAAACGCTACGTCATTATCATGGGGTGCAATATATTATGATCCATCACAAAACATCACCCAACACATTATAGATAATGAGGAAGATTTGGAAGAGATGCATCCTAAAGATCTTTTAACAGCCATTCATGAGTTTAATATCCTATTGAAAAATTTTAAAAAAATAGATGAATCAGTTGAGGAAAAGATGATCCAAGTAGTAAAAAACATTCCTCAAGATATCCCTGAAAACTCAAATATTGATTCATCATCCCTTATAGCTGAGGCTCAAGAAGACATCCAGCCTCAAAATCAATCTTCACAAGAGACAGAGAACTGTTGTACTCCTGTTCAAAGGAACATAGAAACATCCTTCCCTTTGATAGAAAAAGAGATAGATCAGACTATTTATAAACAGTCAGTCTCTGAAATTTTTTGCGAAACAAACACTCTTGCCCATTCACATAAAGAACTTTGTTGTATAGATTTAGAAAGTTATCTTGTAGATCAGTTAGAAGAAAAGCAAACTGATGACCCAATATATTCGACTGACAAAATTTTTTATTCAGATGATTTTCCGAATTTCGATCAGTCTGATGATGATGATGATGAGTTCCAAGAAAAAACTAATCATGTAGGGCAACCAGCGTTTGATTGGTGTTATCATTTTCACCATCACCAGCTTGAAAGCCAAAAACATCCATTTCAATCCATCACTAATGGCTTTCACATAATTGGAAATCAGTAGCCTTTCAACTCAGAAGGTGAAGAGAAGAGCAATAAAGAAATTTTTGAGCAAAAGGAGCTTTCTCTTGAAAAAGAGGAAACCTTTAAATACTCCCCTGCTCAAGAATATAATAACCTCTTCATACAAATTAATCAACTGAATACAAGCATACCAGGGTTACCAGAGGACAACACTGTTAAATATGATGAGTCCTCCAGTTCAGAGGATGATGAAGATGAAGGAGAAAAACAAATAGAAGACTATCCTGTTGTGGATATATCATCTTCTCAAGAAGAAACTTCTCCCTTCACTGATATTAGTCTGTCATTTAAAGAGCCTAAATTTATATCAGAAGCAAGCATAGATTCAAAGAAAGAAGATATTTCACTATTTGCTATTTTGCAGGTTAAGAATGATGATACTTCCAAGCTACATACTGAAGAGATAGTCTTCAAAGCTGATGTCTTAGAAGTAGATGATCTACCAATTGTGGAGGATCAAAAGGAAGAGAATATTCATCTTTTTTTTGTTGATCCTATGGAAGAGTGTGTGGAAATCCCAACTGGCTCAAATTATCAAGCATTGAACCTTTGCAAGAGCTAGAGACATGAAAAGCTGTCACCTTCTGTGATAGCCTTGACATTGAAGGTTAACCTTCAATATGTTCTATGGATACCTCTGACAAGCAGCCAGAGTTACTACTTCTTCTTGACATTACTCAGCTGGCTGCATTGGCACTTTTGTATCATATGAATATGTAAATACTCCATGTTTAGAATAGGTTAGATAGGAATGTCAATAAAGCTCAGTTCCGAGCATGTAGATAGTTGTTGTTTTCTGCTTTGGAGAAAAATCAAGAATTCAAAAATACAAAAACAAAGAAAGAAAGAAAAGAGGGCAGAAATGTAAACAAGAAAGGCAAAGCCCCATGCCAAGAAAGAAGAACAAATCTGAAAGTGTGCAAGCTTAAATGCCACTCCTGCAAAACACACTTCTAGTTAGTCAAACTGTTTAATCTTGACTAATTAGCTTTCAATTTTCTGCTGATAGGGTAGTGAATTCGATTTGCCAAACCGTTTAATCTTGGCTTATCAGTAGATAGATTAGGATAGAAATTAAGGTTCAAACAAAATCAAAATCTGAACCAAAGTTTCCAAAGAGAGAAGACTCAAAACTGTTTTATTTTCTGAGTCAGAAAAGAGGAAAAACTAGTTCTAATTTGCTCAAAATCTGAATCAGATATCAAGGAAGAGATAGCTCACAGAAAAAAAAAAGAAAAATCATAGCTATGAAAAGAAGAGAGAAGGCCATAATAAGAAGCTTTTAGATCATAAGCCTTCAATTTTTGATGTTCAATTTCCACAAATAATAATCTATGTGCAGCTTTTTTTTATGCCATAGATCATAGCAAGTCGAACAACTCAATCTTGAGTTGACTATTTTTAAATTTCTGTTGTAGAATTTAGAGAATGAAAGTTTGTTGGACTGTTTAATCCCAACAGATAGTAGACTAGGTAGAGAAATATCTGAGCTCAACTGTTTAATCTGAGTTTAGGGAGAAATAAGGATTAGAAATAGATTAGATTTCCTGCTTTCAAAAGAATAAAATGTTGTGAGTAGAGTTTGCCAATCCAAGTGCACTCTCATGAAGAAAAAATGTTAGATCAGTAGGATTGGAGTAGGTAGAAGTTGTATTGATGAAATTCATTTTTCTTTCATGACTGATATTTTTATCAAAGAAAAGCAAGAGCAAGTAGTGGGTAAGGCACCAATCAACCTCCCAGAGAAATCAAGTCTAAATTCTTGATGCCTTCAAGAAGGCACCATCCCCAAGTGGAGCCACTGTTAGCCACCTATAATATTTTGTTATACCAAAAGGTGGCTAAGATCTTTTTTGAGCCTCCAAGGAACAAATTTTATCACTAAAAATTGTTGGCTCTTGAAGACTCCTTGTAGGCCTCATGCCTCTGTCCAAAATACTCATTTGCTGTCCCATTTTATACTCAAGAATTTCTACTGGTTCCAACTGAAAGACTGCTGAAAGATCGTCATTTCTCCTCTTCTCAAAACCTTTCATCTGCTCCCCTTTTTCTGCATCAAAACTACCTTGTTTTCATAATTCCTCTTCTTTCCATTTATGAAAATTTCCCCTTTCATAGTTAAAAACTCACTTTTTAACTATTTCGGAAACCCCCAAATCCATTAAAATCCTTGAAAATTTCTCATAAAAAATCAAAGTTTTATTGCTATGGACCTAAGCCCCTTGGGCTAAGTCCTAAACCACTTCCCCCCACATGCCCATGTGTTAAAACCAAACGCCAAAGCTTTTCGGCGCTAATCGCATCGCAAATATCCAAAGGGTGCATGACTTTGAACCATTACAAAGCTCCGATTGCGATTAGCCTTTCATATAAAACCCTCCGATCATATTATTTCCTCATATAACCATAGAGCCCGCAATCGGGCCATAAACCATTGAAAAACCCCTCTCCGATCAATATTTTCCTTTGTAAACCCAAAAACCCACTTTCCGAAAGTTTTAAGTTGAGAACTTAAAACCACGTGATAAATACAAATGGGTTGATTGAAAAGAGCCGATCGCGCAATCGCAATCAGAAACAACACAAATGGGTTGATCGGAAAGACCAGGCTCAATGGCCCGATTGTGATTGGCCCTTGTCTTTATACTCCCGGGCATATTACATTCCGTGAAAACCACCGGCCCCGCAATCGGGCGCCTATTTCCTTTACTTATATATATTTTCCGCCCGATCCATTATAACTTGTTTTATTTGCAAAAACTTTGGTTTTCATTTGTTTAAGGGTTTTTCCGCCGGTGCGTAGGTCGATTCAATCCTGACCATTGATCTAGTCCTTTGATCCAACGGCCTGCGCTCAATTGCATCGCAAACTTTCAATCGCATGCATTTTTGTTGCACTCCCGATTGCAGATCCCCGATTAAATCCCGACCATTGATCTTGTTCTCAGATCGACGGCCTGCGCTGAATCGCAAAGTTCCCTCTGATCGCAATCGCAGACCTTCCCGTCTCACCCCCGATTGCCGATCCCCGATTCAATCCTGACCGTCCATCTGTTTCACAATCCGACGGCCATCGCACACCCTTGCGATCCCTTCGATTACATCTTATCCATTCATTTCCCGCTGATCCAACGGTCATCGCTTGATCGCACTGGTCGCCCAAACGCTAATCGCAAGCCCTTTCCACCGTCCTTCGATTTAATCCTAGCCGTCCATCCTCCCAAAGATCCGACGGTCCTTATTTCCTTCGATGAAAATTCTTGCCCCCATTTTGAAAACCCTCCGATTCACTTTCCGCCGTTGGTCTGATCTGGAGATCAACGACCAGTGCTTAATCGCATCGATGCGTTTCAATCGCATCCCCTTTTCTGCCACCCCCGATTGAGATCCTCCGATTAGATCTGGACCGTCCACGTGTCCAGATCGGACGGTCCAAAACCACCCCGCCTTATTTCTTCTCCCCGCTCTCATTTTTCTGTTTTGCACTGATCTCCACCGTTAGATGTTTTTATCCGATGGCTACGCTCCTCCCCCGCCATCTGAAGCAGTTTAAACCTATTTTCCACAGGATTTCTTAATTGTTTTGTGTTTGATGCAGGTGTTCTAAATGGTTTTCCATTGTATAACGAAGAAATGCCAAGGGCTGGGAATGACGATTCTCATGCCCTCGTTTCATTATAGAGAAGCCATTCACGGGGCTCTATTCCATGTTTCGTCAGTACTCTGTGAGTATTGATGCCGTAAAGCCCAGTGCGGGTCTGCACATCGACAAGACACTGTTTTAATTCAAACACAGTTAAAGAGTATTAGTTTTGAAGACAGAGCACAGCAGATGAAGATTGAAGACAGTTTTTACGGGGATTACGGCTAAGACAGTTATCAAAAGCCTAATCCCCAATCTAAAACACAGTTTAAAGGAAAAAATAAAGTGTTTTATCAGACAGAAAGCCTCCACTGCCACATCTGAGGCAAATTGATTCCTCAGCTACCACCGAGCCACCTGTTGCCTCAAAGCATTCAAATAGAGGCCGAAGTTATTGAAGAAAATCTGATATTTGCCTCCAGCACAGCCAAGAAATTACTCCACACAACGTACAGAGCATCAAAGTCAAATAAAGCTCCCACCGAGCTTTGATATTTATTGTAAACAGTTAATACAGTGTTCCACCTGTGAATTTCTTCATCGAGCCCCTCAAAAGGCCACGAAGTCTTGAAACTGTATTAATTATCCCGAGAGATCTTTTCTCAGATCACCTCCTCATCCTTCTATAAATACCTCAGAAGAGGATGAGAAATTGTTGGTTGCAGAACTTTGAAATACACTTGAGCTCGAGACTTCTATTTGTACATAGTGTTCACTGGCCCTTGAAGCTCTGTTTGTACTAGAGTAGTTAGGTTGAATAGTGAAGATGATTGTTGAACTGAAACATTGGACTTGAAGATTGTAACTGGTTTGACATCAATATAAAAGTTGTTTCTTGGGATCCTGGTCTTTATCACTGGTGAAGTGCTTCTTTCTTTGTTAATCGTTTTCCTCGTATGTATGCCATATTTTTCATTTTCCCTCTGTAAAGAATAGTTTAAACAGGGTTAAGATTTTCTGTATAGCAGTAACCTTCTCTGGCTGAGAAATCTTTATCTTAATGTTTTCTTCATATTTGTTTATTTAAGAATGATTAAATACAGTTTAAACAATTGGGAATGTTGGGGTTCCCTCGTCCTTCTGTTTGCTCAAACATTGTTCTCGAATGTTATTTCCATTATTTGCTATTAAATTTAGACTAGAGAAGATATGGTTTGCCCTGATTCCTAGATTCTTTTCTCCAAAGGCAGATTCTGAAAGTTTCCCTTGGTGTTGACTGAAAGCAGACTAGGTTTAAAAGTACTTTATCCGATCTTAAGTTACACTCTGTTTTTCTTATGTGTTTTCATACTTTCTGAAGGTAATTATGTGGATTACTGGATTGTTTGTCAATTAAGCTGCTTTAATAAGAACTTTCCCAAGAATTCTATGGTTAGCCCTGTCCTTGGTTGGTTTTAAAACAGTTACTTAAGAGGATTTTCTTGTTTGGACTGACTATAAATCCTCTGAGAAATTATTATCAGTTTCCACCCCTCCAACATTTTAATGTTTCCATTTCATCATTTTAATCTCAATAATCTTGTGGTATATATGACTTTCCCCTTGGATCACACTTGATGTTGTTGTTCAATTAAAGCCCAGATATGACTTCATAGCCCAATGGACTAAAAACCAGCGTTATATCTATCTATCTGCCAAAACTGTTCTATTTGCTTGCAACTTCTCACTTTTGAAACTTTTTGCACTTAGGACTTTCTCCTCAAGTAACATTTCATGCTCAACCATCCAAAACAAAACAAAACCTTGGTCTTCATAACTAGCCTAATATCATTACCTTAAGCTTTTCAAAGACAATATCCATCTTTGTACATATTGGAGAGATCCCTCTCCGGATTCAGGAGGGCTAGATCCTAGAATCCCAAAGTTGGTTGAAATGATGTTAACTCTGTGATTGGACTCTCCCAATCTTTCTAATAAATTACAGAGACCTAACAGAACTAACAACTGAGTTGGGAATATTTGTGGAGTACACTAATACCCCACACAAATATCGGGTGTACCTTCCATATCACATGATGACATTGGTTCATAAATTTGTTAAATTAAATGAAGGCTATGTGAATTTCCCTTGATATGGAGCTTCAGATGCATGCATATGGTTAGCTTTTAGCTCTAAAAGAAGAACCCCAAGATGTGGAGCAGCCAAAAGTAGAGGAGAAGAGAGAGGAAGAACCCACTCATGCAGAGACATCCATATCTGGAAGAATGCACATTATAGAGGCTTATAGGTTGATTCATGATGCTAGATATAATGTGGGAGCACCCACATCACAACACAAGCAGAGAAGTTCCCTAGATCAGTATAGTAGCTACATGGCTTGTATGAGGGAGAGTGTAGAGACTAAGCCATCCTCATTCGAGGAAGAAGTGAAACAAATAGTATGGGTTGATGCCATGGTAGAGGAGTATGAATCCATTATTAGGAATGGTGCATGGGAAGTTGTACCAAGACTGGAGGACAAGTCAATTGTAGGATCCAGGTGGATCTACAAGATGAAGCAAGCAGTAGATGGGAGTGTCAAGAAACAAAAGGCCACATTTTTGTCCAAAGGGTTCTCTCAGGTAGTGGAATACATTATGAGGAGGCCTTTTATCTAGTAGCAAGGTACTCTTCAATCAAATATATTCTAGCACTTTTAGGGCAGATGGGATGGAAAATACATGAGATGGATGTAAATATAGCCTTCCTCAATGGAGTGATTGAGGAAGAGGTGTACATAGAGCAGTCATAAGGATTTAAGACATTTAATAGAGAGTCACATGTGGGCAGAGTCAAGCAAGCATTGCATGGATTGAAACAAGCACCCTATGGTTGGTACACTAGGATCGACAACTATTTCACTAGCTTGGCCTTCACCAAAAGTGAAGCATATTTGAACCTTTACCATATTGTAGCTGAAGGTAAATTATTGATTATAGTATTCTATGTTGATGATTTAATTCTAATAAGTGATGATAAGATGGTAAAATATTTCAAAGAATATTTGGAAAGAGATTTTGAGATGAAATACATGGGGCTCTTGCATTATTTCCTTGGTTTGGAAATTTGGCAAAGAGATGGGGAGTTTTTTATCTCTTAGGGAAAGTATGCCAACAAGATACAAAAGAAGTTTCACATGGACAACAGAAAACCCATGGAGACTCCTCTAGTATGGAATTGGAGGAAGGAGGATGATACTTCAGGTGAAGTGGTAGAAGCTACCATTTATAGGAAGCTTGTAGGTTCACTCATGTACTTGGTGAATACCTGACTGTACATGTGTTATGTGGTTAACCAACTTAGTTAAACAATGGTTAAGCCAACCAATCTCTATTGGAAGACAACAAAACATGTGTTGAGATACCTTACAGGCACCACGCAGCCTGGTATATGGTACAAGAAGAAAGAGGGAGTGTAGCTTCAAGGCTTCACAGTTGCATATTTGGAAGGGAGTCCATATGATAGGAAGAGCACATTACATGGAATCATTAGTATTGGATCAGCAATATTTTCTTGGTAACAGGAGGCAAAGATCAGTCCAATTAGTTCAATAGAAACATAGTACATGGATGCTAGTCAAGAAAATTATGAGGTTCTCTAGAGGAGGAAGATACTTTTTGGGTTCTTGGTCAACATATGGATCTGACAGTGATTTACTATGACAACCAAAGTTGCATCAAACACTTGGATAATATAGGTTCTCATGTTAGGTCCAATCATATCAACATCGTGTATCACCGTCTCAGAGGTTGCGTGCAAAGGTGGATCATGATGCTAGGGTAAATTCCTATAGAGGTACAAGATGTCGACAACTTAGTGAAGGCACTGTCAAGAGGAAAGTGTTACACCATTTTTTGGTCATCTAACTTATTATCATTAGATGGACCCAAGTACACCATGTAAGACCAGTTTTACCCTAAGTAAAACCGCTTTCACTATGTTAAAACAGGAAACCCCAAAAGGAAATATTAAACAAACCTATATTTGTTTGATTTTCCTCATGGAATAATTAATTAAACCATAATTTAATTATTATTCCCAGTCATGTTTAACCCAAAATCAAAGAAATTAAATAGATAAACCTTTATTTATCTTATCATTTTCTAGGAATAATCATTTAAACCTTATTTAGATGACATTCCTTGTTAAATATGACCAAATCACCCATCAATAATTAAATAAATCACTATTTATTTAATTATCTTTCAACCACTTCCTTAAATAATTAAATAAATCATTATTTATTTGATTATCTTCTAACCGCTTCCTTAAAAAGATAAATAAATCATTTATTTATTTATTTTTGACAAATCAAGGGGTTTGACCCAAGTCAAATACCTTTTCCCTCCAACAAATATAATAAAATATTCCATAAAAAGTGGATCTAGATCTGGTTAACCCATGCACCAAGATCTAGAATGACCCAATATTTTGTTATAAATAGGAGGGTTTTCCCTACCATTCTTCACCTTTTGTTGCCTATTAGATCACTTTGGATCTATACACTTGGTCACCATTTTCTGCCATTTTGCTCCCTTTGAGCTCTACTCTTTGCATTGGGTTTTCTACATCAACTAGAGAGAAGAATCTTAGATTTGAAGTGCTGAGGACTTCCAAGAACACATCCCACTGAGGGGAATTGAATACTCCTTCTGGTTTTCCTCACAGGTGCCCCATTTAATACAAAAATTATTTCAAAAATTGTTCTTGTCTTGTCTATTGGTATATGGAGCAAACCCTTATTTTTACTGTTTAATGTCTTTCCATACATAGATCTGGTGTTTTGCAGCTATTTTCTTGTCTAACTAATCGCAGATCTGAAGATATTGGCAGCCACTTTTGTTGTTAGGGCTATTAGTTATGCGTAGCTAAAGTGGTCCTTTTTCGTACACTTCGACAAAGGGTTCATACTAACAAATGGCGACTCCACACGGGTTTTAAATTACGACCGCTGTCGTTTTTCATATTCCTGCATATCCAGCTACTTCAGACCCTAGGGTTTCTTTTCAGCTGTTTATTTTTCTTATTTTTATGTTTTTTTTCTCACATAAAACCCTAAAACATTAAAATCTCTAACTTCCGTGTGTTTCTGGCCCTATTGCGCAGGTAAGCGACACCAGCCGCAACTGAGACGGAAAATTTTCTGAAAATCTGCCGCCGAGACAACCAGAACAGGGGGTCGCACTTTTTGGCCCTAAACCTGCGACCTGGACATCCAGGTCGCACTTTTCAGCCTTTTTCCTGCGACCTGCACTAAAATCAGGTCAGAAACTGCGACCTGCCATTTTTTCAGCACTTTTTCTGCAATTTTTCTGGGTTTTGCTACAGCTTCTGTCAGGGTCCTCCAGCCTCTATCCCAGCCTGTTTTTACCAAGTTCTGATCTGTTTTTACTCATCTAAGTGGGAACCTAGCCCCTTAGGGCTTTAGTACCCTCCACTTTTTGTGGAAGAGTTTTAAGCTGTTTCAGCCGTCTGTTTTTTCAGAGCTTCAGCCTCCTTTTCCAGATCTGTTACCTCCCTTTCAGATCCTTTGAAATCAGCCTTTCTTCCTTTCAAATCCCCTCCTGTCATTTTGTTTGGACCTCCTTTGAAGGCCTCCGCCTTGCCCCCTCGGATTTTGTTGATTTCCTCCCTTTTTCCAGCCACCTTGCCTCTGTCTCTTGGTTGTGATCTGCACCTCTTTTCAGCAGCTTTATCCTTTAGATCCCTGTCCCTTTTGACCTTAGATCTATTGGCCTCTTTTACGTGCGTTTTACATAGTTTTTTCCCTTTCTTTTCAGAATAGTTTTGTGAGACCCACCGTCTTGGGTTAGATAGATGCACAAGTAGCTGTTTCTTTTCTGTTATTTCAGCATTATATTCTGTTCTCTGTAGGTTTATTTTCAGCTACGTAGCACACTTTTTTCTTGCTCTCAAAATGGAAAGGGTTTAAAAATTAAAATTAACACACGCCACACACTGACCCTAAGCGAAGAAGCGCCTAGTTAACACCGCCTGGCAAAGACTCTAAAATCAATTGTCACTGCACCTTTTCTGCCCCTGTCAGTTTCCTTCCTCCTGTCATCATTGCGTCCCCAAGGCGCTTATCCCGGAGACTTCTTGGCCTTCATCCTCAGTTTCCGGTTGATCGACCTACTCCGCCTCATCGTCGTCGAGCCAGTCCACCTTCAAGTCCACACTCCGACTCCTCTCCTTATTCATTGGGTTCTCCCTCTCCTCCTGGTTCTCCCCCTGTCACCTTCACTATGTCTGGTCCAGGGCCTAACGCTAGCGGTTCTCCCGGCCCTAATGCCGGCCCTACTACTAGCGGAACCGCCACAGGAACTACCCCGGCCACCCCTGTGCTGCCGTACATTGCAGGCCTCAGCCTCCCCGATTTCCATCAGTTGATCAATGACCCCATTCACCACAATGCTAATTGGCTTGCTATGCCAACCAAGCTCCCCTCCGACATCCCTAAGTTTGAGGGCCTTAATGGCGAAGATCCAACCAATCATGTCCGATCTTTCCACATGTGGTGTTCCTCCAATTCCATTACCGATGACTCCATCCGTCTTCGTTTGTTCCAACGCACGCTTACCGGTGAAGATTCTAAATGGTATGTCGAACAAGCCACCTCTACCCATACCACCTTTGAGACTCTTGCCCAAGCCTTTTTGTCGTACTTCTAGCTCCCTCTTCGATACGATACTGGCACGAAGCTCTTGACTTCCTTTAAGCAATCCTCTTCAACACGCCTTTCTGCCCATGTTCAGGAATGGCGAAGAAGACGGAGCTTATGTCGAGCCCCTCCCTTCGAAGATTGGGTTTACATGGATTGGTTCCTTCGCACCCTTCCCGCTCCCATCGGCAAAGATGTTGCCTCTCATTTTCCTCAAACTGAAGAAGCCGCCCTCCAAATAGCTTTGAAATATGACCTGATCTACGCTCAATCTGGTTATGTTTATACCGTTCTTCCTGACCTCCCCAGGCCCGGTGGCGCTAACGCCCCGGGGGCATCTCATTCCGCCGACGGTATCATTGGAACCCTTTCCCATCCATACGCTCAACCTCCTATGGGCTATGGTCCCCCTCAGGGAGTGGCCAGCTCCTCCAGCACTCTCCCCCCTCCCGGTAGCATGTATCCAAGATACGGCATGTCTCCTCCTTTTACCCAACCTCCTGCTTACCTCAATGTTGCCCAACCTCCCCATTACCCTTATCCGCAGCCTGGTGCACCATCTCCTTCAGCATATGCGCTTCCTCCTCCCTTGCCTCCTCAACCCCAGCACCAGCACCTACAGCCCCCTCCAGGGCAAGTATTTGCACAGCAGGGCGCGACCCATCCCCCTTCTTCTCAAAGAAGGCGGAGAGGCAATCCAAACCAATCTGCCCCTGGTACCCATGGACCCAATCCTGGTGTGGACCCTAGCACTGCCAACCAGCAACAGGGCACTCAACCCAAGCTGGACAGGCCACTTCACACAAGCAAGCCTTGTTCGTGTTGCGATGTTTATGGTCATTACACCCACGATTGTCCCCTATTACCCCAGATGCGGCAGATGTGGGAGTCTCAAGCCACATTGCGCGGACAGCATGCCTCCCCTCATGCTCCTCCTAATGTGGCCACTACTCAGCCAGCTGTGTTTACTGATCCTTTCCCTCAGCAAGGATTCGTGGCTACCCAACTGCCCGACAGCCAAGTAGCCACCCCCCCTTCCCTTTCTGGTTCCTCTGATTACCAGATCCTTATGATGCACTCTGATCCTAACCTGTCCATCGATCTTCACCTTCAAACTCGGTCTCGCCAGTACCCCAAGCCTCCTTCTCAGTCTGCTCCTGAGCCTCCTTCTTCAGGTTCTCCAAAGCCTCTTTCATCACCCAGTGGCCCCTTACATATCCCTCAACCAAAAGTTGAGGTTCATACCAAGATACCTAAGGGCCCACTACGTCAAAACGCTGCTCCCAGTCGAGCTGCCCATTCGTATAGCATAGTAGATGATTTGGCGCAATCTCCTGCCGCCATTTCCACACTGGAGCTTCTCCAGTCGTGCCCTTCCCAAAAGAAGGCTCTACTATCTTCCGTGGGCACTGTAGATCCTGCTGATGACCAAATGATTGTTTTCGACGCTACTCAATCGGACCATCCTCCTCTCCCTCCTTCCGTCGCCTTCCAAATCCCAGTCAAAATCCGGAACGCCAATGTGTCCCGATGTATCATTGATGAGGGGGCATCCATATGCGTGATGTCCGCTTCGGTTTGGAAGCAACTAGGATCTCCTGAACTGGCCCCTTCCATAATCACCCTTCGAGCGTAGGATGGTCATGCCTCCCAGCCCATTGGCCTGTTCCGTAATTGTCCTATCACCCTTGCCGGTAAGATTGTTTGCGTTGACGTCGAAGTCATCGACGCCCCGCTAGATTACAACATTCTACTGGGGCGAAGCTACACCTATGCTATGTATGCTGTCCCATCCACGGTTTTCCGCAAGATGTCTTTCCCCCATAATGGAAAGATAGTCACCATTGACCAGTTGACATATCATGAGCCACAATCTCAGACCTCACCTGAGACGACCATCTCTTCTGTAACCAATAAGAAAATCGTCGATTCCTTGACCAGTGTCTGTCCCGGCATTTACAAGGATTCCTCCCTGCTTGGAACTTTCCCTCACCCTCCTCCTGCTCCTATCAATGATCCCAGCTTATCAAATATTTTCATGATGCAATCGTCTCAGGCTGCTCTTAAGCGGCCTGCCTCGGCTAGTCCGCAACCTTCCCCTTGCCCTCCGCACCCTGCTCCTAGCCATTCCTCTCACCCAGCCGGACCTCCTCCTTTTGGCCATCCCCCTACAGCTGGTATCCCCGAATCCCTTTATCCTCCTGGAATGGTTCCCCCTGGCCTTAACCACCTCGGAGCCGTCCCTCCTAGTCATTACCCGGCTGGGCAGATACCTTTCCTCGCTCCCCCTCCTAGAGTATTTTCTGTCCCCGTCATGGCCACCCTCTTTTTCCCTAACCTGTCCATCGGCCTACTCATCTGGTACATTGACCCTCCAGCCGCTCCCCCTCCCGGTCACCCCAAACCTTACCTTGCTTTGACACCAGTTCAACCGGTCCCCCTCACTTCCTCCGGGCCCCCAGCACCTCCACAGGACGCTACCCCTGTGGTGCCAGCCCCTGGAAAGAAAGGAAAAGCTCGTAAGGGGGCAACCCATCAGGACCAGGCCGCCCCAACAACTCCTACCCCTCCGCGACCACCAAAGCCCGCCATCCAATGCGCTTTGTGTGATATCGTCGGTCACGCCACTCACCTGTGTCCTGAATTGCCGCACCTCAAGCTTTTGGTCAACGAGACATTCCCCGACTCTAACATCCTAGAAGTCTACGTCACTATCCCCGACTCTATCCCGAAACTCAAAAACTTGCACACAAACCACCCTTGTGCCTTGTGCGATTTTCACGGTCATTACACCCACCTCTGTCCCCACCTTGACGAGTATCGTTCCTCCTTGGACATGTACCGCCAATTCAAGGCCACTTTGATAGGACCAAAGGACCTTCCCACTCCCATTCACATTCCGCCTCCCGCTCTCGAGCCAACGGAGCTTTCCACCACCATTTTGTACCTGTCATCATCCTTACGAGATAGTTCACCTGCCCCTCATCGTGCCGATCCTCTCAGCTCCTTAGCCGACCTTGGATCTGTTGATATCACACATCTGAGCCCTTCTCCTCCTACTGATCCATCACACATCACTACTTCCTCGGGTGACCCCTCTTCCTCCAGTCTTCCCATCTTCCAATCCGATGAAGACATTATGGAAGCCATGACCAACCCAGACTTTCCCTGGGATGATATGCACCATCGCCATACTTCCTCCCCACAAAGAAAATCTCCCATGACCAATATGTCATGGGAAACCAAAGACTTCATCCCCAATGCCGTCGATTGGTTCAAAAACCCCATCCCCCGCTCGATGCTTTCGAAGAAGGAAACATAGCCAACATCTCTCCTACCATCAAAATTGACATTTCAGTCACCCTGTATCCAGTGAATATATCACCTTAGGTGCTCAATGCACCCCCGAAGAAATCGTGCTTACACCAAGCTTTGTCAAAGAATTCCGCGATATTTTCACTCGGTCCTATTCTCGAAATGTCCCGAACTCAATCTCGCCATTGTCGAACACCACTATCGATACATGGCCTGACGCCAAACCACCGTCAAAAGTTGAGACCCATTCATCCTTCCGCATGTGACGCTATCAAAGCCGAAATCGACAAGCTTAGCTGTGCTAGTTTCATTTACCCCATTGAATACACCACTTGGGTGTCCAACCTAGTTCCCCGTTCTTAAGAAACAAGGCACCATCCGTGATCCCGCACTGACTTTTGCGACTTGAACCAAGCTTGTCCCAAAGACAACTTCCCCACACCATTCATTGACCAAATCATTGACGAGTGTAAGGGGCATGAGGTTCTATCCTTTATGGATGGTTTCTCCGGATACAACCAAATTGCTATCCATCCCGCCGATCAACTCAAAACCGCATTCATTAGTCCGTGGGGAACTTTGCTTACCGGGTCATGCCTTTCGGCCTCAAAACGCCGGTGCCACTTTTCAACGGCCATGTCTTATTGTTTCCATGACTTAGCTCACATTATCCTCGCTTATTTGGATGTCCTCACCACGCGTTTCTAAGCATCGGCGCATCACCTCCACGATCCGCGTACCATTTTCCTCCTCCGATGTCGCAAGTATAATATCCACCTTAACCCGTTGAAATGCATCTTTTGCGTTCCTTCCGGCTGTCTCTTAGGCTTCATCGTGTCTAAGGATGGTATCACTCTTTGACCCCTTTGAAAGTTCAAGCCATTCTTGAACTTCCCATTCCACGTAACCTCCGCCAGCTCCAAAGTCTCCAAGGCAAAGCTAATTTTCTTCGACGGTTCATCCCCGACTACGCCACCATTGCACATGGGTTCCTTAGACTCCTTCGATCTTCTATCCCTTTCGCTTTGGGATTCCTATGCTCACGAGTCTTTCGATGCCCTCAAGCAGTGCTCTCACATCCGCTTCCCCTTGATCGGCCCTCCCGACTTTGATCGGGACTTCATCCTATATATCTCCGCTTCCACCTATTCGGTCGCCGGAGTCCTTATCCGTGAAGATGACAATGGTATCGAGCATGTGATATATTACGTCTGTAAGAACCTTGTAGACCCCCCCCGTTTCCTACTCACCGAAGAAAAATTAGCGCTAGCTGTAGTGTTCTCTACCCAAAAACTTCGTCATTATATCCTCATGTGCTCCACCAAGGTTGTGACTAATTCCAACCCCTTGGCTTTCCTATTGAGTCGTCGTATCCCTCACCGGGGAAATATGCCCGTTGGGTCGTTATTCTCCAAGAATTCGACCCTCGAATTCGCCACACCAAAGAGTAAGAAAGGCTTAGCCCTCGCCGAGCTCATTTCTCGAATTACCCTACATGAGCGCCGTATACCCCGAGCTTAATGATGACTTTCCCGATGAACACTTATTTTGCCATTACTACCGACGACCCATGGTATGGTGACATTCTTACCTACTTGCGCACCCAAAATGTTCGCCCTTCACCTTGATCGTGAGGCTCGCCGACGCATCCAAAACCAAGCCCCCTCGATACCTCCTTATCGGTGATGACCTCTATCGTCGTGGGTTGACACCGTCCTTCGTCTGCTGCCTCACACACGCTAAAGTTGAACAAGTCCTTAATGCCTCGCCATAGTGGCGCCATGCGGGGGCCACCCTCTCCTGGCCTCGCCACCGCCGTAAAGTCATGCACGCTGGTATTTTTGGCCCTCTCTTTAGTGATTGCATTGAGGCAACAAACACTGTCCCAATTGCCAACATTTCGCCCCCTAAGGCGCGAGCTCCACTGAGCCTCCTCCATCCCGGTCGCCCTCAACCGCCCCTCTCGTAAATGGGCCATCGACTTTGTGGAGTGTCGCTGCACATCCACGGTAACCATAAGTATATCATCGTGGCGCCGACTATTTCACCAAATGGGCCGAGGCCATGCCAACGTTCAACAACACGTGCAGCCTACTGCAGCTCTTTTTCTTTTCTTTAACCATGTTATAGCTCGATTCGAGGTTCCCAAACAACCGATCTCTCGACCATGGAAAACATTTTGAAGATGAGATATGGCGTGAGCTATCCTCACCGTTGGGTTTTGATCACCAATATTCCTCCTCCTATTACCCCCCAAGGTAATGGCCAAGTTGAAGAAGTCAACAAAATCCTCAAAAACTATGCTTCAACGAACGTGAATAAGCACAAACAAACCGGCATCTCATGCTCTTCCCCGCCTTGTGCACCTATCGAACTTTCTGTTAAAACGTGCCACCGGGTTTACTCCTTTCCACCTGGTTTTTGGAGAGGAGGCGCTTACTCGATCGAGTGTGAAATCCCTTCTCTACATCTAGCCGTTGAACTTCTCCCCGACACCCAACTCGCTATAACAACGACTTATCATGCTTGAGCGTCGCTCGAAAGGACCGTCGTGTTGCCTTACAAACCATGGAAGCGGCCAAAAGCACACCAAAGCTCAAGATGACTGAAAAATTCCAACCTCGCACTTTTCACGATGGCGACCCTTGTTCTAGTATATGACCAGGCCCATGATGTCCTTGGTCATGGGAAGTTTGACTGACCATCATTAGTAAGAACCCTGCATAGGGCATACCTCTTAGAGCATTTCAAGGCCATCCCCTTCCTAATCCTCGCAATGCACTCTATCTTAAGAAATATTACCCTTAGCATTTCCTTTCTGGAATGCATGTTTTATTTTCTTTTAGATAGCCCGTGATCCTGTCTTTTCATTTTTTATGATTTGCTACTTCACGCTGACCCACTTTTGTCGAAGAAGGGCCACTTCAGCCTACACTTTAAATCGAATTTCCCTCACTTACAACACTTGTATTTGGGGCGTCCCCTTCGCTCCATACTCGTCCATGTTCGTGTTGATTTTCGTCGTGAGTTCCCACCTTGTACTCATGTTTCCACGGTCCCCCCATTGGGGCCTTTACTTGTGTGGCAGCACCATCAAGTCGCTCTTGTTTAGGGGCATCCAAGTTGAGTCATCATTCCCTCCATGGAGTCTATGCCGAGTCCCTTTGTACCCCACTATAGTCCTCCATCCATCATTGATTGGGCTCTCTCTTGTGTCACACATTATGACCCTTTCGCCTCATCGTCCCCCCATCCTCTAATGATGTTGTGTCAGTCACTGCCATGTCATTCATGCCCTTTATGCTCTCGCAAGGGAAGTCGTCCATTAGCTACTCAGCCCTTCCCACTTCACTATCATCATTAGTGTCATTATGTCCGTCGCTTCTACTTTTTTTTCTCTCGTGTCTTGGCTGAGGGTCTCTCATTGCCTCAACTATGGCGGACCTCCTTCTCGTCGACATCGCCTCATTTATTCCGTAGCTCGTGTCTAGAGGGCAGCAGTACCTTGGTTCCAGCCTTCCACTCTTGTTCGGTGCCTAGGGATAAGGCAAAGGGATATCTCCTTTCCCTTTGGCTTGATTGTTTCTCCACTCCTTCAAAGATGATCGAGATTCAGTATACTTGATGGTCCAGTTGATCCAAGCAGCAGCCTCTTGATGATTCTCGGGTGTGTGTGAGATGTTTCAACCCCTCATGAGGGGGTGGCCCCTGCAGTAGCCCCCCCCCCACATGCCCGTGATGACCTCTTCTATGCAGCCTTCGATGCACCTCCAGCATATTTGATGATGTTGGTCATAGCCACTGCGTGCGCCTCTTCGATTTGCATGTATCGCTCGGGATTTTTGTGAGCCCTCTCCCATGTGCAGGGGCATTTCGAGTTGTATTTGTATCTCATGTACTCGGATATTATTGTACAAGTCCCCGGTCGTTATCCTGCATTACAGCATGTATGTGGGATTTCTCATTGTATTTTTATCCTGGCTCATGATTATGCCATCTGTATTTTATGGTTTGGTCCCTTGTTTTATCGTGACACACTATTCTTTTGTACTTTTGTCTCTGGCGGCATAGGTATGCCTTCCCCGCATTTCTCTTCAAAGATAAAGTATCTCCTCATAAAAAGAGACTCTGTTGCACCCTGCGTAGTCTCGGCTCTCCTCAGTGGTCTAATCCTTCAAGACACTATCTACCTCACATTTCTCTCTCCGACACCCCTTTTGTTGTCTAGTGATTGTGTTCTTACAATGTACTCCTACATACGATTTGCTCCTAACACTCGCACGCTGGGAGCAACTGTTACACCATTTTTTTGGTCATCTAACTTATTATCATTAGATGGACCCAAGTACACCATGTAAGACCAGCTTACCCTAAGTAAAACCACTTTCACTATGTTAAACAGAAACCCCAAAAAGGAAATATTAAACAAACCTATATTTGTTTGATTTTTCCTCATGGAATAATTAATTAAACCATAATTTAATTATTATTCCCTACCATGTTTAACCCAAAATCAAAGAAATTAATTAGATAAACCTTTATTTATCTTATCATTTTCTAGGAATAATCATTTAAACCTTATTTAGATGATATTCCTTGTTAAATATGACCAAATCACCCATCAATAATTAAATAAATCACTATTTATTTAATTATCTTTCAACCACTTCCTTAAATAATTAAATAAATCATTATTTATTTGATTATCTTCTAACCGCTTCCTTAAAAAGATAAATAAATTATTTATTTATTTATTTTTAACAAATTAAGGGATTTGACCCAAGTCAAATACCTTTTCCTTCCAACAAATATAATAAAATATTCCATAAAAGTGGATCTAGATCTCGTTAACCCATGCACCAAGATCTAGAATGACCCAATATTTTGTTATAAATAGGAGGGTTTTCCTACCATTCTTCACCTTTTGTTGCCTATTAGATCACTCTGGATCTATACACTTGGTCACCATTTTCTCGCCATTTTGCTCCCTTTGAGCTCTACTCTTTGCATTGGGTTTTCTACATCAACTAGAGAGAAGAATCTTAGATCTGAAGTGCCGAGGACTTCCAAGAACCCATCCCATCGGAGGGGAATTGGATACTCCTTCTGGTTTTCCTCACAGGTGCCCCATTAATACAAAAATTCTTTCAAAAATTGTTCTTGTCTTGTCTATTGGTATATGGAGCAAACCCTTGTTTTTACTCTTTAACGTCTTTCCATACATAGATCTGGTGTTTTGCAGCTATTTTCTTGTCTAACTAATCGCATATCTGAAGATATTGCCAGCCACTTTTGTTGTTAGGGCTATTAGTTATGCGTAGCTAAAGTGGTCCTTTTTCGTACACTTCGACAAAGGATTCATACTAACAGAAAGTTCTAGTTCCATAGAGGAAGGACCAAGATATCAGATAATACCTTTATTTTTTAGAGGGATTGTTGAAAATATTGCCAAGAAAGATTCTAATTTAATTTTTCCTTGAATTAAATTAGAATAAAACTGTAATTCCACATCACAAGGCTTCTACGAGTCAACTAAGTTATTTTTACTTATTTGGTTCAATTAATTCGAGTTGAGGGTCTAAGATGAGTGATGTAGAGTTTTTCCTACTTTTTAGAAGCCTTGGTTGAGTTTATTTTGACTTGTAATTAATTAATTATGTTTATCTAAGTTAAAGCCAGTTTAACTAGTTCCAACTCTTGGAGGAACTAGTGGGAGGCCTAGTTGTGAGTTGTGCACTTAATAATCAACTAGATACCTGATAAATCATCCTTAAATACCTCGTTCATGTGTGATTTGAGAGTTACCTAGTTGATATTGAAGTTCAATGGAAGTCTACTATCAGTTGTATAATCATCCAAATTATATAGGTGGTGCATGCATTCAGAGGAAGGTCGTCAATGTATTGAGGAATCAATATTGGAAATTTCCCTAGTTAATAGGGGCTAATTACAGAAGGAATAGGGATGTCGGAGGAAAAAAATTTGGTTAAGTACTGGCCAAGGCTTGTATAGGAAGCGTGTTAAAGATAGAGATAGTGTAGAGGTTTTTCTAGTTTGAGAGAAGCATTGCAATCTTATATTTTCTGACTTATGCAATATACATATAGTCATGTTTTTAGCCAAGACATAGCCCAAGAAATATTTGTGTAATGTTTGATTGAAATTCTTTCTCTTTCATGTTTTGTGATTTTGTGATCTTAATTGGTTTCCACAATTGGTAGAGTACATTCAAGTATATTTTTTTAGCATACTACAATTATTAGTTTGATTTTATGTGTATTTTCTACAACACTTGTGTTGGGGGCCTCATTTTTAATGCTATAGAGGTGGTAGGTATATTTTTTATCACATTGGGAAGCCGATTTCAAGATATAATGTATGAGCTATCTTTTTGTGATTTCCATTGCTTTATTAGAGAGAATAATTATTGGAAGTTATGCGGGATATGAAATGATGTTCTATAGGTCTAGAACAAAATTGAGAGTTGAGGGAGAATTGAATATGGGAAATATTTCATGTAAAATTGGATTTGTGTCAAGGTTTCATAGAAGAAATCAAACTTTAAATATGGTTCTTGTTAACACGTTCAAAAGGTTGACTATTGTATTTTACTCTAGGAATACTTAATTAAACCATTATTTAGTTAATGTTCCTGCTCACATTTGACCCAATCATAATAAATAGTTAAATAAATCATTGTTTATTTGATTTTTTTCTAGGAATAATTAATTAAATCATTATTTTAGTTAATATCCCTTATCAAATTTGACTAAATCACTTAGGAAAGATTAAAAAAACATTATTTGTTTATTATTCCTTAACCACATCCTTGAAATAATAAATAAATAATTTATTTATTCGTTATTTCTAAATAAAGGTATTTAACCAAATTTAAATATATTTTTCCTCCAAAAATATAATAAAATATTCTAAGCAGTCATATCTAGATTATGGTTAATAATATTTTATTATTTCCCATTGTTGAGAATCACCCAATATTTTGTTATAAATAAGAGGTTTCTCCATCCATTTCTCACCATGATCACTATCATCGCCGTTATTATCTTCTTTTTGCATTCGAGCACCCATCTAAGTTCAACACATGTTTTGCGTTTCACATGTCATAAAGAGAAAAAGATCAAGAATACTGAAGCATAGAGGATAGCCAAAGGACCCATCCCATTTGAGGGGGACCTATAGCCATCATATGAGTATCCTTTAGTAGGTGTAACAAAATCATAATATAGCATTCATTCTTTTATATCACCTTTTTTATGCCATAGGGTTTTACATTAGCTAAATTTTTGTTGTTTAATTCCTTTTCCTGCAACAGATCTAGTATTTTACATGTTTCTTCTAACATTATGTTGCATATATGAATGATTATACAACCATATCTTTCTTTAGGGCCATCAATCACTTGTGGCTTTAGTAAGGTCTTTTTGGTACACTTGCCCAAATATTTTATGCTAACAAATGGCGACTTTACTGGTATAATTTAGATTCCTGGGTGATCAACAACTTCAACAATACAGGTTTTTCTTCATCTCGTTTAGTCTCTTGATGTTTATTTTTAGCTTTTATGCCCTTATTTAGTTAAAATTCCAAATTTCGAGACTTTTCTGGTGTTTTCCATAGGTCATAGGTACTAGTCGCACAGGAGACAACAAATCTAATGGAACCTGCTACCCGAGATTCAAGGAGGGAAGATCATACTTTTTAGCCCCAAACCTACGTTTTCACCTGCATATCACACTTTTTGGCCCAAAATCTCTGCTATCCTCCTGTTTCAGGTCAGAACCTACAATTCAAAAAAAAAATTGTGATTTTTCCTGAAATTTTTAGGGTTTGTCGAGAGTAATATTTTGTGTTGGTTGACCTTTGTTTCTACCCTTGTTAGGCCTGGATATGCTCACCTTGTCTCTTTGAAGTAGAAACAATCCACCGAGGTTTTCAGTACACTTCCACCTTTTTAGGAAGAGTTCAACTGGGTAGGTATTATGAGATTTTCAGTTCTTTCAGTCATTATGTCAAGGTCGAATCCATTATTTTTACAAACCTTTAAGATAGCTTGTTTTAACATCCACGACTCACTCTTCCATTTTTTTTTGGAATTCCCCTTAGGTTCCCATTGTTTTCACTAGGTTTTAAAGCTTCTGGCCTATCTTTTGCAACATTTTTCCCCTATGGTTTCTTGTTGTTTTCTGAACCATTTTCAGCAGTATAGAGTCATTTGATCCTAGTCCCATAGACATTAGATATCATGACCCTTTTCACTATGTTTTTAATTTCCTGTTTGCCTCTCCTATTTCTGTTGTTTGAGAGCCTTGTTTGGGTGGGGTTTTTGCTTGATTTGCAATTTATTTTACTCTCATTATTTCAATTTCATTTACAATTTTTAGAATTTTATTTTAGCAACACCTTAGCATCATCATCAAACATGATTAATTAATTCATCCACAATAGACACTTATTTTCACACACTCACACCTAAATCAAATGAGATCTTGGTAAATATTGCCAACCCAAGACTTAAAAATGCCACTTAAAAATCTAACTCACATATATTAAGCCCACTTGGGAATCATGGCCAAACAATATTTGTATTTAGTTGTAGGATTGATGGGATAGAATTCCAATAATACCCATTGATCACATACATTAACACATAGAAATTTGAGTTAATAGGGAGCTTAAAATCCTTCACCATCCCGCATTCAAAGCTAGAGTGTGTCAGAAACCCGTTTCATAAGTGGTTAGGCTAGTACAATGTGTGAGTAGTTCTCCTTGGGGCTACCTAGCCCATGGTATGGAATTAAATGCATTATCTGATTTACCAAGAAGCTCAAGACTTGAACAGCCGTATGGGACAAAGGTAACCTTAGTGGCCAATCTTAGGAAAATTCCTTATAGGAATGGTTGTGGGAAGAAGTTGGTTCTCTACCCTACCTTTCTATGTGAAAGGCCATCTAACACAATAGAATATAGGATTTTTTGAGGATTTATATCACCTTTAGGCTAGAGGCCATTTTTATTTTTATAGGATGTGCTTGCTTGCGTTAGAGTATCTCATAGAATAGTTATTTTACACTTGGAACATCTACACTAGGTGTCTTCTTGTTGCTTGTTACTCTTATGTTTCTATCATTCTATCATATTTATTTTCATTTTTGTCTTGACATCATTGCGACCCCAAGGAATTTCTTGTGGAGAATTTGAAGTCTCCATCCTTAGTTTCCATTAAGACATATTTCTCCAACCCGTCGAGTAAAAAATAATCCTCTAAGTCATCCATCGAGTCCCTCTTATGACTCATATTATTCCAATTCATCGAGTTATTCTTATGATTCCCCATCCTCTCATCCTCATATCACCACCATGTTTGGCACCAATGCAGGTCCAGGACCCCATGATGGTATTCCCGGTCCCAATCTGGACACTTCCAATAGCGGAACTATTACAAATATAGTCAACGGCACTCCATTTTCCTGCTTTATGGATAGGCTAAGTCTCCCAGAATTTAACCAGCTTATTAATGATCCCATTTCTCATGATGTTGGTTGGCCAACTATGCCAACTAAGCTTCCTTCTGGCATCCCTAATTTTTAAGGAAAAATTGGAAAGGACCCCACTAATCACGTTTTCACCTTCAACATGTGGTGTTCATCAAAATCCATCACCGATGACTCTATACGTCTTCGTTTGTTTCAACACATGCTCACTAGAGAAGCTAAAAAGTGGTAAATTAACCATCCCATCACATCTCATTCCACTTTTGTGATCATTTCTAAAGTGTTTCTATCATATTTCCAGTTACCCCTCCATTATGATACTAGTATCGATTTGTTGACTACATTCTGTCAAACTTTTCCCACCCACCTTTATGACCATGTACAAGAATGGTGTAGAAGGAGGACCGTGTGTAAAGCTCCTACATTAAATGATCGTGTCTATGTGGATTGTTTTCTTAGAGTGATCTTAGACCCCATAGGTAAAGATGTTGCATCTCATTTTCCTTAGACCGAGGAAGAAGCTCTCCAAATAGAATTAAAATATGACTTGATTTACGTGCAGTCAAGTTATGTTTATACTGTTTTACCAAATCTTCCTAGACCTGTTAGTGCCACTACTTTGGTGGCATCTCACACTACCAAAGCTATCATAGGATACCTTGCAAACCCGTTTCCATATGCTCCTACCTAGATGAGTTATGGTCACCCTCAAGGGGGGACCAGTTCCTCCAACAATTATCCTGCTCCAGGAAACTTGTATCCTGGTGAAATCATGTCTTATGCATTTTCCTAGCCATATCAATAGATGTTAGGGCTAGCTGTTACTCAACATGTTTACTAAAATGTTTCACCATATCCTTTTTATCCTTATACACCGCTCAATGCTCCAGCACCTCAGGCATCACCAACCTCGGCTCCAATGTCTTCTCAACCTCTCCCACAACAACCACCTCCTCCTCAAGGTGAAGTGTATGCTTAGTAGAGCATGACTAATCCCCCCAATTCTATGAAAAATAATAAGGGGAAAGGAAACCAAAACCAAAAAATGTAGGGTAAGAAGGGTCACCAAGGTACTCAACCGAATGCAACCCAGAGGAACTAACCAAATACCACAACCCAACAATAGGATGATCAACCCAAGTAGAACAAGGAGATTTATATGAATAATCCTTGTGCATGTTGTGGTGTATATGGAAATTACAAACATGATTTTCCCCTTTTATCCATGGTGTCGCTTCCTTCGAAAACTACACCAGCTCAACTGGTTGTGCTCAATAATCCTTTTCCTCAACAAGGATATCTCATTACCCAACCTCTACAAGGTTAGGATGCCCCCCCACATCAGTATTCTGGTCACACTTATTACCAGATTCTCATGATGAACTTTGACAAGGTCAATACTGCTAATTTCAACCTCCAAACCCGGTCACGCCAGTATGATAAACAACCTAATACGTCTGCAACTGATTCCAAAACCAAAGTGTCCACTAAGTTTATTACGACAAAAAATGGTCCCTTACAGATCCCTCAGCCTAAGGCCGAGGTCATACCAAAGATACCCAAAAGGCCATTACTTCATAATGATTTTTATGACAAAGCTACCCACACATACCTTATAGTAGATGACTTGGCACAGTCTCCTACTTCCATGTCAATGCTAGAAGTTCTCTAGATGTGCCCATAAAAATGCAAAGATCTAATATCTACTTTGGACATTTTTTACCCTTCAGATGATCGCATGATCGTATTTTATGTTGACAACTCATAACATCCCCCTCTGCCATCATTCGTTGCTTTTAAAATACCAGTTGCCATTAGAAATGCCATTGTTTAGTAGTGTATCATAGACAAAGGTGCATCCACATGTGTGATGTCAGCCACTGTTTGGAAACAACTTAGGTCACTAGGTTTGTCCCCATCCACAATCACTTTACACAATTGGTATGGTCATCCTTCACAGCCACTTGGCATGTATCACAATTGTCTTGTCATAGTTGCTAGCAAGACTATTTTTATTTACATAGAATTCATCGATGCCCCCTTGGATTAAAATATTCTTTTGCGTCTTAGCTACAAGTATGCGATGTCAGCTGTCACATATTCGGTTCACCGTAAGATGTGATTTCCCCATAATGGAAAGATCTTCACCATTGATCAGTTGACATATTATGATCTGAAGTCTCAGACATCACCCCAATCTACCATCTCTTCAATGACTGAAAATCATCCTACCTCACCTCTCACCAATGTCTCTATAGGAGTTTATAAATATTCCACATTTCCTAGTAGATATTATGGCCCAACACCTAGCACTTCTAAGCCCATCTCGTATATTTTTTTCATGTTGCAAGCATCATGGGATAGCTACAAGCAGTCCAATATGACTATCCAACAACTAGTGCCTTCCCAGCCTATTGTTGTCCACTTGACCCATCCATCAAGACCATCTCCTCAAGGACCTTTTCCTTCTCCTGGTGTCTCTCCTCATCTTTTTCAACCAGGAAAAATCCACCCAAGTATTAACCATCTTAGATTCATTCGACAAGGCCATTATCCTTCAAGTCATATACCATTTTTAGCTCCCCCATTTCGAGTATTTTCTGTGCCTGTCATGGCTAAGTTGATTTTACCAAATTTGACCCTGGGGATCATAGTCTAGTACAATGATCCCCCAGCAAACATTCCACCAGATCAACTCAAACCATATACTGATTTTACCTTAGTCCAACCGGTATCTTTGACCCCTTCCTTCACTTATATTTCACAACAATCGCAACAAGGTCCCACTCTTGTTGCAAAATAATCTATTAAGGGGGGACAAAGCCAAAAACAACGAACCTAAGGACAAGGCTCCCCAAACAACTCCAGTTCAAACTAAGCCTCTGAAGCCTACTCCATTATGTGCTTTATTTTATGTTGTTGGGAATGTCACCAATAATTGTCCTGAACTCCCTCATCTCAAAGAGGTGGTCGACGATCTGTTTCCTCACTCTCGTATCCCAAAGGTCCATATTACCTCACATGAGTCAGCAAAGAAAATCAAGTCGTTGCACATGAATCACCCTTTTACTTTATGTGACGAATTTGGCCACTAATCTCATCACTATCCTTGTCAAAAATATTTTCATGATCCCTGTCAGGCACTTCGTGAAATAGAGGTCGCTCATAATGAGCCCACCACTTCTTTACCCATGGGTTTTGGCACCATTGTTGAACTAGAATAGGAATCACACATTGTGATTCCTCCTCCTGATATTGAGATGATAGATTTCACTACTAATATTCTCTACCAATTTTCGTCCATGAGATCCTCATCTGGAGACTCTTTTTGCAGTCCTCCATGCTAATTCGGTCGAACCTTCTTCGTCGAATACCCAGGTCTCAACATCGATAGATATACCATCTACTAGTCATTTGTCCGCTACTGTTGCCAATGTGCATGTGAACCTTATCTCTCATGATGATGCTTTAGGTATCCCATCCACATCAAGTGGCTCTTCTTCCTATAGACTATCCATATTCCATTCAGATGAAGACATCATGGAAGCCATGATCACACCTGCTTATCCTTGGGATGATATGCACCATCATGTGCCTTTCCTTCCGTGGCAGATCCATGTCTAATATATTGTTGAGTCTAAAGACTTCATCCATAATGAGTTTGATTAGTTCAATAACCCCTTAGTTTGAACCCATTAATTTTAACCACATACACCTTGTGGTTGTTACATTGACACCCAATGTTTGGGTAAGGGGGCACCAATATTTGAGAGTCTGAGAGAATAAATTCTCCTAACCCTCCTAGTGCATCTGGTAGTGTCGATTCTAGTACCATTATTATTCCCCATTTAGAAGAACCTCTAGAATCTCATATCACTTTATATATCTCTAGGGATGGTCCACTTAATCATTACTTCATCTTACATCAACAACCCAGTACCTTACACATTGTTGTTGACCAACCATAGTGTATTCTAAGTGAGCATTAGTTCATTATATCCCAAGCCACTCTTTGGTATAGTGACACCATGTATGCGAACCCATAATTTTAGTCCATTTGATTCGTATATGCAGTGCCAAATGGTATTTTTAATCCATTGTTTCCTTTCTCTAACTATATCTATCCATTCTTCTGACAAGAAGACAACCATAACATAAACAAATGGCAAACCACATCATCAAAATATGTTTAGAGTCAACTATTATAAATACATCTGGCATGTTCATAACATGCTTGGGGGCACTTATGCCCCTATATATCCTATATATTCTCACCATTCTCTTGAAGATTTAGTGCTGATGATAATGAATGATTGAATCCATTATTTCAGCACTTAGAACACCATGGCACTCCCAAAAATCCTCTAGTTAGGGGAATCATTCCCACCATTTCATACCAAATCAGTCTCCTCCATCACATAAGTTGGGGGACGATATTCCATTCTTGGGGGCATGATTCCCCATGCCACCTTCTCACCCAATTAATGTAAGTCTCTGCCTATACCCCAAAGAGCTAGTTATGGTCAATTATCCTTTGATTCCTTGCATAGTTTCTCCCACCAACCTCTCCGAAGAGGCATATACATTGTATAACATAGAAAATTCATATAATATTTTAAAACATTCTACTCTATGTGATGCCACACTTACCACTTGGTTCCCATGTTTGACTTGGTGGGAAGGGATGATTCTAGAACCTCTATAGTAGTTCGTTCATGTATTCTTTTCTTACCTTGATTCTTCACTAGGAACCATTCTTCCACGAAGAATTAAGGGAATTTTTAGAGAAGTAAGGCCACCTGCAGGAAATTCATAGATCCTGATTCCAACAACCAATTTTTCTGCTATGATATCTGCAAGATTTAGGACATTCTGATCGTCTCCAAATTCACCACAACTCACTTAGCAAATCAATTGAAGGAAGAATACCCTTTTATACAAAAACCCTATATTTTTTGTCGCCCATTTTGTCTAAATTGTAGCTCATTTTGATGAAACATCAGCACCATTGGAAATATCTCACCAAGTACTATAATGGGTCTTTCTCTTCTTCTTTTTTTTGTAATTTTAAACCTCATTCGAAAGCCATTTTTCCATGAAGTTTCACTTTTTTGCCAATTCAAACCGAATTTCTTCATATGAGTTGCTTGTACTTCGATACCACTTCACATTGACACTTGTCACCTCATGTGTTGATTTTCATTATGATTAACTATCATTTACTCATTTTTTTTATGGTCCCTCTAGGCCTATCATATGTGGTAGCATCATCGAGTCACCCTTGTTCAGAGCATTCAAGATGAGCCATCCTTGCATTCATGGAGTCTATTACGAGTTCCCATTATGTCCTATTATAGTATTCCATCCATCTTTGCATCACATTCATCCGATGTTTCCCATTTTCGGCCTCGAACCATGTTTTCCATCATAAACCCCTCTGAAATTGTGTCAGTCGCTGCAAGTTCAACCATGCATTTTATGCTCTAATAAGGGAAGTCACCAATCCACCTCTTAGTTTCCCTCCTTCCATCATTATCCCTAGTATCAGTGCATTAGTCACTCTATTATGATCCCTCATGCCTTTTTTGAGGATTCCTTATTGCCTTAGCTTTGGCAAGCCCTATTCTATCAACCTCATCACATTCATTCCAGAAGAATGGTATAGAGGGTGTTGTACCTTGGTTTTAGTTTTCATCATTATTGAGTGCCAAAGATCAAGAAAATGGAATCATCACTGCCCTTTGACATGGTTGTTTCTCATGCACTCGAACGCAGCTTACTATCACACAATTGAGAATCATACACTTCATGGTTCAGTGATCCCACATATTGTACTAGTGATTCCTAGGTGTGTGTGATATTTCTTAGACCTCATCATGGGGTGGCCCTTCAGGTAACCCCCCACATACCCGGATGACCACAGATTATGCACTACCCTTAGATGTAGTTTAGCAGATTTGGTGGGTTCAGTTCTAGTGGCTTGTAGCATCAACACCATGCATCATTTGTTCATATGATCTGTTCAGATCTTCAAAGCCTTTTCCTGTTCTTCATAGATTCTTTGGTTTTGGCTCCCCCTCCCTACGTCAAATGGAGTGGAATTATATCTCATGTACTCAAACAGTTTTCTCTTTAGTCCTAAACTCTCTTTTTCTAGGCATGCTATGTATGTCGGATTCATTGTATTATTATTTGGCCCATTGATGCTAGCATGGCATGTACCATGTATCATGTACTTTGTATATTAGTCCCACATTGATGGGCTCATCATTATTCTTTGTACTCCTTTATCTCTGTGGGTATGGGTCTTCCTCCCCTGCCTCATTGAGGTCATGTACTCTAACTTAAAAGGATAATTATATCAGTTAGTAGGTCTCGCCCCATATATGTCAGTCCTTCCTCACTTTGTTTCAGTTATGGCTCTCTCGCTCTATGTCTCCCCTTCAATGTTGAGTGATTGTGTCCCTACAATTCATTTCAGTCAATCGATTTTCTCCTAATGCTTGTACGTTGGGGGGAAATATGTTATCACAAAAAAATGACCACTTAGCCATTTCTAAATAAGTGGATCAAAATACAACATGTAAGACCAATTTTACCAT
This sequence comes from Pinus albicaulis, assembly GCA_034641835.2. Classification (NCBI taxonomy): domain Eukaryota; kingdom Viridiplantae; phylum Streptophyta; class Pinopsida; order Pinales; family Pinaceae; genus Pinus; species Pinus albicaulis. Next base: position 1,328,352,082 of record CM076575.1, on the reverse strand, counting down.
AGTAAAATCTCTTTCACTCCATGAAATAATTTCATAAACCATATTTTATTAAATTATTTCTAATGAAAACAAGAAACCCACGAGGAATAATTAAATAAATCATTATTTATTTAGTTTTCCTCTAGGAATAATTAATTAAATCTTTATCTAGTTAAGGTTCCTTGTCACATTTGACTTAATCATGAGAAATATTTAAATAAATCATTGTTTATTTGATTTTTCTATATGAATAACTAATTAAATCATTACTTTAGTTAATATTCCTTGTCAAATTTCACTAAATCACTCACGAATGATTAAATAAATCATTATTTGTTTATTATTCCTTAAGCACATCCTTGAAATAATAAATAAATCATTTATTTATTTATTATTTCTAAATAAAGGTATTTCATCGAATGTAAATATCTTTTCCCTCCAAAAATATAATAAAATATTCCAAGCAGTTAGATCTAGATTATTTTTAATAATATTTTATTATTTCCCATTTTCGAGAATAACCCAATATTTTGTTATAAATAAGAGGATCCTTCATCCATTTCTCACCGTGATCACTATCATCAATGTTATTATCTTTTTTTTTTCATTCGAGCTCCTATTTGAGTTCAACACATGTTTTGGGTTTCACACATCATAGAGAGAGAAAGCTACATAATACTAAAGCATAGAGGATAGCTAAAGGAACCATCCCATTTGAGGGGGACCTATACCCATCACATGAGTCTCCTTCACAATTTGTAACAAAATCATAATATATAATTCATTATTTTATACTGGCTTGTCTATGCTATTGGGTTTTACATTAGTTAAATATTTGTTGTCTAATATATTTTGCTACTACAGATCTAGTATTTTGCAGGTTTATTCTAAAATTATATTGCATATCTAAAGGATTAGATGGCCATATTTGTTTCTAGGGCCATCAATCACTCGTGGCTTAAGTAATTTATTTTTGGTACACTTGCTAAAATATTTTATGCTAGTAAACAACATGGGTAGGAAAAGTTCGTTAGAGGTGGGTGTCAGAGAGGCAACATGACGGGGAAACTTTCAACATGGAACTTCTATTCATTTTGGTTCAGATGATAACCTATATATCATTGCTCCAATGATCATATGAGAATTAAAATAAAATAAATATAAGTAACTTTTTTACCAAAATAACATTCAAGCATGGATTTTAAAATATTATATGCTTGTTGAACTAGTTTACAAGTAAAAGATGGAAATGGTTATTTTGAATATCCATTTATCAACTTCCTTTGAAAATACATGTAAAAATAGAGAGAGTATAATCTTATATGATTGGATGATAATTAGTTAAATAAATAAACATAATAACATGTATGAGACTATAGACAAACTAAATGGGATACTTGAATGTGATTCTATTAGTCTCAAGAGAAATTTATTCTCTATTTATTAGGGCCAACCATGCGAAGGTGTAATTTCATCCTAATATCATCTATACCCCCCTCCCTCCCAAACCACTTGCATCACTCTTAATTCCCGATACATAATTTTATTAAAAAAAAAATTGAAAGCGACCTATTAATAGTCATGCATAGAAAGTAGGGAATCAAAAATTAGGGATACATGAAATAAATATTGTGTTTTCACATACAAAAAATATAATATTCATGCATAGGAAGGTAGAAAAATAAAAATTGTAGCAACAAATAATTTATATCAATAAATTTTACCATCAAAAAATGTTTCCGTTATACATGTGTCTCATAATATATACTGTTGTAGCTTATAATTCTTTTTAGCACACGCCCTTATCTAATTTGATAGCCAAGGGAGCTTAATTACCTAACCTGACTTCCTCTATGCAGTTATGTAAATGGGGTATACAAAATTTCCATTTTTTCCTTATTTCTGTTGAAGTGGATTAAAGAAAAAAACCTTGAGATTAGGGTTTGTACCTTCACCAGATCTATACAGCCATTCTTGCATCATATATTTGTATTCATTTCGTAAGGAAATATCACATAATTTTTGTGATAGGGATCATTTGGAACAATTATGATTATATGCTTTACAAAGATCTACATATGGAAAAATATGATTCTCTTTAACTAATCATCCTTCAAGGTTCAGAAAAGGCTCAAGAGTCTCCATCAAATATGACACGAATGAATAATCCTAAAACTACTCGAAAATTACAAAGGAATAACTTTATATCTTATTGTCTTGTTACAATCTTGAAAAGTAGCATAAGTATTCCCATTCATTGAAACCATCAATAAAAATGAGAACATAATTATGTCTGTGACTAGGCTTCAATTGTCAACCTAGGAAATCAACTGAAATGATTTCTTAAGATTTTATAGTACTAGTAGTATAATATATAACCATAAATTTCTATTCACCAACATATGTTGCAATACAACCTTTTATAGTTTCTTCATGTCACACTACATATGAAAGTAATATACATTTTATGTTTTTACCAAAATATAGCTTCTCCAAGGAGTCCTAGAATCTTGAAGTTTATTAAATATTTTGATAGTGCAACCTCCATTAATGTCATGGAGATGTAAGAATGGATTTGCAAAGAATGATAGGTTTAACAAACTCTTAGGGAATATACATGGGAAAATCTAGTAGATGGAGGAGAAAATGTAAACATAAGAGGGAAATGCCTAGGCATAGTGGAACTCATAACGAAAAGAATCGTGAAGTACATGGAAACCCAAGATCTATCTCATGGTTTCAACCATAGAAAATACCTAATTCCCCACTCAACCATGTGACATGTTGTGACATTTCTTGTTTTGATAAGTTAGCACTGTATAAAAAAATTAAAAAATTAAAAAATGTTAGGTTTGTTATGGAAAAATTGAAAATAAAAAAAGTTAGGACTTATGAGAAATAAAATAATCATTTCAGAAAATGATAGGATTACATGCTCCTAAAATGAAGGCAAAAATGTTGAAAATTATAGGCATTGTTTCAAAGAAATAAAAGAAATAAATTTCTTAGTTTGAATAAAAAAGAAAAATAAATTTGTGTGCAGTTTGTTAGTATGCCACAACCAAAATAATTTCTTTTTGGTTATATAGTTTAAACTTGATCAAGAATTTTTAAATTATGAATTAGATTAAGAAAGTTATTGGCTCCTTGTTCAAACGTGCCAAAAAATTATATTAAGAGTTGAATTAAGTTTATTAGAATTAATTGTGACATTAAGAGGTTAATTAATTATGTTATAAAGTGCATGAATTGGTTTTATCCAAATTCTTGAAGTGACAAATATTTTTGTCGCATTATGATTATCATTCGAGCAAGTTTCAATGGTGGATCTTTTCCTTGTCTAAATCAACGACAGGAATGATTTTCGCACCGCCCTTTCCCATTTCACGGGGGGAGGGGGGAGGGGTCTGAAAAGTGGTTTCCCAATGGCGGGTCCCTCGCATACGTGTCACTCTCATAGCACTTTTCACCCCCCCACCGCCCTGCAGAAAATTCGCTTGCCTACCACCTTCAAAATATGATTTCCTCCCAAGATGGTTTTATGTCCCGCCAACAATTGATTGAATTTCCTCCCACGATCCTTTCCCGATGCCAAATCAAATCCTGCCACCTGTACTCTCTTATTACACCATGATCCCCTACTTTTGGCATTTTTTGTCCTATTTTTTCTGCTCCATAACTATTTTTCACCTGAATTCACTCCCACGAGCTCTTGTATCGTTATTCATTAAAACCTCCACGGTCATTTCCCTAACAATCACACCCATAACAATAATCCACCAATGTTATAAATAGAACCTTTCCATTTCCTGCACCACCTTTGATTAATTTGTTAATTTTTTTGATTTTCAAGTTTCACAGAGACATACTTCTGGTTACAACTCCCCCATATATCACCCTGTGAGAAAATTTTCACTTGTACATACCGCTTGTCATTTGATATCAGTTTTACAAAAATATTCTCTTCTTTCTCTTACTTTACAGGTTGATGGATCCCAAGGGAAAGGTCGTTAACCAATCTTTGAGGAAACCCCTAGGATGGCTACGCCAATCGATCTTGACCATTTCCCTTTGGCTGACCAATAATTCAAAATCATAGACAGACAGTGTGAATTTGAGCTCTATGAATTGCAGTTGTGGCTAAAGTAGAATGCTTGGAGAAACAAGATGATGTCAAGCTCTGGGAGACCCTATTACCTCTATATACATTCCCTCATACCCATGAAGTCCCTAACTTAGTCACCTGCTCTCAAGCTAGGTATGATCCCATTAAAAGGATTGTGGTAGCTCAAGATGGAAAAATTTGGTTTCTATCACTCCAGAGACCATTAACCAAATTTTGTTGACCCCACAGAGTGATTCCCTCAGCCTTTAATCCCAAGCTTCTCTCATGGAGTTATAACACAAGCTAATCTTTCCTTAGAGAGCACAAATATTTGAAACCTTCCTTCCAGATGATACTATGCTTCGAAAGAAGAACCCTCCTTACCCATCCTCCATGTTCCTTGAAGCCACTAGACACATTATTTCCTTGATTTCCTATTTGTTAGGCTATCCAAATGATATAATAGTGGATGATTCCATTATTGGTTACTTCTAAATTTTCTCTAAAGACAGCCAACCAACCTTCATGTACAATTAAAACCAGTTTTTGGTTGATAATTGTTGGAAATACTGAGAGGGGGGTGAATCATTATTTCTTTCCAATTTTATTTTTACTAGTTAGGTCACTTATATTTAGAACATAATATTAACAATAAGAATAAATGTTTTTATTAAATTATTATTTATAATAAATACATACAATAAGTGTAGGGCTCCAACCCTAGATGAAGGCAACAATGGTCAATTCTTCCAAGCACCAACCTGTACTTTTCTAAGAACCTAATTGAACTTCACGAAGATTCGACCTCTAGGGCACCAACCTTATCTTCCAAGGATCCAACCTTGTCACTTTGAGGCTCCAACCATATCTCTAGTTTAGGAACCAACACAGTCTTCTTGAGTACACCTATCCTCTAGGGCTCCAACCCACTGCTTCAATTTTTCAGGATAAGTTTGACGATCTTCAAGCATCCCAATCTCTTCTGCTATATGCCTTGATAATATCTCCACTCTAAACAATTCCTTCTCCAAATCACTTCATCAATGACAACCTTATCTTATCATGAAGGTGCCACCACTTCTCTGCATGATACCCAACCAAATATTTCCAAAGTCACCTCATGATGGCTTTAACACATCATGGTCTCCAATAATATCTCCAAGAAAAACTTCTATATGTCTTCCAAATATCTTTATTTATGCTTCAAGGTGTCTTTAATAGGTAGCCCAAATTTTGCACCTACTCTAAACCTCTATAAGGGCTTCTTCAATGGATCTTCAACAATGCATAATAATGTATTAAAGAATGTCTTCAAGAGCTTTCAATACTTCATCAAATAAGGACGCTTAGTATGGATGACCACTTTGGTGCTACAAAAAATCTTGCTGATGTTTGTTCCAAATAAGATGTTCAACACAAGATAAGCAGCTTCAAGAGTGCTTAGTTCTAAAAGATTATTTTCAAGAAAGCCTTCAAAGTCTTCTTCAAGGTTCTCAATAGTGCTCCAATGCTTCTGTGATTAATTTTGTTTTCTCATTATTTTAGTGAAGTGATGACTTGGATGTGGCTATCATAAGATGCCACAAACACACATAAATCAGTCCTTAAAAATTTGGCTTCCACAACAGAAGTAACCCCAACAAGAAGTGGCGAGAGTATCTGACGTAATCACTTATATACACTCAAGTATGAGGTCTTAAAACCTTGGTCAATAGTCCAATCTTCCCAGGTTAGTTAGGGTCGAGCTTCATGCCCAATCTCCAACACACAATTTTAGCCTCAACAATAACCATAGTTCACAGGTTATCTCTACATTCTGAGTTCACAAATCTGAGCCTTTAAGATATAACTATACAATAGCAACATACTTCTGCAATGATGAACGATTTTAGAACTAAGGAAAGGATTCAAAATTTAGATATGTCCTTAAGTCCGAGTTGAGGTCTGTTACAAGATATTTGAGCTCTTCAAACTAATCAAATTAATGAAGCTAAACAACAGACTCTTCTCTTATCTAATTGGTGCCTCCAAGGTGACTATCAAAAGTTTGAATCCTTTACTTAACCTTCTCAACAAATATGAGCCTCCCTTTTACCTCAGGATTGTCATAAATCTGGTCCACAGCAATGTTGTCCACACACACTAGTCACAGGTTTGAATTATTCTATAACTGTTATACATATGCAATTTCTTTCTCACGAGTTCATGTTACAAAAAGAGCGAATTACCAAAAAATTCTAGTGCAGCCTAGAAATATAATATAATTTGAGCCTTGAATTTTTGTGATCCTCAAAGTTGTAAGAGAGCTTATGTAACATTGGTGCATGCCATAGAATAATTTAATGTGAACTCCTCGGAAAATGACATATGTTTTCTCACCGAGTTCTAAGAGTCACCCGAAGCTTGAGATATCTAACTTCTCTTTTAAAGCGGAAGACTTCTACAAGTATTTCTACAAAAATCACCACATAATTAAGTAGTGCCTCCAAAGGACAACCAAGATTCCATGCAAATGTCTTGAAATCCTGCCCTTTCTTAAGTCCTCATTTTCTTCTTGCTTGAATATTTTTCTCTACGACTATGTCTATATATCCTTCTGTTCTTCATTATCTTTCCCAAATCCGTGAATCATATTATAGCCAAATAGATGGTTCCTTATGTCAATTTATACATGTTTTCAAACTTTATAAGACAATCAACCTATATATATTGGTTGGCTCCAATATTGTGACATATATGTTAATTAAATAATCAACAAAATTGAAATCAAATTACCAATCAACAAGTCAACACATATGCAGGTTCCTCTTTTTTATTTTAAGAATAGGGGAAAGGCTATGTGCACAACTAGGATTTCATTAGTAAAGGGTTTGATGGGTCATTTTAGGATATCAATTTTTAGGGCTAGGGAGATATTAGCTACGTTAATGGTATAGATAAAATAGGATAATTATTAGTAATGAGATATGGGACTAGTTCTGCACATAACCTTTCCCCTATTCTTAAAATAAAAAAGAGGAACTCGCATATGTGTTGACTTGTAGATTGGTAATTCAATTTCAGTTTTTTTGATTGATTAATTAACATATACGTGACAATATTAGAGCCAACCAATATACCTGTAATATTTTTTCTTATTTTTTTTAAATAATTATTCTCCCATTTTTGTGTCTTATGTTTAGCATATAGGAATTTACAAGGTAAGTTCCTTAGATAAAAAACCAAAGGTCACCACTCACAAAAAGATCACAAATCAGTACACCAGTATCATCACGTGGTTAAAACCCTCGAAGAGGGAAATAGTCCATAGCCTGAGCCAATGCAGACACTTCAGGAAATTTACTAATAAAAAGAAAAGTTACATATGTTTCTCTCATAAATGGTTAACATACAAATGACCCTCTATGCTCTTTAAATAGAGAACATGGACCAATCGGGTGCTAAGCCATGGATCAAGTGTCATTAATACCAAGGAGAGAGTGAACCATCATATCACTACAAATCATGACCATCGGATTATAAGTTACAAATGTAAATAGTAAGGAAACACACTTTACCTAACTCTACACTAGACTAAGTTATTCTTAACTATTTCCTATGTGTTGGAATATCCTAAAATACCCCCTTAAGAGAAACTTGCGATAGGATTGAATGATTTACAAAGGTGACCAAAAAGGAGCCTATTTCCTATGTGTCGAAATATCCTAACATCCCCCCTTAAGAACAAATTGGGATAGGATTGAAGGATTTACAAAAGTGACAATAGGATAAGGAAGGAGGCATTAGAACCTATCCCCTCTTAATGAAAAATTTCTTGAACTCCAATCATGGATAAAAGTTTGGTAAATTTCGCTTCCGTGAGAGCCTTTGTAAATATATCGGCTACTTGATCATTGGTTGGACAGTACTACACTTCAAGAACACGATCACGAATGAGATTTCTGATGAAGTGTATGTCGAGTTCAATGTGTTTCATACGCTGATGCTGAACTGGATATTTACATAGCTGAATGGCACTCTAATTATCACACCAAAGTGTAGATGGATGTTGTTGATGAAGACCAAATTGAGACAAGATCTAACGAAGCCACATGGCTTCCTTGCTGGCTTCAACTGCACCACGATACTTTGCCTTTGCTGAATAAAGAGAGATGGCACTTTGTTTCTTACAAGACCATGTAATAGGTCCTGAACCAAGAGTGAATACATATCCCACAGTAGAATTTTGATCGTCAATATCACCAGCCTAATCAGAATTAGTGAAACCAATCGATAATGGAGATGCTCCTGCACTGTAATGAATCCTGAACTGAACTATACCTCGAATATATCAAAGTATTCTTTTAGCTTCTTTCTAGTGACTTTCATGAGGTTGGTGCATAAACTGAGAAATAAGACCAATGTCAAAGGAATGGTTAGGATGTGTATGGGTTAGATACGGAAGTTTAACAACAAGTTGATAGTATAAGGTACCATGTAATGTTCCCACTTAGCCTTAGCTAAGAGGAACATTAAATTTTGTTTTAATTTCTATTTCATGAATAAATGAATAAAGGAGGACATGTAAAACTCCCAAAAAGTCTGAATAAATCAATGCCCATGTGAAAAAATACAAATCAGGGCCATGTAAATAATCACTTGTAGGTGTGAAAGAGGTTTGAGCTAAAGGCTGGGTCAACCTTGACCAAATCAACAACGATGTCTAGGTTCATTGCATCTCCAAAAGGGACAGTGCAGTTCTATAAGGGAGCCTCTCATGTGAAAAGGGCTAACTCATCAAGGTGGTTTAGGGTTTGCAAAATCTTTCTCATCTTATAAAAGGAGAGGGAGGGCAGCAAGAGAAGGTTGTTGATTGATCATATTTCTAAGTATTTGTCTTCTTAGACAAATGTCATTCTCTGTTGTTTAGTGGAGGGTTGTATCTGGAATTCCTATGCAGGGATTTCACCTATGCCTTTGAGGATTCAAGGAGGAAATTTTGCTGAATTGAACCACTATCAAGCTTGAGGCCAAGCTCCTTCTTACATTACAGCACTACTCATCTTAAGGGCTGAGCTATCTTGTGAGCTGCAGCAAGTGGGAGACTAGATCTGCAGAGATCTAGTGTATTTTTGCGAGCCTCTTCTCATGGAAGGTGTTATTTAACCTCTTGAAAGAGTGTCTCTACTTCTTGTACTTCAGATCTGCAATTTTATATTATTTTTCTATGTCATTTGAGCTATATCACTATCCCATTGAGTAAACTACATTATTTCTATATGAGTGTTTGCAGGGTGTCTTGCTCATAGTTTAGATTAGAGATCTCTTGTGCTGGGCTATGAATTCCACTTGGTGATCCATGGATTAGCTTGCTGATCTATGTTCTGTTCAAATCCGATCCATTGTAATGAAATGTTATATTCAGAAATTTACTGTAGCAGTTTCCAGATCTGCAACTTGTTTCTCAGATCTACTCTTATTCATGCATGCTTTTGTCAAAATTCCAAGTGGATCTTGAAGAGAAAACTATATAGTTTCCAGATCTGATATAGATCTGATGTTTTATCCATAGATCTATCCTAGATCTAAGTTGTAACTTCCAGCTACTGAAGCTCCTAAAAAATAACGCTTTTGAAGCATTTCTGTAAATATACATGTGTTCTTGCTTTCTTTTCTGAATATTTATTGTTGTATTGACTCATGAATACTACTGTATAATGAAAGGGCTTTATCATAATGGTGATTTTCTAATGTATAGCTAAAATATAAGCCTCCTCTCTGATCTCCTATAAAAATATGCTAAAACTACGCAATTCCTAAAGAAGTGCTTGCATTTTGTTGCAGCCTTCCTATTTGGGTGGTTTTTAGCTAGTCGAGTTTTTGGGAGATCTGTTTAATGAGTCTAAAATAATTATTTTTTATGAAACTCCATATATAAGTCTCATACAACATAAATAAGGAGAAACAAGCCTGATCTGCGTTATTTTTGCACATTTTTACTTATACAACATTTCTATTGAGCACCTTGTTGAATTTCCTGAAAAAGGATCATTATAGTGGTATCGAAGCTCCAATATTGGCACAACCTGTGCTTTCCTTGGAGAACCAGTAATGCTACATTCTTAATAATATTATCCTCTCACTGAGAGGGAGAGGAGGTGCCAAAATAGAAGTCATAAAAAGTATGACTACACCACTGATGACCTTGACAAGGGTCAAGACAAGGGAAAAGCCCCTGAATCTGTGAATGATAAGGATAAGGAAGCAAAGGAGTTTGAAAAAGCTCTCCTGGAGGCTATGTAGGATCTTTCCAAGGACATAAAAGAGATGAGGGTGGATAGGATGAGGGAGTCCCTTGGAATATTCCATTAAGGAGAAAGTTCTGAAGTATCTCATTATGGAACTGGCCAACCTGTGAGCTTGCCACAAGCCCCACAGGCCTCCCAACGCTCTACTATGCCTACCTTCTTAGTCGTAGAGAATGATGGACCGCAAGATCCAACCTCCCTAGAAGTTTACTTTGTAGAATATGACTCACAAAGTCAGAGGTTCAAGGATAACTTGAGCTTCCAAGAATTCTACCATCTCAAAGACCGGAGGAGACCATGGCAGCAGTATAGAGATGGAGGTTTCTTCTAGGGGAGACACCATACTATGGGCAGGTTCTTTTTTCCCAAATTCGATGGGTCATCCTCTTGTTCTTCCAAAGCATGCGTGGAAAATTTGGACATCTATTTCCAGTTGAATAAGGTCCTTGAAGTAGAAGCCATCAATATTGTTGCATTACATTTTGAGGGTGAAGCCCACAACTGGTGGCTTCATATAATATCTACATTGGGACACAAAAAATTTTCTACATAGGTTGAGTTAACTAGAATACTAGTGGAGAGATTTGATCGGAAATATCCCGAGGCACCTTTTATAAGCCTGGCAAAGCTGAAGTAGACAGGAGATGCAGAGGTCTATATCTCGAAATTCCTGAGATTGTTAGTAATGGTCCCTGATATACTGTAGCAAGGAGAGTCTACATGTTCATTGATGGCCTGAAGGAACCTTTGCATGGGTTGGTTAAGTCTACCAAGCCCATCACTTTGCATAATTCCATTGAGAGAGCTAGAGATATCCAAGATGCCTTGCCAAGAGCAAAGGCAACTTTCCAAAGCAAAGCCCATAATTCTTCTAAGGGGAAAGAAGGGAAATATGCTCCACCCAAGGAGAGCTCACTGAAGAAACCTCTTGACCTTGATCTCCAGAGGGATTTGAGTAAAAAGAGATTGTGTTTCACTTGTCAAGAGCCATGGGTACTGAGACATAGATGTGCTGCTGGAAGCGCACACTACATAGAAGTCTTCTCAGATTTTGAGGAGGAAGAGGGGAATGAAGGAGCTAGGAGAGGTCACAGCATTGGTGATGATGAGTAGAAATATTAATCACCATCCAGAGGTGAAGAGGGAGCCTTTGCTCCAACAAGTGGGACTCTTTCTTCTTGGAGAGGAGTGCCCAAATACTTGACCCTAAGAGTACAAGGTTCAGTCATGAACTAGAGAGTGTATATTTTGATTGACAGTGGGGCAACCCACAACTTTATTGATTCTCACCTTGTGCAGAGGAGACGGATCCCCACTGATACTTTTCATGGGTTCTTTTTTTTGGTCCTAGGAGATAGAACTATGCAGTGCATGCAATATGTTCCATCGCTTTTTGTCACTATGGGGTCCTACACCTTGGTGGATCACTTCTTTGTAGTTGCATTACCAGACACCAATATCATCTTGGGTGTCCAATGGTTGATTACCTTGGGGAATTTCACCACTGATTGGAAGGCCTTGTAGATGTAGTGGGTGGACTTGAAGAGTGGGAAACCACAAATGATTCAAGGCATGCACACTCACCTTGCACCTAATGTTTCCACACAAACAACAAAGATGGATTTGTGCAGTGGAAGAAAGGATCTCACAGTTCCTTCTCTCATGTTTATGAGAGTGTTACAAGGAAAATTCCTACATTATGGCAAGCCATTTGGAATTCCATTAGATCCTGATGATGTGGGGGAAGCCTCACAAAGTGCTGCTCCAAGCATAGAACAAGCAAGGAGTGGAGCAATGGAAGAGAAAGACACAACGCCGTGGGAGGAAGGAAAGGGGAGGATCAGCCTCCCAACAAATAAATTTGACATGCATAGTGTTAAAGAAGCAATCAAAAACAAGGCAAGCACCACCATAGATGTATCAGTAGCACTGTCCTTGTTGATTTGTGTGGATCCATATTGGAGATCTCAACTCCTTGTGGAGTACTCCATAGATATACACACCAGGATGATATTAGATGGCATGAAGCAAGGGGGAGGCTATGTGGTACATGAAAGGGTCATATATCATCTTGGTAAATTATTCTTGTCTCAAGCCTCCAAGCTTAAGCAAGAGATACTACAAAGAGCACAGAAAGAGTTCCTTTCCAGCTATATGCAGTCAGCAAAGATCTACTCCCTAATCATGAGGAGTTTTGATTGGGAGGGTATGAAGGAGGAACTACATCAACACTATGATTAGGAGGAACTACATCAACACTTACAAGAGTGCAATAGTTATAAGGAGATGGGGCAGCCAAAGGACTCTATGCAGGAGTCATTCCAGCTATCTCTTCCTTCTCTTAAAAGAGGAGAAATTCCCATGACTAACTCCATGTGTGTGGGAGACTTGAATGGTAAAGAATATGATCTTATGGAGAATGTTTATTTTTATGATTTGACCTATTCTCTTACCATATGTATGCAAGCCATATCTCCTACAATGAGTGATATTACATGCAGATATCATGGCATTGATGAGGCCAATAAAAATTCTAAATCTGGCCACTCCCTTGAGGTGCAAAGGGAAATTCAATATCATGATGGATGCTTCCCAAAAGCACCTAACTTGGGTATCACTTTCAGCCATATCAAAGTGACCAATGCAGCCAAGATGTGGTGGGATTACCACTTACCACACTCAGATCTACTCAAGCCAAGGAGTGTATTGCATTGGTATCTTATGTGGGATTGTGACCCACCTCCTCAAGTGCAAATTTTAGTTTGCATATATGTGATTTTGCTTCCATACATAGATGATATATTGCTATTGTTTTTGGATTTGTATGGGAAAATAGTGGGCAGTGTCTGTGTATCCCATGGGATGGAACTTTATCTTGTACTTCATCATACATGTTTTAGATGTGACATTGCTTCACCCATGTTTATTTATGTTGAGTTTTACACTCCTGAAGGGATGGACTATGCCCCTATCATGTTAGCCTTGGAGGAGAAATTTTTTATGTATTATCTTAATGAGCACTTGGCCCATGATGAAAGCTTGATCCTTGATGGTGCAATCAATGGAGGAGGAGAAGAACTATAGCTCTTACCCTATCAGTTTCTTGAGGACAAGCAACATTTTGGAGGGGAGGACTGTAATGTTCCCACTTAGCCTTAGCTAAGAGAAAAATTCATTTTTTTTTAATTTCTATTTCATGAATAAATGAATAAAGGAGGACATGTAAAACTCCTAAAAAGTCTGAATAAATCAATGCCCATGTGAAAAAAGACAAATCAGGGAAAGTGTGAAAGAGGTTTGAGCTAAAGGCTGGGTCAACCTTGACCAAATCAACAGTGTTGTCTAGGTTCATTGCATCTCCAAAAGCGACAATGCAGTTCTATAAGGGAGCCTCTCATGTGAAAAGGGCTAACTCATCAAGGTGGTTTAGGGTTTGCAAAATCTTTCTTATATTATAAAAGGGGAGGGATGGAGGTAAGAGAAGGTTGTTGATTGATCATATTTCTGAGTATTTATCTTCTTAGACAAATGTCATTCTCTATTGTTTAGTGGAGGGTTGTATTTGGAATTCCTATATGGGGATTTCACCTCTTCCTTTGAGGATTCAAGGAGGAAAGTTTTTTGAATTGAACCACTATCAGGCTTGAGGCCAAGCTCCTTCTTACATTAAAACACTACTCATCTTGAGGACTAAGCTATCTTGTGAGCTGCAGCAAGTGGGAGACAAGATCTGCAGAGATCTAGTGTATTTTTTGGAGCCTCTTCTCATGGAAGGTGTTCTTTAACCTCCTAAAAGAGTGTCTCTACTTCTTGTACTTCAAATCTGCAATTTTACAGTAGTTTTCTGTGTCATTTTAGCTACAGTGTTGTCCCATTGAGTAAAATGTGTTATTTCTGTATGAGGGTTTGCAGGGTGTCTTGCTCATAGTTTAGATCAGAGATCTCTTGTGCTGGGCTTTGCCTTCCACTTGGTGATCCATGGATTAGTTTGCTGATATATGTTATGTTCAGATTTGATCCATTGTACTGAAATGTTATATTCATAAATTTATTGCAGCAGTTTCCAGATCTACAACTTGTTTCTCAAATCTACTCTTATTCATGCATGCTTTTGTCAAAATTCCAAGTGGATCTTGAAGAGAAAACTATATAGTTTCTAGATCTGATATAGATCTGATGTTTTATCCATAGACCTTTCCTAGATCTAATTTTTAACTTCCAGCTACTGAAGCTCCTAAAAAATAACACTGTTGAAGCATTTCTGCAAATATACATGTGTTCCTGCTCTCTTTTCTGAAGATTTATTAATGTATTGGCTCATGCATTCTACTGTATAATGAAAGGGCTTTATCATAATGCTGATTTTATATTGTATAATTCAAATATAAGCCTCCTTTCTGATCTCCTCTGAACATCTGCTAAAACTGCGCAATTCCTGATGCAGTGCTTGCATTTTGTTGCAACCTTCCTCTTTTGGTGCCTTTTAGCTAGTCGAGTTTTTGGGAGATCTGTTTAATGAGTCTAAACTGAATTTTTTTTTATAAAACTCCATATATAAGTCTCATACATAAATAAGGGGAAAAAATTTATAATATGCATTATTTTTGCACAGTTTTACTTATACAACGTTTCTATTGAGCACCTTGTTGAATTTCCTGAAAAAGGATCATTACATAGCATCAACCTCAGGGGTAGTACAAGTGACTGAAATATTGAAACAAGAGTAAAAGGGAGAAGGATCTGGCTTACAATATTCCATGTGATAGTGGTGTAGAAGATCACAGGCATACTTGGACTAAGAGAGGGTAATACCTTCTTCAGATTGCAGGACTTGAAGACCAAGGAAATAATGCAAGTGTCCTAAGTTTGTCATTTCAAACTTCTTTTTGAGGCTAGAATTCACACGTTTTATATGGTTGGGATCACTACCAGTAAGGATAAGATCATCAACATAAATAACAAGGATGGCGAAGGACTTACCCACTTTCTTGGTGTAGACAGTGTTGTCAGAATGACACCTAGAAAAGCCTTTGTCTAATAGAAATCTATCCATTTTGGCATACCCAAGCCCAAGAAGCTTGTTTGAGACCATAGAGAGACTTCATAAGGTGACAAACAAGGGGAGATTCATTTTGGATAAGGCCAAGGGGTTGTTCCATGTAGATTTCTTCATGCAAATATCCATGTAAGAAGGCAGATTTAACATCCATCTGATGGACTTCCCATTTAAAGGAGGCAGCAAGGGAAAGAACAAGGTGGATAGAATTCATTTTGGCAACATGGGAGAAGGTTTTAGTATATTCAATGCCTTCAACTTGTGAAAATCCTTTAGCGACAAGACGAGCTTTATGTCTATCCACTTTTCCATTTGGTCCAAACTTGATGGATATTCTGACACATAGGAAATAGTTAAGAATAGCTTAGTCTAATGTGGAGTTAGGTAAAGTGTTTTTCTTTAATATGTACATTTATAAATTATAATCCGACGGTCATGATTTGTAGTGATCCGATGGTTCACTCTCTCCTCGGTATTAATGACACTTGATCCGTGGCTTAACACCCGATTGGTCCATGATCTATATTTAAAAAGCGTGGAGGGTCATTTGTCTGTTAATCGTTTATGAGAGAAACATATGTAACTTTTCTTTTTATTGATAAATTTCCTAAAGTGTTCACGTTGGCTCAGGCAGTGGATTGTTTCCCTGTTCGAGGATTTTAACCATGTGATAATACAGGTGTACTGATTTGTGATTTTTTGGTGAGCGGTGACCTTTGGTTTTTGATCTAACAAACTTACCCTGTAAATTCATACATAGCATATGCGGGTTCCTCTTTTTTATTTTAAGAATAGGGGAAAGGTTATGTGCACAACTAGGATTTCATTAGTAAATGGTTTTATGGGTCATTTTAGGATATCAATTTTTAGGGATAGGGAGATATTATCTACGTTAATGGTATAGATAAAATAGGATAATTATTATTAATGACATATGGTACTAGGTAATGGGGTTACGGTTTTTTTAGGCATTAACTATGGTTTAAGACTTCTTTATCATAGACTTAGGATGGTTTAGGGTTTCATGGAAGGACTAGGAAAGGATAAGTATGAGGTTATGGTTTTATAAGAAAGGTCGTCATACTTATAACTTATACAATAATTAAGGTTTGGGTATGATTAGGGTTAGGGTTTGCATCAACATTATGTAAAGCTATTTTTTCTCTAGGGTTAGGTAAATATCACGAAAGTGTTACTCAAGCATCACAAGAAACAATTCCATATTGAATGAAATATTATTTCCCTTTCAGATTCTCTCCCCCTTTGACATCAATGGAAAATGGGCTTCCCAAGTGCTCCCCCTATCAAGTTGCTTCTCTTCATCAATTTTTCTTCATCAATAACAGTTCTCCATAGGTATGTTTCTCCCCCTGTCATGGTGTTCTTACTTCTGGAAATGTGTTCCATGATAGATGTGTTTACATTTCTTCATGTGATGAACCACCTCACCTTGCATAAACTCCTCTAGCTCATGAAGGATCACCTACCTTGGAAGAGATCTTCACAATCTCATGATTGTCTTCAATGGAGCTACTACTGAGAGATGATTTATCAAGATTTTCAATGTGTAACTCATCAAGTATTTCATAGGGCCCACCATGGATCACTTTCTTCAAGAATACTAAAGAATCAAAAACTCCCCCTAACTATATGCATGATCTCTTTTCGGTAGGGTTTCACCATAAAATATTTGGAATATCAAGGATAACTCCATCTAGGCAACAACATGTGATGTTGGCTAGAGTGTTCGAGAGACTTCCAGATTTAACTTGTTTCCTTCTCCATACTTATATAACTTTATTCTCTGGAATGGTTCTAGCTTGTGTAGGGGCCCAATTCAAGTTACAATCACAAGCCATATGTCCAATGTTATGGAAAATGAAGCACTCTATCTTATTCATGAATAAGAAATCATGAATTCTTATTGAAAAATTGCTTCTAGGAGATTGATGGGGACCATTATATTTTTCTTTGTGATATTCCCTACAATCTTTTGGCATGTGCCCAAAGTTTGTACAATAATAGCAATATCCAAGAAATATAATTTCATACCTGGGAAATGAAGAGTTCCTTGAAGTACTTATGAATTATTTTTTTCCTTGGGATTCTTTGATGATATTCATTGCCTTTTGCATTCTTTACATCATTTGTAAGTCTCATTGGAGTAAGGTTTCTTATAATTTCATCTTGACTATTTCCTTTGCTGGAATTGGGATTATCATTTCTTCCTGGCTTCTTCACATCCTTGTTGTTTGACGCGTTATAATTCTTGCTTGAGAGTTCACCTTGATAGCCAAGACCTGATTTATCAAGAGGAGATATTTGATGACTTAGCATGTCATCTAGGGTTTGAGAGATTTTCAAGTTCTTAGTTAGCGAGACAACTTCCTTTTTAAGAGTGACAATTTCTCCTTTCAATTTTTCACAATCTTCATCTTTCATGATTATTTGCTTCTTCATTTGTTCCATCATCCTTGTTTCTTCATGTGCTTCGATTTTAATGGAGATGATGTTCTATTTCATTATGAATATTTATTCATTTTCCTTTGCTATAATTCTCTCCATTTCTTCTTTCATTCTTGTAGCTTCACATGTTTTAACATTGAGAAGATTGATATCCTATATTAGTTTGAAGATTTCTTCATCCTTTTCTTTTAGTTGGCATATCATGGTGTTTCTCTCCTTTTCTTCTTCATTAACTTCTTCTTCTATGAAATCCAAAGATTCCATCACCTTTTTAGCTCCTTGTGCTTGTTTCCTTGCTTCTTCTAGTTGAGATGTAAGAGAGGAGACCTCTTCCTTGTATTGACCAATCTCTTCTTCAAATTTTTTCAAGCTCTTAAGTATTTTTTTAAGGTGGCTTGATAAAGTTTCTTCCATTTTCTTTTCCTTATCCAATTGATTTTTCAAGGATATTCCTTCTTCATGATGTTTTCTTTTGTTTTGATGAATTTCCTCCTTAAGTTTGGCGAGCTCTTCATCTCTTTCTTGAACTTGAAGCTTGTAAAGTTCAACTTCCTTCCTTGTATTGTTTTGGTCACCAACTTGAGCTTTCTTCTTAATTTACTCATTTTCCTTTTTCAACCTATTAATATTTTAGATGGAATCCATATGTTTATTCAGGAGATCTTCTTCAAAGTATTCTTTGTTCTCTTCATCTTCTAGGTCTTCTTTAGCCTTGTTGTCATCTCTCTTATCTTCAGCTTCCTTGATGTATTTTGGACTTCTTTATTTTTTTCCATCATCTTCTTGACTTGAGATAATTTTCAACACTCCTTTTGAGAGCATATCTTGAATTTTGCCCCATATGACTTTTGATGATGAACATTTTTCAAAATTGGCCTTCAAACAATTTGGTAACCCATTCAAAATTTCCTTCATTGCTCTTGTATTATACTCCTTGGATTCTTCATCCATCATGTCATAGTAATCATTGATTTCCAAACTTCAATTCTTTGAGTCTTCAATAAATTCCTCATTCTTGCCTCCCATATATCAAAATTTCCATTGAACAATGGGGCTTTGTTGAACTGGTTTACATTTGAATTCTTAACTGAGGAAGAGACATTTTCACATGCTTTAGAACCTTTATTTTTTAGATTTTCCATTTGTATTATAATGATGAACTTTCAAGCTGTTAGGATTTGAATGAAGGTACTAGATATGATACCAATTGTTGGAAATATTGAGAGGGGGGGTGAAAAATATTTATTTCCAATTTCTATTTTTAGTAGTTGAAGGTTATAACCCTACACATAAATTATCTGCAAAAAAATTCTTAAAGACAGAAAATAAATAATAGCAAGAGAATAAAACATAAAAAAAATATACACAGATATTTTCCCCTAGATCCCAAATTGGGACTACCAACTTCATTTTTCATTATATTCTTGTTAGTGTTACGACACATATATATACATGCTGAAGAATTCATAAACCCTATTCCATTAACCATGGATTAGAACATAACCACAGTTCCCTTGACTGGATCTAAAAAATACCAGGGACTGAAAACCATCATGCCCCAAAATCATGTGCAAAGCCATGCACCAAACTATGGAAATGTCCGCCCACCAAAAAATAAGGAGAAAAAAAATTCCTCGGAACTGCTCTGAACCCCATGTAGGGGACTACCCACCCCCTATGAACCCATGGAAAGGGAGGAGGGTTCCACCCCACACGCTGCTACACCTGACACAATGTATAGGGGGGGATATCACATCCCCGTGAGTGCGACTAATCATGGAAAGAATATAACACATACCCAAAATTCTCCCACTTGTTGTTTTCTTTCCACAGGGGGCCACAAGAGAGCTTAGACATTATTCCAATCCCACAACACCTATTTTTTCTCTACACCAAGAGAACTTTTGAGTGTTCACATAATTTTTTAATGCATCTGCAACATTCTTCAAAGTGTCCATATTTACGAGAAACACCTTTTTATCCTCAACCATATCTCTCACAAAGTGATACTGAACATCAATGTTCTTTTTCTTTGAACTATAAGTAGGGTTCTTAGCCAAGAAAATTGCACTTTGGCTATCACAGTCTATCCTTATAGCTCGCTACAAAATCCCATACTTGAACTCAATCTATAAAACAAAACTACTTCCTTTCCTGCATGAGTGGCTAACATGTACTCTGCCTCTGTAGTTGAAAACAGCCACTAGAAACTGCCTTTTACTCATCCAATTTACCGCAACTCCAAATAGGCTAAACACAAACCCACTTGTAGATCTTATTTGATTGAGATATCCAACCCGATATGCATAAAAAAAAACCATGGATTTCTATAAATTTATTCAATATTGATCTTCCCTGGTGGCACAAACCATAATCACTAGTTCCACACAAATATATTAAAACTCCATTCACTGTTGTCTAATGCTCCGTCTCTAGTTTTGACATAAAATTTCTCAATACTCCCACTACATGTGCAATGTCTAGTCTAGTACAAACCATTTCGTACATTAGGCTACCCACTTCACTTGCATATGGAACAGGAGACATATCCTCCTCTTCTTCTTGTGTCTTGGGACACTGTTCAGGAGATAGATTTACACCTACAAGAATAGCAACCATCAGCAGTTTACTATCCTACATATTAAACCTTTGCAATATTGTCTCGACATAATTCCTCTGGTTTAGCAAGAGCTTCCTCTTTGCCTTATCTCTCTTAATTTCCATGCCCAAAATATAGTTTACAGCACCAATATCCCACATCTCGAATTTGGAGAACAATTGGGTCTTCAAATCCTAGATAATTTCATTATCATTTCCAATAAGAAAAATATCATCCACATACAAGACCAAATAAATAAAATGGTCACGAATTAATTTAAAATACACACAGTGATCCTCTTTGTTTCTATTGAAGCCAAGTCCCCATATACAAGTATCAATTTCTGATACCACATCCTTGGTGACTATTTTAACCCATATAGATATTTTTTTAACCTGCATACCAGTTCTTTCGTACCCTTCACCGTAAACCCTTCAGGTTCCTTCATGTAGATCTCCTCCTCCAAATCCTCGTGAGGAAATTTTTTCTTCACATCCATCTATTCTACATAAGAATAAAATGCAACAAAATCAAATAAAAGTAATATAATAGAAGTAACCTTGAGAACAGGAGAAAAAATATCACCAAAATCAATTCTTGGCACTTGGGAATAACATTTTTATACCAACTGACCTTTGTATTTCTCCACCTTGCCCTCCACATTCATATTCTTCTTAAACACCCATTTTCTCCCAATGGGATTCCTTTCATCTGACAACTCCACCAAATCCCATGCCTCTTTTTTGTGCAAGGATGCCATTTCATCAGCCATGGCCTCCTTCCATATTTTTCCATCCTCTGAATCCATTGCCTCCCTAATAGTTCTTTAATCATAATAAATGATATTTAAATAACATTTTGAACATAAATAAGATGGACTATACCTTTTTGGCTACCTTCTTTCCCAAACTGATCTTCTCACAGTTGGAGTTTGTGGCTCTTCCTCTTCTGAATATTGTTTTGTTGTAGAGTCTGATTAACCCTCATTTACCTGAAACTCTATCTTATCAAGTTCCTTTGGTAGGAATTCATTTTTAACAACATATTTCACCTCTCTAAACATCACATCTCGACTGTACACATCCTTCTTTGTTTCTAGTTTCCAAATCTTGTAACCTTTTAAACCATCCTTATGCCCAATAAAGATGCACCTTTCATATTTATTATCCAACTTGGTCATTTTCTCATTTGGAACATGTACATATGCATCACATCTAAATACCCTCAGATGTGGAAGATAGGGTTTCTTACCAGTCCATACCTCACTTGGAGTCTTATCCTCCAATGGTGATGAAGGTGATCTATTAACCAGGTAACATGCAGTCTCCACTGCCTCTGCCCAGAATTCATGTCCTAACCCGATACCACTGAGCATGCTTCTTGCCTTTTCCATCAGTATTATATTCATTCTTTCTGCAACTCTGTCTTAATGAGGTGTGTATGGAGTAGTCTTCTGCTGTTGTATACCACACTTATTACAGAACTCTTCAAATTCCTTCTTGCAAAACACTCCACCATTATTTGTGCTCAAAACATTTATCTTCTTCTCTATCCGATTTTCCACCAGAGCCTTAAATTCGTTAAATTTGTTAAAGACTTCAAATTTCTTCCTTAATAAACATATCCATGTATTCCTTTATTATTCATCTATGAATGAAACATAGTACACATACTTTCCCAGTGATGGAATCGACACAGGTCCAAACACATCACTGTGTACAGGCTCTAATATCTTGTTTGCCCTTTTAGCCCTAGAAGGAAAAATCATCCAATTATGCTTCCTATATACACAATGTTCACAGAAATCAAAATATAGAGAGAAATTAAACATGCCTTCTACCATAACATTACCATGCAATATTTGAAGGCCATTCTCTCAAATATGTCTAACCCTCTAATGACATAGCATGGTATTTTATGTAGAGACTGCTAGGCTTTTCGCTCCACTTTCAGGAACCATAGAAATGTTGCACCCATCAATAATAGTGCTACCCTAAGGCATGTACAGAGTTCCAATATGAACTCCCCCCATTAATACCAGTGATCCCTGAACCATCTTGCATGTATCTTTCTTGAACACTCTTTTTACACATGCATCATCCTTCTTGCTTACAGAAATTAGATTTCTGGCCAATGCAAGAATATGAGGAACATCATGAAGTGTTATAATCCTTCCACATTGCAGCTTCATCTTGAATTTTCCACGTCTGATGATTCTAACCTTCCTATCATCCCCTAAGAAGAAATCACCACCATCATACTTCTCATACACGTAGAACCACTCCCTATGGGGAGTGAAGTGAAAGGATGCACCTGAGTCAATAAACCATGCCTCATGATCTATGTGTATTTGAAGAAGAAGTGAAATACACATAACCACATTCATTTGAGGCATTTTTTTCTTCTGCAGAAGGAGAATCATCAAATCCCTTTCATTTCTCAGGAGCTTTAGATATGCAGTCCATTTTGTAGTGCCCTTTCTTTCTGCATTTCCAGTACATCTTTACATGATTTCTCGGAGATTTAGATATCCCTCTAGATTTAGATCTCAGACTCGAAAAATTATTTTGTTTCTATTATGGGACCTTCCTCATACATATAATGCATATCCATTATGACCCTCCTTATTTCTCAGTATTTTCCTCCGACAACAAGGCTGAGACAATTTCATCAAAATTCAAGGTAGTTGCAATAACCAGACTATCCCACTAATCTAGTAGAGAACACAACAAATTGATGCACTTGTCTTCATATAATATTTTAATATCAACGGATGAAAACTATCTTAACATGGTGTTGAAGGTGTTTAGATTCTCTGTCACTAAGTCTCCATCCTTCACCCTCAAGTTATACAACTTTTTCCACAGGAACAATTCATTCAACAGAGACTTAGATTGGTACAAAATACCTAACTTGACCCGCAAAGTCTTGATCATTTCTTCCCTGGATATTGTGCTCTTTTCCTTCCGATCCAACTTCACACAGTCTTCATCTGAAATTGTCGTTGGTGTAGTACCCATATCTACCGCGACGCACTGATCTTTATCCACTAGAATATCCTGCATATTAAGCTTCCACAACTCAAAAATATGATCATTAAATTTCTAGATATTTATATTTGCACTACTTTCCATCTTCTTTAACTGTAAGAATCGATCACGCAGATCTCCCACTGAACAAGGTCTACCACAAGGCTGAGAAAAAAAAACCCTCAGTAGCAAAGGCATCCCCTTGAAGCTGAAAAGAATATGATACCAAATGTAGGTTTTAACCCTATACATAAATTTTATGTAAAATATACATAAAACATACAATAGCGAGAGCATAAAACATAAAAGTGATATACATAGATATTTTCCCCTAGATCCCAACTCAAGACTACCAACTTGATTTTTCATTATATTCCTTTTAGTTTTACAACACATATATACACATGTTGAAGCATTCATAAACCCCAATCCATTAACCCTAGATTAGAACATAAGGGTAGTTCCCTTGACCAAATATATAAAATACCAGGGGCTGAAAACCATCATGCCCCAAAACCATGTGCAACCCCATGCACAAAACCATAGGCGGGTCCACCCACCGAAAAATAATGAAATGTTTCTTTCATGGGGCACTTCCCTGCGAACCACTGCATAGGTGTGATCGTCGCACCCCTTCTCACCCCCCCCCCCCTTGCCGTGCTTGTGACTAATCGTGGGAATAATATAACACGTACTCAAAACCAACTAGATCACTTATATTTAGAACACAATATCAAAAATAAGAATAAATTATTTCATTAAATTATCCTTTTTAATAAAATAGATACAATAACTATAGGGCTCCAACCCTAGATGAAGACATCGATCTTCAATCCTTCCAGGCACCAACCTGCACTTTTCCAAGCACCTACTTGGACTTCACGAAGCTCTAACCTCTAGGGAACCAACGCTATCTTCCAAAGATCCAACCTTGTCACTTTGAGGCTCTAACCTCTAGGGCTCCAAACCTATCTCTGGTACAGGCACCCACCTAGTCTTCTTGAGGACACCTATCCTATAGGGCTCTAACCTACTTCTTCAATTTTTCAAGATAATTCTGATTATCTTCAAGGCTCCCAATATCTTCTGCAATATTCCCTGACAATATTTTCATTCTGAACAATTCCTTCTCCAAATCACTTCATCAATGACAACCTTATCTTATCCAAAGTCACCTCATGATGGCTTCAACATGTCATGGTCTCCAATAATATCTCCAAGACTAGCTTCTATAAGTCATCCAAATATCTTCAAGTATCCCTCAAGGTGTCCTTAATAGGTAGACCAAATTCTGCACCTCCTTTAAGACTCTACAAGGGCTTCTTTAATGGATCTTCAACGATGCATAATAATGTCCTCAAGAGCTTTCAATACTTCATCAAATAAGGATGCTTTTTATGGATGACCACTCTGGTGTTACAGAAAATATTGATGTTGTTTGTTCCAAATAAGATGTTCAACACAAGATAAGTTGCATCAAGAGTGCTCAGTTCTTAAATTTTCTCTCCAAACAAGTCTTCAAACGCAATTGGTCCTCTTCAAAAAAGTTTTAAAAGTCCTTTTCAAGGTTCTCAACAATGGTCCAAGACCTCTGCAGTCAATGTTTTTGTCTCCTTATTTTAGTGAAGTGAGATCTTGGATGTGGATGTCATATGATGCCACAAACACACATAAATCATTCCTTAAAATTTTTCATTCCAAAATATAAGTAATCCCAGAAATAAGTGGTGACATGAGACAAGGTAATCATTGATATACACACAGGTCTGAGCTCTTAAAAAATTTGTCAACATTCAAATATTCTCAGGTTAGTTAGGGCCAAGCTTCATGCCCAATCTCTGACACACAATTTTAGCCTCAACAATAACTAGAGTTCACATGCTATCTCTGCAATCCGAGTTCACAGATCTGATCCTTTAAGATATCACTATATAGCAACAACAAACTTCTGTAATGATGACCAAGTTCAGAAATGAGGCAAGGATTCAAACTTCATATTTTTCCTTATGTTCGAGTTGATGTCTCTTACAGGAGATCCGAGCTCTTCAAACTAATCACAGGATTGAAGTTAAACAAGAGACTGTTCGCTTGCCTAATCGATCCCTCCAAGGTTACTATAAGCAGTCTGCATCCTTTACTTAACCTTCTCAACAAATTAGAGCCTCACTTTCTCCTCAGGACTGTCATAGATCTGCCCCACAACAATTTTGTCCACACACAATAGTCACAAGTTTGAATTCTTCTATAAATGGTATACATCTGCAATTTATTTGTCATGGGTTCATGCTACAGAAAGATAGTTCCAGTGCAGGCTAGCAATATAATATAATGTCAGCCTAAATTTTGTGTGATCCTTAGAGTTGTAAGCGAGCTTCTGCAATGCTGGTGCATGCCATAGAATAATTGAATGTGAACTCCTTGGAAAATGACATATGTCTTCTCATCGAGTTCTAAGTGTCACCCGAAGCCTGAAATATCTAACTTCTCTTTTAAATTGGAATACTTCTACAAATTTGTCTATATAAATCACCACAGAATTAATTAGTGCTTCCATAGGACAACTAAGCTACCACACAAGTTTATTGAAATCACGCCCTTTATTAATTCCTCATTTTCTTCTTGCGGGGCTATT